>CM076580.1:305298135-306538669 GCA_034641835.2 Pinus albicaulis | reverse complement strand
TAGAAAATGCTGAAATTAGTGACTAGGTGACTAAAAAATTTAGTCACTGCAATTATTTCAAGTGAATTACTACTAAATTTAAGCAATTTTAAGTGACCGAACTAAAAATGACTAACTTAAATGACTAATTTAGTCTAGAGATAAAATATACGACTAGATAATAAGTGACTAAACTAAAAACGACTAACTTAAATGACTAATTTAGTCTATGACTAAAATATATGACTATATAATAAGTGACAAAATTAGTAATGATTAACATAAATGACTATTATAGTCCAAGAATAAAAAAAAAATGACCAAATAACAAGAACAACAAGTATAGAATTAGTCATACTTGTTGTTCTTGTTATTTGGTCATATTTTTATTCTTGGACTATAATAGTCATTTATGTTAATAATTTTTAATTGTGGCAGATAATTGTTTTCAAGCCAACAACTATAAATTGTGGAATACCATTTAGTTTGGAAATTATCTCCTCCCAAGTCTTAATTTTATATTTCCTTCTTATTTTTTGTCAAAATACATTATCCCACTGAAGGGATGCATGCCCTTTCAACTTTGTGAATATATGCTTCACTCTCTCGGGGTCCTCAATTTCTCAAACTCTAGGGATTTCTCCATATTCCCAATCTAATAAATCATATAGTCTTATCTCCCATGGGGCTTATAATTTTCACTCTTCATTACTCACATCATGAATATCTACAACAACCCCTATTTTCTTCACTTCCTTCATGGAATCCATTATAGTTAACATGGACCTCAACATCTAGGTGATTTTATTTGTGGCTATGTTTCCTTCTACCCTATGCTTGTATTCCTAATTCCTTATGCGCTCTTTTGCAATTCTCCTTATTATAGATCCACCAAACAAATTCTTTTTGATGACATTGTTCTTCAATTTATGTGTAGGTCTTAAACCTACTTTGATACCAAAATAATGCAACATACATTAGTATTTGCACAGGCAACAATAATCATGGTTACAAATCCACTTCAAATAGAACACATAATAAGCAATTAAAAACACGCACAAAGTTTTGTATTCTAAACAAAATAAAAAATGACTTTACTCTTAGAAAGACATAAAACCCATATCAAAAACCACTTAATTTTTGTTTTGGTTAAACTAACTTTTTACACTCAAACATTTCATTATAATTTACACTCTCAATAAATTATATATATATATTTTACAACATTTTAAATTTCAATAAACCAATTTTTAATTAATCAACCACTTACAAACTATAATAACTATAAATAAATAAAATAATAAAAAACTCTCTAAATTTTATAATAAAAAGAAAATAACCAACCAAAAAATAAATTTGATCGCAAACACACTCGGTATAACTAATTTTCCTCAACAAATTCAATTTTCCCTCAATAATTTCTATCCATTTTCAAATTTCCCTCCATAGTCTCGGTCCATGACTTTACATCAATGAAATCATCTAAATCCAACTTCGATAAACCAGACCCTAATAGTATGCCTCCAATGGAATCCTCTGATATCCACCATTATTCCCCAGTAGCCTCGGAAAAGATGAGGAAGGTGGAGGCCATGAAAAACAATCGAAAGGAGGTGGATAGGGATCCGACGGTGGTTTTCCTCTGGTGATCACGATGAATTTCCTTAATGATAGTAGAATCGACAAAGAAACCATCGATGGCATTTCCTTCGTCTAGTATGTGAGCGCATAGAATCAGCCATGATTGTGCTCCTTCATTCCCTTGCTTATCTCCCCGGGACGCCCAGAGGAGACTTCAACCATGGCAATTGATCCTTTGCCTCGGCTTGTCCAACAAGGCCATTAATTCCACCCTCACCACGGATTTAGGGTTGCAGTTCCTCCATGTCCACACAACCAGAGCCGAGGAGGTGGTTGATATTGTGATGGCATTGTTGCACACGTACTTTTTGTTAACAGCTTTTCCATCTCCAGTTGGCTTGTATCGCTCCATCTTTAGTGCCAAGGTACCTACCGCCATGGTCTCATGCTCAGGATCGCATTCTGAGCATCCTCGGCCTACGCTCTTACCACAAAGATCTTGGCATCCAAGATGACAGTCCTCTATTAGGATTGCGAAGAGGTATGTGTTATTGATACTTTTTTTTGTATTTTTTAGAACACTTTCCTCTGAATAAATAATTTTTCAAGTCAACTCTCTAGTGGCATTTGAGAATTAATGAACCCAAAAAACCATTCTAGAACATCAATTTTTTTTTGGCATTTGAATGTTGGATCTGTGTACATTTATGAAACTGCCCTAACAAACATTATCTTTAAATAAACACTACCCAAGGGTAATTTTCAATGACCTTCCATGATTTTTTTTTCGAAGGATGGGCATTAACCAAACATTTCAAGCCATGGAGCGTTTATTTGGCTTTAGAATGGTGGATCTAGAAACATTGCACTCATAGGAATTATATCGCAACCAACGTCATCTCAATGTGTGTAACATTTACATAATTCTTTTCCTATGCTTGGGGACATGAGTGTGATTTTAAACTTCCCTTTATGTGAAGGGAAAAGTTGTGAGAGGGTGCAGATATTTCCCTCTAGCCACCAAATAGATGGATACTGTTAATGGTTTTCTTTCGACAAGTGACCTTGTGTCGCTCCACTGTGCTGTGACAAAATAAACATTACAGATTCTGAATCTTGAAACTTTCCAACACATAAAGACAGGTAATGGATCTAGATTATTTCAAACTATTTTTATTTGGCACGATTAGTTTATTACATTCTCCAGAACATAGTATTCAAAATCGGAACCAGTGACCAGACTAGTCCACATATGAAACTGGGTTTCAAACTAGAACCGGTCAAAGCAGGATTGGTTAGATCTTGTTAATTTTAGGTTAACATGTTATTTTCTTAGGGAAGTTACTTCAGGGATCCCTATTAGCCCGATTTTCCATTAGCAATCACATAATACATCGTTATAATGACAGTAACTGAAGAAAGAACATAGACGAAAGATGCAGTATACAAGCCAAGACAAGAGTACACAAGGATATGGCACAAGCCAGGGAAAAAACCCCAAGACGTGGAAAACCCTTGATCAATTCATCTTAGTATTAATATCAAATGTTCAGCAGAGAAAGAAAATACAATAATTTAAAGTCAAAATGACTTGCCAATTTGAAGATCTAATATGACTGCCCTTGGACAAGTGAATAGCCCAAAATTGCAATTTCATCATTCTGTCAACAGTAGTCAGCTAAGATCTGGTTAGGGTTTCTTACAGTCCACTATTTTTCCATTCAATTGATCAAGAAACCCTCCTTTCAACTGTAGCTTTCGTTGTCAAGTAATAGGTTGTCCATCGCTACCCCTTAGAATTGATTTGAACCCAAGATAGGATTCTCAACCCCTCTATATAACCTGGTACATGCCTGCGGACCTATCTGCAGTAATGGCTCTAAAGTGTAGACACAGTAAGGGAGAAATTCTTCTTTAATTTACCATAGATAAGCTCGAAGTCAATACCCAAACATGACCTAACTTTCCAGGGTTGAATTCAGACCTATAATGACAGGATTACGCATACAAGTTGCCCTGAATTTTCATCAAGTCCTGTGGCTCTTTATCTGAGGAATCATAGCCCTAGTTGTTGAAGAAGAAACCCAAAACAGACAACCCTTCGTCCTCTTCAAGAGCTTGGCTACCTTAGATATAATTTGGAGGCCTTTGATGTATCAAATGAGGTTGAAGGCACCTCTATATATACAATTTTTAAGGGAAAAAATACATGATTGTTGGGACTTATGATGATGAGGCTGATCTTGACAATTTGTACATGAGTGGGCGTAAATTCAAAAAAACACTTCTTCGTGTACAAATTTGATGATCTTTAGGTTGATTTTGGTCCTCTCGAAAAGAGGAGTTCATTCAATAATCATCTCTAACAAATAGGCTATCCAATGGTGGAATTTGGCCCTAGTTTCTAATTATAACACTCCCTCTCAACTAGGGAGAATGCCACTTGATAGTTTATCATGCCATTCGGTCATCATGAAATATCTTGACATCACGTGCCATCTTTGTATATTATCTATTCTCTACTCTACTGAACATTGATAAGAATAATGAAGAAGAATCGATCGAGAGTGAGTCACAAGACCTTACCACTCTCCACTGACAAAAGTCAATCTAGACTCCATATAACCAGTTGTAAAATCATAATCAGACTTGATCTCAAGTGATCAAGTTTTTTGAACATCATTCATCCTAGACATAGGGAGTGTGACTGTACATGATGTGTCCATAAGTAGTGTTATGGTCCGAACCACTTTTCCCAACTCATTGGCCAGATGAGAGGTACTTCCCATGTGTCCTAGACTACATGGGTAGGATGATGCAGGAACACTAGCATGGAAAGAATATATCACATCCTTCTCACAACCACACATAGGGAAAGGATAATCCATATCCTACAAACACAGTTCACAACCATACGTAGGGAAAGGAGAAACCACATCCTACAAACACATGTCACAACCTTACGTAGGGAAAGGAGAATCCACATCATACAAACACATGTCAAAACCATACATAGGGAAAGAATAAACCACATCCTACACGCATGCAAACCAAGAGTAGGGAAAGGATAAACCACGTCCTACATGCATGCTAATCAATAATCGTAAGAAGGATCCTACATGTGGGGAAAGGGTGAACCACGTCTCACCGACATGTCAACATCAATCACAGGGAATGAGAATCCTACATGTGGGGAAAGGATGAACCATGTATTACCGACATATCGAAAAACAGATGCTTGAATGCATCTCTCACTAGGTATCCACAGGAGAAGGTGAACCACTCATCCTACTCTTATGCCATAGGAGAAGGTGAACCTCTCATCCTATGCATATCTCATCAATCATAGGGGAAGGTGAACCACTCACCCTACTCACATGTCAACCATCATGGGGTATCATAGGGGAAGGTGAACCACTCACCCTATACATAGCGCACCAATAGGGGAAGGTGAACCACTCACCCTATACATAGCGCACCAATAGGGGAAGGTGAACCACTCACCCTATACATAGTGCACCAATAGGGGAAGGTGAACCACTCACCTTATGGTTGCTCATAGCTCTCAAGAAGTACCCTAGGTCCCCAGGAGCTCCCAAAGCTCAATGTTCAACCATGAACCTCCTAGCAAGGTCTATCCACAATTCCCAGCCTCTCTCTGAAGAAAGTAATCTGTTAATTCAAAAATGATGAATCTAGGTAGCTTTCCAATGTATTGTAAAGCGGTACCCAATTTATGTGGAGTACAGATTCTTTGAAGAATATTGCAATATAACATGTGCTCAAATGGGTCACTGAAGAAATTCTTCAACCAAAATGGATTCATAATAATACATGCGTGTTGCTCTATACAATCAACCTCAATAGTGCTTTCAGAGCAACCAAATCAAGAGATGTAGTACTATATGTACTCTTTCCATCCATCATACTGCCAATCGATCCAACATCAGAATATTCATGGAATCTTGGATTTCATTTGTGTACCTCAAATTATAGACAATAGAGTCACTGAGATATCTTACTAAGCAACTATAAATATATAGATAGTCTTCATAGCGAGGAATTTATTTAGGACACCGGGGATCCCACAAGATATGCATATGCAGACTCGCAACTTCTTCATCGGATCTTAAGTGCATGAAATAGATTATCAAGGCTAGGTCAGATCCCTCTTACTTTGAGAGGGACATCAATCATATATCATCAATATCTACACCTTTATGGCTCAGTGTAACTTACTTTGGATATATATAGAAAAGTGACCTTGCCAAAATATAACCAAAGTCATGATCATGCAACTTCCATGCAGAATTTCAAATAATAGGGATATATCTGAGTTATTTCCCTTATCAAAAAACATTTGGCGAGAAGAGTCATCAGGTCATATTGCCAAGGATTCTATAGCTCCCTCTTAAGACTTGTTTCATGTGATCATCTAGCTTTTAATTACGAGCTTCTCAAGCAAGGGATGAGACTTTTCATGAGGCAACTGCAACAATAAACTTCAAGGAAGCTTAAGGTGAAAGAGGAAAATTTTGAAGAATCGTCATGGTTCATCTTTAATTAGGTAGAACAAATCCTCCCATGATATTATTTCAAAATATCTGAATTATCCTCCATCACTAGGTGACAAATGTCAAAATCAACATCTCATCTGCTTATTGTGCTCATATAAGCAGATGGTCATTGTTATAGAGATATGCTCCAAAGTCCTATGCACTTCTTCACTTAGTTGTTCTTTAAAAAAAAAGGGTTTCAAGAGTGCTACACCCCTTTTCAAAATCTAAGGTGCTACAAATTCTTTTACGAGAAGATCCCTGTAGCTTCTTCAAAAGATAAGCTATCCAATGTTTCCATATGTATTGTTCACAACTTCGATAGTGAACAAGGCTATAATACAATCATCAATTTACTGGGGCTACAATATATCATTATGGCTACTTTATTGTAGTAATATCATGCATAATGTTGGACTTGAAAAGAGATAATAGATGATGTTGAGCTGTAGAGAAGTGTCACACGTAGAACTGTGCCATATATCATTGTGAGGTAACCAACAATATTCACTTTATGTGGTTCTATTATAGCTTCAGGTCTTCAAACTTCCAGGAGCATGATTCCTTTCGAATGATCCAATATCTTTGCCTACAAACATGTCTTCAACAAAAGCTCTTCTTTGCTACTTAAGGCTTAGTGTAGAAAAACTGAAATATGGTTAACTGTGTTATAAATATCGAATGCTTTCATCGCTTGATGCCTATAGCTATGTAAGTCAGAAAATCTCCAAAAGTTGGCTCAATTGATATAAGAAGTATAGATCATGTCATTGTAGAGTGTGTAGGACTTGGTTCACATTCATCATTTATCACTGTATGATGTACATATGCATTCATGCTCTGGAGCCTTACTAATGATCCATCAACATAGGGGCCTTGGTTTCTTTTTCTTTCTGAGTTGAGAGTTGTAGTTGTGTCTAGAACAATAGTAAACTAAGGTTCTTCTTTTCTAGGCTATGAGAGGAAGAGAAACTCAGAATTTCAACAGAGAGATATAAGAAACAAATGTCAACATACTACCCAAGGCCATGACTGATCATAACTTTGATTAGAATTTCCATACTTTAATAGCTTTTTAAAATACCATAACTATTTTAGGGCTTGCAAGAATGCCATGCATATACCAATATTGACTGAATGTATGTATACATGTTGATTGTTGACGCCAATATTGCTCTGCCTGCAAATATGATGTCATGCACATACTACATAAACCATGTCAATATATATACGCAATACCACAATGTCTTCTTATAATTATAGTATCTATTTTATGCATACAATGTGGATAATTTTACACGGCTAAGATGACATCAATACCATATGCAATAATCATATCTGAAACCATACACTGATTTCTATATGGTTTTGTCATACCAAAACATTTCCTGCTCTTTAAATATATTTTTGGAGACATATTTTATGTGCCAATGTGCTGAGAATGAAAAATTACATATGCGATGAGCCAAAAGAGGTACGATGGATTCAGAACCATGTGAGGTGCTTAACATTGAGAGGTGCCTAATATCAAATGTTCAACAAAGAGAGAGAGTACTATAATTTAAAGTCAAAATGACTTGCCAATTTGAATATCCAATATGAATTCCCTTGGAAAAGTGAATAGCCGAAAACTGCAATATCATCATGTTGTTAACAGTAGTTAGCTAAGATATGGCTAGGGTTTCTTACAATCCACTATCGTTCCATTCAACTGATCAAGAAACCCTCCTTTCAACTGCGGCTTTCCTTGGCAAGCAAGAGGTTGTCCATCGTTGGCCCTTAGAATTGATCTGAACTTAAGATAGGTTTCTCGGCCCCTCTATCTAACATTGTGCATGCCTGTGGACCTACCTAGAGTAATGGCTCTGAAGTGTGGACACAAAAAGGGAGAAATTCTTCCTTAAATTGATCATAGGTTGGCTTGAAGTCAGTACCCAAACATGACCTAAATTTCCGAGGTTGAGTTCAGACCTGTAATGGCAGGATTACCCATACAAGTTACCCTAAAATTTCATCAAGTCATGCAGCTGTTTATCTGATGAATCTTGGCCCTAGTTGTTTAAAAAGAAACCCAAATTAGACAACCCTACGTCCTCCTCAAGAGCTCAACTACCTTAGATATAAATTGGATCCCTTTGATGTAGAAAATGAGGTTGAAGGCCCCTCTATATATACAAATTGTTTAAGGTCAAAAGACATGACCGTTGGGCTTTTTATGATGAGGCCAACCTTGACACTTTGAACATGAGTGGGCATAAGTTCAAAAACACACTTCTACTTGTCCAAATTTGATGATCTTTAGGTCGATTTTGGTCCTCTGAAATGAGGAGTTCAATGCAATAATAATCTCCAAAAAATGAGCTATCCAATGGTGTAATTTTTCCCTAGTTTCCAATTTTAATAGACCTCAATGAACCGGGCTTTAAAAAAATACATGAAATAATTATTTTTTAATGAAAAAACTATTTTTAAAAACTATTTCCAAACCAATAGAGATAAAATATGCAAATTGTTTTCATCTATATACCATGAAAAGGTGAATATATCAAAATGGAACCGAGTGCAATACATATCAACAACAAAAAACATAATCAATGAGGCTCTAAATGGACTTTAGAGTCCAAAAACAATGCTACAAGCTATGGGGCTACTTACCTACTACAAGTCTACATATCAGTGATCAACGTGATCACTCCCCATCATGATCAAACTCATCACCACTATTAGACATGGGAGCATCAACATGGGCTACATAAATAATCTGGCTTAGAGTTTGAGGACTCCTAAGATTCCTCTGCAACCTCAATAGTATTGGTAGTAGTAGCAGCAAAACTAGACATCAAAACTACAAATCACTGATCTACATGACCACTTGTGAAACTCATCATTGATTCAACACTACTAGAACTGGAATCATCAAAAAGAAATACATAAACATCATCTAGCTCAAAGTCTTCAGACTTGGATTGCTCAACCTTTTAATATGCCTAACCAATGATTTTTGTTTGAGTGAAGGGTTCATCCCCTCAACCTTATAATGTAGTAGAAAAAGCTTAGCATTCCTAACCAATTATTTTCCTTTGAGTGAAGGATACATTTTTGTTAAGGCAATGGTAGACGATTTCAACAATCAATACCACCAACATCAATGAAGTTCAACAATCAATGGCACCAACATCATCTTGCTAAACCTTGGTGGTTATCTTTAGCAAGACATGTTTCTTGACAATTGAAGTGTGCAGTTCTAGTCATGCTCTCATCTCAGCTCATATTTGGTTTGGCATTAAAACTTAAAGATTGGTTCCTTTGTTGCTAGTATATGTCCAGGCTTAGAAAAATTCTATTGCAGAAAGGATTGGCTGCTTTCTTTTCAACTGTTTGTTGTTATCTTGTACCCTTGTGGGTCTTGACAAACACCAACATTGCCAAGATTATTCTGTCAGGGGACTCCTCCCTTATCATGGATATTAATAATATGTCCAGTGGTTATATTGAATATTTGAAATTTTTATTTTTTTCGTATTGAACTCACATTCAAGCTATTCATGCCTTCTTGTACTTAGTAGTAGTCTCTAAAGGCTCAACAGAGATGGATCAGTCTACTGAGGTCTAGAGAGATCTGCTTTGATGTGTTTTCTGCTAAAATATCTATAAGACCAAAGTCAAAGAAACATCAACATGTAATTTCAACATTGTCGAGATACATTTTGTTGTTTTGGATGATAGTTTCATTGAATTAATTCGTATGGTTCTTAGAGCTATGCAGAAGGTTGGTAGGTTTACATTCTTATTCAAGTGAGAAGAGGTATTGTTTCAGTCTATGATTTGTCCAACATATGACTATCTTGATGTGAGCTGCCATGGCCCCTAGGGTCAAAAAATTTCCATGTTACGTCAAAGAGGACAAAACCATCTTGAAAATTTTAACTATACATGTTCAAAAGCCTGCATATAAAAAGCAGAAAATCTTTACTACATCGTTTGTAGAAGAACAAAGGATTATTGAGGTCAATTAAAACCAGTTTCTTCTAAAGCTCAGGAGTATCAATGAGAGAATAGCTATATTGGAGATAAAAGTGGTGGAGTTATGATTCTCTGAATACTTGTACAGCTAGAAAACCTCCTCCATCTATTCTACTTTGCTCCTTAAAATAAACTAAAAAAGTAGGTGATTTTGTTACCTCCTTTTAGAGGAAATTGAAATAGTTTAGAAAATTGCACATATTGAAATCATTACAATTATAAATTGTGTTGACCAACTGTCCAAAAGATGAAATATAGCTGGATTTTTTACTAATCATGTAATAACTTATATGGATGACATCTCCTCTTCAATAGAACGACCCAGGACCACTGGCAGCATATCATTGTTCTCCTTCAACAACCAATAAAGGCCATTTCACAATTTGGAAAGAAGGTGTCTCTACTATTTGTATCAATCCAATTACATCAGAAGGGGATTCAGATTGTTCTATGAATTTTGATGGTCTGTAAATATGGTGAAAATTGTTTTTTCAAAAGTTGAGACAATTTCACTGAGTAGGGAGAAGATCATGGGTGTTTTAATCTAGATTATAAGAATTTTTTGGGCCCATTACTATCTCCTTTCATAGGGACATGTATTTTAATACGTTTGATCCTTTAATGTGCCCAATCGGTTTTGTAACTCCCATTTAGTAATTAGAGTACTGTCTCTCTAGGTAGTGGGAAGTTACATTATTTGTCGAAAACATGGAAGGAAATTTTTCTCTATTTAAAGAACTAACTTCTATAGGTACACGTCTTTCTGTATGATTTGTCCTCTAATGTGTCTCAGTATTTTTATAACTCTCATTTAGTAATTATAGTGTTGTCCTTCGAAGTAATGGGAAGTGATGAGAGTAAAAAAAAATGGAAGTCTTTTTTGAGAGCAAAGACCGGGATATGTGCTACATGGTCTGATAATCTTTCCTAAAGTTTTCTTGCCCCTTTCCTATGAAATGGCCCTTCTCCAACAAATCAGTTATTGCGAGCATTAAAAGAATGGAACATTGGTGGTGGCTTAACATTCCATCGACCCCACTAGTGAATTTCCATCCTGTTGGCTAGTATCAGATGCTTTTTAAGTGGAAAAAGTACTTCAACCTATGTCTGTGTTTTATCATTTGATATAATTTCAGTTAGAATATGAGTCGTAAAACCATGAACTATGGTGTCATCTTTGTGGTACTAGATTGACCTTCTTTATAGAATCAATTGGTGGTACAATATCATTGCAGGGCAACTTGGGCTGGGAAGAATGGTTATCTACCATATATACACTTTTAAGGTCCACACTTCACCATACAAACACAATTAAACAACAATACATTGCCACTTAATGTGATCCTTGCCATCAGGAATCAAGAAGTGCATATGGTATTGGGAAATGGTACATGTTTAAAAATGTTGTTTACAAATTTGTAGGAAACTGGGAAATGGCATGATGCAAGAATTAATGTGTAAATGAAAAGCCGCTATAAATGCATTGCAAAGTATTATTGTCTGACATAGGACTGTAGTAATAACAATTTTTTTGAAAAAAGTACAAATACAATTGCCCAGATGTACTACAGGAACAAGTTTTGAATCGACTTTTGTATTACAAAAGCCTCCACATATATTTTGAGGACTTAGCCAACATGTCAAGTTTTGGAGCCACAACCTATTGTATTGTGGATTTCTAGGACCCTTCTCAGGATTGAGTAGATATAGGCGTTGATACTGTCTTGAATCTTGATAGAAAGCTATTTTTGTATTGTAGCACATGAAAGTCCATCATGAAATAAATAATCTAGGCTTATTTGATTGAGCATATATATGGATGATCATCATTAACTCCAAGTTGCCATTAATTCAGACATGTGCTTTTGGTACCCTGACATTATGTTTGACATCTTCCACTTCCTTTGTTGCCACTTTTCTATTTGCTAATACTCCAAGGCTGGACTTAATAGGATCACCTTCTTCATTGTGTGATGGTTTTCTGCTGTAAGAAATATAGACATAACCAGTCCAGGATAGATTAGATTCCTTAGTCTCCAATTTTTTATATATTTACCTTTTGATCACTGGGAAAATAGTGCCATCAACATTCTGTACAGGCAGAGGCTGTCAATGCTTGAAGGGGTTTCTGAGAGGGAAAAGGCATTATTCCCTACAGAGAATGAGTGATTTCCTTTTTTTTTAATCTCAAGTGAATCCTCTGCAGTGAGCACTGGCCTGGCATACATGTACTGGTGTGAAACTAATGGGAACGAGAGAATGCAGTCCAGCTCCTCAAAAAAATTTGATTTCATATGCAAATGCATTGAGAAAGGCTAAAGCTGCAAATCCAAATCTCTTATTATGGATCTTTCCATATCTAATATTTTATCATAGACATCTCCAAGAAGAAGATCCAACTCTTTTTTCATTGAAGTACGATAAAAGTACGGTTCCTGATGATCCATTTCACCTGCAAAAGCAAACTCTGTGTCTTTAAGATTTTCCAATTCACTATCGTCGAGTTTTAGTCCAGAAAGGCACAATTGATAACCAATTTGAGGTATATACATAATGGACCCGTGTTTGGTATTATTAGCTTGGCATGGGAGGCATTTTAGCTCAAGTGTTGAAATCTCCTGAAACAAGCACCATCAGCATTGGAACACAATAAATGTAAAATATCATTACAGGCTTTAAAGTGGAAAAAGGAGGGCGCTTAGAGACAAGGTAGGAACAACGTGAGTAAAGATATCATTAGATGTTGGTGAAAATGATATAAATTTCCAAAAACATTTCAAACAAAGGAAAACCGGTCCAGTCCAGGATAGATTAGATTCCTTAGTTTCCAATTTCTGATGTATTAACCTTTTGATCACAGGGACAATAACGCCATCAACGTTCTGTACAGGCAGGATGTCAATGCTTGCAGGGGTTTCTGAGAGGGAGAAGGCATTGTTCCCTACATAAAATGAGTGATTGCCTTTTTTTTATCTCAAGTGCATACTCTGCAGTGAGCACTAGCCTGACATGCATGTACTCTTATGCAACTAATTCCAACAAGAGCATGCAGTCTAGCTCCCATATGAACTTTGATGTCATATGCAAATGCATTGAGAAAGGTTAAAGCTGTAATTCCAAATCTCTTATTATGGCTCTTTCCGTATCTAACATTTTATCATAAACGTATCCTAGAAGAAGATCCAACTCTTTTGTCTTTGAAGTATGATACAATTATGCTTCCTGATGATCCTTTTCACCTGCAAAAGCAAACTATGTCTTTAAGATTTTCCAATTCACTATCGTCGAGTCTCAGAAGTACTTAAAGTTACAAACGTGTACTGCTTATAAATAAAACAACAAACACTTTAATTGAACCAGTCAATACATAATCTGTAGTTTTATCAAATTTAAAAAAAAAAATTAATATTACAGCTCCAAACTCTGCTGCATGAACTGCTCTACTGAAGGAAAAAGTGTTGTAGCTGGAGCACTGTCCAAACAATTCAAGTAAACTAACACCAATTTGCACATCGAAATGTATGCTAAAGGGTTCCAGTACACATGGGTCTGAGAAAAATTCAACGATTTTTTTTTTGTTAAACTATTTTTGTTTCCTTTGATTTGATTTGCAAGTTTATTTTTCTTGTAATGATAAAAATTGTTATCATTTATGTTTCTAATCTTAGCCTTAGGTGTAACTTTTTTGGTGAATGAGTTGATTAAGAAACAATGTTCATCAATTTCACCTTAATATGTACATGGGATCCCCCAAGTCAAAACCAAACCTTTGCCCAGGCTAGTCCATTCAATGAAACTGAAGGAGGCATTTGATCTAGTTTGGACTCTGGAGTGATGAAAAATGGAAAAACAGAAATAAAATGGAATATTTTTCGTTACTTAAAGTTCATTTCTTGTCACATTATGCTTCCTGGACCATCTGTCTTTTTTTTTCTCCTTACTATCCATCGTTTATAATTCTTAATCTTCTGCAGCTCTGCATCTTTTGCGACTTGCCAAATCATTAGGTTTAGTCAAATAGCTTGTGATGGGTATATGGTTAGATCCTTTGTAATTCTCTGAAAAACCCTAGATATTGGTGATGTAACAAGCATGCTAACCCTTTAGGCCTTCAGTCAAATAGCTGTAGGGCTTGAAGGGGTTGGAGATTTACTGTATACAGTAGAAATCTTGTTTCTTGTTGGGAAATTTGCGATGCTTAGATTGTATATCTTGGTTCAAGTTTTCCAGACTTTTTCAGGTCCAAGTTTATGCTTGCTAATATTTTCCAATATTTTCCCTGGTGTTCGAGTGTTTCTGCGAAGTTTGTTTCCAAACCTTCTGATATTTTTCCGAAACGATATTTGTAACATTGTAAATATTTTCTTAGGTTGGAGGCTTTTGGGGGATCTTTAGTATGTTGCTTTGTGTAGGGTGTGGCAATGTTCAAGTGCAAAAAGTTTCATCTCTAAAATGTTAAATATCCGGATTTTTTCAGTTGTTGGAATGTCCACGTAAGGGGGAATATATTTCACATATTTCATAGTGTTGTGCAGGGTTGGTTATAGGCATTAAGAACCAAGTACTTAAAAGACGTCAGCCCATGACAATGACACACTCGTTAAACTTGCCAAATAACAAAAAAATTTCCTTGGCTTTGTCAATGCCCATGCTGCTTGGATGCTTATCAACTTGAAAAATTTGCAAGGCATCATAACCTATAGCATCAATTTTTAGAAATTTTTTTAACGACAACTCTGAAACCCTGTCAAATTTTATTGGTGTGGTGTCATATTCCTTCATTCCAATTGTGTTTACAAGCATCTCTTATTGTAGCATAGCAAGAAGGTCCCCAACAACACGAACTTGCACATCACTTTCAATGTTCATCGTGGAACTGAGCTGTTCATGAGCACATGCACAAACCAACAAATGTTCTTGTTCATTCAAAAATTCCAAACACTTGTTCAAAAGATTAGCATGCTTCAACCTGTTGTTTGGGACCTTTGAAAGTAACAACCTGTGAGCCAGCCAATACTCAAGGCTTCTAGAAAATCCTAAATTGGTAGCTATTAGATCACCATGATTAGGAATATCAGAGTTATCATTTCCAAAAATGTTGCAGTACATACAAATTTGAGGTGCAATAAATAAAAAGATTTCATTGTTTATGCGATCATCCGGATAAAACTTGAGAACCTGTTCCAAGATTGATAAGACTAAAGTTACTTCCCATATAAGAATCTTCAAGAGCTCTAGACAAAATTGGCAGGAAAGCATCTCTTTGTCATAAAAGTCTTGTTTTGAGAGCAACCTGGAGTCTACATTTGTATGGATGTCTTGAGCTAATTTTCCATTTATAATGTAGATGCAGGAGCTGGAGGATGGTAATGATTTTTCATGGTATTTCTCACACAAAATCTGTATTGCAAGGCCCCAAATAAAACTAAAATCTTGTATTCCCAGTTGAACCATGATGCAACCATATGTGTTGGTATCCATTTAATTCATTTCTTTGGTATTTTTGGTGTAAGGGTTGAGATATCAGCACCTTGTTATGGATAGACTTGTGCACATCTTGCACCTTTACTTCACTTTGCTGAGCATACTGATGATACTTTGCAAATTGTACAGTCCTGTAATCTTCCCATAATCATGCAACTTCACACTAAACACAGTTCTGCAATTTCTCTCTTTAACATAGTCATATATCTTCATATATATATAAGATACTTCGTCTCCCTCCTTCGTATAAACACAGTCCTAAACTCGCATTTATTGCAGACCTGAAGTTCCGCACTAGATCACAGAATCTTTATATCCAAACCATAATCCTTTTCTTTGCTGACATAATGTCCTATTTTTCAATCAGCAATTCTGTTCTCTCTTTATTGCACTTATATTTCAGTCGTGAAGCTCGTACTAAATCTCAGAACTCTTGACCAGAAATTTGTGTCAAACTGAAATCCACATGCTCTTTTAAATAGTTGATTTTGACTGTAAATAAGTCGACCTGTACTTATGTTATGAGGTTGACTTGATCAGGGGTATGTGAGCCGACTTGTCCACTGCTCATAGGTTGTTTTGAGGAGATATTCAATGCTGATCTTGAGCATCATATTGAGCCATGTCTTCAAGGCTTATATGACAAAGTCTTGAGGTATACTTCATTGACATGAGTCTTCATATACATGACTCTTAATTAGTACATTTATGACAAGATGAAAAATCCCTAAAAGACATCAAGAAGAAGTCTTTTGACGTATAATAAAAACCTTGCTCATGAAACCCAACCTAGTTAGTTCTGTAACATTATTTATCGATGTGCCGATGGAGCTTGCGTATGTTGCATGGGGTGTTCCTTCGGCATCGCAGAGGATGCTACCATATCCTGCCTAGCCGGGGTTACCCTTGGAGGCTCCGTCAAAATTGAGTTGAAGACAGCCCGAAGGGGGGGAGGGGGGAGGGCATCCTTGAGTCAGGTGAGGGTGGACCAGGTTGGAGGAGATCAAATTCAAAAGATGCAGGATGGCTAGATCGGATGGACTTGCATCCCAGTCTGCAGGGTCCAAGGGGTTCACGAGAATGGATTCCCTAATGTTGGAGAGGGTCAAAGACCAGATGAGAGGGGCGAAAGGGGTTTAATTCTCAAAGATAGCACGATTTATCCCCTTCCAAGTGCTCCAGAGTAGGAGAATAGGGAGGAGCCACCATTCTTTAGAGACCACTGAGTTGGAGAATCTTTGGGTCGGCCAATATTCAAGCAGGGCTCTGGTGGTAGCAGGGGTTCCATCAACGAGGCCAAAAATATCAAAGGCTTGCTTCTAAACCTGTTGGGTTAAGGGGCAGTCCATGAATATGTGATGTTGGGTTTCTTCGGCCTGCCGACAAAGGAAGCACATGGAAGGCTTGATGAAGCCCCTTTTAAGAAGACGATCCCATGTCAGGATACGTTTGTGAATCACTAACCAGAGGAAGTGGGCCACTTTCGGTCCATATTCTCTTCTAGACCTGAGTGTTGGGGATGATCGAGACCACCGCACGAAGGAGATACGCTTCCTTGACTGAAAAGACCCCGGAGGTCAAGAGGTCCCATCTTAATTTGTCCGAGCCTTGGGAGGCATGGATTTTCTATTGGGTGAGATACTGGGCAAGTCGATCTGACCCTGGGTGGGGTAGGTATATAGGCCAATCTTTTGCAGTTTTCCATTGGAGCCAACCATGCTTGTTTGGTTGGTTGCGCCAATAATATTTTATTGTCATGGCTCCGCAGGAATGGAAGAAGGGCATGAGATCTGCCAAAGAATGGTCTTGAGAGAGGTGGGGGGATTGCTGCCAAGAGTCCTCCCAAAAGCGTCCAGTTTCCCAGCCGTGCACCTCCCAGAAGAAGTGTGTGCGAATCAGGTCGCTATTATTGTTGGCGAGGTTCTAGATGGTAGACCCTTGAATATGGAGGGGTGTGTGAAGGATTTCACGCTGAGTTTTCCTTTGGCCATACTTATGAGACCAAATAGTCTTGCACAGTTTCGGTCCCCCTTTCAACCAACACCACCAGAGTTGCATTAAGAAAAGTTGGGGCCCTTAAGCTCAAACCCCCCATCAGTTTTGGGAGACACAACTTATGCCAGGTCACTAGAGGCCACTTTCTATCATCTGCAGTACCTCCCCAGAGGAATCACCAGAATAAGGCAATGAGTTCTAAGTAAATGCAGTTTGGGTTTGGAAGATCGAACAACTGGTAGAGGGGCATTGCTTGTAGGACATATTTGAGGAGGGTGGCCCATCCCGCAAGGTTAAGGACCCAAAAATTCTAGTTAAAGAGCTTACTAGACAATGCGCAAAGGATTGAACAGGAGGGGAACTCCCAGGTACTTGGAGGTGAGAGAGCCAACATTGAAACCCAAGGTTTTGGCTAAGCAAGCTTGAACTGGGCGGGGAGTGTTGAAGAAATATATATAAGACTTAAGCTTGTTGAGGAGCATACCTGAGGCTTCTTGGAAGTCCTCCAAGATGATGTTGAGCTGGGAGGCTTCTTTCAGAGTCGCGCCACCGAAGAGGTGGTTATCGTCCACGAACTATTGGTGAGTCATGTCAATGTTTGATCCAGGCAGATGAAGCCCTGTTATCTGATTGGATTGTTTAGCGGCCTTGAGCAAGCATCCCAACCCTTTGGCAACAATAATAAACAGAAAGGGGGAGAGCGGGTCCCCTTGATGAATACCCCTCGAGGACTTGAAAGTTTCTGATGGTGCGTCGTTTATGAGATTGGAGAAAAACAGAGTGGAGATCATGGATTTAATCCATTGAATCCATTCAACTGCAAAACCAAATGCCTGCAGGGTTTCTAGAAGGTAATCTCGACTGAGGCGATCGTATGCTTTCGAGAGATCCAGTTTCAACAACATTCCGCGAAGCTTATGTGTTTTTATAGAGTGGATGGTCTCATGCGCGAAGACAATGCCATCCAGGATTTGACGTCCCTCCACAAACCCTGACTGCTCATGACTAATGATGCGGTGAAGCAGTGGCTTGAGCCTGCGGACCATGATGGTGGAAAGTATCTTATAAATCACATTGCAGAGGGAGATAGGCCTGAGGTACCTCAGTCTTGTTGCCTCCTTCGATTTGGGGATGAGGGCGATGAAGGTGGCATTAAGGTCAGACCATACCTGTCTGAGCTGTCGTGATTCCTCCACAAACTCCCATATGTCGTGACTAAGGAAGGACCATATAGCTTTGAAAAATTCTGCAGTAAAGTCGTCCGGTCCTAGGGTTGTATTTGAAGGCAGGGCCTTCACGACTTCCTCTACTTCCGAAAGGGAGATTGGGCTTAGAAGAGCTTCATTTTGGTTTTGCGAGATCAAAGAGGGGATATTCTAGGTAACTTTACACAGAGCCTCCAATTTGTCATAACCTTCATCGTGCAGCAGGGAAGAGAAGAATGCTTGTAGTTCTGTCGCAATGTCTTCGTGGTGGTCTAGGCAGGAGTTGTCGGTCGCCTGCAGGTGGGTGATTCTATTTCTTTGCCAATATTGGATCATGGATTGGTGGAAGGGTTTTGTGTTTCATTCCCCTTCTCTCCACCATTGAATTCTGGATTTTTGCCACCACAATATTTCCTCCTGCTGCTTTTGTTCCTCCAGGTCCTTGATCGAGAGATCTTCTTTTTTGGCCAGCTCTTCCGTGTGGCCGTCCTAGATAATTCGTTGTTCTACTTTCTCCAGGTTGGCTTCCAACTTCCTCTTTTCCTCAAGAATATCCTCGAAAGTTTCCCAGTTCCATGCTTTGATATGGCCTTTGAGGCCTTGCAGCTTCTTCTGGAAAGATTGCATTTTGTTACTAAGTTGTGTACCCAGGGCTGCCCACCACGAAGCTAATTGATCCACGAATATCGGGTGTCGCAACCAAAAAATCTTGAACCAGAACGAACGTCTCTGTGGGGGGGGGGGGTTAGACGAGGATAGATCCACACTGATAGGCCAGTGATCCAAGCCGATGGAGGGGAGGATCTTAGAGGAGAGTCGAGGGTCAGTCATGATAAGGTGCTACGAGAAGAGGAACCTGTCTAGCCTGCAGGCAATTTGGTTCTCTCCCCCTCGTCGATTGTTCCAGGTATGAAGCCCTTGGCGGGGGATGACATCAATGAGGCAGAGATCCTCAATAGTGTAGTTGAAGGCATGCGAGGATGGGTCTAATCGATGAACTTCCCCACGCTTTTCTTCTAGGTTTCGAATCAAGTTGAAATCCCCTCCCAGGATCCAATCTTCCTTAGCCCATAACCTGCCAAGGCTTTTTAGATGCATGAGGAAAATCAATTTGTCACGAGGTGTAGCCAGCCCGTAGACTGCAACTAGGCTCCTCCACCAGTGTTCACCTATCAAGAAAATCGAGGCCGAAAACGTGAATTTGGTGCGGACCCAGTCTTCGAAGATAACACGTCCTGGGTCTCAAAGAATTGCTATGCCCCTGACAGCTCCAGTAGCTTCTATCGTCATGGCTTGGCTATTCCTCCAACATCTTTGGCTTTTTTCCTTAACTTTGTTGGTAGTCATCTTCGTCTCCTGCAGAATAACTATCTAAGGTTTTTACTTTCCTATTTTGTCCTTAAGGGATCGGATCTTCCCCGGGCTGCTAAAGCCCCTGATATTCCATGACATGATCTTCATGAGGAAGGAGCGACAAATCTGGGAAAGAAATCCGTCAATTGTCCCATCTACCCTGAGTTTAACAAAAGTTCTTCGGCTTCACGAATAAGCTCATTAGTAGATTTTCGGCCCTTATTTCTCTTTTCATATCACTTAGGGTCTTGGAGTGTTATGCTAAGGGGGTCTCCCTATGTACCCATATTGTGGAGACCTGAGTCTGTTCGTCTAGGACGAGCCGCCCATCGGTTGAAAAGGGTGCCAAAATGGTTCAGTTGATTACCTGGGATATCTTTGATGCATGTCTTGCTCGAGCTTTTGAATATTTCTAGAAAAATTTTCTCCTCTGCTCTGAGCCTATTGTGTCGCTCCTTAGCTTCTAGGATCCTACTCATTTGCCTCAAGACCTCCTGGATGCGTCGATCTAATTTAGTGTGCTCAGGGATCTTTCTCTTGGAGGAGAGCTTGTCTTCGAGGGTGGAGAGTAGCTTGTCGATGTCCATCGATTGAGGAGCTCCATGGGATGAAGAGAGGGATTGGGAAGGGGGAGGGGGCGGGGGGAGGGACGAGGGCCAAGGATTTGTTGGCCAGGGCTGCGAAGGAGTTTTTAGATTCAGGAGGCACCGACTTAGGGGAGGAGGACGGGGCTTGGGGCAGGCATGCGATTGGGGGCTCAAACAATCAAGAGGATTGGACTGCTGTGGCTGAGTGGCCCTGAATCGATGCCTTTGAACTGATTGAAAGCCATCACCATCCTTAGCCAGCGCAGCTGCATGAGCCTCTTCTACTATTATTAACAGGCAGTTGCGGAAGAGATTATCATACTCATGGCACCTGTGGCATTTGAAAGGAACATGTTCATAATCTAGTGGTTGTGTCCATGTAGAGTTGTAGACTAGATCGATAGATTTCAGCAGCGGTTGGGATATATTCATATGGACACAGATCCGGACATAGGTCACATGCTGTTGGTGTTTGGTGATCTCCGAGATCTTAACAAACGCGCCTATTGAGTTTCTGATTCCTCCAGGATATCAGGTTCTCAAAAATCATCAGGGAGGGAGTAGAGCCGAACCCAGATAAGAGCCGCGGTGAATTCCTCTTTGTTCGAGTTGTAGCATTCCTCCCAATAGCGGATGAAGAGGCCTGCACTTCCCATAAAATATGATCCATTCTCAAAGATCTGCTTGTGGTCTTCCAAATCTTCAAAGATCATAGTAAAGAACCCTTTGGCCCTAATTTGAAGCTTGATATTTCCCTTTGGGGACCACTAGTTCTGGATCTAGGCCAAAATATCTTGCTCTCTAGGCCAGATCCCCAAAAACTTACAGATCATTGCATGATCTTTCATATACTGTTGAGCTTTTTCTAGGTGGTTGTTCGGAATGACAAATTTGGGGTTGATTGCTGCCTTAGGAAGGCAACGACTTCTACCATCCTTTGCTTGCCACTATGCCCCCATGACTGGGTTTTCTGCGAATGAGGAGGAGCCGTTCAATCCATTGAGAAGCTCGCCTTACACGAAGGGGGTCCGGTTCGCTGCATCGCGGTAGGACTATGGTCCCTCCCACCGTGGCGGGGGGCCTGACATGGGTGCTTCCACCTGGGCTTGGAAGGTTTCAAAACCTTGCAGAAGTAGTGCACGACGGGGGTAGAGCAGAGGATTGACAACGCAGAAGGTTACGGTTGAGCTGACGAAACCTTAACAGAGCTCACTAAGGATACTTCTCTTGCTGAATATATCAATGAATATTTATTTTGCACCTTTAGTTAATGTTATGGAGTTTAGACCGTAAGAACTATTTGGAATTGGCTTTGTTGATTAGGTAATCAACATGGAATGGGGAAATTTCTGGTCTAGTCATTTGCCACAGACTCATTATGACAATTCTTTAGATGCAGATAGCTTGAATCCAGGTGATCAGGAAAATTCCTAATTTCTAGCGTGAAACTTTTCATTGCTCAACTTTGTAGGGTTATTGAGTACCTGAAATATAATTTGAAGAAGTTATAATGGTTCTTTGTAGCTTTCTTCAAGGTTTTGAGAAATCGGTTTCGAGAATGTATCTTGGTGACATTGCGAGAAGGGTGAGTCTTAGGATGGCAGAGGAGTCAAATATTTTTGGATATGTGACCCCTTCAAGCCTCTTTGATTCGTTCATCCTCAGGTTTGTATGCAAAGATTTTTGTGTACAACCGTTTCACTACATTGATTAGAATTTTGTTTCGGTACAATTTTTCTAAGTCAATGGTTGCACCTATTAGAAGGAATAGTGGGATGGTTGTTCGATTGATTGGCAAGGAACTTGTTTCATGCGCATCTGCTAAGAAAACATTTATGTCCGTTGGGGTATCTCCCTACTTTAGGAATAACCCATGCAACAAAATATAGTTCATTCTGATAATGTTTCTCTTCTAAACATGTTTTTTCTATCTGAAATATGCAAGTTTTTCTTTTAACATGGAGTCTTATAAGAAATATTGTACACAATTTTTTACATGCTTGAATTGTCTATCACATGGCCAAACTATTATTTTTTAGTACCATAAGCATTTTATGAAAATCAATGAAATTCAATATTTCATTTGGTAAGGCCTTTGGGTAGTTTCAGAAACTTAAAAGATTGAATGCGAATTATGTTTTGAGGATATAAAAAAACCTTCATGGATAGAGCAAAAAATTTGGAAGATGAGTTCTCTAGGTAGTATTTCTCTTTGAACAACACCACTAGTTGCAGTGTTATAGTTGTTTATCAAGCTTCAGTAAAAAGCTTGTCCTTTTTTGATTGATTATTAATTGATTGAATTTTTATTTATACTTGTTGTTCTTTCTTGAAGTTTTTGTGCTAACTATTTTGAACTAATGGAGGATCAAACATTGATGGTATTGTTGAAATATGTTAAATTACTATTTTTATTGGATCAAGTATTTGCTGTAAAAGATCAATCAATGTGTTATATTTTGGAAGTTACAAGTATGGTAAATATGGGAAAACTATTGGTGCTTTGCATGTAAACCTGCAAAACATATCAAAAATATTCTTATTTTATTTGTTTTATTATAATGATCAATGATGTTTTGAGTTTGAGTGATTGAGGATGGCCACAGGTGTACCCTCAAATTGGAAGTTTGGTGTTGGAATTCGGTGCGGATTTTCCATTCAAGAATCATTTAGAAACTGAAATCTGAAAGTTACATTTCAAAATAATCTTTTTTGGGGGATTACTAGTGGTGATTGCTACATATTTTCGATGTTGGAAGTTTTCTCCAAATCACAGCTAATATATTGTACCACAAGTGAGGAACACAATGGGAACATAATTGTATTTTCAATTTATCCACTTATATTGTAGTGATACATAAACATAAGAAAAACATTAATAATTTGATATAGACTAGTTGGCTTATTCATATGTGATAATGGACCCAAATAGTAGTTCTTATCTGAGGAAATGCTCATCATACTTGGGCATTCTTGACATCATAGACCTCTATCCCTGTATTTATTCACTTAGCCTTCTAAATTATCCAGTTATATACATGTATACGAGGCTATCCTATTAGTGTATACTTCATTTAATTTTATTTTAGACTTAGCTTTGACAATTTTTAGGAGTTTTTTTTGCACTCCCACATTGTATAAGTATTCCACAACTTGATATATTTATCATGTAACTTAGTTGGCATGATTGTGCATAATCTTTCCTTCAAAGTTGAATACTAATTTTACTAAGGTGTTATTTTCTATGGTGACATTTTATTTTCTTTGTTTATACACATCATTTGGCCACATAGAACCCACTATTGCCCAACAGAAGAAAACTTATTCGAGTTTCTTGTTTTTATGGGGAAAAATGACATTGACAATATTGCCGATGTTGAGGTATATATCGTATAAATCCTTTATAGTCTACTTTAGTTTATATTCCAGTGTTCATCGTCTTTCATGTCTTATACTTTGCATTGTATCTTCTTTATTTTTCAGGAAAGGAACTCAGTGTTGATGGTAAGAAGCATGAATTCAAAAAAGAGGAGAACAATAACAATGGAGCGACAGAATGCAAATTAAAAAGAGAGAAGAGAACTGGTTTAATGGTACCTGTAGAGTCAATATCTCGCATAAGACACACATGGAGATTGATGGTCAAGTCTTCAGAGTTGGTGAATTCACCTGCAATGCCTTGGAAACACAATGATAATATTTTGAAGTGATGAAACAATACTTCATGTGTAAATTGTACTCCAACCAATATTAAGTTGGAAACTCATATTGTAATACTTGATATTTTATATAATATAATTTATGTGGTAGAAATTATTTATAGTTTCACTTGATATTACTTATTATTGTATTTAACATATGTAACTTTATGTTTTCATATTATGTGAACAAGTAAATTGTATGCCAGTTTTTTTTAAATTTAGTTGCAAAATCGTACTAATTAATTTATGTTTATTAATAATGAATACATAAAAGCAATCTAAAACTATTAAATTAGTGTTTTATGTTTATTAATGATGAATTCAAATAAAATGAATATACGAATAAATTAGTTTCTTATAATGATTGTTAATGAAAGTAAATGAAATTAATATAAACTATTAAGTGGTCATTTATATAATGAATATGAAACTACCAAAAATAAATAAATGAATACTACAAATGATAGTTTGTGACTACAAATGATAACTAAATTTTTCATATATATGACTATTAGTAGCTAATTTATAGTATCTTATAATACGACTAAAATTTAGTCATATTTGTTTGGTCATTAATTGGTTTTAAACGATGATTAAAATTTACATATATATGACTATTAGTAGCTAATTTACAGTATCTTATAACACGACCAAAATTTAGTCATATTTATTTGGTCATTAAATGGTTTCAAACAATGACTAAAATTTTCATATATATGACTATTAGTAGCTAATTTACAGTATCTTATAACACGACCAACATTTTGGTCATATTTCTTTGGTCATTAATTGGTTTTCTCGGATGATCATTTAGTTTTATATTTTTTTGTATATTTGGTCGTTAATTATGGGAATTAATGACTAAATCAATGACTAAATTAATGACAAAATTTATGACTAAACATACTACTAGACAATAAATTTGAGATAACCAATTAATGACTAAGCTAAAATGACTAAAAGTTGGTCGCATTATAAGATACTGTAAATTAGCTACTATTGGTCACCGACCGAAAAATAGTCGTTTATATGCAAATTTTAGTTGTTTTTTTAGTAACTAATTAGCCATTTTTTACTAGTGTATATATATATTTTTTCATCCTTTACGGGTTTCTGTGCAGATGGGGATAATGTTTCTACGATACATTCCGACTGAGGAAAAGATGTTGAAATCCCGAAAATGGCTTTGTCAACATGGAAGTTTGAATTCCACGGGTACATGATAGGGGTGGTTGATAATCCCTTTCTTTCTAAGAGAGAGTGTTAAGAAGTGTAACAAGAAAGGCTCAATTTGACTTAAACTTGGTCAAATTGAGAAAATTAGAAATTTGTACATCAGCAAACAGCTTGGAGGCAATTAACTAAAGTGACATTGGTCTTTTCACTCAGTTATCTTAGTAAATTTGAGTTAGTAGGCTTTTATTTCATTTATGCATGTGTGATTGCTAATTTGTAGCAATCCAGTTCAGTTATTTCTAGTTGTACTCAATTAAACTAGTTCTAAAAATTAATAAAACTAGTTGGAGGTCAGTTGTGTAGTGGGACAACAATATAACTCAGAGATCATCAAGTTAGTTGATCAATCAACCAAAAATAGATCTTGTATGAAAGGAATTCAAATTACTCAGTTATGGTGGAGATACCAAGGAAATGTAGCATCAGTTGTAGACTAGTCTTGAGCGTACAGGTGCTGCATGCAATCAGTGACCAATCCTTGGGAATTGTGAAATCAATTTGGAGGAAATTTCTAAATAATAGGGGATAATTTCTCAGGATTTTTGCAAGGAAATAGGAGCTCAGTTGGGGGCATAAATTGACTAATTCTAGGTCAAAACATCTCATTGAGAAAAGAGAATAATTATTCTTTTATAGGTTGAGCTCAAAGTTGGAGCTAGAAATTATAATAGATTCTCTATTCATCTGATTAATGCAAGAAGGCTTAAGGGGTTTTTACCAATTGGTTTCCCCTATATAAATTTGTGTACTTGTGTATATTATTAAATAATGTTTGCAAATTTTGTTCCAAATTGTGAATTAATTTCCACAGAGCAGTAGAGTAGAATTGTGCCTCTTGATTTAGATTAAATTTCTTGAGCACTTGCAATTATATCACCATATTTCTGGAATTCTCATGGGGTATAACATTCACGCATGCTATCTGCAGCTATGTAACACCCTCTTCCAACATCTACCCAAGAAAACTTCTTAAGAAATGATATATGAAAAAAATCAAGAATTTGACTGTCGAAGGGAGTGCAAGTCGATAGGACACTGACCTGATCCTCTCAATGATCCTGAAGGGTCCACAAAACAATGGTACCAACTTGGCACATGATCTAATCCACAAGGATATCTTCCTGGGAATGATGCACAAGTACACCTATTCCCCAACCTGAAACTCCTTGAATAACCTATTCTTGTATGCATAATTCTTATGCCTATCTTGTGCTTCTTTCAAGTTCTTCTTGATAACCTACATTTCATGTTCCATTTCTACCAACATATCTCGTCTAATCAGTACCCTGCTAACAAGATCACTCCAACTAATTGGAGTGTTGCAACTCCACCCATAAATAGCCTCAAATAGAATAATCTTCAATGATTCATAATACCCGTTGCTGTAGGTCAAATCTACCCTCTTGTTTTGGTTATGCATCACATACATCCTCAACATATCCTCCAATATCATGTTGGCCCTCTCAACTTGTCCATATGTGTGTGGATGATACTTTGTGCTAAAGTCCAACTCGGTGCCCAAACCTGTAAAAACCTTCTTCCAAAACTTGGAAGTGAATTTTGCATCCCTATCTCACACAATATTCTTTGGAACACCATGCAATATAACTATGTATTTGATCAACACCTATGTTACATTTCTATTTGAGTATGTAGTCTTCACTCAAATGAAATTTGCAACCTTTTTAAACCTATCCACAACAACCATGATGGAATCATGTTGTCTATTTGTCTTAGCAAAACCCATGATTAATTCCGAAGAAAATACCTCCCATTTCTACTCTGGAATCACAATCAGTGGTAGCAATGCGCTTGGATGCTTACACTCTTCCTTAACCATCTAACAATCCAAACATATGGCTACAAACTCTGCCACATCCTTCTTTAATTTCGTCCAATAATAGAACCTATTTACTGTAGTCAATTTATTATGGTATCTTGGGTGAACCAAATATGTTTTCGCATGAAATTCCCTCTACATTACCTTCTTGAGCTCATCGTTTTCCTCCATATGTATCTTGTCTCTAAATCTAACCAAACCATATGTCATGATATGGTATTCCAAATCATGTACACCTGCACCTATACCTATACTTGTACCTATATTTCTACGAGCACCTATACTTGTACCTGTAAGACTATCTGTACCTGTACTTGTACCCTGCCGCAACCTGTGCACAATCTCCACATACCTGTGATCTTGCTAATCAGCTTGCAAGATCCTATCTTGTAAATCTATCCCATAACACTAGTAGAAAATGGCTAATTAGTTACTAAAAAAATGACTAAAATTTGCATATAAACGACTATTTTTCGGTCGGGGACCAATAGTAGCTAATTTATAGTATCTTATAACGCGAGCAACTTTTGGTCATTTTTAGCTTAGTCATTAATTGGGTATCTCAATTTTGTTGTCTAGTTGTATATTTGGTCATTAATTTGGTCATTGATTTAGTCATTATTTTAGTCATTGATTTAGTCATTGATTTGATCATTAATTTAGCTACTAATTTGATGATTAATTTGGTCATTGATTTAATCTTTGATTTGATCATTAATTGTCACAATTAATGACCAAATGTATAGCAAAATATATGACTATATCATCACCCAAGAAAACCCATTAATGACCAAAGAAATATGACCAAAATGTTGGTCGTGTTATAAGATATTGTAAATTAGCTACTAATAGTCATAGATATGCAAATTTTAGTCATTGTTTGAAACCAATTAATGACCGAAGAAATATGACTAAATTTTAGTCATGTTATAAGATATTGTAAATTCGCTACTAATAGTCGTATATATGCAGAATTTAGTCATCATTTGTAGTCACAAATTTATCATATGCAGCAATTATTTATTCATTATATAAATGACTAATTTAGTAGTTTATATTCATTTCATTTACTTTCATTAATAATCATTATAAATGACTAATTTAGTCGTATATTCATTTTATTTGTGTTCATCATTAATCAATATAAACTACTATTTTAATAGTTTTAGATTGATTTAATGTGTTCATTATTAATCACATAAATTAATTAGTATGATTTTACAACTAAATTTAAAAAAAATGTCATACAATTTACATGTTCATATAATATGAAAAAGCAAATTTACATATGTTAATTACAATACCAAGTAATATCAAGTGCAACTATAAATATTTCCAACCACATTATATTATATAAAATGTCAAGTATTAAAATATGAGTTTCCAACTTAATATTGGTTGGAGTACAATTTACAGATAAAATATTGTTCATCACTTCAAAACATTATCATTATCTAGCCAAGGAATTGCAAGTGAATTCACCAACTCTAAAAAATTGACCATTAGTCTTTATCTATCTGTCTTATGCGGGATATTGGCTCTAAGGGTACCACTGGACCAGTACACTTATCTCTCTTTTTCACTCTAGTGTTATTGTTCCCCTCTTTCTTCAATCCTTACTTCTTACCATTAATACTGAGTCCATTTTCTACAAAAAGAAAACAAAAAAAGTTACAATGCAGAGTATAAGACATGAACACTGGAATATAAACTAAAGTAGACTATAAAGGATTGATACGATATATACCTCAACATCAACAAGATTGTTAATGCCATTTTCCCCCATAAAAGCAAGAAACTCGAACAATTTTTATTTAGTTGGGAAATAGTGGCCACTAGATGACCTGTATAAACAAAGCAAGTAAAATGTCACAAATAAACACAATAGAGCTAGCAATTTCTACTAATAATGTCTCATGCTCCACTTTTTTATTTGTATCATTTCCTCTAGCTATATCTAAGAAGAAGTGACACTTCAACAATAAAACTGGTAATTAGAAATCTAATGGGTGGAGCAAAGTATTGCAGACACAAGATTACAACAAGAAAATAAAAAAGAATAAGGCAAGACTTTGTAAATTGTGATACTAACCAGGAATATAGCTTCAATATAGTAATATTTAATTATCAACGTACTATTCCAAGGGAAAAGAAATCCAATTCCCATAAGCCAACAAATTATGTATGCTCCTTGTTTTCCCTGTAATTAATCGAGCAAGATTAGCACACGCAATTTCCATTTAGAATCTCTAAAATGGTTCTATAAATATTCAAAGCAAACTTAATGTTACTCATTCATTTTTATCTGATGCACACAAAACTAAATACACTAACTTGTTTTTGAGCTGGAGAGTTCTATAATTCATCGTGTCCAAAATCATTTTTTACTATCATCACTGGTTTTTTTTTTTAAATGATCAGACAACAGGCCTATATTTGATCAAAAACTATATTTTTCAGAATATATTCCATTTTTCTAATTCAAAGCTAGATTTCCTTCCATTTTATGACGTTCAAACAAACTAGAATAATTTTCCTTTAACAATTCATTATTGTAATATACTACTAAACATACAACTACATAATGAAGTTATTAGTGGTGGAATACTAATAAATCACAAATACAGGAAAGAAATAACACCACTATGTCTTATAATGCCAAGTCTTTATCCTCTTGGTTGGAAATATTGCTTCATGAAACCAACATATTTGAAAAATAAAACTTTTATAAAACTAACCAACGCCGGTGTATCCAAAAACATTGACATTTCTATTGGAATGCCCTAAAAATGTGTTGAAGTATCAAACAAGTGTAGTGCACTTCCCCGTGAGGTTAAATTTTGGTAATGGAATATGTTGTCCCTTAGTCTAATCAGGTTTTAACTTTCCTTTGATAACTTAGAGAGAATGGGAATCCAATATAAAACAATGACAGAAATATTTTATTCATTCACACTTACCTACATCCTAAACACCCATTGAAGCGTTATACAAATCCAAGAATGTCTCACATTCCACCAAGAAACAAAATTTCTAGATTTTGATTGTAACCCTTGAGGCTTTCTCAAATTTGTAAACGAGTAAAATCATAAATATTTTTCCGTAGTTCTCAAACCTTCTTTTGTGTGGAGATTGAGAAAATATGTGCATACACATATCACAAGTGTAACTAATTTCTCCTTTTCCTTAAATTAATATAAGTGGCATTTAAAAAATAAAAGGAAGCCTACAGGAGAGGAATGCCACAAATGGAGATATATTGTAGTACATAAAATCCAAAATATAATTAAGTTAATTAATGGAATAATTGATGGAGAAATCAATGGGGTCATTGGTGGTTGTTTGTATCCTAAACATGCGAGTTACAATTAGATTTTTACAAATACATTATGATACATTCCCACTTGCCACTTGTCACCTAGTATTACTCTCACCTCTTCCTCCTTGCTTACAAGGAATTGTTCCCTAAATTAGCAAAATGGAAACTAGTAATTCCTTAAAAATCCTAGAATATCATCTGATCCAGTGACAAGACTAGCCACCTCTTAAATCATATCTAGAACCTTTGATAGCCTTTCATCAATATTGTCACTATGTGCATCCCTAAGGAAATGTACAAACTTCCAAGAAGAATTAGAAACACTCTAGTAAAAATATCTCTAGTATTAGATCATGTCTGGGCTTCATAGAATTGCATTACAGTAACCAGTTCCTTTCTATCTGAGTGAAGAAACACAAACGATAGAGCCTTTTGACACCATTCCAGCAACAAAACTGGAAAAATTGTATTCAACTATGTTTCCAATTCATGCAAAGTAGCTAATGCATGGCAATTATGATGTTGTAAAACTACAAGCTTTGGAAGAATTGCGAGGACCATCTCCTGAACAAGATCTACACTTGGTATACCTCTGGAAATTCAATTCTCATAACTAGGCATGTGACAAACCTTTCTTTCAAGTATTCAAACAACTCATCTCTAATTCCACCAAACTTCAAAAGGATTGATCTGATTCCTCCCTTCTATTTAAAACTAGCACATTTATATATTAGCCAACAAGTTGTTGCTCTTACCCAAATATTTGAATTGTTAAGTTGATCAATCAATAAAGAAGATGAGAAAAAAATCAAATATCCATGGACATCAACCATTTTCATAATTTCTGCTACCGTTTTCAACAAAGTCTCAAATACATCCAGATCATCAGTGGCTTCCAAATCATGTTTCAATATTCCAAGCATATTTTCTTCTTTTGTTTTGTTGCATGCATCATCATGTTCAAAAAAAATATCCATTACATTATTCTCAATGATGTAATGGATTTTCAAAAAAAATTATCTCCTCACAACCTTCTTTTGATAAAGTGGAAGTATATCCAGGTATTTTATCCACAAAGGTTTTGTTCCCATAAGGCCACTTTTGATTGCATGGCATAGAAGACGAGAAATTATTCCCACAATAGCAACACAAACTTGCTCTAATGATTCACTAAAAAGAAGTCAAGAAAATAGAGACTGAAAAATACTAAAAGAAAACTCTAATAGTTGTATTATTAAGAATGTATTTCCTTTATATCTGATATAAAGTTACATCAAGGTCACTTTTCCCTGAGTTAGCTGAAATTTATTTATCATAGTGAGCACAAAAGAATCTTGATATAAGAACATCTATGTTTCCCAAATTCACTTTCAAACCAACATTTTTGTGGATTTGACACAGAAATTTGGTTGCATAATCAGTTGCTAAAGGAGTAGCAGATAAACATGCAATGTATCCAATATCATGAGCTAAAATTTCATGAACTTTTTCAGATTTGTCTTCAACAAATACCTCCAATATTTTACACATCGTTGTAATAACATCATAGCTAGAATTGAATGCAAGAATTGGCATAGATGCAACATCTTCAGCTTGGACATCAACAATCTGATCTTGCAATGCTAAGTCCAAAACCTCAAAAATGTTTTCACTCATTGCTTTGATCCCTACCTTAGGCAACATACTCATAATTCTGCACTTTTTCTTCTTGATGATATCAGATTCGATGTCAATATCAGAAAACAATCATGGAAGTTTTAAAATTGACAAGAGTGATTTTATGTTCACAAATATTTCTTTGTTGCTTGTATTTTGAAATGTCTGAGAAAACACACTCTTTAGTTTTACATTCAACAATGCATCTAGGGCATATGGCATATAAAGTATGAAGGAAATAACCCATGGTCAAATCATAAATACTGGTCCATTGAATGCACAAGATTCTTGATACGAATTATTTCTGCATACAATGACGATGATGCTAAATGTATAAAGTCGAAACAGGGCCTTTGCAATTTACTGTCTCCTTAAGCAAGTAAAATACAAGATGCAGACATGAACGATGAACTAATAAGGCCTTGTACTTGAAGCCTTGTTTCGACAAGGCATATATTCAGCAATTTCAACATCTAAGAGGAAAATGGTTGCTAGTGTACCTCTCCTGTAACATCAATTAGAATACCCACAATGTCTGGCGACTTGGAGAAAGTAGGAAGGTCACAGAAAGGTGTTGGAGAGCTGTAGATATAAAATTCAGTAAAGGACATGTCAAATCCTGTTATAGACAAAGCTCGATTCAGTTGCGTAAAATGATGCAATAGATAATGGGTATGCCACAGGATAATTACACAAAGCCCATTTTCTCGAATAGCAATTCATGACCAACCTAGCCACTAAGGAAGCATGTCTAGTTTCCCAGGTGTAAAATGAAACTCTCTCAAAATTGAGAAGTGTGACTCCTTCACCTAGAACATAGAATGGTCCACTAGATAAGTAAGTCATTGGCCTAAATGGACTAGATAAATAAGTTTTTGTGCACTGTCAAAAGAGAGTTTTGGAAAAATTTTGGAAATTTTCTATAGAAAAAACTAAATCTCAAGCATGGCAGGAGAATATTGATGCACACATTCTAGAGCCTAATGAGTTCTGACAAAAAAAACTAAAGAAAATTTCATGAAAAAATTCCAAGTAAAAAAAATTTAAGTAAGACAAAGTTCATGTAGGCTAAGAAATCCAAAACAACATGAAGAATCCCTATACTACTTTGACTTTATCAGATGTGAAAATTAAAATAGGGTACAAGGGTCGTTTCTAGCTAAACACATCACTGCTTACAAATCAACAAATTTATACAACTTATAGAAAATATTTTAGAATAGTTTGATGTTTTTTTACACACTTGAAGAGGCCAAGCCACTAGTGAATAGCTAATAATTTCCAACAAACTATACTTAGCATTTAGAAAAAATAAGGTTACATGAAATATATTAGCAGTCGCACATGCATTCAGAGTGTTGCGTGATCGATTTTTCTACCTATGTGAAGTATATACGACTTTCTGTCAAATCTATTTCAGTGTGTTCAAGTCTCACTTGCATCTCCAGCGATAATTCAAACACCTTTTTCAAATCTGTTCATCAAGGAAAACAATTGACATGTTGGCCAAACATATGATTATAAGGCACTCACAATTTCAACAAATATTTTAAGGGTCATTACCCCTTTGAGGAATTTTTTAGTCAATGGGGAGGACACCTTATATGAGAGGAAGTCACCTTGCACACATTTCCAAGCTATTACGATGAGGATGTCCACTCATTGATAATTACTTCACCTTCTCCTTTGTAGATTGTACTTCTACCATGGAAATTGCCAAATGGAGCCTTCTGCATTGAATATTGATGGAAAGTTATACTCATGATGCCACAAGTGCCACTTTATTGGAGTTTTGCATGGTCTTTGTGCATTCATTCAAGGTTTGAAGAAGGAATCCACTTTGGAGGAGGCCACACATGCTTCTAAGGAGGATACATTCATTGTTCATGAAGGTAGATACATGGTCAACCACTTGGAGGAGGAACCGTATTTTGTGGTGCCATTTTTGGAGGATTGTTGCAAAACCAACTCCATTATCATGTTATCGTCGACCTGTATCGTGGAATTGATTGATTGAGAGCATTATTGCAGTATTTTCCTAAAATATTTTCATGATTTCTCCTGGAGTAGAAAGGGGATCTCAACATCCTATTGCTATCTTTAGTATAGAGTTGTTGAGGATGTTTGAATGGTAATATTTTATTGTATTCCTTGCACAGAATATTGAAACTAGGAAAAGGTTGCAATAATAGCTGTGAGAATTTGAACAGTGCTTTAGTTACAAAAAATTACAGTATGGCTACTAAAAGAAGTGGCGGCCACAAAATTTCAAGGGTTGGGAATAGCACTAGCCATTCGAAAATGCAAGAAGGAGATACAAACATTGAAGATCATTTTCCAAAACATTCAACAGGTGAATAGATAAAGCTTCCTGGACAATATGGTTTAAAAATTTTTGATGTATTATTTGGTAGGTGCTGGCATGCATTATATGTCCGCTTATTCAATGCAGCTGATCAATCAATGGGTCCAATCATAGCCTTAGTACTTGTCAATAAGTTATGTACTCTAAAGTTGTTATCCTTGTTACTTGGTAGAATGCCCTTCATTCACATTGTAGATGGGAGCATTTTGAAGGAAAGGGAGATTCATATTCAGTGTGGTTATTGTTTTTTCAAAAAAAAAATCTTTGCAGAATTCCAGCACAGAATGTGAAGTGTGTGGTATATGAATTGAGTAGATAGTGCTACTTAATAAGGAAAATTTATGAGCTAGTGTAGTCTGGTATTTGAAGATGCCTCATACAGTTTGTCGAAGGAGGTTGTCAATGACTATGGTATTTTAATAGTTGATTGACTACACCTGTACATCCAAAAGTTTTGCATAATCACTCCAGGTTTGGTTTTCTCTTTTACTAGTTGATGACTACCCCTTTACATCCCAAATTTTTTTAAGTTAATAATTCCAGCAAGTAACTAGATCTGATTTGTTTTCTTAGATAGTTGGTTTTAGGATAACTTAACATCCAAGTTGTATCTTTATTCAATAGATTTGTAATCTAATAGGTGGTAAATTGCTAGGATGGTGGTTTCAAAGAAATTTTAACACATACTATCAAATTGGACATTTTGATAGCATGCATTTTCATTAGTTTTCATGATTTCCACTAATATTCCATTGCTCATTTTGTTGGTTAACTAGAGGATAGCTAGAAGTTGATGGCTTTAGAGCACTTACATGCCTTAATTTTTAAATTCTGTAATTTAAGTGTCAACGAAAGCCAACTTAATATTTAGTATTGCCCAAGCCACATGCCTAAAATTGGGCATGGTAAAATTCATGAGTTCAGATCCTTTAGCATACTTTCAATTCTTGAAACAATTATTCTTCTTGGATACTATGAATAACTACAAAATGGAAATTCCTACATCCTAGAAATAGTAGTATGCATACATGATATTGTTTACCAAGTGCCTGTCACGAGTCTTGTAATTATTATCTGTAGCCATTTTCACATAGATACCAACAGAGAAAACAATTTGAAATAGCATTCACATCATTGCTTTCAATAATTGGAAATTGCTGCCATTAAATGAGGTGTTCCACACTATATTATTTTATGGAATTTAAAGATCAAAAATATATATTTAAGGTAGTAGAGAAATAATGTTCCCAAAAATTAAAAATGTCTAGTTCATCTAGAGAGGAAAAAAGTATAAGATAAGCCTCAACACATTTCTGCAAATTTCAATATTGAAAGTAGTATGATTGTACCACAGTCCCAGCTTTTAGCTCAAGTATCTTCTTTGCCACAACTCGTGTTGCTACTCTTCCAATTGTTTCTCGTGCTGAAGATTTGTCACCTCCCTACATTTTATAGAAATGTAGTTACAACACATAAATCACTAATTTGTATCTTCAAAATAAAGAAGCATTTAAAGAGAGGCATACTACTCAGCAAATAGGCATGCTTAATCATACCTAATTTGAACAAACACTTTATTGAAGTCATATGTGGGATCCGCATGAGATGGCCGAAAGGCCAATGAAATTTCACTGTAATCCTGTCAAGTTCAGTAAAATGCAATCAAGAAAGAGTGGATTTGGAATTTCAAAAGCTCGTGTGTTGTAAAAAACTATCTCAATTACTTTGTAAAATGCAATGCTGAAATGTATGACACAATCTTGTTCTCTATTCAGAGTATAAACTCTCTAACCAAGCACTCATGATTTTAGTAGACGTAATCATCATAGAGTGAACTGTCCCCGAGAACTTTTATGATTTGTCCAATTACTTATCACATACTATTACTATAATTACATGTGGTTAGACTTACCAGGACCACATATTATTCTTGGAGGTCATAATCATGTTTAAAACTCATATATTGTTATACAAATTTGTTCATGAAGAAAGTTGTCATTATGCAAAAGTCACTTCCAGTTTACATAGTACCATCATTATGAACTCCTCTGCTAACTAGCCACAACAAATATTGTTTCAAATCATAAGGTATTTCTGCCTCTCATTTTATTTAAGGATAAAGAATGCTTGATTCATAGTCAATCTCGAATAAGGGTGTTTCCATTATAAACTTACACAATATCCATTCTCTTATTGTAACAATACCCATGATGCCTGAAGGTGCTGTTATCACTGTGGAGCGATAAAAAGGGTCTCTTTCACCTCTAATTACCTTCACATTAATTATCAACCCAGGGACGACTTTTTATCTCAAGAGTGTACTCAGTCTGAGGCGGCTATTTACTCAAGAGTAATGTTTTGCAGTATAGTGCTCAAAATCCAAAAGTAAATAAAAGGCTGGAAATAAAATCTGCCCACGGCCAAAAGCACTTTGAACTTCAATCATGCATTCGGGAAAAAGAGACTATAATCATATCGGTCAAGGGGAGAGCGCGTCACGCCATCCCTTGGGAGGTGGAAGAGGTCGAGCATGAACCACGGAGTGCGGGGGCTAGGCAGTGAATGCCCAACTCACTCGGCCTTAGGTCGTCTCACACAAATCGAGTAAATGAAACAACAAATAAGGAGAATTGAACAGCAAATAAAAAATTGAATAGCAAATCTGGAATGGAACAACAATTGAATAACTAAGTCCCGCGGGCTATAATCAAACTCAATCTATACACTCCTTGCAATCAAAGAACATTCTGTTACGCTAAAGGCGATTTACACAGATCACGTTAATGGAACAGCAATACAACGAATGAATGGTAGAACAGTATTGATAAATCATAAACGCACACCACACAAACGTTTAGTATAACAGCTCTGTAACATAACAGTAAGGATATGCGATTAACTCTTGAAAGGATAAATAACTTGATGCAGAGTTAACATACAATTTGATCTGTAGAAACCTCAATGATTCAAACTTCGAACAGAGCATATAATATGAACTTGTAAAGCATATCAAATAATCAAATAACAATAATGAACAAACCACGCAGAAATCAAACCAAGGGGATAATATACAACAGCGTAAAATGAACAGTAACTACAATTCATAACCAAGCAATGCTTTAATTCTGTCGACAGTCACACAGCAATCACTAAACTAATTTATAAATGAAAGAGACAGCAACTGAAATCAGATACAGAACAATAGAAATAGAGTAATAGAAATACAAACAGCAGATCGTTCCACCTGGGGCCGGGCCCTCAACCACCGGTGAAGCGTTGCTGTGCTTTACTCCAGCGCTTGAGAAATGGAATAACAGTGAAATCTCTTATTAATCAGGCATTAATAATGTTACAAACAGCTCTCACTCTCTTAACAAGAGCCGATGCACAGTTCTGCAAATTACAATAAGGAAAATCTCTCCGTTTCCATACATAATACATGCTTCTCCTTTTATAATCAGAAGGAGGAGAAATTGAATAGTAAATAAAATCTCCCATAACAATATTGGATTTCTTCCAACCAATTGATCAACAAGAAAATAGATTTACATCCATCTTTCCACAACAGCAAGTCGAATTTGGCTTTTTAGCTGAGATTTGGAGGACGGCCGCAACCACAGATTTGAGAAAATCGTGCTCAAAGAACTCTGCGAATCTCTCAACACAGGCCGAATTTAGGCAAACCGTTCTTTGTTAAAGTTAATTGGGTCCGTTCTGGACAAAACCCATGTTCCGGATTTTCCAGATTCGTTTTCATTTGCTCAGAATCTCAACCGCAAAACTGTCACTCCTTATTCCAGCGCGTTTCTGAGTTGGCACTTTTAATGATCAAATCTTCAATCTGAAATTATCTTGGAGGCTAAAAATGGTGAATAATGTTATAACCAACTTATTAAAACTATCATTGATAAAATAATTCATAATAATCAATTTATTAGAAATAAAGGAAGATAAATAATTTTCATCCATAAGAGCATAAATAATTTATAAAATGGATTTAAATGATAAATTATAACAAATGATATAATAGAGAATGGTAAGAATGGATGAAATAAGTGTTACAAAGTGGTTGTATTCACGGCCCAACACACCCCCACACTCAATATGTTGCATGTCCTCATGCAACGAAAACCTAAATATATTGCATGTCTTCATGCAACCCCAAGACAAAACCCATGTGTTAACCAAGCAATAAAAATTTGAGAACAAATGAATGCTTCCTTAATTAATGAATATTCAATTTTAGCAATCTTGATGAAGGCATAACAATTTTTACATTGACATTCAACTATATGTATGAAGTTGCAGCAAAATATGATATAGATAACAGCAAACTTCATTAACCATTTTCTCAAAAACTACAAACCAGCTTTTGTTGAAATTTGGCAAGTAGATTTATAATATATGAATGCCTTTATGATCCAAAAATCAGATCGTTTTGATGCACGGATCATGAGATATAAACAAAATGGCTGTAGGTGAGAGTGCATGATTTCCAAAATTTTATGAACCAATTTATCTTGAAATTATCTGGGTTTGTATTAATGATACGTCTGTGTTTTCCAGAAATCACAAGAATTGAGTTCATGGTTTTTTTAAAAATATTATGGAAATCAATTTCTACATTGTGTAAAAATGAAATTGTATGCCTTAAATGAGAAAGAAAATTGAAAACATCCATCATGCGTAGCAATTCCTCCCCCTCTCTGAAAAATTAGCATGCCCTCATGCGATGCTAGAAAAAAATTGAGGTGGTTGCTACCAGTTGTTGAATTCTATGCTTGGTGTAAAACAACATGGAATAATGGAGGTGTTGAGAATGAATAAGAATAACAATGGATGATAAAGAATATGGATGACATGGTCATAAGAAAGAAATGAATGAAAGGAACACTCCCCCATACTCGAAAATGATATGCTGCTGAAAAAAGGAAAGTGGTAAAGATGTGGAATGAAGGATGATAAATAATGCTCAAAATGGATTTTCATGAAATTCTCCTAAATTCGTAATAAATCAGAAAATTATGCTATTTTACCTCAAGTTTTACCTCCAAAAATGTGGAATGACATATATGCACTGGCAGTTGTTGAAGCTGATGTAGGCAGAGTTGGTGTTGAAAGTGATGCAAAAGGTGGAATCCAGGTAAGCACATCATGTCTGAAGAATTGTTCACGTTCGAGAGTTGCTCGAGCCTCTTCTGTAAGTTGCAATAATGTGGTCATGCTATGAATAGAATTCTGCCCATACTTGTTGTTTTCCTGCAAACAAAACACTATTTGGCATACAATGTTCTTTGAATCCATAGTGTAAGCAATAGATAAGGTGCATGCAAAAATTTCAATCAGAAAAACTTATGTATACATGCAATACTAATATTTTGGCAAATCAACAAGTGATGGCAGAGTGCAGGAATCGTATCGCATGCAATCCCATAATGCATACATTCTCCCTCCAATTGGAAAATGAATTCCATGACCATAAAGCATATGAGAGGTGATGTGCTGATGGCAAGGCAAGGGAATGAACAATACAGCAGTAGAGTACACAAATCAATGATAGGACAGCGAGAGTTATGGTTATAATGAGAGCAGAGTGTGTAAAGATAGTTATGAATAAGAGATAGGATGCGTTGAATTGATGATAGGTGATGAAAAAGAGAAAAAGAACAACAATATGCCAAAAAGATGCTTTACTGATAGTATGCTAGCTGAAAATGATGCGATTGATCATAAAACAATTTCTCATGCATAAAGGTTCAAAATAGGGAAAAAGTTAAGGAAATAACTTCTCTGATAAAAAGAAAAAAATAAGAAAAGGGTATTATAATAATAATTGACGATAAGATATAACTTCAATACCATAAGCAGAGCCTCTGCTGCCAGCAGGCGTCCATAGCCTCGGCAGGGTTGCTTTTTAACCCATATGAGCCAGGATCCTCAATTTATAAATGGAGAGTTTCAGTGCTATTCTTACAGAAGAGACCAGTGTGCTGGCGTGGTAACCAGATAACCACACTGCCACTCACTGGGATGTAGCAAAATTGATCAGGCCGGCTCGTGATGAGACCTCCTGTTCCAAGGATAATTTGACTATCCAATGGATCATAACCCTGGTGTGGTGGCCATAATGGGAATGTCACTTTCTTACAACCTTATGAACATGGTAGGCTGGCTCGTAATGAGACCCCCTATCCTCCATTTGTGAACAAAATTTTGTTGTTATTACACAATTTTATGATAAAAAAAGGGAGGCTCAGTACTCCTTAAGAGCAGGGATGGTGGAAGAAGTTGAACATGTCAATAGAAAAATATACCCATAATCTCATTTATTACAGACAGAGAAGATTATAATCCAGAAGGGTGGAACCAGCATGGTATTAAGATGATCAATCAATATCATGTTCAACAGAAAACAATGCAGTAAAGTAGTATATAAATAATTGTGTCCCTTTTTTTTAAAATAATCTATCATCAAGGAGCTGTCCTGTTAAAGATCATAACGTGAAGGATATTAACTCGCTTCAATAGAATCCATAATTCTTGTCCTCGTAAAAATAGTGTACTTCATGCCATGAAGGGGAATCAGTAAAATGTGGTTGAGATGAACTAAGAACAATTCCACAAGAGGAAGGAAGGGTTGCTTTCGAAAATACTCCCAAAGTGTTGCTTTTTTGAATGAACAGCAAAAACACGTAAAAAAAGTGTTGTTCCTTGTAGGGAACAACAAAGGAAATGCACACAAAAAGCAAAAATACACACAAAAAAGTGTGAAAATGCAAATGTCGTTCCTTTGAAGAAAGGAACAGCAAAAACTAAAAGTGCCGTTCCTTTAGAAAAGGAACAGCAAAAACGCAAGTGCTGTTCCTTTGGAAAAGGAACAGCAAAAACACACGTGTCATTCCTTTGGAAAAGGAACAACAAAAATGAAAAGTGCAAAAGTGCTATTCCATTCGGAAAGGAATAACAAATCGTGAAAGTGCAGAAGTGTTGTTCCATTTGGAAATGAACAGCAAAACGTAAAAGTGCAAAAATGGTGTTTCATTCGAAAAGGAACAGCAAAAAGTGGAAATGCAGAAGTGCTATGCCATTTGGAAAGGAATAGCAAAACGTGAAAATGTAGAAGTGGTGTTCCATTCGGAAAGGAACAACAAAAAGTGGAAGTGCAGAAGTGTTGTTCCATTCGGAAAGGAACAGCAAAACGTGAAAAAGGAACAGCAAAAATTAGAGTCGTGGAAAAGGAATGGGAAAATGACCCGTGACAAAGGAACAACAAAATGAATTGCTGACCAAAAAGGTGTTGTTCCTTTGGAAAAGAAATAAAACGAAATTGTTGTCCCTTTGAAAAAGGAACAGCAAAAACGACAAAAGTGCACACAAACGCTGTCCTTTCAGAAAAAGAACAGCAAAAATGCACAAGCATGAAATGCAAGCACGCAAAGAATGAATTAGCTGTTCACTGTATTGATGCTGAAGATGGGTCACAGTAGCAACACCTGAAACACAAAATAAAAAAAAAATATCAGAAAAGAAACAACGTTTTATTTAAAAACAATATGTAAATAACTAAATTAAGTTACAACACCTATGATGTTATGTCAAAAAAAAAAAAAAAAAATGATCTTTGAAAAATGTTTTGGTAGCAGTGATGAGACATGAATCTTCAGATTGAAATCAATTCTTCATTTGTTCTATTATGAATCCGTTGGGTAATGAGTTGGATGAAATTCCTTTGTTTTATTAAAATTTGTTTCAAGAATCACTCGTCCATAAATTGACCACCTTTATTTTCCCAGGACCTGCAAAAAAGCGAGTGTCTACCTGCAATAAAACATTAAATCATGGAGAAAGAGAGGTGATCGGGCTCCCCTAATCCAAGAATTATGCAAAAAACAACAAGTAGTTAATGTATATAACAAATCCATTGAGAAAGTAACAAAGTGAAATTTATTTGTCACCTGCGGGAGAGCAGTGGTCGACCATACTAACCTGCAGTGTTTTAATCACAACTTCTTTGTTTTTCGTCGAAATTGAGTGATTCCAAAGCCAAATGAGAGCTAATTCAAAGGTTTATCTCCAGTAGCAACAGGTTTTAGAAATTCAATGATATGATATGTCAATTTGAGTTAGAACATCCTGCATAACATAGTCATTTTCAATTACCCAATCTAGACCAACGATTGATATTTCAAGCATAGATTCTTCGTTTGATGTCGGATTCAAATGATTCAAATTGAAAATGAAAGTAGATTCATTTATTTATCTCCAATAGAAACAGGTTTTGAAGAAAAGAAGAATTGATAAGTCAAACACCGTAAGGAACATCCGGAAAAACAGAGTTTTAAGGGTGCTGATTTACGATAGACAGTCAGTATTTTGATCATAAATTCCCCATACGATATCTAAAATGAGTGATTCCAATTGCATTGTAAACTAGATTCATAGGGGAATCTACCATAGAAACAGGTTTTAAAAATTCATTCATTTAGACCTCCAAAAACTGACTGTCCCAACTCTGTTCCTGAGCTGCCCGCTAGACATCCGGTCAATGTTTTGGTTCTAACTTTTTCGTTTCAAATCCAAATTGATTGATTCAAATTGGGTTAGAAAGTAGACATCAAGGGCTACCTAGGGTAGAAACAGGTTTTAAAAATATTCATTTTTGGTCCCTCAAAACATGACTGTCCCGACTGTTTTTCCAGAAAGTTCATCAAGCCCGCAAGCCAAAAAAAATGATATTCAAGCATTTTTTCAAATTGGTGATAAAAAATGAATATAAGTGTTTATAGAATTGTTATTTTCAATATAATTCATCTACATACACAAATAAATTGAAATATTTATCACCAATGTTGATTTGATAGCGTGTTGCAACAAAAAAACAACTAGTTTTACATAAAAAACAAAATGCATTTATTTATTCCCTTTTTTATTTTATTTTCTACACTAACCTATTTTGATTTGAAAAATGAATATGACTACGTATAGGAGTACTTCCAATGGAACCATTTTCGAAATATGGCTTCATGTATACACATACCCAAATTTGAAAAATGCATATTAGTGAAAATTAGGGTACGAGAAGCCAACTTCCCTTGAAAAGATGGAGTCAAAAATTGTTGAAGTGTGGAGCAATGTTGCAAACAAGTGATGGAGTGAAACCAATCTTCAATATATCCGTTATTTTCTTGATTTCCCATATCCATCATATCATTAAGTTCTTGAGTTGTTAAAATGGTTTGTTGATACAAACTAGAAGTAAGCTCATTTTCCTCCATAACTTCTACAATTTTTGAATTTGAAACATTCTGAATCTCATTGTAAGTTTTCTCTAATGGCGCATGTGAGATAGAATGGGTGGGAAGGGTAGGTAAATTTGGCAGTTCAACACTGTAAGTATGTTGTACTGGTTTATTGCGGTGAGGGTGTGGAATTAGTTGAGCAGGAAATTCAAAAAGATGTTGGGCAGTTTCTTGCCATAACAGAAGATGTCCTTCATGTGTTCCTTCAAAGCTCCTTCTTCCAATGTTCCTGTCAATTAGTTAGTGAAATGGGTGGTGCTTACATCACCACTTCAATGAAATCATGTGATTCATTTTCCAAAATTTCTATTTTTTTCCCTAGTCACTCACACAAAAATTCAAACATCTATTTCTACCCAACAAAGCAACAACAAATCTGTTAGGAAAGCGGACAGTGGAGCAGGGCTTTTACATGCTCCGCACGTAGGTTCTTACCTTCCGTTTTTAAGATCCAACTCTTCCCTAGCAGACACTCATCAGATTCACACTACTCTTTAGAAATGGCTACACTCTCCCCGGCAACGGCGCCAAAATGTGGAGCGATAAAAAGGTGTCTTTGTAACTCCTAATTACCTCACATTAATTGTCAACCCAGGGACGACTTTTTGTTTCAAGAGTGTTCTCAGTCTGAGGCGGCTATTTACTCAAGAGTAATGTTTTGCAGTATAGTGCTTAAAATCCAAAAGTAAATGAAAGCTGGAAATAAAATCTACTTACAGCAAAGCACTTTAAGACTTCAATCATGCATTCGGAAAAATAAGCAATGTATCAGTCAAGGGTTCGGCAGCGATAACCCATCCCTTCGGAAACTGATGGAAAGGAAATTAGAGCATAGACCACGGGTCTGGGAGCTAGACAGTGAATGCCAAAGCTCACTACAGCCTTAGGTCGTCTCTCACACAAATGCGAGTAAATAGAACAACAAATAAAGAATTGAACAACAAATAAAGAATTGAATAGAAAATCTGGAATGGAACAGCAATTGAATAACTAAGTCCCGCGGGCTATAATCAAACTCAATCTATACACTCCTTGCAATCAAAGAACATTCTGTTACTCTAAAGGCGATTTACACAGATCACGTTAATGGAACAGCAATACAACGAATGAATGGTAGAATAGTATTGATAAATCATAAACGCACACCACACAAACGTTTAGTATAACAGCTCTGTAACATAACAGTAAGGATATGCGATTAACTCTTGAAAGGATAAATAACTTGATGCAGAGTTAACATACAATTCGATCTGTAGAAACCTCAATGATTCAAACTTCGACAGACATATAAACATCAAATATACAGCACATGTCAAATAATCAAATAACAATAATGAACAAACCCAGAAATCAAACCAAGGGGATAATATACAGCAGCGTAAAATGAACAGTAACTACAATTCATAACCAAGCAATGCTTTAATTCTGTCGACAGTCACACAGCAATCACTAAACTAATTTATAAATGAAAGAGACAGCAACTGAAATTAGATACAGAACAATAGAAATAAAGTAATAGAAATACAAACAGCAGATCGCTCCACCTGGGGCCGGGCCCTCAACCACCGGTGAAGCGTTGCTGTGCTTTACTCCAGCGCTTGAGAAATGGAATAACAGTGAAATCTCTTATTAATCAGGCATTAATAATGTTACAAACAACTCTCACTCTCTTAACAAGAGCCGATGCACAGTTCTGCAAATTACAATAAGGAAAATCTCTCCGTTCCCATACATAATACATGCTTCTCCTTTTATAATCAGAAGGAGGAGAAATTGAATAGTAAATACAATCTCCCATAACAATATTGGATTTCTTCCAACCAATTGATCAACAAGAAAATAGATTTACATCCATCTTTCAACAACAGCAAGTCGAATTTGGCTTTTTAGCTGAGATTTGGAGGACGGCCGCAACCACAGATCTGAGAAAATCGTGCTCAAAGAACTCTGCGAATCTCTCAACACAGGCCGAATTTGGGCAAACCGTTCTTTGTTAAAGTTAATTGGGTCCGTTATGGACAAAACCCATGTTCCGGATTTTCCAGATTCGTCTTCATTTGCTCAGAATCTCAACCGCAAAACTGTCACTCCTTATTCCAGCGCGTTTCTGAGTTGGCACTTTTAATGATCAAATCTTCAATCTGAAATTATCTTGGAGGCTAAAAATGGTGAATAATGTTATAACCAACTTATTAAAACTATCATTGATAAAATAATTCATAATCATTAATTTATTAGAAATAAAGGAAGATAAATAATTTTCATCCATAAGAGCATAAATCATTTATAAAATGGATTTAAATGATAAATTATAACAAATGATATAATAGAGAATGGTAAGAATGGATGAAATAAGTGTTACAAAGTGGTTGTATTCACGGCCCAACAATCACTACTTTTCATGTTGGCTTTTTAGAATCAAATGATCTGCTTCAGACACCCTACAAATTATGAAGGAGATGTCCTTGACTAGATCATGACGGTCATGATGGGTTTTGAACGTTGTTCAATATCTTAGCTTTTCTACCTTTTATAGGACGAATGTCCTGTAATGTGAAGAAATGTGAAACTTATATTCTTGAAAGCATCTGTGAATTGGATGCTGCTAATCTAACCTATACCCAACCTTACACTATCTCAACTATTGCAATAAATTCATTCTACCATCCAATGAAGAAATTGATGATAATGAAGATTTTACTTTTGTAGGTGACAACACACTTACTTCAACTGATGACAATTCCTTCAAATGAAAAAATATAGAAATCAAACTAACTTGATGTACCTTTGATATCTTGAAGATGTATGTTGTCTGCCTTGTCATCATGAAGATCAAAATTTTGGAGATGTCACAATAGGTTACTGCTCACAATTCAAGTCCTTGGAGAGCTAATATTTGAGATGGTCTTATTTGGAACTGAGTCTTGATCAAGACTTCTATTGTAAACCCTTGTACTAAAGTATTCTTACAAGTTTCAACTCATTCTACATCAGATGTATGCTTAGAAAACTAGCCTTTCAAACAATAAAATATTCATGCATGAAACTTAAGTGAGTTACGCCAATGACACTTTTGTTCTTTAGGCCCTAGTTCTGATAACAAATATTTACATACTTATGTTCAATAGTCTTGTTCAAAGAGTAGAGGAGAGGCCACAACTTTCCAACAATTGCTTATGAGAACCTTAAACAACAAACTGCAATTTGGTTCAGAACTTCAAATCAAATTTAAGAGAATTCAGTCTAGATAAATCTCGGTCTGTATTGAGGTTGTTTCAAGTGAAAAATATGCAAGACAGGTCATTTTGTTCTAGGGCAGAAGAGAGTGATTAAACAAATCCTCAAACTCGGAAAGAATAACCTTTGTACCTAGATCTGTAATCTTCCATTAAAACTCAGATAGGAATGGCTTGCAATATTTGAAACTTGGATCAACATGAGCTGAAGTCATTCTTGAAACTCCGACAAGCATGAAGTCTCATCAACGTATAGTTATGACTCATATAGCCGATTGTCAAATAGTTATCAAGAAATTATTGTAGACTGAGACCTTATAGTCTTTAATACACCTTCATGTATCCAACGAATCCCACACCACAATAGGACTATTACTTCTCTAAAGGTCGAAATATTTCAGAGCATACCCACCTGAAGTGACATGCATACAAAATGAACAATCCAAGATCAAACAAATTTTTTTTTCCTTAAGGAGGTCTAAATGATTGCTTCAAGATTGCGGGAAAGTTTAGCATTTCATTCTTATAGTGGTAGTACAAAAATACTCCTTGTTTTTCAGAGTATAAGAATCATGTCAATACTAGGGCTCTTGTTTGATTAGGCCAGACTTCTATGAACTCAATTCCTGTTAAAAATTTCAAGCTGCCTCTTATTCTGACATACAAATAACTGCTAGAATCCTATGCAAAATCGTGTCACTATGAAACCTCAACGTTTAATAAAAAAATTCATATTCAATGTAAGGATATAAGAGGAAAAATATCTCCTGTGCTATCTCTCATTTCAGCTACATACCTAATGGGTCATGCCTTCAAGGTAGAATATCTCACTTCTCAGTTGTATTGCATTCTATTCTTGCTTGGGCTTGTCCTCACCTGTGCTCTGATATACATGGATTGCAATTATAGCATACACCATGGAAATTGGGTACCAATCCACAAGGCTTAAATGTGTCAACAACTAAACCTTTAATGCTAAATAGTAACATTGCACTACTGCCAATGCCTTGAAGGAGTTACACCTCTACTATATTTCACCCTCAATACCTCTACTAGATGCCTCCATAATACCTAGTTCATTTGATAGATACCTGAGTAGTGATCAGGTGCAGCCAGACATCTTCTGCATTGAATATTGATGGAAAGTTCTACTCATGATGCCACAAGTGCCACCTTATTGGAGTTTTGCATGGTGTTTGTGCATTCATTCAAGGCTTGAAGAAGGAATTCATTGTAGAGGAGGCCACATATGCTTCTAAGGAGGATTCATTCATTGTTCGTGAAGGTAGATTCATGATCAACCACTTGGAGGAGGAACCTTACTTTGTGGTGCCATTTTTGGACAATTGTTGTGAAACAAACTCCATTATCATGTTATCGTTGAATTGTATCATGGAGCTGGTTGACTGAGAGAATTATTGTAGTATTTTTCTAAAATATTGTCATGATTTTTTGTGGAGTATAAAGGGGATCTCAAAATCCTATTGCTATCTTTAGTATAGAGTTGTTGAGGAGGCTTGAATGGTAATATTTTATTGTATTCCTTGCAGAGAGTACTAAAACTAGGAAAATGTTGCAGTAATAGCTGTGAGCATGCTTACAGTGCTTCAGTTACAACAAATGACACTCTGGCTGCTAAAAGGAAGTGGTGGAAACAAAATTTCAAGGGTTGGGAATAGCACTAGCCATTCAAAAAGGCAAGAAGGAGATACAAACATTGAAGATCATTTTCCAAAACATTCAATAGGTTAAAAGATAAAGCTTCCTGGACTATACGGTTTAAAAATTTTTGATGTATTATTTGGTAAGGGCTGGCATGCATTAGATTTCCCCTTTTTCGCCGCAACTAATCAATCAATGGTTTCAGTCAAATCCTTAGTTTATTTTGTCCTGTTAATGGGCGTGAATATCTGATATGCCGGTTTTTTTCTTTAAAGGTTGATGAAAAGTAGATAAAATTTTACTATATGACCCAGTTGGCATCGATGAGTAGACATTCATTAGGCGTGAACCACTTAAAGAAACAAAACATGAAAGTGGAGGTCTGTATGTAGGCAGTCTTGCTGATGTAGGAATGGAATCTTTAATTGATGACACAAAATTATTGTTTGTTTGCAAATCTAACTTCATACCTTTTGGACCAAAGTTCAGCTCTTCATGAGTCTCAGGGTGAGTGATTTTGACAACCATATTGGTACTTTGGGGAATATACTAAGTTGTTGGTCCGTTGGGGAATACAATGAGTTGGGGAATTTTTTCAGGTCATATACTGTTAAGCATTTGCACCTAAATTCCTCACACAAAACCTCTCTGCTACAATACCATTGAATTACACGTGTTTTTTTGAAATTTTCACATCATGATGCAACCATTGCTGATAATGGGTGTTGTATTGAAACAAAACTCTTCTACACCAAGGAGAGCTTCTATGACAACATCTCTTCATGTTTTCAATTGACCATATGTTTTTAGAATTGTCTAACCACACAAGTCATTAGCCACCAATGTCTGATGAGTCTCTACGAGCCCAAGTTCCCAAGGCAGCCCAACATTTTTTATTTATGTCTAGAAAGATGCTTGAATACCACCATAATTTCCAAAAATCAATACATGATCTGCATGGCCCTTTACTACACCACTTGCTATCACTCCAACTCCAGCTTCAAAGACCAACTTTATGCTGATTCTAGCTCCCGGATTAGAATTCTGTAGAAAAATCCATCAAAATCGTGAGATACATCTTTATTACCTTCCAATGCTACAAGCCTCGTAACTTGAACATGAAACCTTACAACATGCAAACCCCCCCAGCTTTTGGTTCAGAGGAAGGAAGATGGTTTTGACCTACTTTGGTTGAGTCTTTAGTTGAAAACAATTGCTATCACTTTTCAAACTCTCTTCATATGGAAAAGGCATGAGTGAAATTTTCATTACCCCAACTGCACAAAGAACATGTTATACAAGGTTGATTTCAACAGTCAAAAGTTAAAACTCTGGCTTGAATTTAAATAAATTCTCATTGTTGGACTCAAATATATGAAAGTGAAGGATATCCAAACATGGTATTTGAGATATACAGGATTTGTCTTAGATAGAAAGAGGAATCCATGGCATGATGCCTGAAATATGCCCCAATGAAGACATAGTATGATAGAAAAATCAGATATTTATTGAATTACTTATGATTTTATGTGATATATTAGTTTCCCATATCCTCACAAACTGTTCAACAGATAGCTTTGTTATGCAGAAGTAACATATTTCTGATTGAAACCAACTCTGTATTGGTATTACCAAAGCCTACTCCATTATAAGGGTCTTCATCACAATATATAGAGAAGAATTCCCATAAAATTATAAACATAAAGATTCGAAAATGGAGGAACAGATGTATGGACATAAATAGTGTCGACATCGAAGCACAAGAAAAGGCAGAAGCACTAGAAGACGACTGATTTTCCAACTAAAAATCCAAATGCCCACCACTGGAAATAGATTTCTAAATTTCTTTCATGAAACTGCATGGAAGTGGGAATTTAATTTGATACCAATGTAAAATCCCCCAAGGGCTAATTGATATAATTGTTTAAAATATCCTATAGATGCTAGTGACTTTAACAAATCTATTACTTATGTCCAAGATAAGTAATACCATAATTTCCTCTGGAAGGATCCATTAAAATAGAACTCATATTTGCAAGAAAGCATCTTCAACTTCATAAAATTCCTCAGATAGGCTTAGTTTTATTATCTTGGAAGGATTTGGATGTTCATCAAACAACTATAAATGGTCGGCAAGAAGAGAATCTGACACACTTCAATGTTTCAAATCCTATGCTATTGTCACTAAATTTACCAATGGGGCACATTATAAAAAAAAATTAGGAATTAAAAAAAGTATTCTCCCACAGGCCATGAGTAATGTCCATAGTGAGGCTATGATCTGGCAACAAGCCAGATAACTGATGATGGCCCAGGTTCAGGATCTAGATGGTATGCAACCCATGAAAATCTCATTGAATCAGTTGGGGTCACTTGTTTGGGTTAGGAAATGTTCTCTCATGGACATTGGGGAAGGCTCCAACATGAATGGCCCGCAGATACATGCATATTTATACTTTCCTTAAGAGTTTTCCTTTCTTTCCTCATTGGAGAAGATAGGATACAAAACTGTTATATATTTTTAATAGATGACACAACCTCTTCTAAACCTATTGCCTAGTGTTGAATATGCCTCTTGCATTTTCAATCTCAAAGATTTGGCATAACTGGTCATTTCCAATTTTACTAGGCATGTTGCTAGTTCCATGCCATTAGGTTCCAATTTTGAATCCAATGGGTGACGCGTGTTATCCACTAGTTTATATTGGGATTTGCAAAAAAATTCCAGAATATGAAAATGAATGAAATAAGGGTTCTATTTCATGTATTTTCACAGTTTTTTAATCCCATGGAGTTAACAAGGGTAGCTCTATTCATCGACAGTGGATAAAATCAGTGACAAATAACAGTAATCGTTTATTTTGAATCCTTTAAGTATGAGATCACAAAATACAATAGTCAGATTCAAATTTCAAAGAGGACAACAATCATTGAAGGCACAACAAGTCTTCAATGTATGGAAGAATTTGTCCTTTTGAAAAATTTTGTACAAGACAGGAGGAATATTACACTTGGCTCCAAGGCACACATAATTAGTTAGAATTATTCAATAATTTTTGCATATAGATATCGGTGTTACTCAAGCAGTTCTCCTTGAGATATTTGGCCACAAATGATGTAGAAATATAACATGTCAGAATCAGCTTCCTATGGATGATTGCAGCTATGAATTTTATAGCACCAAGAGTGGATTATGCAGCCTTTACATGTGTGTTATTTGGAGCAAACTTGACTTTCAAGTCAATCCTTGTTGATGGGTAGTATGTGTTTTTTTTTCCCACTAGACATAGATAGATTGTGAAATTGATGAAGGATAAATAAGCATGGGTATCAGTAGTAAGGGTTGTGCAAGGTCATCCAAAATGATTTTCATATGTATGGCTTATAAGAGAACACTGGAACTATTAGGGTAAAGGATGTTTTTCAGCAAAGTGTATCTTCTTGTGACAGGAAAACCATTTTGAAGGAATTTGATTATTTTTAGAGGATATTTCATAGAAGTGAGAACTCCAAGGGGAGAAAAATATTTTGAAAGTCCGAAGAATTATTGGAAAGAGTGGAGTTGATGATGAGGCTTCAATTTTTAAAGTGATGCAACGTTTCTTTCAAGAGTTAGAGATAGGATTATACTTGGGGACCCCCATATTCCATTTGTGAAATACCTTTTCTGATCCAATGATATGGAAAATAAAGCCCTGTTGAGAAAATAGAGTCATCATTGAATCAACAAACTTGTACATAGATGCACCTTACATGATACTCTTCATATTAAGAGTGGTGTTTGGCAATAGTATTTTTATACAAACCTTAGATCACATTAAGTATTTCCTTCCAAGTGGAGATAGTGGCATCATTATAATACTTGATGTTCAATGTCAAGAAACGATTTTTCACCTATAGTAGACTTGGAATTGAGGCTCTTAGGCAAAGTAGTATTGGCATTGTCGAATATGCTTACGAGAAAAATAATAATTTTGAAAGGCCTTCATCTTACTATGTGAAATAAGGATAAGTTTTCAAAGACGTTGAGGATTAAAAAGATGAAACTGATGCCTCTTCTAGACATTTAGCAAAGTTCAAGTGGCAGACTCATTGGAAGATTTCAATTTCTTTGAGAGAATAATCCAAAGGAAAATGGATCCCAAACAACCCTTGTTCAATAGCACAGACCTCAAAGAGAGAGGAATGCTCCCATCCTGATCCATAGTTATGGTGATAAGGGGACTTAGGGTGTATATATAAATATATGTACATGTGCCACATTGGAAAACGTTTAGATGATCCAACCTACAAAATTGGTATAGACCAACCTGTTCATTTGGAAGCCAACTTGTATACCTTTCTTTGGATTTATTACAAATTATTTTCAACTAATTTGAAAGATTTCCCACCTTTTGTGGGGTCGCTGCCTACAATTCCATTAGAGGAACTAGAGGAGCACTGGTATTTATGACATGGATATTTCACACTTGGTTTGTGGGCCTGGTTTGAGGAGAAGCCCCCTGCATATGTAAAATCTAATATTTTACAGTTAAGTTATATGTTTTGGTTGAGAATCTCATGGCTTTTCATAAATTAAGCCAAAATTCAGTAATAATGACAATTTAAATTGACAATAAATAGAGGTACATGCTATATATGTACAAAATATTTTTTAACACGGTAGGGATTAGTTTTCTGAAATGAAAAATTGAATGCAAGGAGGAACAATTGTTGAGGTGAAAGTAACCAAGATATAGTAGAGGGACATGGTAATGTGTCTATACTTATACCAAATGTTGTTTTCAAAAAGATACAAAATTCTTGTATGTTCACTACTTCAAGCACAATCTGTTGCCTATAAGTCCAATCACAAAACAAAACATAAAGTAGAGTTTGTTGAGAAGAATTGTCTTGACCAGTGTTACACCAAGTTTCAGGGGTAGGTGGACAAGGGAAGGGTTTTTGGTGATGGCTATAAGGTACCTCATAATTAAACAAGGGACAACAGAATGGGGGCAGGAAATTTTTTTTAAAGATACATAAATTATTATTACAAATTAAATATGTAAAAGTCTAAAACAATGAAAATGTCAAATCCACACAGTGAAGGAAATTCAAGTGCAAGTAACTTATAAACATACAATATAAATTATGAACGATAATATTAATAATTCCACATGAAACATAAACCAATAGCATTCATAATTCCATCATATGGTAAAATACAACTAATCAATATGCAACGGACACCATTCATGATATCTCAGGGCAAAACCCCTGCATCAATCTATAGGGCCTCATCCCAATATCCAACAAGTGGGTTTGTCTGGTTCAGTTCCTTCACAATATACCAGAACTGCTACCCAAAATGCTGCAAATTTTGGTGACTCTAAGCTGGTTCCTGTGTCAGAGAAACCTCTAGAAAGTGCACCAACAAACAAAATGTCTAAAAACATATTATTACAAGACAAACATGGCCGAAAACCTACAAAAGATGTACAATCAAATGAGGAAAATGATATCTTAGAGAAAAACCCCCACATTAATTTGCAGGGCCTCAACCCAATAGCTAACAAACATGTTTATATGGTTCAATTCCCTCACAATCTACCAGAACTGCTACCCAAAATGCTGCAACTTCTGGTGCCTCTAAGTTGGTCCCTGTGTCAGAGAAACCTCCAGAAAGTTCACCAGCAGACAAAATGTCCAAAAACGTATTATTACAAGAAAAACATGGCCAACAACCTACGAAATATGTATGATCAAATGAGACGAATGATAAAAGACAACTAAACAATACACAGCCAATAATATCCACTACTGTCGGAACTATATAAGTAATGGGCATATACATATTTGTTAGATTTATAGGTTAATGATTAATCATAATAAACTGAACAAATTGTATTCACACAAATGAGAAGGTCAAAGGAATCAAATATTAAGAAAATGACTTCACTTTCCAATAGCATGTAGAGTGCTAAAATATTTGTTGGATAAGCTTAAGGAATTTAGGCAACTCCATTGGGATAAACTAAAATACAACGACTTTCAACATTTCAATATAAATGATAATGTGGAAATCAAGCTTTCTTAACAAATAGCTCACCAAAGTAGTAATTTTGCTTAAGTAACAACTCCTATATACCTAGGAGATCACAAAATGTTGCAATAACCTGAGACTTTTTTGAAGGTTTTTAAGAATTGTTTCAGAAATAACATATATTGCCTTCAGAAAAATATTGGGAAAGTGACTTGAAATTATTAGCTTCTGCAATGTGGACAATATTTTTTTTAACATCAAATAAAGTAGGGGTCTTTACTATCAAGCAAGGTAACTCTAGATAATGGGTCTTCATTATTAAGCATGGTGACTAGTAGAAGAATTCAATATTGAAATCTATATTTTTTTGCCAATATTTTTTATTTACTGACAGCTCTAATTGTAACACTATTGCTTGCTTTCCTTCCTTTTTATCCCATGCTAGCGTACCCAAGGGAATGCTAGATTTGTTTTCACTTTTCATAAAGCGCACTTAAGAGGAACTAGTTTTGACAGGTGGCAACTAGACATTCGTGAGAGAGTTGAGGGAAATTTTCCCATCTTCAAGAGCATTTACATCACCAATTTTTTAGGATGTGGGTAACATCCCAATAGAGAAAGAGATGTCCCCAATAGTTGCCTTGTACCTCATGCACAGGGAAACACTAAATTCTAAGACAACCCACATTCATTTTGCATATGATGGCGGCTGGATCCATTCAGGGTGGGATGACAATGAGCATAGATCCACTGATAGATCCATCAGTGGATGCATCCCTTAGGGGTGGGACACATCCTTAATGCAACTAGGCCCCATCCAAGATAAAAGGGAAAAGGATAAAAAAATTATCATGCATATAGAATTGAGTATATCATTTATCAGTGAAATAAATAAAACACATAAAATCATAAAATTATTTCATCTAACACAATTATGTATGAAGACTTGAATCTTTGACTCTTACAGAAATTGTCACATGTCATTTCTGATGTATGTATGAGTAATTTTCAGGGTAGCTGTCCCCATGTGTGGGTGCACATCTTGCATATTTGGTAGGGGAATGACAACAAATCCTCTCAGGCTAGTGGGCATCCCCAACCAATAAATAAATGCATGATTGGTGGGCCCTGTTACCCATCATATGGCATGAGAATTAATCCAGTTGAAGACCTCACACAAGCAGGTTGCACTTGGAGAATTTTAGTTCTCTGGCTTGTTACCTCTCATGTTATATGAGGCCTACACTTGTGAATATTTTCACTACTATTGTCATTTCCATCACAAAGGGAGGTTTACAGGTTTACCTTTAGATGGCCCTAGAGTCATGATTGCATTTGATGAGGTTTTGGTGATGGCCTCATCCTAATAGCCAACAAGCATGTTTGTCTATTTCAATTCCTTCAAAATACACTAGAAATTCTACCGAAAATGCTGAAACTTTTGGTGCCTCTAAGCTGGTTCCTGTGTCAGAGAAACCTCCAGAAAGTGCACCAACTAGAAAAAATGTCCAAAAACATTATTACAAGAAAAAAATGGCCAAAAAACTACAAAATACGTACATTCAAATGACATGAATGATAAATGACAACTAAACAATATGTAACCAATACCATATAATACTATCAAAACTATTGAAGTAATGGGCATATACAGATTTGTTAAATTTATAGGTTAATGATTAATCATAAGAAACCGAAAAAAATGTATTCACGCAAATGAGAAGGAAAAAGGAATCAACTGCTAAGAAAATGACTTCATTTTCCAATAGCACGTAGAGTGCTAAAATACTTGTTGAATAAGCTTAAGGAATTTAGGAAACTCCATTGGGATAAACTAAAATACAACAACTTCCAACATTTCAATATAACTGATAATGTGGCAAGAAAAATTTCTTAACAAATATCTCACCAAAGTAGTAAGGGTGCTTAAGTAACAACTCCTATATACCTAGGAGATAACAAAATGCTGCAATAACTTGAGACTTTGTTGAAGGTTTTTAAGAATTTCTTCATAAAGAACATATATTGCCTTAAAACCAATATTACGAAAGTGACTCGAAATGATTAGCTTTTACAATTTGGACAATATTTTGATTGTCACCTAAAAAATTATTGTGAGATTCCCAACAATCCTCCACATCATAGGGTCTTTACTATTAAGCAAGGTGAATCTAGATAACGGGTCTTCATTATTAAGCATGGTGACTAGTAGAAGAATACAGTCTTGAACTCTATATTTTGTTGCCAATATTTTTATTTACTGATAGCTATAATAGTAACACCACAACTTGCTTTCCTTCCTCTGTATCCCATGCTAGCGCACCCAAGGGAATGCTAGATTTGTTTCCACTTTTCATCAAGTGCACTTAAGAGGAACTAGTTTTGATAGGTGGCAACTAGATATTCCTAAGACAGTTGAGGGACATCTACCCATCTTCAGGAGCATTTACATCACCAATTTTCTGGGTGGGGGTAACATCCCAAAAGAAAAATAGATGTCCCCAATAGTTGCTTTGTACCTCATGGACAGGGAAACACTAAAGTCTAAGCCAACCCACTTTCATTTTGTATATGATGGTGGTCGGATCTATTAAGGGTGGACTGACAGTAATCATATATCCACTGATTGATCCATCAGTGGATGCATCCCTTAGGGGTGGGACACATACTTAATGCAACTAGGGCCCATCTAAGATAAGAGAGACAAGGATAAAAAAAAATTGCATGCATTCATGAGAATGGACTATATCATTTATCAGTGACAGCAATAGAACACATAAAATCATAAACGAATTTCATCTAACATAGTTATGTATGACTACAGAAAATATCACATGTCATTTCTGATGTATGCATGGGTAATTGGCAGGGTAGGTGTCCCCATGTGTGGGTGCACATATAACATATTTGGTAGGGAAATGACAACATATCCTCCCAGGATGGTGGGAATCCCAAACCAATAAATAAATGCATGATTTGTGGACCATGTTACCCATCATATGGCATGAGAATTAATCTAGTAGAAGACTGCACCCAAGCAAGCTTCACTTGCAGAATTTTGGCCCTCTGGCTTGTTACCTCTCATGTTATAGGAGGCCTAAACTTGTGAATATTTTCAATACTTTTGTCATTTCCATCACAAAAGGAGGTTTACAGGTTGACCTTTAGATTTCCCTAGAGTCGTGATTGAATTTGATGAGGTTATTGATGAAGTAATCATAGATGGCTTGATGATTTTGATGTTTGGGTTGCCTTGATGATGATTGTTTTCCTTTCATACTAGCCGACTTAGTTGTGAATCCCTTGTGATCATTATATGGTTAATGATACATGGTGTTGTATGACTCACTTGATGAAATCCCCTAGCATTTTTGGCCTATGCCAACATCGTTTTCACATAATCATTTCAATAGATTCATGATGGTGTACAACACTCAAGCATTATCCCCATGCTATTACTTGAATTGAAATTTTTCTTGGGGTGATTGAATATGCTCTAGCATGGTTTTATATTCATGAGGTAAACACCCTTGTTCATATTGAAGGATTGTAAGCATATTATGGTATGCCCTGATATAGACTACAATCATTGCCTGCTTTACAGTTTTATCTACGTAGATCCAATACATATGGGATTGGTTGGCATGATTTGAGGAATTCCCCACATCTTATTGGCACACATGTTTAGGTCACCCTTTGAGGAGTTGTCGTAACAACTATTTGACCATTGCTTGCCCACTTATCTATGAGATCCACTTATGGAGGAGTGTGATATATTTATTGGAGGGGCAGCCTAGCTCTTGAGCATATACCTTTTGACAAGTAACCAAATTGTTGCCAAAGCAAATAAATGCAAAATTGTAGCAAAATTTTAAAATTAGGGTCATAATAGAAATTTGGACAAATATTTCTAGGAGCTATGGTGGCTATAAATCCATCACCTTAAAACCCTCACCACATTTTGATAAAATTTTTGAGAAATGCCCAACCTTTTTTGCTTGATCACTTTGGTTATTTGGGAAGATTGTGATTGAAGAATGAGAACAACTTAAATATAGGGAACAACTTTACGTGTTATGAGTGTTGATTTTTGTGTAGCTTGGGAGGTACTCCAAGCCCTAGTGTTCAAGGGTTGGAGGTCAAAGTGCCAAAAATGGGCTTGTGGGCTTGAGATCAAAGCTTGGGGGTTTTGCACCCATTGTGATTTGGGCCAAAACCATTATGGATTTTTGACATGGGATGGATGAGGATGATAGTGCTCGGCGAAACGATTCCAACGCAATGAGAATCATATGATTCTGAGTTTTTGTTAGAGAGAAATTAATTTTTGAATTTGATAAGTTAATTATTGGTTCAAGTCATGTTGGCTTGATGTAAATAACTCCAATAGGTGTGTCTCTTCATAATTCATTGAAGCCCCTCATTATGTCTATAAAAGGAGAGTGAGCACTTGTGTTTTAGGCATCCATTGTGTGCAACACATCACAATAATATAGCTTGTGGAGGAGAAGAAAAATTATGTTTTGGGCCACAGGCATAAGAGGGCTGAGAGTGTGGAGAAGAGGGCAGTTCAGGGCACTCTTGGTGACTGTTATGAAGGTCGATTTGTTGTGCTAGAGGGTCGAGGTAGAGGAGATAATTTTTCTATGTTTTGGGGGTATGTTAGGGTGTTTAGACCATTGGAAGAGATAGTTGCATCCCTATATGGTTGTTGTGGGAAGGCCGTGAGGCTAAACTAACCTAAAAAGAGCTGCGTAGGGCAGTGTTAGGGTTGGTTCATGCCCAGGACAACAAAGTTGAGGAGGAGGGTACTTCCAAGGGGCAGCCACTTTCATCTAGAGCAATTCTAGGAAGAATTAAAGGCTAGAAGAAGGGACTATGTAATGCCCTAACTAGCTTAGATTGCAGCAATGAAGGAGACATCAAAAAAGTGAGCTTAAGGTATGCATTTCAATGAATTCTTGTAGATGTTGGAACCTAACTTGTGGATCAGTTTTAAATCATGATAGGGCAGCATGTGGAATTCAATAAGGAGGGGGTAGATCTCATGGTTAGATGCCCTAAACCAGTGATAGTTGACACAGTGATTGGGAAACAAAATTGGAGAAAGAATTTATCAAGTATTGGGTCAAGTGATGACTATTGTGTGGATTGGTTTGATGGGAAGATTGAGGAGGCCTTAGGAGTTGTTTGGAGGAGACCACATGGATTGTTGGGAGGCCTACCAAGCAACCAAGGTGAAAACAAGCACATTAGATCAGAAGGCAAGAGGACAACATCAAGGTATGTTGCAGATGCACCCTTATATGATGGTTCGATGGTGTCCTAGGCGAGGACACATTGAGGTGCCTAGATTTGCGCAATAGCTCCTTTTTTGCAGGGCAAACAATGATTTGATAAATTTTTTGGGTAGCCATGTGTAAGGGTCTCTCAGGTGTGGGGATTACCTATCTAGGTGAAAATGCTACAGCGTGGACTTGGTCTCTTATGTATTGTTGGAGGACAATGTTATAGAGGACCAAGTGTGAACGAGATTCGGCACTTATGGTCTGATGTAGGACAACATGATAGTGTCCATTTTGGAGCCAAAGTACAACACCTTGATGGAAAAATGTGACTGCAAGCCTAACAGTTGTGGAGCTCAAGAGTTTGGCAAACCAGGAGCAAGATCGTGGAGCCTGAGACGTGTGTGTGGAGAAGGACTTCTACAGCAGATGATGGGCAGTCCTCCCAACCTATGTTCATTGTGGGAGATGGACATCTTGGAGTGATAGGTGGCAGCCCTTCGTGCCATATGTTGTTCTTCATCGTTACAGCAAAGGAAGACCATAGTGAGTTTAAGTCCCTGAGTAGTTGAGGAGCAGGAGTGGGCAGATTGTGAGTTGTTCACAAGTGGAGTTGTGAAAAACTCGACAAGAGTCTCGATGTGTTTTCACCTTGATGGACTGAGGCACAACTAGAGAAAATATTGGATAGCCAATATTTAGTGGCCATATGGACTTGGAGCATTGATAGAGGTAGGAGCTACAACTCGAAAGCTGAAGGACCGAGCAAGTACAGGGTATAACCGAGAAGGCTGAGAGATTTCACTACAGCCAGATGGTCAAAGTATCTTGTTTGTATCTTGTACTAGTGGATGTATGAGGGCCATTATCCTTGATATGGGAGCCATTTACTATTGTGTTATATGTTGTTAATATAACAAAGTTGGGTTGAAAATTTGAAAATTTTTCTATATTCTATGCATATGTGATTTACTGTTGTTTATATTATGTTGTGTAAAGTAGTTTTGTTGAGATTCTCGGTTTGGAGCGTCAAATATTTTAATACTCTATCCTAGACCCAAGGTCGTGGAAATTCAACATGGTATATGTATGCAATCAAACTGTGAGAACCATGGGAATTCATAGCACAATGAAAAACCCACAAAAATATTGCAGAAAGCAGGATGAAGAATCATATAATTGATGATATCAAACAAATTTCTTGACTCATGGAGTTACACTAACCATAGTAACTTTATAGGATTTCCTTTTGTGAATCCTATCATCACATGGGTAGATATTATCTGTTGAATAACCAAAGAATCAAGCTAAATATGTTGTGAGTGAGTGGGTAGCTGCCAAGAGAGATGTCAAAATGTATAGCTTTTGTTCATAGTAGAGCCACTGAATCAAAGTGATTAAGCCACCAAAAGAGAAGCCAACATGTAGTAGAGGATAACGAATAATAGTGATAGCTGTCATACAAATTTTAACTAGTCGCCACCTAGAAAATTTGTGAAATTGAGCTGCCAGAGTTGTCAAATAGAAGATGTACTTATGAGGCATTTAATATAGTATTAAATGTGGTTGTTGTTAGTTAGGTATTTGGTATATATGAAATGTACTCCTCTTCTCCTACTATGTAATGACTTAATGAGACATTTTATCATCTAACGAATTAATGAATACACTCTTTCTCATTCTACTGTGTATTCATGTCCACTTTTGTACCATAGATTTTGGTCCATTTTAAAAAGACGACATCCATCATTAAAAGGATGACACAGATTGTTGAATGGTCATGGAATTTTAGAAAAAATGAGCCTAAAAATTGGAACTTCCAAAAAATATCTGCCCTCATGGTGTTTTGAGCTCTTTTTCAATTGAAACACTTTGCACTAAAATTTGGACTTGTCAGACCTGTGTTTTGAACCCTATTTTAATAAAAATGTGGCACTAAAATTTACTAAAAGAAAAATATCAGATAACATTAGAAGATGAAGTTTATACCAATTGCACTTGTTAAGTCATTGAAAAGCTGTAATACTAAAATATTTTCGCAAATATAAGTTCTCAACTAATTGGGCCTGGCTTTGACATGGATTTAGCCTTTTTCTTCAGCGTTTCAGTGTGTTAATTCACATTTTCAATAGGAAAACTCCCTGGTTCAGTCCAAATGTTGTCGTACTAAATATTCTACGCAGTTTAAACCAAAATGCTATGACAACATGACAAGTTGTGAAACCCTCCACTGTACTATAAAGTTCAGGTAGTTAGAACCCTTGTTATGACTAAGACAATCTAGAGGAACCTTTAATGTAAAATTTGGTGCTTTAGCGTGGTATTATGTGTATCGACTAGATCTGAAAATGATTTGAAGAAACAGAAGATGCCCATCTTAAATCTTGCAAAGGGGGAGATAGTATTGCACGTTGATGGCAGTGGAGCGACACAGAGAGTAGTGTGTCACATTGGTAGTACAAGCTGGCTGGGTATGTATTTATATATGTCTAATTAGTTTATGTATATTGATGAGGATTGTGGAGAGTGACAATATTGATTGGCTATTTAATGGCCATCTCAGTCAAGGAGAATGGGAAATGTCACCATACTACTTCAAACAATGCTTACAGGTGCTACCAATCAAGCTTTACTCTAATGCAGTACGGCGATGTGGCCCTTAAACTGTCAAGTTCTATAGTTCACATGTAAGTTATCTAACAGATACTTATTGCCATGCTGGCAGTCACCCTTACAATATTTATTCTCATCACCTGAACACATATTTATTTTAAACAACAACAATCCTTTTAGGTATATACATATGTATATTATTTTTAGTATCCATACAGATTAATCAAATAAAGAATATATAGACCTGAGGAATTGTTTGATTTGATGGGTGCATGATCAGGGCGGTTGACATTGACTAACTTTGCACTATATTTTTAAACCTCCGGAGCCATTATGTATGACAAGCCTATAAATTTTGATATTTCAGCAGATTCAAAGCAGCAAGTGAGATCTGGTTCAACAGGTCCATGGGGCACCCTTCTATTTGACAAGACCATCATTTATGAATCCAGTGACATGTAAATTATGAGCTCTCCTAGTCATAGTAGATTTCAGGCTAAAAAGCTTAAACATTACCTCTTATTTCTTTTTTGGCTTTAGTAATGTGAAGTGAAGAGTTTTTTAAAGGATCTCAAACAATATGAACAGGGGCTATGTTATTCCACATTGAAAATTATTATGAAAAAAGAAGATAGGTGCACCATTCAATTTTATATTAATTCAACATATTTGTAATGTTTTATTTTATTTTTACATTCTCTCTTCTTCTTCTTCTTTTTTACTTATGACTAAAATATATTTTTCTGATACATCTCATCTATATTAAATTGTAGAATTCCTTTTTCTCATTATTTTTTACTCAATTTTTGTTCCCTTATTAACCCATGGTTTAAAAGATCTGCAATAATTTATCTATTATAATCTAATTTGTGTTTCTTGATAAAAAAATAATTGAAGAGTTGGGAATTGGCTATGCATTTGCAGGGAAGATCCTCTAATACTAGAGTTCCCTGAATTGACTACCTCAGCCCATCGTCATTAATATCTAGCATTGATTAAGGAGGTGGTAAACATGCATAAATTTATCAGCAGGTTTGGTCTCAAAGGTAGAGAATAAAATGAGGCAATAGATAGATCAGTCGAGGGAGTAGTTTGGCTCCATGCAACAAAGGAATCATTTCAGATATTCCCACCATGCCCTCAAACCCTTCTAATTTTTAGCCTGTCGAGGGATCCACTACCAGGAGGTGACTATGTCCTTGAAGAATTGCCCTACAGTATTCGCAGAGGACGAAATCACAAGGATGCCCACTTTTGTTCATCAGCTCTCTTGTTGCATATTTTGGGTGTTATGCCAAGAATTTACAGTCGATGAGAAAGAGGCCATATAATGAATTAATGAATCCACTCTTTCTCATTCTATTGTATATTGGTTTTGTATTCTTATTGTTTTATCTCCTATTTTGAAGAAATGGTAACAAGCTTCCTTGCAAGCGTTTGTAGGCAACATGCATGTCATTTTATCTATTGCGAGATACTTGCAAAGAAAAGTTATGCTTACAATCTCTAAAGGGTTTAAGGATCATTTTATACTACCTTTTGCACATTCTTGGTTCAATTTTGAAGGAATTTCAGATTTTGACTCTAGTTACATGTAGAATTTCAGTTCTGCTTACAGTCTCTAAAGTGTGCGAGGGTCGTTTTATACTGCCTTTTGCACATTCTTGGTTGAATTTTGAAGGAATTTCTGATTTTGACATTAACTACATGTAGAATTTGGAGCATGTACCCGGTTTAACTAATAACTCACTACCCTAACTTCCAAAATGAGGATGCTATTGAAATTGTAATGATGAATTACAGTGAGTAAGACACACTTCTATGCTCCAGAATTTAAAGAAAATATTGTAGCTTAGAATGTGGGATGGAGCCATTCAGATCTTGTATAGCAGCATTGAAATATGGTCAGAATATTGACAAAAAATCATCTGTTAGAATCCTATGCCTCATGTAATTGTTTTTTGGTTTGTCTACAACATAGAGTAGGATGATTTTGAATGGATTGGTTAACATCCTTTTAGAGATTCGAGGCTCTGTTTCAATTCATATGGCTTCTCTATGTGATATGACCAACTATGGCTTCTTATTTGTCGCATGCAATTTTTAGTGGAAGCTAGCGAAGATGAATTTCACAATCACATACACTTAGTACTCCCTCATTTAGATATCTCATAAAAAAATTGGCATGCCAGTTCAATTTTTCCACATTTTTCATACATATCTTTGAGAGCAATCCCCACTAAAATATCAGACACAAATCCTATTCTAATATTATAAGAATGAATCCACTTACCCCATTGCACAGTTGCTAACTGGGCACAAGCTGGGAGGACGTTCACCATGGTGACAAAGCGAGGTTTAATGCATGCTAGTTGCATTAATCTAAGAAAAATAAAAGCTTCATTTGCATTCTCATTGACCACATTTCCAATAATCAAATCATGGTATTCCAAGACACCACATCACTTTCATGCATTTTATCAAAAAAAACACACACAATATCTATACTACTACTCTTTGCATACATATCGATGAGTGAAGTTCCAACAAAAACATATAATTCAAACCCACTTCTAGTTATGTAATCATTGATCCACATGCCCTTTTGCAGAGCTCTTAAATGGGTGCAAGCATGAATGACACTCACCATCGTAAACCAGTAGGGCACAACATTTTCTTTTTGCAATTCATTAAACAGTCTTTTTTGACGCCCTCTGCCATAAGCCGGGCCAAACCCTTCAAACCTTCCTACATTGGAGCTTCATGAAGCCATAGGGATATATCCTCCAATTCATCATTCTACTGCATAAATAACTGGACAAAACCCCCAAACCATCAACAAATTCAATCGCATTACTCAGTGGAAAAAAAAATCCCCAAAAGATCAGCAAATTCAATCTCATTTTAGGAAAGAGAGAAAATGGCTCCAAAGCCCACAGAACGCATGGAATTTTTATGCCATAAATTTACATTGACATGCAAAATGTGCCCCTCTCTCTCTGTTTGGTTTCTTTCTGACTTGGTGTTGGTTTACAATAATCGAATTCTATGAGTAAAGCATACCTCCTCTCCAACACGGGATCATTGTCGAGTACACTCTCCGCCTGCTAAGGAGAGTGCCCTGTGTTCCTCATCTAATAGAGATTTCCAGCTATCACGAGCAGAGGATAATTAAGCGGCATTACGAAATGGTGTTGATGGTTTTGGTTTTTCCCGCCTGCGGTGACAGCAAAAAGGAATTTGGAAATGTTGTATGGCAATATACCATTGATCTTTAAGATTTTCTTTTATTTTCCCTCCATCATTTTGATTTTTCCCTCCACCACTTTGATTTCTGTTTTGATTTAAGTTTAGTTATTGAATAGTTCTTCATTTTTTAAATATTTACAAACTTGTCAATTTGAAGAGAATTTTTTTATTTTTTTGAAAAAATAAAAATATTTTTTTTGTAAAATAAGAAAATTGAAAAATAGATTAATTCATATTTTAAACTAATTTTAAGATTTATAATGTTTGTATAAGTTTTGTAGAAGTTTTTCACCTTTCTTTTAAATGAATAATATTATGATTACATTTTTAACATTCATTTTATTGAAGAGATTTTTATACATTCACTTTTATATCAAAACATAAGAATATATAGCAATATATTTATAATTAATTTGTGATTGCATGGGCTATAATTCTTCTTAACATGTATTCACAAATGTGGAAAAGTATCTCTTGAATATTTTCGCATGGAAAATAAGGGTTAGCTAAACAATTTTTTATTAGTGTTGATGGGTATTTGGCTAGTTTTACACTATCAAATGCCTAGATCAAATCTCTTGAGTAAAGTGCATCAGTCCACACTGAAAATTTTATTGTGGATGCATCCATGAATGTGGGGAAGCAACCCCTTTGTCTCTAAATTTTAACACTAGAGATGGATTCATAGACTCCCTTTATCTCTGAATCCATCTGCAGTGTCAAATTTTAGTGAAATGTAACAGTTTAATATCAAAATTGCAATGTTCCATTTTCGGAGTGACACAATTAAAAATGACTAGCATGCATGACTAAATCATATACTTCTTTTATTTACATTAATCAATAATAGTGTTTATTTATATTAATCAATTTTAATTTTTTCACCTATTATCTAGTCATGGACTAAATTAGTCATTTAAGTTAGTCATTTTTAGTTGGGTCACTTATTATCTAGTCGTTTATTTTATCCCTAGACCAAATTAGTAGTTTAAGTTAGTCGTTTTTAGTTGGGTCACTTATTATCTAGTCATTTATTTTATCCCTATACTAAATTAGTCGTTTAGGTTAGTCGTTTTTAGCTGGGTCACTTTAAATTGTTCAAATTTAGTAAAAATTCACTTGAAATAGTTGTGGTGACTAAATTTTTTAGTCACCTAGTCACTAATTTCATCATTTTTCTATAGTGTCATGACCAAATTTTCTATTTTGCAATTTCTCTACTATTTTTAGGTCTGGAATTTACGGAAACCATTTGAGGCCTAAAAAAATGTATTTGGGAAACAATATAACTATCCACAGTAATTTAAAAATTAACTTCTAATGGACCTTTCCAATAAGCTATCATGTTTTCAAATGGATATCATATCCAAATTTTTAACTAGATTTGACATTTTGACTTGCCTTATTAGGGCCCACGTTTTAGTGCTTCATCTCCTAGGAGTTAGGTTTTTAGATGTTGGGTTTCTCATTTCTTCTTTATGATAAAAGGCCTTTGAGCCTCAATATAGTCGAGTTTGGAAAATGTGTGTAACCATCACATCTCTTCTCAAAGATAAGCTACCACCATTAGAGGCTGATTTGTTTTCATTTCCCATTATATAGTTTCCAAATTTCCTTTTATTAATAGAATTCAATTTCGTTTGTATCTTTGTGCTTTGGCTATAAATAGGCATATCATTTAATTCCCTTCATAAATTAATATTATTGGTAACAAATCATTTTCTCTCTCCATTTTTATATACATGTCCCCAGTAGAGGTCGGGGCTATAAGGTTGAGACTTAAATTTCTTGAGCACTTTTTTTGTGCATCACACGCCGGCCCAGATGGCCTCCCATGGTGTGAAAAATAAAGACGAGGGAAGATATGTCCTGTTAAATTGTTGCTCAAAGAAGCCCTTGAGTGAATAAAGGAATGAAATTATGGACAACTTTTCCCGGATCCTTGAGAGATGCCAATAGGTGATGCATATTAATCTAGTGGCCACTTTAGAGAGCATCATCCCCTTTAAGAAGTTCAGTTAATTTTGATATTTCTATATTTTAAGGAGAGATATGTGGATGCTCTAGATAAATCGTTAAATATGCTAGAAATGTCTTTTTTAGTCCCATAATTTTTACAATGAAAATATTACCTTTTCAATCCTTAAGGTCGACCCCATAAGCCAAGGATTGGTGGGCTTTCTATGAGTAGAGAGTTGTATACTTTTTCGGTCCATCACTTGGGAATACTTTAATGATGTTGTTAAAGAACAATATTACCTATTGGAAGCTACGAAGAAAGTGTGTATGCGATAGGTTGCATTACGATGAGGAAGCGACGAGTGGCGAGAGTTCACATATATATTTCATATCTTGCACACTAAGCTAGGTATCAAGACTTTGAGGTACATATATTTCTCAGAAGTCTTGTAGTTTTTTACGAGATATATCTGAAAAAAATGGAGTTCTTGGATATCTCCTTACTTGGTGTAGCATACCAATATGATATCAAAATAATGAAAATATTTAAATAGAAGAAGAAATACTTTGGATCTATGAATCCTTCACACTAGAAGCATGGAAATAACATCCCCCAAATCATACAACAAAGTACGGATCCATGGTGGACCAACCTAGTAAAATCGACTTAATACACAAATAAAGAATGGCGATGAGAAGGTGAAGAAGATACGAAAGTGGTGCAAGTTCCACAAGAGCCCCTCTCATAACACCAATGAATATCTACAGAAGGCATTCATTGGTGGTAAAGCTAAAGTCATTATAGGCATATGTGGGCTTCTTCTCTAAATCGAGTCTAGAAGGGGAAAGAAATAATTGATGCAAAACCTAAGTGCCACTATTGGCACCACCGAATCAGCTAAAGTGAGCCCAAAAAATTTGGAGAGGAAGATGAGTGCCTATTACACTCACAAATGTAGAAATTTTCTCCACTGTGTTTTGTCGATAGTGAGTCAAAAAAAATCCTAATTTTAGCAAATGTTGTTAAAAGGATTTTTGGCCTTCTAACAACACCACTCTCGTAGCCATACACCATTGGTGGATACACTAGGGAAAGATATTTTCATTATCGAAGCAGTGCCACCTACCCTATAACATCAAGCCCTTCTAGGATGAGGTATTATCTATACATGAATCTTATAACGAGAAAATAAACAATAGCGAAGAGCATAAAACATAAAGCAGAGATAAACATAGATTTTCCCTGGATCCCAAATACGGACGACCCGACGATTTTCATTATATTCCTTTTAGTGTTACAACACACATATATATACATGTTGAAGAATACATAAACCTCGATCCATTAACTGTATTAGAACATAACCATAGTTCCCTTGTGGGATCTACAAAATAACGGGGCGAAAACCATCATACCCCGAAACCATGTGCAAACTCATACCTGAAAACATGGGTGGGTCCGCACCAAACAATTTCTCGAATTACCATTTGCCACGGACCCGAATGGGGAGAGGGAGCTTACACCCCCCACCACTACGCTCGGCTTCTGCTTGTCCCGGCGCATGCGGACTAGTCGTGGAAGGAATACAACACATACCCAACATTCTCCCTTGTTGTTTTCTTTCCACGGGGGCCACAAGAGCTTATTCATTGGGCCAATTCTTCAACACCCATTGTTTCTCTACACCAAGAAGACTTTTTGAGTGCTCACGAGACTTCATCAATGCATTTGCAACATTCTTCAAAGTGTCCACCTTCTGTGCCCCACCCTTTTAGCCTCAGCATATCTCCTACGCAAAGTGATATTAAACATCAATGTGCTTTGTCTTTGAATGAGTAGCGGGGTTCTTAGCCAAGAAAATTGCCTTTGTATTACGCCTCTTGTGGTTGAAGCCACTCTGTTTGTCTTTTACTCATCCAATGTTGCGCCTCCAAATAGGCTAAACACATACCCACTTGTAGATCTTCTTTGGTCCAGATCTCAACCGATATACAACAACAAAACCACGAATTTCAACCTTCTTTCCAATCTAGTCTTCCACAGTATACGAGCAATAATCACTAGTGCCACATAAATGTCCCAAACCCACTTCACTATTGTCCAATGCTCCTTCGTTGGGTTTGACATAAACTGCTCAATACTCCCACTTGCCATGTGCAATGTAATACCGGTCTAGCCTGAGACCATTGCATACATCAGTACCACTACACATGCATATGCAACACGGGACATATCCTCCTCTTCTTCTTGTGTCTTGGGACAACTTTGCACAGCAGAGACAACTTTACCTACGGGAATAGGAACATTTACCGGTTTACCTATCACTGCATATTGAATCTCTGCAATATAGTCTGACATAATTCTCTTTGGTTTAGCCCGAACTTCCTCTGCCCGATTTCTCTTAATTTCCATACCCAAAATATAGTTTGCGGCACAAGATCCTTCATATGAATTTGGAGAGAATAACGTTGGGTCTTCAAATCTTGATAATTTCTTTGTTATTTCCAATCAACAACATATCATCCACATACACAAGACCAAATAAATAACAAGGTCACCAAGTTAATTTAAAATAAACATAATGATCCTACTTGCTTGGTGAAGCCAAGTCTAGTATATAGGTATCATTTACGATACCACATCCCTTCAGTATTTGTTTTAACCCATACGAGAGACTTCTTCAACTTGCTTACCGGTTCTTTCTTACCCTTCACCATAAAGCCTTCGGGTTGCTTCATGTAGATCTCCTCTTCTAGATCACTTGTGAAGAAATGATGTCTTTATCGTCATTCTATCTCAAAATCAAATGCAGCAACGGATAAAAGTAATCTAATAGAAGTAACTTTGTGAGGAGAGAGAAAAAATATCACCAAAAATCAATTCCACGCACGGGAAAACCAGAGATTTTGTTCTCCACCTTTCCTTCTACTTTCATCTTCTTCTTAAACACCCATTTGCTCCCGATGGGCTTCCTTCAGTGTATCACCAAATCCCATGCCTTATTTTTATGCAAGAGTGCCATTTCCTCAAACCACTGGCCTCCTTCTAGAGTTTCCATCCTCTGAATCTCTTGCCTCTGACGGTTCTAAGATCATCATTAGTTATAGTTAAAAGAAAAAATTAGACAAAAAGCCGATGAAATATACCTTTGGTTGCCTTCTTTCTTGAGATGATCTTCTCACAACTAGATTTTGTGGCTCTGTCTTCCTCTTACGAGTCTTCCTCTGTTGTAGAGTTTGATTCATCCTCCTTTAGCTCGAAACTCTATCTTTTCGAGGTTACTTTGATAGGACTTCATGTGTAACAACATCTTTCACCTCTCTAAACACCACATCCTCGAGTTGTACACAACCTTCCTTGTTTAAGGTTCCAAAGCTTGTAACCCTTTAAACCCTCCTTATATATACCCAATAAAGATGCACCTTTTAGTTATCTCCAGCAGTCCTTTTCTCCTTTGGAACATGTACATATACATCACATCCAAATACCCTTAGATGTGAAAGATAGGGTTTCTTACAGTCCATACCTCATGTGGAGTCTTATCCTCCAACAACATTGAAGGTGATACGGTAACTAAGTAACATGCGGTCTCCAGCACCTCTACCTAGAATTCTTGTCCCCAACCCGGTACCCATGAGCATGCTTCTTGCCTTTTCCATCGACGTTCTATTCATTATTTCTGCAACTCATTTTTACGAGGTGTGTATGGGTAGTCATACGCCGGCTATACCACACTTCTTGCAGACTCTTAATTCCTTCTGTACCGAACTCCCCACCATTATCTATCCTCGGTACCTTTATCTTCTTCTCTCTCTGGTTTTCCACTAGAGCCTTAAATTCTTTAAATTTGTCAAAGACTTTAGATTCCTTCCTTAGGAAATATATCCATGTATTTCTTGAAGTCATCTATGAATGAAACATAGTACACAAACTTTCCCGAGTGATGGAGCGACACGAGGTCCAAACACATCATTGTGCACAAGTTCTAATATCTTATTCGCCCTCTTAGCACCGAAGGAAAACTCACTGATTCGATTCCCATATACGCAATGTTCACGAAATCGAAATCCCGAGAGATCAATTAGACATGCACCTTCTACCATACCATTTCTATGTAGTATCTGAAGGCCCTTCTCTCTAATATGCTCCAAGCCTTTGATGCCATAGCATGGTATTTTCTCCGAATAGCTAGGATTTTCGCTCCACTTCCCAGGAACCACATAAGCTGACACCATCGATAACAGTGCTACCTTGTAGCAATACGAGTTCCAATCCGACCTCCCCGCATTAATACAAGTGCTCCCGAACCATCTGAGGCATCTTTCTACGAACACTATTTTTACACCTTCATCATCCATCTTGCTTCTGAGAAATCAGATTTACGGCAGTACGAGAATATCATAAGTGCAGGAAGTGTTCTAATCCTTCCACCTGCAACGAGTTGACTTTTCCACGTACGAGCGACTACTGGCCTTCCTACTCATCCCCCTAGGAAGACATCACCACCATCATAATTCTCATACTCGTAGAACCACTCTACGAGTAAAGTGAAAGGATGCACACGAGTTCAATCAACTTTTGACTCATGATCTACATGTGTATTTGAAGAAGAAGCCAAATACACATCACCTTCATCCAAAGGTGGGTTTGCCCTCTGCGAGAAGGAGGCATCATCGGATCCATTTCCTTTCTCGGGAGCTTTAGATCTGCGGAGTCCTTTTTGTAGTGCCCTTCCTTTCCGCATTTTCCACCATACCTTCACAAAACTTTCCAAGAAGGTTTAGATCTCCCTCTGAGTTGGGATCTCCCACTCGAAAAGAAATTATTCTTGTTTCTACGTTTTGGGACCTTCCTCGTGCCTTATAAGGCATCTCCATTACGGCCCTCCTTGTTTCTACGCATCTCTGTTTCCTCCAACGAGCAATGTTGAGAGAGCAACGTGTCATCAAAATTCAAAGGTAGTTTATATTGCCTGCCTATTGCAATAACCGGACTATCCACGAGGTGCGGCGAGGAGCACAACAAGCGATGCACTTATATTCATACGAGATTTTAATATCAACGGATGACAGGCGACTTACCCACGGTGTTAGAAGGCGTTCGGATGCTGCATCCACCCGAGTCTCCATCCTTCATCCTTGGGTTATACAACGTTTTCTCCGCGAGGGAGCAACTTATTCACGAGGAGACTTAGATTGGTACAAAGTCCAAAGTTTTCCCCACAAATTCTTTGTCGTAGCTTCCCCGAGACACATTCAACAATACTTTGAATACTGAGACACAACAGCGTATTGTGCTCTTAGCCATCCAATCGAGTTTCTTCGATCTTCATACGACGGTGCTATTGGTTTAGTGCTGGATCTACCGCGATCCACTAATCTTTATCCACCAGTAGGATCCTCCATCTCTTGAGCTTCCACAACTCAAAACTGCGTACCATTAAATTTCTCGATCTCTATCTTTTCGCACCGCTCGCCATCTTCTTTCACCGCAGAGAATCAATCCCGCGGATCTCACTTTGAACGATGGTCTGCCTCGAGGCCCAAAGCACCCTCGTTGACAAAGGCATCCTTGAAAAGCTTCACGACTTTGACCACCAAATGTGAGGTTTTATCTGAGCAGAAATTATCTACACACGAAATCTTATAACGAAGAAAATAAACAATATAGCGAGAGAGCATAAAACATAAAACGAGATAAACACGAGAGTTTTTCTGGATCCCAAATCGGGACGGACACGACTTGATTTTTTCATTATATTACTTTTGAGTGTTACAATAGACAAATATATACATGCTCAGAAGCATACGTAAACCTCAAATCCATTAACCTCGGTTAGAGAACATAACAGTCAGTTTCCTTGACAGGATCTACAGAAATCACCGGGGCCAAGCTCATCATACAAAGGCCATGTGCTGAAACTCATGCACAAAACATGGGTGGAGTCCGCCTATGTGATGGGCCCACACACCAACAAAGAGGTGCCCGAGAACGCTGTGGGACTGACCCGAGACTTGGCCGACACAACGACCCCCTACTGCGCCGTAGCAATGTATCGGCTTATGTGGGACTAGTCGTGGAAAGAATATAACACATGCCCAACTTGCAGTTTTGGATCCCCTTGAAGTTTTACGATTGATTTTTTAGGCCATCCATACTTTGTTTGGAAAGTTTCATGCTACATATGAGTCTAGACCTTATAATTTTATTATTAATTGCGGGAGATACAATTATACATGATGCAAATTTATCCTCATCTCCGTCCATTTCTTTTATCTCTTTGCTAAACAATGTTGTAAAGTGTCTTCAATATTCTGGAAATTTATCTTCTTCCTAATTTTCTTTCTAAGCTGAGAGAGAAGATTATGGCCCATATCCCTGACGCCTCACATGGCTCCTCATTTCATTATATGAAAGTGAACATGTCCATGGAAGAATGCCAAAGGCGTCTTCTCCTCACTGCTTTCGAGGTACCTCTGCAGCGATGTCATGTGAAACATGCAATTGATCCAATCCTTTGATGCACCTATAACCATTGGGCCGATATACTGTGGTTCTCAAAAAGTCGAGAAAATAAAAGCGATAAATCAAAGGTATACCTAAAATAGGCATAGCTGATCAAGTTCCTCCTGCTTTGTGGCGACACGTTGTATTCATACAAAAGAAACATGGGAGCTAGTTACATAGGGCTAGTTACTATGCATTGACTATGAGAGCCCTTAGTCCCAGGTTAGGAAGCAGTGCTGTAGTCCCCTGTGAAAGCCTTTCTCGACCGGCTCAAGTGGGCCAAGTACTTTAGTAAAGATTGATTTGAAGTCTGGATACGGCCAAGTCCCAATGGAACTAACTCATGTGTGGACAAACTACTTTCATTTCCAATGAGGGGAATTTTTGAAATATTTGATCATGCATTTTGGGTTGATGAATCCCCAAAAAATTTCATGAAGCTGATGGATAATGTCTTCGAGCTTCCTCACTCAGCTCTTTTGTGTCTGTATATATTCTGGTGATATCCTCAACTTAAGCAAGAGTTTGGGAAGAACACTGTGACATGTTCAATAGGATTCTTAACACTTTGCGGTAGAACAAGCTGTCGTGATAACTTGGAGAAAAGCGATTCTTTAGCATGGATGAGGTTTAATGCATAGCCTGCATTAAATTGATGATCAATATTTTCATGTGGACTCAATGAAGGTCCATGTTATTTGATGTTTTTCAACCACGAGCGACTCTAGCACGGTTGCAGCTCTCGATTCTTCGTAAAGCTTTAGACTAGAGATTTCATGTTATGGTTCTATTGTATTGGGCGCGGGTCAGAGTGACCAAGGGGTGGAGAAAAGGAGGATAGATGGTATATACAAGAGAGAAGGCATTTTGATGAAATGAGGCTACGTGTGTTTTCTTTATGCTAGTCCTCAGCATGTATCGGGTCCTTGCCAACAACAATTTGAGATTAGGAGATAAATTCCGGCGAGTTATTCTGTGGTGTCCAATCCTCGTGTAGGAAGAAAAAAGCATTGAGCTATCATGGTGAAACACTCTTTTGATATTGTCCACTGAGATACCACACCTATGATAAGGAGATGTGTTCATTGCCATAGGCTTCCAAACAATGGAAAACATTATATTCTATGGAAGGAGATGATCATCCACATGGATTTTGAGGCTGCTTACTGTAGACACGAGAGAGGCTACATCCAACGAGAATGGTTTGCATACCTATAGTGATTCGTCTTCATCAAATACAAGGAAAGTGTGACACCAATCCATTTCTGAGACTGCCTCATCCAATCCTTAGTTGTGGCACTAACCAAGAATTCTCAACTATTGACGGGCACAAGCCCTCTGCGTGACATTTGTTGCCATGACTTAGAAATTCGTTTTTGCATGCTGAGATGTTGATGGTAGACGAGCGGGTTCAAAACGTTTCACCTCCGAGAAGCATTGTTGTGTTGCCCAAAAACCTTTGTGTTCCTTCAAGCGAGCACGCCAAGTTGGTTGGGAAGAACATTACGAGTTGGATAGCGCACTTTGGTGTGGAAATGATAATGGAAGAGTATTGAAAAATTATTTTTATTGGATGAAAATTCAACGGGAGTGATGGCAAAATATCTCGGGTCCTACACCATTTCGACCAAAAAGCGAATTTAAGAAGAAAGAAAAGTATTCGCTTTCTTGCTACTCCTAATTGGCGTGGACCCATCTCGAGTGGACTATATGTTTGGCCTTCCTTCTACCAAGCATGGTAATGACTTTGTCATGTACAGCGGTAAAGTCGTAATTTTGTGTTTTTAAGATGGCGAGGCTTTTGAGCGCACTGTAAGAACAATGCTCGCAAAATAAGCCGCTACCAAGGCCTTCTTTGAACAAGTGTGTGGCACATTTTTGGTATCCTTGGACCATCTCATATCAAATTAGGACGGTGGGTTCCTAAATGAATTCTAGTCAATCATTTGGTCATTGTTGGACACCAATCTCATCAAATAAATCTCCTTTCTCCACATATTGATGGCATTATAGAGGTCATTAATAGGATGATCATCTGCATATTTTGTGCCTATAAAACTCTAGGAATTCATCCACGGAGAGGATGAGAGTCTCCTACATTCGACACATTTACTATGAGAGCTCTCCATATTTCAAGTGTGCCATAACCACTTTCGGAGTGGGCCTAAGATTTCCAACCAATTGGTCCCATTGATTTATCATTGCCTTGCAACTACATAGGAAAAAATATGCACATGTTAAATATGAAGACGTGAAGTAAATCTACAAATGCTTTATGAATGAATTCAGTGACATCCTCTATAGCGTGTTCCATGATCATCTTGAAAAAATCCAATACTATGATACGAAACAATGCCATGATCATCATGAGTGCCACTACAGGATTTCGAAGTGGGGGACGAGGTTTGGTTTTAATTTGTGAAAGAATGCCTTATGGGAGCTCGTTAGGAAGCTGCAAAATGCTGCTGTAATGGATCCTATACCATCACCAAGGAGTGTGAGGTGACAATCCTTTTGAGCTACGATATTCCACCTTCCTTAGCTTGTACCTAGTGTTCAATGCTTAGGATTTTGGCCTTCACACTTTCCCACTGCATTGTTGAACACGTAAGTGATACGTAGAGAAGTTGACAGGCAGGAGAGCTCATCCCAAAGTTGCATTAAACATGCCACAATTAAATCAAATCGTGGACACACATAGATCAGGGTACATGCTAACGGAGGATCCAACTATGGTGAGGTTTTCAAAAGCGAGTCTTCGACTTCCGCGATGGAAAGTGGCTCACCAGGGGCCAGGATTCGAGAGAAGTTTCCCCATCTAGTGAAGGAACTTCACTGCGATGGATACCATCGCTTTGAAGGGGTGAGGGGGGAATAATCTGGGTGGATATCGGTGGAAACCACATCTATTCTGCGGGTAACGACGCATTTTTTTCATTTGGGTCACATTTCTACATTTGGGTCCTAAACTTCCGTAGTCATTTTTGGCGTCGACGCATAGTGTTGTCAGTGAGTCAAATTATCATCATTGTCAATAATAGGAAAAATGTGCTCCTTGAATAGGCATTTCCAGCGAGCCATGCGTTCCAAATGTAAATCATAATGTAAATCATATGCCATGGAAATTGGGAGCCTTGGGAAGTTGACGTTCCAACTTACATCGGGAGACACAAAGCCTTCGATGTTTCATCTTAGCTAGAATTATATTTTTGGATCTTTAGGATTTCTCGTTTCTCCTTTCTAATAAAAAAAGGTCGTTGAGACCTCATTGTAAAATATTTCATCAAAAGTGTGTAGCCATTACATCTCTTTCTCAAAGATATGTTGCCACCATTCGAGCTAATTTGTGCTTTCTTTTGTATTTATATAGTTTCAACATTTTCTATTTATTAATAGAAGTTTTAGTTATAAATTTGTATATTATCAATTCTCTTCATAAATTCAAAATTAGAATATGACTCTATATTTGGGCTTTGTCCCCTCTCTGTAATCACCACTACGGAGATTCCATAAACATATATATCACTTAAATAAAAAGTTATAAAATTATATTTTAAAGAGAAAATAATAAAAATATATATAATATGAATATTTGAATGATAAATAAATATAAATATAAAAACTTGATATAAAGAGCACTTCAAAAAAATCATTATAGTTTTTATCTAATTACGTTAGAGCTACTTGCAGTTAAATACAGGTGTATGTGAAGTGTACTCCACAGTTAAAAAATAATGCACTTTTATTTTTTACTATTTGTTGGCACGTGACCGCACACAAAGTGGAGAAAGGAGAAAGGAAGGAAATCCCTAGCTGTCGAAAGAACTTCAAAGGAATCGTCACCTTTCAATTCGATAGAGGAAAGAGTTGTTGATAAGGTGTAATGGTGACCAAACATCATTTCTTCCCTCATTCATCTCATTTATCCTCTTTACCTTCATCACCCTCTCTTTTCCCATCATTTTTCACATTTCTAGCGTCAACACATTTCTTTGTTGGAGCTCGGCGATGCGGTCTCTAGAGGACCCCCATTCCCGCATGAGCCTTTATCATAAAGCAATCCACTCCTCCACCTCGTTCGAAAACCTTTATCGACACTCAATTACATTTCGCACCGTCAACCTCTCCCTCATCACTCTTTTCTCCCCCAAAAAATTTAACATTTACCTCCTGCGCACTTTCGCACTTCGCGAGACATAACATTTAACCGTTGCTCACATAAATCTTGTGATTTTGGATGTGTGGGTGGCACCACCTCCATCCTGCCATCGCACCTTAACACATTTCATTTTCTCGTTAGCCTCTCTTGCTCCCCATGCAAACTTGCAGACATATGATCACGTCGGTCCACACTCTCATCCATGCGCGTCACTCCCCGCCCATCACATATCGCATCACACTTTTTTAAAATTTACCTCCTCACACTTACATGACAAAACATAACATTTAACCCTCATTGTGCATTATAAAACTTGCGCATGCGATCTAACATTTACCCCATCACCCTTTTCACCCATCCATATCACACTTTACTAGGCTAACTCGCATTATTCTCCCCTTCTTGTAAAACTTGTGACTTTGTGACGTTAGTGGGTGACCCTCACTTTCATTGCCCTTCACCTCCCTCTCCCCTCACTAGCATATCAAGTTTTAATGTTTACCTCCACACTCATAAACTAAAGTCAGCCGATACGTGATTTCATGATAGTCATGGGACCCATCACGCACACATCATATAAAGCCATCCGCAGCCTCTATCACATCTTTAAGTTTAAATCATTTTTACGCCATGTATTAATACTATCGGCCCCACCATTACTTTTTCCATTTCCATCAATTTGCACGGATATAATGGTGCTAAGCCCCCACATCTCTTTATCATCACTTTGCTCCCCATCGATGCATTTGATGGCTCATAATCTATCTTTGCACCTCCACCTTAGAAGGTTAATGTCGTCGGAAATAACCGGTTTGACCCCCTTTGGTGTTACGTGTTAGCCCTGATGGCGCACCCCCTTTCCAATACCACAAACCATCCCGCCTCCCTCCAAAATGCGGGTCTTTAGTTTTTGCAAGTCAAGCTTCAGAAACGTATGTTTTTGAGAATAAGAAAGAGCTATAGTATACTTGGTTGGTCGAAGATGTCCCCACTAAAGAGTTAAACACTGCACAGACACAAGCTGGTGAGTTCACGCAGCGGGAAGTGGAAATCATGAGAATTAAGAGTGGAGGCTTTAAACTACGAGATGGAATCATATGATGAAGGCCAAACCAACCACTATGTTTTCAAGCACTTCTCATCACTCCTTTTGAATATTGTGAACTTTGGCCTCCATGGCTAACTATTTTGTTTCTTTTCTCGTTAGATATTGATGTTTCTTTGGTGGAATCCAGTTTCACCCGATTATGTTGAATTCTCTATTTATGGGAGTGATTTCTTGATGTCACGCTGCTCTGCTAGCATGAGTTGATGATATATTTATTTGGCATATGTGGATCAGTAGCTAGAAATTTGATTGATTGCTAAACCCTAAAAGAGAACTCTATATGTAGTGAGTTTCAAGATTAAAGAAAGGTTATGGAATTTGGAAGAATTTTCTTTGTAGTTTTGTGTATGATTGTGCTCATATACTGCGAGATACATATTTGGAGAGTTGTTTGAACTTAATATGATACAAATCCATTCTTTAAATTCCAAATGGAGACAATGAGTAGTATGTATCTATTTCCATACTATTATTAGTAATCTCATTTTTTATGTATAATCATACTCTGTCATACTCCTTTGAAGGGATTCGTGTAATGTAGTTGCAGGTAGTGCGTAATTCTATTCATGAATTCGTGTCTTTATAATGCTCAGTGTTAATGCTCATGTATTAAAGCTGCTGAAATGTCTTAATTCGTGCTCCAGGCCTCTGCCATTGTTTTCCATATCTCATTCATATCCACTTCCTGCGAGTTCACGGGAAGAAATTCTTAATCCTCTTAAGCATGTCTCTTATGGGTTCCTTCTCCATTCTTTATCGAGACCCTACGCATATTTTTCAGACTTCTGTATGCTCATTGTTTTATAATTTTCCCATTTGAAATACATCAAGCCTCACAAACCTCTTGAGCCCTCTTATGGTATAGGAAATTCACATGAATCGACTCCAGGACTCTTCTCCATCCTAGAACTACAAAACCATTATTCTCTTGACCCATAAATCTATCAAAGAATTTATACAATTGTCCACATTAACCTCTAATTTTAAGATGTCTGGGCATTATTATTTCTCAACTCCAAAGGTGTGTCTCTAGGAGCTACAACATATCTTGCGTTCTTTGAGGACACAGAATGAACAAATCTCTGGGATATGACATTATCTTCAGCCCTTCAATTGAGGTGAGCACGAAGGTTGAGAGTTGTATAGCCCTCACCTTGGCGACTCCTTTATCACTATTCATTACAGAGGAACTTTGAGGGTCTAAAATGGGCCTCCTAAAGGAAATTATAAAATAATAGTGGAAATAATAAAAGCATATTAGATTACATCATCAGATTTTTACGGGAAAAAAGGAAAAAAATTGTTTTTTTCAAGTCATATTTTCAACTTATCTCTCTCAAATGGTTTACTCAAATTTTGGTGAGGTACTCATTGGATGAAAAAATTTAATTCCTCATTCAAGGTACCCATGTTGCATACTTTCATGCACCACATGCATGAAAAAAATTAGAAATACATGAAAAAAGGTGATCGCAATCACGTGTTTTTCATGTATTTTCATTTTTCGTGTAGCGGAGTCCATCAAAGTATGAAAAATGGGTACTCCTTGGATGAGGAATCATTTCTGCATCAATGAGTAATATCACTCGAAATTTGAGTAAAACATTGGGAGATAAGTTGAGAAATATGAGTTGAAAAAGTAGTTTTATTATTTTATTATTTTTTAATCTTCTTACATTTTTTACTTAAAATGGTGAATCATCCCCCATGGTTGACATCATCATCTTGAATCCTATTGGTTCTTATAAAGTTTATTTTGGTTATACATTTTTCTTAGGAGGCCCATTTTAGACCTCAAAATTTCACATAATGCCCTAATCAGTAATCTTACGCTTTCCACCGGGCCTCACCAGTTTAGATCCATCATCTAGACCCACCTCTAAATCGGATGGTTGGTGCAAGTTTCCTTTTGAACAAACTATGCACTTGGCCCTCCCTCAACCTCTAAATGATATACGGACAAGACTATCTAAGCGAGTTTGCCGGAGGTTCTTTCGAGGAAGATAATATTTTTAATGCAGAACATATTTAAAAAATTTTGCACCTTCTGCTAAGAATGTAGATGTGAAAGCACTTAGATGTGGTTTTGACGGATTTTCGTCCAATCTTTGGATGGAGAAGCCACGAGAATGGCTCAAGTCTCTACCGAGCCACAATCCCGGACTTGGGAAGAAATGGAGAATTTCTTCACATTAAAATGGGGAGAAAGAGGGATCATGGATACGTTCTTACGAGTTAAATTCTCTTAAAAAGAGAACACAATGAGGATGTGACAGAAATTCATCGAGAGGTTCAATAAGCTCTACTCTAGTAATCTCTATGAGATACACTCCAAGCAGACTTCTAAGGTGGTCTTCATAGGGGATTTCAAACGGAGTTTGGGTTCACCTTAGAAGAAAATCCATATCTTTGGATTAGATCTGATAGATGCATTGGAGGTAGAAGCAAAAATTTTCTTACTCTGAGGTCAGTTAGGGGAAAAGCGAGAACATGAAGCGAGGAAGAAAGAGTAGGAGGAGAGCTTCTACTTCTAATCAGGAGAGAGAGTCAAGAGTACGAATTGAAGAAATTAATCAAGTTTGATCGAGAACCTCTCAAATAAGTTGGTTAAGCTTGAATTGGAGGCCAATAATTCCACTCCTCGTTCTAACCAAATAATTTCCAAACATGTGGGTTTAATCACATGTCTGAAGCCCTCTCTATAGTTGTTGCGGCTAGGAAAGGAAGGAGCGGCAAGATCAGATCAACCTCTTGTATTCTTGGAAGAGAGGCTGGAGGAATAGGTAGAGGAAGTCACGAAATTCAAGAGAATCAATTCCTCACTTACTTCGATGACAGGAGGATGAACTCGTCCCACAGGGAGAAAGAAGAGAAGGAAATCCCCAGGAAGATCAAGATCTTTGACAGTCTCACGACTAGTTCATGGATTTCATCGGGCTCAACTCCTGAAGTTTGACCTCAAGTCCTCCCGAGAAAAGAGAACACAGGGAAAGAACCAAATGAAGGGTCAATATCGAGAGAAAAAAACCCTTCCTAGTCCTATTAGTGAAGGAAGAATCCCTTAGAAGAGTCGAGCACCTCATAAGGCCACTACATCAATTTCACAAAGCAAGAAGCATGGTCCTACCAAGGATAAAGCCCCACATCTACACCCTTGAAACCACCAGACCCTCCTAAAAAGTAGATTGAAGAATCCATTTCTGAGAAAAAAGGGCCCACACCCCTTCAATCTCGAGAAGAACAACCCATGGTGGTTTTGGGTGAATGTGAGAGAATCAACTTCTACTATGATGAAGAAGAGGAGGTGAGCTTACCCTCCATGATGAAGGAGAAGAGGCTAGAGTATTTCCACGGGAAGGACAACACTAAACTCCATGACGGTTTGGTGATCCGAGAAATAGAGGCAAGCAAAAGCTTCATTGTCTAGATCCATAAGAGCACCTTCAGCCCGGTAATGTTGTATTCGGAGATTGAACACCAATCAAGTGTGCCCAATGAAAAGACAAGAAATATTGCCAAAATAAAACCAAAGCAGGTTTGCCGATTGAAGACACTCTAATATTCTTTAACAGTGTGAAGAAGATCATAAAATCTCTTCATCACTAAGTTATTCTTGGCATGATAAGGAGGAGTCACAACTGATTATTACAAATCATGTTCCTTCACCGAAAACTAACGAGTTTGCGGGTCCCTTGTAAGCTTCTGTGTGACAAAGTGAAAAACAAAGGAACACTCAGAGATCACTTGATTGTCGAGTGGATAATAAGGAAAAACAATTTGTTCCCTTGTTGTTCGAAAGAGAATCGATTTCAACACACTAAGCGGCGGTTTGGAATGAGGGTTTGCTTTCATGTTACAAATCTTCTCGAAAATATTATATTGCATTGCTTACCACGATCCTTTGGTCGATGTATTGCATTCATCGATGAAAGTCGAGGAGAAGGTATAGTACCGAGGATGTTTGTTCCACCATGGCAAGGTAAAAGTTAAAATTTGGTTTGAGAGTATTTGGTTGCTAGCATGAGAAATTTTCATCAATTCATGCAAGTTTTCCTGGGTCGATGGGTAATCATGGGAAATGTGTTTCTTATCATAAAGGAGTATGAACATTTAAAGAGACGACTAGGAGAGCGGGACAATATACTATAAGTTCAATAAGGTGTATCATTCGATGCACATGTTGATATAAGGCCACCCAGTAGGTAGCTCTCTTGCAATACCGGGATACATTTAATCCGAGAGATGGCATTCAATTAATAAAAGAACTACCTTGCAACCATGAAGAAATTCAAAAATATTGTAGTTGATGTGGAGATGGTTACCTTTGAGCAGAGAGGTGAAGTTTAAAATAGAGGAAGAATTGATCCATTTGATTCTCACCTTTATGCCTTAATTCATACGATAAAATGAAAACATGTTCCAAGTTGTTTGAATACATGGAGAACACATGTGCGGTACTGCAAGTTATGAGGTTGGATCGATTAGGTCGAATCTTTAGAAATAGTCAATTGTATTTTTATCCGGTGGCTATCTATATTGAAAAACTATTCATCACAAGGCCAACATACCTTTCCAACATTTTTTGTTGTTATTCGAGGTTGCAAGCTCACTTTCTGCAAATAGGATCGGGTTCAGAATTCCTATGAGGATACCATTAGCGAGTTTTGTTCACGAGTTTCTTTGAAAAAGCAGGTGAAGAAAGGTTATAGAGTAGTTCCTCATGCAGCTTACGCTTGGCAGCATTATTGTGTCATTTACAATAGCGATAATTCCAACACATTAGGGTAGGTATGTGTGAAAAATAGCTCAATGATATGATGTATATTTCAGGTTTTAGTTCAAAATTGCTACAGAGTTTTCAGTTCAAGTGTGTTTCGGTTTCAGTTTCGACATAGTTGAGATTTCGGCATTCAAAAATTTTCAAGGTGTGGCAGTGATTTACTGTTTTATATAGTTGGCAGTGCAACTCAGTTGTAGTTTTCAATTCAAAGCTTATAATATGTATTTCGACACCATGAGCCCAATAAGGCATAGAAATTCAGATTCTACAGTTTCTCAATGCACTTAGAACAACATGTTGTCCCCATATGGAGCCAATGCTTGGCTTTGTGACCACACTACAAAGTGGAGAAGGAGAAAGGAAGGAAATCCTAACATGACGAAGAGCTTCAAAGGAATCAAGTTGCCTTTCAATTCGCAGAAAGTGAAAGTGTTTGGCGATAAGGTGTATCTTTCGACCAAACTTCATTTCTACCCTCATTCATCTCATTTATACGTCTTTACCTTCATTTACCCTCTTTTTCCCTTCATTTTTTCCATTTCTAAAGTCTTTGTCACCACATTTGTTATTACGTAGCTCCATCGATGCAATATAAAGGAACCACCACCTTCCCGCTTACGATGCGTTTATCATAAAAAATCCACTCCTCTCCATTGCAAACCTTTATTGGCACTCAAATACCTTTTCGCACCGCCAACCTCTCCACTCATCGCACTTCGCTCTCACGAGATTTAACATTTACCTCCCACGCCTTTGCACTTAGCGAGACATAACATTTAACCTTCATGCCACATAAAACTTGTGATCTACGATGTGCGGCGAGCACCACCTCCGTCCTACCCCTTGCACTTGGCACATCACCCTTTTATTGTTTAACCTTCACTTGCTCCCATATAAAGCTTGTGACATGCGATTTCGCGGTGGTCCCCACCTACTGTACGTGCACGTCACTCCAGCCCATCGCATATTGCACATCGCACTTTTTAACATTTACCTTTCCGCACTTCGCACTTCACAAAACATAACATTTAACCCCCACTCTACGCATTATAAAACTTGCAACATGTGATCCGCGAGCGGTCCCACTTTCACTTCCACGTCACCGTTTTCACCCTATCGCATATCACACTCGCAACGCTTAACTCATACCTATCCCTGCTCCCCTTCTCTTTAAAACACAGTAGTGCTGCAATGTTGCTGAGAGGCCCTCACTTCATTACCATGTCACCTCCTTCTCTCGCACTTCACACATTGCAAGTTTTAATGTTTACCTCCACCAGCTCATAAACTAAATGCGCTGATGCACGATTTGTGATAGCTCGTGGGACCCATCCCTCGCCACGCCATCTAAAGCAATCCCGAGCCTCACGACCCATCCACGCCACATCATCTAAAGCAATCGCCCCGACCTACTAATCCATTATTTTTCGGTTTAAATCGTTTCTGCCATGTGTTAATACTATTTTGCCCCACCATTACTTCCGCCATTTTTCATCTGTTTTTCACACATATCATCACTACCAAGCCCCCCACATCTACCTATCACCATTTCTCCCCATCAATGCATCCAACAACTCATAATATATTTAGCACCCCCTCCACCTTCCCAAAGTTTAATGCTAGGGGGTTGCTGAAATGAATGGTTTTGAAACCACCTCGGTGCCTACGTGTCGAGCGCCACGGTGACTTTGCACTCCCCCTATCAATACCACAAACCATCGACGCCCCTCTGCAAATTCGGTCTTCGGTTTCGCAAGTCAAAAATTGGGTTTATGATGGAACGACCAAAGCTATAGTATACTCAGCTCTGCCCAAGAGCTCCCTAATAAAGAGTTAAGCATGCACAACATAATTGGTCGTTTCACGGTGAGAAGTGGAAATCATGAGAACTAGAGAGTGGAGGCTTTAAAACGACTTATATGGAATCATATGATGAAGGCCGAGAATGCCCGCCAATTCTCGACCACTTCTCACCACTCTTTTTGAAGATTACGGAATTTGGCCTCCATGGCCAACTATTTTGTTTCTTTTCACTATTAGATAGTGATGTTTTGCTAGTGAAATCTCAATTTCACACGATTCTATTTTGATTCTTTGTTTATGGGAGTGATTGCTTGATGCATGCTCACGCTAGTCGGTGAGGATATTTTTATTTCGCATGTATGGATCGATCCACGAGAATTTGATTCGATCGTAAACCCTGAAAGAGAACTCTATGTGTAGTGAGTTTCAATATGAGAAAGGGATTTCGCAATTTGGAAGAATTTTGTTGTAGTTTTTTGTATGATTATGCTCCATGTGCTACGAGATACATATTTGGGAGAGTTTTTGAACTTAATATGATACGGGGGTCATTATTTGGATTCCAGATATAGAAATGAGTAGTACGTATCTATTTCCTTACGTTATCAGGTGATCTCCTTTTTATGTATAATCATTTTTTCATGCTACATTGCTTTGATGATTCGTGTAATGTATGCCCATCGGTAGTGCATGATTCTATTCATGAATTTGTGTCTCTATAAATCTCAGGTGTTAATGCTCATGTATAAAGCTTGTTGAACTCCCTTAATTCAGCACTCCACAAACCTTTGTTGTAAATTTCCATATCTCATTCATATCGACTTCCTGCAGAGTTCACGAGGGAACAAATTCTTAATCCTCTTAAGTCTCGTCTCTTGTGTGTTCCTTCTCCATTCTTTCTCTGAGCCCTACTGCATATTTTTAAGACTTATGCTCATTGTTTCATACTTGGCCCATTTGAAATCCATCAAGCCTCCATGACCTCCTACAGCCCTCTTATAGTATAGAATTCACATGAATTGACTCCAATGTCTTCTCCATCCTAGAACCACCAAAACCATTATTCTCTTGACCCATATTCTATCGAGAGGCATTTATACAATTGTCCTACATTTAATCTCTAATTTTAAGATGTCCTAGGCATTGGTCTTTTGCAACTCAAGGTTGTCTCTAAGAACTACAACACTAACCAACTTAGTGGACCCAATGGAATAATACTAATGATAAACTTGAAAAGAGTATTGATGGGAAAGGTTTAGCCCTCAATCGAGATATTGGATTTTAATCCTCTTATAACAACCACTCATATTTAGTGATGGTTCCAAATTGTTCAAAATTATTGGTTACACCTTCCTATTCTACCAAAGGATGTTTTCACTTTCGGGTGATATCCTATGAGTTGGCATTGGAAAATATTCCTATTTGGAGGGATTGCACGCCTCATAAATCTTGACCTATTCTGTAAGGGCTTAATTTACTCCTCATGACCAACAATCTTGACCTATTACCTTGAGAGCTCATGTACTCCTCACGACCAACAATCTTGACCTATTACTGTGGAGCTTAATGTCCTCACAAGTTATCATAAGTGCTATTGCAAAATCCAGGCCCATGTTCCAGACCTTTCGTGGGATCATTTTCATATAACATGTGGTCCACATAAAGGAGGAATGCTATTTTATTTACTAAAGTCAATGCCGTATTGTAATTGTTTTTGTTTTTATAGTATTTGATTGAAATTTGATACAATTTTATTGAAATTACAAAATTTAATGCGTTAAAATGTTTAAAAATTGGTTCTCGCTATTAAATTTATTTATATATTTAAATTTATATATTTATATATTTAAACATGATTTAAAGACAAAAATATGATGAAGTTTATTTCCCCGATTCCAAACAAAATCTTGACAGCGTGAAAAAATCAAATGCTCAATGTCTCTTCAACCTTTTCTCTCTAGAGCCAGTTCTCATCCACACAGTTCCGAAATTTGGATTTGTTTTTTCTTCCATGAGGACCTCGACACATGTTTTTATTTTTCAATGTTTCTCACTCAATTTAAAAAAATATATTTTATTTGCAAGGTTAGTAATACCTTCTAATAAAAATCAAAATTATTAGTTTTCCCTTAACGTTTACATACCCCACACATATCCATCACCTTAATTATATATTTTCATAAGATTGGACTTGTGCTTGTGTTCTTCAATGTAATTAAAAAGTAAAATCGTAGTGGAATTTAAAATCAATATATAAACAATGTATTATCAAATAAATTTTAAGTTTATTTATTAATAGATTTATTATTTGAAATAGAAAAAAATATCAATAAATTATATTTCTATGATGTTTATAAACATTGTCTATTATTAAAAAATAATAATAATAATTAATCAATAAGCATAAAAAAACATTAAAAAAGCACAGAATCAATATCATCCATCTATAAATTAAAAGCTAAATAAAATAGGGACATCATCCATCATAATAACCATTAATAGAAAATACACCTTTCTTAGTATGTCATGATATTATCAATATCTAAAATAACAAAATCAATTAGTTATTTGACCAATTAGATTTTTTTTCCCAAATTTATGTAAAATGGAATTTGATACAATTACTCCATAGGCATGATTACTTTGTTTGAAACCTTAGTATAAATAACAATAATATCTATACAAATGTAAATAATTTTTCATACAAAACTATATTGACATTTATGCATAAAAATTGGGGATTTTCATCCTCAAATCCAACAACTTGTCTTTCTATTTTTTGATATGTTTGAGACTTTCATTATTTCTCCCAAAATTTGTGGCACCATGTTGACGTTACATCCCTGAGTTTGTGTAATGATGTTGTGTCATCTTATGAAAGGTGAAGGGTCCAATGAGCCTTATCCATGCCTATCCACTCACCATTGATTCAACTTTTGGTCACATCTCCCCTTTGTGTCTCATCCCCAAATGAAGGCCCAGGCTGAAGGATGATCTCTAAGGTTCTTACCACGAAATTTTTAGCTTCCCTCTAACTCCACTTTTTTATAAGAACAAAATTGGCCCCTATAATGAAAAAGATTGCAGGCTTGTTTGAAGCTTGAAGTTCATATTACAGGATAGAAAATAATCAATTAGCTAGAGAAGACAACGTCGAATTGCATAATCCAAGGTAATTTTACAACATTTTAAGCATAATACCCTTTGATTTTTTGAACTATGTGCAGGTCATATATGAAATCGAAGTCATGGAAAAACCACGAAATTATGGTTAAAGGAGGGTGTTATCAGATTAATTTCGTTCAGATCCCATGTGACGTATAGTAATTTGAAAAGGAAGAAACACGCCCTACATTATTTCACTCATTTATGTCCTTCACAATCAAATGTGTCTCACATGATGTTTCGTCAGTGTTTAAAATATACCATCATATTACAATTTGTGGTGAGTGGGCTCATAGCAACTATCTACGTAGATTGGGGGAAATTAAGGTGTTTGATCATCCAAGATATTTGGTTGAATGAACAACACAAATTGTTCTAAGCATCTACAAAGATCTATTATAAACCCATTGTAAATTTATTCATATTTCCATAACTTTATCCAATATTTAGGGTTTAGTTGTGAAAACCTAAATTTTGATGGTATGCATTTATTTAGAAACATGAAAATAATGGATTGAAAACAGGAAACAATAAAGGATGGGGCTTTGAGAATGGATTGAAAATTGAAAGATGAATAATGTCCGAGGTCTATATATAGTTATTAGAAACCATGAAAATAAATGTAGAGGAAAACAATTAGGAATGAAAATTTATACATAATATATTTTGAATAAATTGAGGGGTGAGAATGGAAATTACTAACTAGGAACTGCATCAAGCTCCTCCTCCTCTTTATTCAAGAGTTGGATTCTTCCTAGGGGATCGATTACTTGGCCACAACATGATGTTTTTGAGCCAACCAGCATATATTTTTGGAATTCGATCCATAGGAGTTGCAATCCTCAAGTATGAAATATGAACATTCAAAAAACTAGTCATACAATGGATGTTGGAGAACAAATGCCTTGATACTTAAAATTTTTTCCCACACCATATGTTTCTCCTAATGTTATTATGTATCTATTATTTGGTTTATATAGTTATGTGTTAATTCAAAATTGGCTAAAGCATCCTTAACACTCCTCTAGCTATATATTTGAGCTCTTTCATTTAATTTTATATTTAAATATATTTTATATAATAAAAAATGAAAATTAGAATCTCCAAGTCATAGGTGCATATTATATGGGTCTATGTTAGTGAATGGATAAATTAATTGTAGCATAAAATACCTAGGCATGAGATTCATCCAATTCATAAAAGCATCTACACATCATGGATAAAAATCGACATTCTATACCAATCGAGACCTATTTGCATGTAAGAAAATGCACAAAAAAAATTGGCAATTCCCAAACCAATAGATTGCATAGGCCCCAATTTCCCCATGTAAACCCATATCAATGTCTATAAACACTTCCAGAAATTTCAACAACATTGTGGAACAAAGCGAAAAAAAATAGCCTAGAGAAAAAGAGATTAAATAAGTGTCATCCATCTCAAATAAGGATACCAAATCTAACAACGAGTCAACTTGTAAAATTAAACTCACATGATATCTTGGCACTAAGTATCAAAAAACATAATCGAGATGCTCCAGGGTTGATACCGGTAGGGGAGAGGCACATATTAGTTGGAACTTTGGCATTAAATTGTTCCAATCGATAGCAGAATTCTTCAATGTCTATGCTCTTCATTGGATTGATCTTCTCTAGTGAACTATTCTTAGAAAAATCCTCTTTTTTCATGCCATAAATCCCGTAAATATACTCTAAACCCTAAAACCCTCGAGCCATGGGAAAACCAAGGAAGAAACATCCAATGGAAAATGTAAGAACAATGAGGAAACAACATAGCTTACTTTGGAAAGAGGAATATTGTCCCACAACATTGAAAAGAACATTATGGGAGCCATCTTCCTTCTCTCGTCAACCTTCAAGACATTTGTTAGAGAAGTGAAAGTAGTTTCCCCAAGGGCTCGCAAAAACATTTGGGTCATATTAGCAATGGCTATCAAGCTTCTAAATGTCTCTCATCCCCTCCTTTCATAAAAACCCACCCATCAACATCTCTATGAGATCTCACTCACAGAAACATAATACAACAACTAATTACTAGGTTACTTAGTGAACAAAACAATTAATTACTAGGTCACCCAATATATAAAAAACATGTGTTAACTAAAAACCCTTAAAATCTCATGCCCAAATTGATGCTCTAAATTGGATTAGTTTAGAAAAGTTGGCCCAACTTAGATTCTAAGGAAAATTCCTTCTATAAGAGCTCTAGCTCTCCTTGAGAATCCGCAAGGAAAATTTATATATATAATGAAAAAATTGAAAGCAATACTTTGTGGTATCTATAATGAGGACATTTGCTTTTAGGATGAGAAGTTTGCATAAGCATAAAATAATTGATATGCGAGAGTATATTTTTACACACCACCCCATAAAACGAGTGCAATGAAATCACATTCATTTTGTGTCTCTCAATGAAATTCGATATTTGAACTCAACAACACACAAGAAAATCACACAACAATTAAAAAAAAACTTAACAAAACATGTCTTGCAAATCCCTTGATAGCTTTGAAACAAATGGTGGTATACTTAGCAAAGAAAAACGATGAATATACCGTCACAAACAACTCGAGGTCATGGCCACATGATGAAATAAATTCCACACTCAACCCCTAGCATAACCAATTTTTTATTAGAGAAGAAAAATTTGTAAACCCTAGTCTAAGAGTACAAAAATTTTGAGAGAACAAAAATACCAAATTGATGATAAAATGGAAATATGGTTGTATTAGAGATTTTTCAGGGTAAAAAAATGGGTTTCAAAACTAAAATTTACCACAAAAATTAAATTTATAACAAGCAATAAGATTAAATATGATGATGTGAAACATGGGGGATGATTCAACATTTTTCGAGTAAAAAACGTAAAAAATAAAAAATAAAAATAAAAAATAAAACTACTTTTTTAACTTGTATTTTTAGCTAATCTCTACGTTTTTACTCAAATTTTGCATGTGAGCACCCGTTGAATGCAGAATTCAATTTTGTATCTAAGTAGTACCCACGTTGCATACTTTTTGATGGACCCTACTACATGAAAAAATGTGAAATACATGAATTTTTTACATGTATTTCACATTTTTCGTGTAGTAGGGTCCATTGAAAGTTTGCAACATGGGTACTTCATGAATGAAAAAATTAAATTATGCATCCAACGAGTACTCTGCTCGAAATTTGAGTAAAATCGTAGGGAGATAAGTTGAAAATATGAGTTGGAAAAAGTAGTTTTTTTTTCCTTCCAAAACTTGATGAGCTAATCTAATCTTATTTTATTATTTCCACTTTTATTTTATAATATTCTTTATGAGGCCAATTTTAGACCTAAAAATTTCTCTAATGTACTCTATTCATGCCACTTCAATATGTAATGGAAAAATATTAGTGGTAATAATGCCATATATGCCTTAAAAAACACAAATAATTGCAAAAAATATCTTGGACAAGAAAAATTTGTAGAGACAAATTTATTCGCGAAAACCATATAGAGTCCTCCCTTTCCTCTTCGAGGTCATATACAACATCAATCATTGTAATAGTATTGCTCTTGTTGTGGTCTATGTAGCTTCATCCCAAGAAAAGGGAGCCAGTTGTCATCCTCTCATGGACACCAGTATTTTTTTTATTTTTATTTTTAATTTGTAATTGGGTGTCTATGTACACAACTCAAAGGGATTTCATTCTCATATTTAATGTAGCTTTCTTCGGGGCAAGGATTCCATTTCAAATTGGGAAAGGTTTCAGTGTTGAATTCTACGAGAGAGGATTGAGCAAAAATATGAGTGGTATATTTCTCTCGCTATGTCTCACACGAGCGTTGTGAATAAAAAGTGCAACCCAAATTGGTACCTATTTATAGCTAGAGAAAGAAAAGAACAAAGAGTAAAATATTAAATTGAAATAAATAAAAGTAATAAATCAAGTTAAAATAAGGCACGAGTTTTGTCTCAAACTAATTCCTTAAAACACCTTAACTTGTTAAAACAAGACACGAGTTTTGTCTCAAACTAATGTCTTAAAACACCTTAACTTGTAGTAGTGCTTCATTGTCTCTCAAAGGATATTTTCACTTTCATTAATCTCCTACATGTTGATGTTGGCTGATATTCCTATTTGGCGAAATTGCACCCCCAAGCGTGATGCAACAATCTAGACCCATTTCATCGACATCATCACTCGGGAGGTGCTTAATGTCATTTTCAATTCCATAGATAATTTCCTCTGCACGAATTTTCTTCGGGGGCTATTGCAAAACCCCAACCATATTCCATAACTTTCATGGCATCATTATCATCGGGTCCTAACATGGGATTAAAATTTATTTTCTTTACTTGGTCTAGACAAAGTCAATGCCGTAATTTAATTGTTATATGGAATTGTTCTATGGTTTGTTGATGAAGTGTAAAAGTAGGATCAACAAGTTATTTAGACTTTCTCATCAAAGATTTTTTTTTGTCAAACCTATGAAATTATTATTATTAACTAGGTTAATAATAGCTTTTAATAAATTTCAAAATATTATTTTCCCCTGTACGTTTACATATCTATCATTTAATTAGATATTTTCATAGAATTGGATGTGTTTGTTTAATTTTTTTTGTGTTTATTAATTTAGATATTTTTCATAAAATTAGATATTTAGATATTTTCAATTACATATTTTCATAAAATTGGATATGTGTTTGTGTTTAGTAATTTAATTGAATTAAAATAGATTTATTTTAATTTTGTATTTACTAAGTGTTTATAGATTCAATGTCTCACAACCCAAACTTCTTTTTGAATGCAAAACTTTAGAAAATGGTATGGAACAATCTCACATTCTAGTTGGGGTCTCTATTGTAGATGGTGTGAATGTTTATTTCTATTTATTATTTATCACATTTCAACTAAATTAACTAATTAAGAAAAAAAACCAACTAACTAAATAATTTGGAATCTATGGAAAAAATAACAATAAATATTTCAATATTTTTTCTTAGATCTACTGTGACGAAAATATTCTAGTGGCATATCCACATCAATATATAGATTGCTTCCTCTCCTTCAATACTTTATCTATATTTTTGACTATTCATTGAGGCTACTTCCCAAATGGGATTTAAATGAAAATGATTAACTTTTGTGACTCAAAACTCAAGCAAGACCTAACAAGAACCATTGTTTTCTATATTTCCATCGATCCACTCTAAAGTAATGTGATTACGCTACCTTAAGTAACTGATTGTGGTAGTTTTTCTTGTTTGATTTCCAATTTTTTATATGACTTATTCAATATGTTGGGCAAGTGATTTTCTACACTCTCTTACATGAAGCAAGTGTTGAAGGAGAATTTCTCAACCACTTGGATTCTTAGCCCACCCCAATTCCCAAGTGAGAAGCTTCTTAGACTTGGTCAATGAGATCAAATTCAATGGTTGTTTCCATGGATGATGAGTCTTACTTATCTAAAGCTAATCAAACATAGTTTCTATTGGATTCACAATTATATTGAGAGACAAGAGGTGAATCAATATAATGACAATTTTTTACTTATCTAAAGCTAATCAAACATCATAAAACATCAATCCCATAAAATAAACAACTAATAGAAGATATAGATGGAAACATTTATAAGAGAAAAACCAAAAAAAATTCTTTTATATGAAATAGCTTGTAGGCATGAACCTACGATTACATCAATTTGTAGGAACTAACCTACAAGAGACGTTACTTCTCTATGTTTTTTTTGTAGGCACCAACCTATAAGAGACAACAAACCACTTTACTTATTCACGTACATCAAATATAATAGAGACACCAATCCCCTTTGTTGCTTTGTAGCCACCAACCTAAAAGTGACACCAATACCTTTATCGCTTTGTAGCCACCAACCTACAGGGAGAAACCAATACCCTCTATTCTTTTGTATGTGCCAACCTACAAGAGACACTAATACTCTCTCGGTGCTTTGTTGGCACCAACCTACATGAGAGACCAATCCTACTCTGTTGCAAATATCGTAAAAAACAATCTACTTCACCCATTTTACTTGTTTCCTCACAATCTATTAGTTGTTTCTTCTTTCACCGAGTCTACTTATTGCTTCTAATTTCACCGGGGTCTATTAATTATTTATTCCTTTACTAGGCCTACTTGCTAATTATTCCTTTACCATGTCTGCTTCTCCAAAAACTTATTTCTTTTGGATTCTTCTCAAGAATGAACTTGCACAACCTACCATGTATCCAATTTTTAAAAATCTAGTGCTTTGAAAAAATTCTACTATAGGTACCTAGAGATCTCTTCTTTGTATCCTCCATATTTCATAGTCTAAAACATCTCGTAAATAATGTTGTAGGAAAACTTCCAAGATTAGATTTTTTGAATCATGTTTCAAGAGCATTCAAGAACACTCAATCACTCATACAATATCTCTAAAATTATAGTGAAATAAGGTCATAAATTTCTATCACAAGTACATTGAAATTATTTCTCATTCTCCATATTTCACAAAATAAAACTTATCAAAAGGAAACTTATATAAAAAACGCCAAGTTGACATTTTTGAAGCATGCTTCAGAGGCATTCAAGAATGCTAACTTTTTTCAGATCATATCACCCATATTATAGTTAAACAAGGCATGATATTTATACCACAAGTATATTTAGACCTCTTCTCTATATCTTCTAGGTTAGATATTCTGAAAAATTATACAAATGAAAGGTATAGAGAAAATACCAAGATGACGTGTTCAAAGTATGATTTTAGGAGCATTTAAGAAGCATAACTTCCTTAGGCCATATCCTAAAAATTGTAGTGAATCGAGGTCTAAAATTTTAAACACATGTACATGAATATATTATTCCATAGAGAGGCACTCTACAACCCAATATAAGGAGATGTGTAGATGTAATGTGAGAAATATAATGTAAACTTTTTGATATGTTGGAGTATAAGAATATGTGTAGATGTAATGTGAGAAATGTAATGTAAACTTTTGATATGTCGAAGTATAAAGGAGATGTGTAGATGTAATCCGAGAAATGTAATGTAAAGTTTTGATAGGAGTATAAGGAACATGTGTAGATGTAATGTGAGAAATGTAATTTAAGTAAATATTTGAAATGTACTGGGGGTATATTTTTATTTATTTACTTTGGGAGTATAGTAAATAAATAAAACTCTTTTTATAATTACTCTAGAAGTATGTTAAATTATTTACGGGGTATGGTAAATAAATAAATTTAATGTAAGTAAACATGTGAAATGTACATGAGGTATGGTAAATAAATAAAACCTTGTTTTATATTTACTTCATAAACCTATTTATATTTAAAGAAAACTTTTAAAACAAATTTATTTAGGTGAAGCCTATGGGAAAAATATCATTTTAATATCATGGGCTAAATATCGTGGGCCAAATACCATGGGGGGTATGGTAAATAAATAAATGTAATATAAGTAAACATTTGAAATGTACATGGGGTATATTTTTATTTATTTACTTGGGGTATGGTAAATAAATAAAACCATCTTTTATATTTACTCCATAAACCTCTTTATATTTAAAGAAAACATTAAAAAAAAAGTTTTATTTAGGTGAAGTCTATGGGAAAAAATACCATTTTTAATACCATGGGCTAAATACCTTGGGCGAAATACCATATTTATAAAAGAGTTATTGTAAATAAATAAAATATAAATAAACCATAGGTATGGTAAATAAACAAAACCTCTTTTTATATTGACTCCATAATCCTATCTATATCTAGGAACACTCAAAAAGAGGTTTTATTTAGGTGAAGCACAGTGAACGAAATGCCATTGGCAAAATTATTATTAATACCATGCCAAAAAAAACATTATTAACCCTAATATTAATATTAATTATAATGCAAATGTAAAAGTAATTATTAATATTTAACATTTAAAATTTAATATAATTAATCTAATGTCGGCCTAATGAAACATCACTTCTCTCCTTAAATATATAAATTTAACACAAACAAAGTGTCGAATTCTATTTGTGAGGAAGCATTATTAACCCTAATATTAATATTAATATTAATATTAATTATAATGCAAATGTAAAAGTAATTATTAATATTTAACATTTAAAATTTAATATAATTAATCTAATGTCGGCCTAATGAAACATCACTTCTCTCCTTAAATATATAAATTTAACACAAACAAAGTGTCGAATTCTATTTGTGAGGAAGCATCTATGTGATTGTGTGAAGAGTGAAATAAGATTTGTGAGAAAGGATTTTGGGAGTTGTTCGAAAGTGGAAAATAAAATTAGTGGGAATGGATTTTAGTGTCAACTAGATTGCGATTGATTTGGATTGATTTGGAAAATAATATTTGTGGGAAGGATTTCGGTCTCAATGAGTTGCGGTTGATTTTTTAGGTTTGATTTCTATTACTCCTACATTATATTTTTTTTCTACCTTTTTTGTTTTTACCTTTTTATCCTAGATCCATCTTAACTCTTAAACATTTTATTTCTATTCATATTCTAGGTGGGAATATCTAAGTTTTAGGTTTTTAGTGTTTTTCACCTTTTCACATATTTAATTATTATTGTTGACCACCTAATCCTATGGATGGGTGTGCATATGTATTTTTGTATATTATTTATTATTAGGAAATAAGGAAGGCCAAGAGTCATTGGGAGATGAATCCCAATAGCCTCACCTCCCATCTATATAAGCATGTACATTCTTCACCTAATACACATTCTAGTTTTGAGGAGTTACCTCCTGGTTTGACATGGTATCAGAGCCAGCCCCACATTTGGCATTTCTGCCCTGTGGTGTAACTCCCTATCCTTTGCTCAGTCATATTTTTTAATAGTTTTCTGCTGCTCTTAATTGCTAGACTGTTATTCTGCATTTTTTTTTTCCCTATATAGTACTGACATTTGCAGCTCCAGCTCCTGCAGCTCCTGAAGACTGCAGGCTCTGTCATTCTGCAAATTGCAGGCTCTGCCATTCTGCAATTCCAGTAGTCCTGCAACTCTGTCATTCTGCAGATTCAATTTCAAAAAAAAATTTATGTAACGCCCTTTTGGGCCTCCTTCATTCTCCATCGACCAAGCGCTCTATTCACTCTCCTCCCTTCTCCCATTCACTCCTCTCCCTGCCTGCATTCCCATTCCTCCATACCCTCACCCATCTCTCATCGACCTGCGCCCTCACCCATCCCTCATCGACCTGCGCTCTCTGGTGTAAACAACGCTGTCACATATATGGTCGGATTCCATTTATGTAAAACAGACTTCAACGCTGTTTTTAATACAGCTCGGGCTTCAAAGCTATTTTAATACCGCTGTCAATTACCACTCATACATTGTATCGAATACATATCTCGTTTGGTTTACATTCCAGTTTATAATACCTCCACGCAGTTGATAACACGCAGCTCTCTCCTTTGTATACACTCTATCATATTAAACGTTGTCTGTCAATAGTAATACCGCCGGTCTACAGCGCTCTGTCATATATATCATTGAACGCTCTCACCATACATATTACCACTGCCATTACAATACGCCCCATTACAATGCGCTGTCCGAATCATTACAATACAACGCTGGTTTGTTGATACCGCTCGGTCAACCTTTATATACCACGCCCCTTCATATATATATACAACGTTGTCATACATTCCCACACATTACATGGTTTAAACGCTGTTCATTACATACACGCTGTCACTTATATAAACGCTGTGTTTTATTTAAACGCATGGTATTACATTGTGTATTACATTGAATTTAAACGCTGTGTATTACATTGTTACAACAGTCCATTGAAAAGCGTTGTGTTATGTTATGTTTCCGCCCCTTCAACTTTTCAATAATCCATACCGCCTCCATTTTTAATACCATTTCCCAATCCCCATATCCCTCCATTCCGCCCCTCCTTTCCCTTTCATAATTCTGCCTCCTCCCATTCATACCATTCCACTTTTTCATATACATTTTTTTTCCCAAACAAAAAAAAATATATATATATATATTTTATGCAGAATTCAGTTTATAGCAAAGAGTATTTTTTTGTCCATTCAGTCTTCAGATTTTTTGAGCAGAATTTAGTTTCCATCAAAGAGTTTTTTAACTCAGAATATTTCTCCAGCAAGATTTTTTGTCCCCTTTATTTGAAAGATTTCAAGAGTTGAAAGTTTTTATAGCAGAAATTTGTTTCCTCTTCAGAAGATTTTTTCCAGCAGTCTAATGCATTCTCTCATCTCAATTGTTGGGGTGGTTCTCTCCGGCAAAGAGAACTATCTTGAATGGTCTCGGAAGATTAAACACACACTCATTTTTAATGAGATGTGGAAAGGAATCTGTGAAGGACAAGCAGAAAATCCACCATAAAAGCCCACTTTAGACAAAGAGCTTGCCATTTGGGAAAACAAGAACTGCAAGGCCTATGCCTTGATTGCAGCCTCAGTAAGTGAAGAGGTGAGTCGCCATATTTCATCATTCTCAAATGCCTATGAAGCCTTGAAGAAACTAAAAGAACTCTATGACTCACATTCAGAATTAGAAAATGTTCAATTGATGATTAAGTTGTTCAGTCTTGAAATGAAGAATGATGATCCCCTTGCTTTAGCTTCAAAAGTAAGATCTATAATGCATGACATTGAAAACACTGGTGTAAAAATGGACGTATCTCTCATAGCATATGTTAAGGCATTATATCCGACTTACTCACATTATCTTGAGTCTTTGCAAGCAAGTGGAAACTTTGAGCATATCACCTTTGATAAACTTGAGAAAAAGTTTGCAGAAAGAGAGAAAGCTTTTGGGAAGATGACAGCCCCTTCATCTTCCGAAGAGGCTGCATACTTGGCACATAGAGAAAAGAGTCATGCTCCAGATTCATCCAGAGGAAGAGGTGGCAGAAGAGGAAGAGGAAGAAGAAACTTCACAGAAAGGGGGGGCAGACACGCTGACAAATCCAATCTTCATTGCACACGTTGCAATAGAGATGGACATGATGCATCCAAATGCAGAACACCATGGGACAAAATTGAGCAGCACAGAAATCAAGACAAAGGTAAAACTAATGACAAAGACAAAGGTAAAGCACTTGAATCCGCTCACTATGTTCTAGCACATTGTAACAATGGAGTAACTGAAAACCTATTTGATGTTTCATTTACTTCATGGAGAGATGATTGGTTGCTAGATTCAGGAGCAACATGTCACATGACATTTAGAAAAGATTTTTTTGAAGAATTCACTGACAAAGTTGATGGAGCATTATATTTCGCAGATAAATCCAAACTCAAGCCATCAGGGCTTGGCACAGTCAGGCTTAAACTGCCTGGTCTTCCTGATCATATCCTACATGAGGTTCTATACCTCCTGGAGTTGAAGAGAAACTTGCTGTCCCTGATCGAAATCCGGCAGCAAGGACACTCAATTCACTTGTTTGATGGCAAGGCAGAGGTCAGATCAGCATCAGATCACTCACTTGTCATGGAGGGAATAGAAGAAGGGAGACTCTTGAAGCTGAAAGGTTCATCCGCTCATGCTCAAAACTTTGTATTCAGTTCACATCATGATGAAGGTACATTTCCATCAAGTCTTTTATGGCATGCTAGATTTGGACACTTAAATTATGACAGCCTTCGTTTGTTGAAGAAAAATGGTGTTGATGGACTGCCTACAATTCCTAGAAAACCTAAGGAATTTGATGCTTGTATTCTAGGAAAGCATAGCAAACAGCCATTTCATGATTCACACTCAAGAGCACATAGGAAACTTGAACTTGTTCATTCAGATTTATGTGGCCCTATGCCTATTTCTTTTGCAAATGGAAACAAATACATGATGACATTTATTGATGACTACACCAGAATGTGTTGGATTTACTTACTGAAGAATAAGTCTGATGCTTTTCAAACTTTTAAGAATTTTCATGCATGGATTGAAAATGATGCACAAACACATATTGGCTCTCTACGTACTGATAATGGAAAAGAATACACATCAAACGAATTTGAAAATTATCTTCGTCAACATGGAATCAAACATCAAACCACTGTGCCATATAATCCACAACAGAACGGTGTAGCTGAAAGAATGAACAGAACCATTTTAAATATGGTCTGCTCCATGTTATTTTTCAAGAATGTAAAATTGATGTTTTGGGCTGATGCAGTTCTATGTGCTATTTACATAAAGAATAGGTGTCCTTCAAGTTCAATTAGAAATAAAACTCCTTTTGAAATGTGGCATGGCCACATTCCTTCGGTAAAGCATTTCAGGGTCTTTGGGTCCACCTGTTATGCCCTGATACCCAAGGGTCAAAGGAACAAACTTGGTGCTAGAAGCAGAAAATGTATCTTCTTGGGGTACTCCAATACCTCCAAAGGATATCGTCTCTATGATGAAGTAAATAAGAAGTTTGTGATAGCAAGAGATGTCATATTTCTTGAATCTTCCAAGAGTGACAAGGTTGTTGAGCGGCAACTTGATCGCCTGGACAGATTCACACATGCAAAGTCTTTCCAAGAGTTTGATAATGTGATTCCACACCTTGAAGGGGGGATTTCGATATTGAATCAAACTGTGGAATCATATCCTGAAGCACTCTCTCCCCCACATGAAGAAACAACCACGGATGACACATTGGATGATGTGATTGACATAATTGGGAGATTGAATCTTGAATCAATCCCAACTCAGTCAAGTGACCAGCCTGGGCCATCTCAGAAAGGTCCTCCCAAATGGCTGACAAAGACATTGGAGGATGTTCATCCTGATGAGGTTGGAAAAACAGGAACAAGAAGTTCCACTCAAGAAATCGAAGGTGATGTAGATAATTCTGATTCCCCTGTTGATATGGATATTGCTTATAACCGTGAATTGAGTTTGTCTACAGATCATGAACCAACTTCCTTCAAAGAATCCGCTTCTCATGATGAATGGAAAGAAGCGATGCAGAAGGAGTATGATGCCTTGATAAAGAATGGCACTTGGAAGCTGGTTGATCCGCCTTTGGGAATGAAACCAATTGGCTGTAAGTGGGTCTACAAGAACAAGTACAAAGTAGACGGCTCACTTGACAAGCACAAGGCCAGGCTTGTGGCAAAAGGATTCGCACAGAAGGAAGGAATTGATTATGAAGAAACGTTTGCTCCCACAGCAAAATGGACCACCATCCGAACTCTCTTTTCCTTAGCAGCTCAGAGTGGATGGAAAGTCCATCAGATGGATGTAAAAACAACCTTCTTGAATGGATATCTAAAGGAGAAAGTTTATATGTCCCATCCAGAAGGATTTGTGATAAAGGGTCAAGAACACAAAGTTTGCAAACTTGTAAAATCCTTGTATGGCCTCAAGCAAGCACCACGAGCCTGGTATGAGAAATTGACCGAGCATCTTCTGAAACTTGATTTCAAACACTTTGATCTTGATGATGCAACTTTTTTTGTTAAGAAAGTTGGAAAAACAATTGTATATCTTGTGGTATATGTAGATGATCTTTTGATAACAGGAAACAATGAGAGCTATATTGCATCCATGAAGAAAGAGTTGAAGAAAGGTTTTGAAATGACCGATTTGGGTCATGTTCATTACTATTTGGGTATTGAAGTAATTCAACATCCTAAATTCATCTTTCTTTCTCAGAAGAAGTACATTGGAGATCTCTTGAACAAGTTTGGCATGGATGACTGTAAACCCTTAAGTACTCCAATGGAACAAAACTTGAAGCTCACATCTATTGAAGGGAAGGAATTTGAGGATGCAACTAAGTATAGACAGCTTGTAGGAAGTCTTATCTATTTGACCACCACCAGACCTGACATTTCATTTGCTGTTGGAATCCTCTCAAGGTTCATGCAAAAACCTTGTGAAGGACATTGGTCTGCTGCAAAAAGAGTGCTAAGGTACTTGAAGGGGACTCAAGACTTTGGACTCAAATATACACAGGTAGGCGACTTCAGCTTGATCGGATACTCTGATTCAGACTTTGATGGCGACAAAGAAACAGGGTTGTCTACTACAGGTTACACCATGAGTCTTGGATCAGGAGCTGTCTCATGGAGATCATGCAAACAGTCAGTTCCAGCAGATTCCACGACCGAGGCAGAATATGTGGCAGCAGATGAAGCAACAAAGGAAATTGTGTGGCTCCGGAAAATCCTGGAAGATTTGCAGATGAAACAAATGTATTCCACTCCACTCATGATCGACAACACTTCTGCAATAAAGTTGGCCAAGAACCCAAAGTTCCATGATCGAAAAAAGCACATCAATACAAAGTACCATCTAATTCGACATCATGTTCAGGCCAAAACCATCCATCTACATCATTGTTCCACAAATGAGCAAACTACTGACATCTTCACCAAAGCACTTGGAAGAGAAAAGTTTGAAAAGTTTAGATCGATGCTTGGACTCACCAACATCCCTTCGGATTAAAGGGGGGAATGTTGACACCTAATCCTATGGATGGGTGTGCATTTGTATTTTTGTATATTATTTAATATTAGGAAATAAGGAAGGCCAAGAGTCATTGGGAGATGAATCCCAATAGCCTCACCTCCCATCTATAAGAGCATGAACATTCTTCAGCTAATACACATTCTGATTTGAGGAGTTACCTCCTGGTTTGACATGAACTAAGAAATATATTGGTAATCTAGCTAGCCTCCACTTTCCTATATATTGAAGGTTTGGCCATTGAAAAAGCGATCAAAATTCATACATTTTTATGCTTCCAAGTTATTGTCTCATAGAGAGAGATGGAAGAGTTATGAGTTTGAGGAGGTCATGCTATGATTTCATTTTGTCGTAATCTTCGATAATTGATTTAATATATAGATATGTTATTGCTCCTTTGATATAGTTTTATATTATTTATGTATGCTATGTTGCTTAATGATAATCTGGAATATGGCCTTGTGTTTACTTGTTAAATGGTATATTGTTGTTCATTCAATGGTATTTAAATTGTCTGAAGTTTATATGTTGTAGAGGTTACATTTTCTCTCTTTTTTGTGTGGGATATAACTTTGGATCTAGTTGGGATAGCTTCCCAACCACATTGATTTCTCCATTTGATCTATATAAAAGGATCATGAGGTAACACCTTACCATTTGTTTTTTAATTCTAGCTAATTTTTCATATTATGGAATGAGTCAAACCATATTTTGGTTGATCACTTGATCTGCTTACCTTAGGTTCCAGTAAAACCTTAGAGATTTTTTCGTTTTACCGTCAAAGCTTAAATCCTTATAGAATAATTGGAAACTACAATCAGGATCATTATTTATTTATAGTTTTTTTTTTACCTCCTAGATCCTGAATATTTTTTCTCGCCTAGTCTTGTTAACCTTTTATTCTTGTTATTTAAATGTTTTCATTCTAGTTTTAATCGTATAAAATTCTATTGTGACAAGGATTACATTTTTTCTAAGAAAAATCACTATAACACGTCTTTCTAGTGCTTTCTAGTGCGTATTAATGTCAGGTTCCTTTGTTCAAAGAGTCCTACCCTAGTTTTTAATGTCATGCATGGTTTAGAAACATTTGTTAGTGTCTTAAAAGTAGATGTTTCACCTAGCCTATGGATTTCACTATTCCAAACTTTGCTTGTTTTTTCATCCTTGGGTCCTTACTGGTGGAAGCTTTGATTCTTCTAGTTACATCCATGGATTTTTCTTCCGAAGAGATAACTTAGATACATCATTGGAAAAAGAAAAAGAATATATATATGTGTGTGTGTGTGTCTATATATATATATATATATATATATATATATACATCTACACACACACACACACACACACACACACACACACACACACACACACACACACACACGTATATATATATATATATGTGTGTGTGTGATTTTAATTTCAAGGTTTCAATGTTTACATACCTTGTGTAATGTTATAAGTTTCATTAGGATTATTTTTTTTGGAAAATATATTTATAACTTCTCTCCTTCTAGAACTCCATTATTATCAAATTCAAATTTAAAAGAATATTTTCTAAATGGTTTGAGTGAGCTCTCACAGACTTCATCCATCGACATGCTTTCAAAGATATTAATAAATTTCCTTTAAAAGAAATTCTGTAATAAGAGTAGTAGAAAAAGAAAATTCACAAGAAAACAAACATTAGATTATGCTATGGTATTTGGTTAGGTTGTGTAAGTCAACTCCAAAAGGTTGAAAAACTAAAATAGTGTCATTAAAGAGTGAAAATCCTATTGCATGCACAATAACCGGAACCATCTAACAAGGGATTTAAGCGCAATGCAACTTCCAATTGTGAGAGAAGGTATCCCATATTTCATTTCATTTCATTTCAAGGGTATTCTACGTATTGGGTATCATTTCGAGGATTACAGAGCCAAGTAGGGAACCCAGGTATCCTACCAACACAACTTCTTATCTATGACTGTCAACCCCAAGCGTTGTTTGTGATTTTAGGTAAAAGTTACTGGCCATAATATTAGGGATGAATACTAGGTGACTTGAGTCGGTTTCATTGGCACCTAAACAAAGGAACCTAATCTGTGCTTCATTTTTTAGAGGATATTTTTTTTCACGAGAGTTCTTACACCCTTCTTACCAAGGTTTGGCGCAAAGCTTAACATTAGTCATAACTCTCTTGTTTTAGATATATTTATATTATAGTCATTTCATACTAGCTCTCGTCTCCAACTAGTTGTGGTTATCAAACTGATTTTTTATTAGTTTCTAATTTCATAGATTGTTTCCTTTCTTAGGTGTGTGTTATTTATTATTGATACAATATAAGAACATCATTTAATATTTTTTTATAAAATCTATATCATTTACCATGGCTACAACCAAACCTTGTCATCACTCTCAACATTTGTAATGATTTCCTCTTATTTCCATGCATGAATATACAACTCAATAAGGTTCCCCCATAGCTCATGGGATTTAGTCTCCAATTTTGAGCCCTAAATTACATCATACTAACCAAAATTCTATTTTTCAGGAGGACCCTTCTACTAAATTTTTAGTACCTCCTTATAATGCTCCACTTAGAAATCCTCTTGGGCTTGCCTTAATCTAGGTACCACCCTTACCTACAATGTCGTTGTTCGTTTCCCATTTGTATATCCCAATGATTACTAGTGAGTCATGGTATTCTATGGACACCTTTTCTCCACCACTAATAAAACCACCTATATATAGTTCCACACCTATTGTGGGTTATCCTACTGTACAACATATGGTTCATCTAGGAACATCAACAACACGCATGTGAGGTGGTGCTCAACATTATGTTTCCTCCACTATGCATGCCCCTGTCACGTTGACTCCACGTGTGCCTAGTATCATGACCTTGAACAACCTGTTTGGTTGGAAGCCATTACTTGGTTGAACTTCGACATCACTAAAATGTTTCTAATACTTATCCACCCATTGGGGGAATTTTTTCACATATGAAATCTATGGTATAACAAGGTACATCTTTTATTGATTCTTTTCCTACCCTTTATTGTCGTATTGGTGGTGATATCGTACCTAATCTGTCTCATGTGGCCAATGGTGATCCATATCATATACCCAATGCATCTCATTAACACATCCCAACTCAACCCTCTGCATCGGTTGGGGAATCCTTCTATATGAGGGGAAAAAACATTCTGATGGTCTCCCTGAAGGTGGAAGTGTGACTTATGGCCCATCACTTTATATGACCTCATCTCGAACTCAGGGAAATTATTATCCATCGCAAACTATGTAATCAATTGGAAAATAGTAAAGGGGGGAACTTTCTAGTCACTCTATTCATCCTGCTCTTCCTTAGTAACATTCAGGACCACCTACACCTTTTCCATTTTTGGCTACAGTTGACATCCCAGATCTGTACAATTTGAAAAATGACCCGATCATCCATAACTTGATTTTTCCTTAAACACCATACAAAATACCTAGCAACATTCTAAATTTTAAGGGAAAAGAGGGAGATGACCTTCTCACACACGTCACTACATACCACCAACAATGTGTTCCCAAATCTATGATTGATGATAGTATCTACCTTGGAATTTTCCTATTGCTATGTTATGATGCTAATTTGTTGGTTGAGATAGAGTAGGAGTCACAAATCATTAATGTGAAGTTCCAACAATGGAATTTGGTGTAAGAGCAGGCCGTCATATAATTTGGTATGCTTCGCATGCAGGTATGTGATTTATGGTTGTGGTAAGAATTAGGGTTAATTATATGTTTTCCATTATATTGTTATTATGGTTGCATGTATGATAAATGCTGGTTGATAGATGTAGTCACATGCATTATGGTTAAGTGTATGCCTCTCATTATATTGATGTTATGATAGACGTTAGTTTCCTATTTTGATCATATATACACTAGTTTATTAGTCATGCATGGTATTAAATTCATTATTATGTTATATTTTATTAATGAGCATGCTATATGTTGACTTATTGCTGTTATACATTATTTAGCTTGAGGATTATGATTATAGAATTAATATCTTGTTTTTATATCTATCATGCTAAATTTGGATGGGACTATGGATTTTGTTAGGGTTATGATGTTCATGTATGAGTTGGCCTAATTATCATAGTGTGTTGTACTAATATAAAATGGTTGTGTAGATGTGATTTTTATGCATGAATGCCAATTATGAGTTTATGATGTGAACTTGTTAGCTATAAACTATTCTATATATCATGACCTTATTTATGATTGAGTTGATATGTTGTGAACTTATATCACGCTAGTCTAGATTGATTGTGCAGACAATATAGCCTCCCCTGAGATACATTTAGGTATGAGTTTTCCTATGTTGTATACCTCGTGCTTTACTCTTTTGAGTATTTTATTATGTCATGTAGTTGATCTATTTAGCATGTTATGTTTCCAAGTTGTGTGAATGTTTGATTAACTAAATGATATGAGAATATGTGTTTGTAAGATTGTGTTGGCCTGTGATCGTACATAACATGGAGAAGTGGTCCCTATAAGGAAAAAAAAGGGTAGAGGCAGAGAAGTAGTTACTATTAGCGAAGGAAAATGAAGCAGAGAAACAGTTAAGATAGAAAAACAACAAGGACAGAGTCCTGAATGATATTGGGTCAATTAATGCATGCGTATAGGTCAAGTCGTGAACACGGGGCAAGTATTCCATAAACAAATAAGAAATGACCGAGTGCACCCAAAGAGACAAGCTCGACAAACCACAACATGGGACTGATTATGACCGTTGGATCTAAGCAACGATCAATGAAAAAGATTCAAATCACAATCACAGATCGCAAGTGTTTCAGGATGGGTGCAAGTGTAAATGTGAAAATGAGCAAAATGCGATTTGCAATGAGGTGGGACTCGTTCACCCGTGGCACCCATATAATCCTTGCTTGTTTCCCTCACTTTGCAGCCCACAGGTTCTTAACCTTACCTCTTAAGACTTACGCCAAACTTTTTTTTTCACTAATGTAATGAAGCGAGACCCATCCAACCTTTATACATCACCCAAATCTGCATGCAAACCCTTGTATTCCGCATTTTCCTTACCTTTTTCCTATTCGCACTTTGTAGCATTTAGCGTGTCGCATATCACATTTCACACAATTTATAACATACCGCTTAAGCAGCCACAAATTATTTTGTGTAAGTTGTGATATGGTTCAACCCACCATAGCAGCTCCACCCCCCACTTTTGGCCGCTTGCAATACGTGTCGTATAATTGAAACCTCATACACTTACCACATAACCATTCGATGCATTATAACTCCACCCATGCAGTGGGCTCCACCCTCCATGTCACCTCCTTTCTCCCCACACTTTGCACTTTGCGGATTTAAGAGTTTACCTATGGGCTTATAAACTAAAAATTAAAGTTTACAATATGCAGGCTGTGGTTGGGTCCCACTTCCCCTCCATGTCACTTCCCTCCTTCCCATGCTTTGCACTTCACAACATTTATATTTTATCTCTACTAATTCATGTTAAATTTTGTCATTTGCAATACGGGCATGTCCCACCTTCCCTCCACGTCACTTACCTCCCCCCCGGTGCTTTGCACACTGCATTTTTTTGGTGTTTACTTAATCTGTGATTATAATAAAAATTTAATCTTGCTATTTGTGATGGGTTTTGGTCCCATCATTCCTTCTTCCATTTCCATATGGTATTTTCACATCCCATCACTGCTAAGTCCTTTGCATCTCTTTGTCACCTCCACTTCGCCCCAATGCATCCAACAGTCCTTAACAAATTTCGTACCAGCCCGGCCTTTGAACTTTAACCATGGGGGGGGGGATAATAGGCAGTATCCATTACCACTCACTCCTCCACATATCTTCCTCTCACAATTTCGCACCCCCCTTCTCCGATACTGATTACCACTTAAGACCCCCTCTAAAATCTGGTTTCTGGCTATCAAATACAACAAGAGTTTTTGGTAGAGCACACGGTTATGGTTTATTCAGTACTTACAAGAGCTCCCCAATAAATAATTGAACATGCAGAGCACAACCAACTATTCCGCAACGAGAAGTTGAAATAATGAGAGTTAGGCAGTTTAGGATGCCGAAAAGCAGATGGAATTACATGATGAAGTTTAGATCGCTCATAGGTTCTTAGCCACTTCTCGCCACTTCTATGAAGATTCTGGAATTTGGCCTCCCTAGCTAGCTATTTTGTTTCTTTTTACTGTTAAGATAATGATTTTTTTTCTAGTAAAATTCTAATTTTACCTAATTCTGTTATGATTTTTCTGTTGCACGAGTGATTTCTTGATGCACGCTCCAATATTCTGTTAAGATATTTTGGTTTCACCTGGGTGAGTTGATCATGACAGCATATTCAATCATATACCCTCAAGGAGAACTCTATATGTAGTGAGTTATAAGATGAAATAAAAGTTCAGGAATTTTAAAGAATTTTGCTGCAGCTTTGTATAATTGTGCTCCCTGTGCCCCGAGACACATATTTGGGAGATTTGTTTAAAATTATTATGAATATAGAGCTGATATTCGTATTCCAGCTGGAGAAATGAGTAGTATGTATATGTTTCCTTCTGTTATCGGTAATCTCCTCTTTATGTGTAATCATATTTCATGTTATTCTTCTTCGATGGTTTGTGTAATGTAGATGCCAGTGGTCTGTAATTTTATTCATGAATTCGTGTCTGCATAATGCTCAAGTGTTAACTCTCATGTATTAAGCTTGCTGCTGCACTCTTTATTCATGCTCTATGAACCTCTTTGTTATGCATATTTGTTATTTCTCGTGGGTTCCTTCTCCATTCTCTCTCAACACCTCTGCATATTTTTAAGATCTCTGCTCATTGTTTTATACTTGGCCCATTTAAAAGCCATCTAGCCTCACAGCCTCCCGAGCCCTCTCACAGTTTGGGGAATTCACATGAATCGGGCTCAAATGGTCTTCTCCTTTCTTGAACCACCAAAATCATTATTCTCTTGACCCATATTCTGTCAGAGGCATTTATGCAATTGTCCACACTTAACCTTTGATTTTAAGATGTCCTAGGCACTGGTCTTTTGCAACTCAAGGTTGTCTCTAGGAGCTACAACATATTTTTGGCGTCGTTGCCGGGGAAACAAATGAAGAAATATTTTCCCTAGGATACAACATTATCTTCACCCTTCAATTAGGTGAGCAGGAAGGGTTGAGAGTTGCACATTCCTCACCTTGGCGACTCCACTGTAAAATAGTCCTAATCAGAAGTAATCTTGGCTTTCATTAGGCCTCACACCAGATTCAAATTCACCATCTACCTCCACCTCTAAATCAGATGGTTGTGCCGAGTTTCCTTTTGAACAAGTATGCCCCCTTGGCCCTCCCTCAACCTCTAAATGATATGCCGCAAGACTATCTAGAGCAGTTGCCTCGATTCACCGTGGGAAGATAGTAATTCTGCACAGAAACATGTTGAAAACTTCTGCGCTTTTGCTGAGAATGTAAATGTAGAGCACTTAGATGTGGTATTAAGGCTTTTCGTCCAATCCTTGGAGGGAGAAGCCCAGAAATGGTTCAAGTCTCTAGCCAAAAACATAGTCCACACTTGGGAAGAAATGGAAAATTTCTTCACATTGAAATGGGGATAAAAGAGGGACCAAGGATATTGTTGAATCTTTAATTAAACTAAGAGGGGGGGTGAATCAGTTTAATACATACATAAGCTTTTCAAGAATTTCACCAATTTATTTACAGCTTAATTTGTGAACAGTCTTAAAATGTTGTAGCCAATATTAAATTAATGTGATATCACACTTATATTGAGAGCAGCAAACAATTAAGCAGATTGAAATAATCACATCAACACATAAGAAACACACAAAGAGACAACAGATGTAAGTGGAAACCCATAAAGGGAGAAAACCACATCTTATTATTGTTGTGATGCAAAGGCAAGCTCCAACTCCCTCTCACCACTGTTTTCTGCAGGCACCAACCTACAGGAGGCTCTATCCTCAATTCTACAAGCTACAACTTGCAAGGAAGCACCAACTCCCTTCAATTTTCTGCAGGCACCAACGTACAGGAGGCTCCTACCTCAGTCAGCTACAACTGACAGCTATCAAGCCACAACTTGATAGGGAAGCTCCAACTTCCTCAATTTATCAAACTGAATCTTTGTTGATTTACCTCAGATATCAGCTCTGTTTTGTAGTTTCTCTTTCTGCTCTTATTTTCTTAATCTTCTCTTCCTCACTCTTCTATACTCTGCCTTTTCTATATTTACACTCTCTAACCATTTTTTTTTCTTATCAAGATGATATTATTTATAGATTTCCTCACATGACTGTTTGTATTCTACTTGGAATTCGAAATGGACAGTCATGTCTCTTTGCCTTTTGCCTTCTCACTACTTTTATCTGCTTACTTAGAAAATGTAACTGTAGGTATCAATTTAACATTACAGTGGGAATTTTTTTTTTCTCAGAGACTTGCCAATGCATCACAAACAATAAAAACAATTAAAACATTTACATTCGAATTACAAAGTGAATTCCAGCTCACTCATTCACCCTCTTGGCTAGCTGCGCATTTGTCTTTTCTTTGACTATGTTTTGTCTTTTTCTGTGATTGTGTTTTAACTCTTTTCTGCTCTGTATCCTATTCTGTCCTCTACTGTGGTGTAATTGTTGTATACATGTAGCAATGATTTTATATCAGTGCCTTTTAGAAAAATACATGACTGCTGACTTGTAGCAAGTGTCTTGTTGATGTGGAACATTCCGCAAGCGGAACAGACATCACAATCATTGTATATTAAAATCACCCTCCCGTCAAGCTGAGGCATATATATAAAGCCCACGGACCACATGACACTTTTTAATACAATCGCAACAACTTTACGTTTTATGCGCTCCACTTATATAACATGGACCTTTGGTGATTAGAACTATATTAATAGACCCTCGGCATATTTAATCACATATGCATATTCCATTATATGCACACCATAGTATCTCAACACATATAATATATGAAATTCATCCATATGAATAACCCGACATCCGCATATTTAAATTATATTATAATTAATCAAATGTCAAGACCGTGGTAATATATAATATAATTACGAATTCAACTTTATTGTCGAACATGATCACCAAGGTTGCCGCCTTATATTAATACCCGGAGTCCATTGCACGTATCTCCGACTTTTATATTACCTCCGGACCTTATATTAAGACCATAAAACGTCGAAAACCATAATTAAACCAATTCATTTATATATATGACTTCGCCAGGCCCCACAATTCAGTCAAACGACCAATCCACGGAACGCACCGTACCTGGCTTAATCTACATGCACTTTTATTAAACCTCGCGCATCTTCGTTCAATGATCTCCGTCCGATGCTCCTCTGCCAGATCGATGGTTTATATCCATTTCGCTTGGCGTCTTTGATCGATGTATAACGCACGAAATTGCAAGCTAAACGGTGGCTTCCAATACCGCCTATGCCACGTGTCACGAAGTCTATGGAATCGCTGCGATTTCTGCAAAACCACCTTACGGTCGAAAGGTGGTGCGGAATTGGGAAATCCGCCTCCGTGAACCCGCTCGTGGTTTCAGTCCCCTCATGGTTCCTCCGGTCAAGGTTCCAGTTCTCCTTTATTATTTATATATTTTGTTACGACTATGGTTCTGCCTCCATTCATACTGCGCATTTGACTATGGTTCCACCTCCAACGCAGAGTTCCACCATTCATATGACTATTAAAAAAAATCCGGAAATGTGTTATGTGTAACGCTCGGCTGTATAACAGATTCTGCACCCTCCATCTGGGTAGGCGATTCCCGGAATAATATTTGTGTTATATTAACTGTTTAACTCCAGTTGGAGTGTGTGATTCCCGGAATGAGGTTCTGTATTATGTGCATCATATTGCCGCTTGAGTTAAGCGATTCTCGAAATTTTCTGCTCTGCCACTGCTTGTGATAACGGCTCTGCCTCTGTTATATTTGCTTCTTCCTTTGCCTGTCTCTGCTTCAGCGCTGCCTCCTTTGCCATCAATGACAACATTTCCAATAGTCTCCCCCTTTGGCATTGATGGCAATATACTTCTTCTGTTTGCCTGTTAGAATCCTTTCTTCTGTTGCTCGCTCTTCCTGTTTGCCTCCTCTTCCTCCTATTGTTTGTTCTTCCTCCCCATTTGACATCAATGGCAAAGGGTTGATACCATGCTGCTCCAGATTGATGTATAAAACTTGTTGAGAGAACACTTTGAAGATTATTGAACTTGAATATACGTTTTGTCTCTGTCTGATATAGTGAGCCAATATATGTTTATAGTTGTGTTCCATCTATAGTGCCTGTTGTTTGTAATCTGTGCTAGATTGCAGACAAGGATGATGCACTTAACGACTGAAAGGTCCTTGTTGCTTTTTCATGCTGAATGCTGATAATACTAATAATGCTGATCCTGTGGACCTGTTTTATGCTTCCTTGCTTGCTGATTTCCTTTAGGAATGATGTTTTCGTTTCTGTTCTCCCCCTGAGACTGTGCTTTCTCTTCATATTAGAGAATAGTATCTACAGATACTACCCCTAGTTTGTCTCTCAAGTATTCGAATGGTTCTCTTGCAAGTGGTTTAGTAAATATATCTGCTCTTTGTTCTTTTGTTGGTACATAGTCCAGTTTTACTATCTTCTGAGCCACTTGTTCTCGGAGGAAATGATACTTGATTGGTATATGTTTAGTTTTTGAGTGAAGTACAAGATTTTTAGATATACTTATAGCACTTGTATTATCACATTTTATTGAAATAGGCTCATCAATGCTTATCTTCATGTCTTGAAGAGTTTGCTTCATCCACATGACTTGTGTACAACATGCTGCTACTGCTATATATTCTGCTTCAGCTGTGGACAGTGAGATGGATGTTTGTTTCTTGCTTAACCATGCAACTAGGCTTTCTCCTAGATAGAATGCACCTCCACTTGTACTTTTTCTGTCATCCACACAGCTGGCCCAATCTGCATCTGTGTATGCTGTTAAAGTGAAGCTTTTGCCTTTAGGATACCAAAGCCCATACTGTGTAGTTCCTTGTAGATATCTGAATATTCTTTTGACTGCAAGAAGATGATTTTGTTTAGGTGCTGCTTGATATCTAGCCACTAGTCCTACTGCTAGCATGATGTCTGGTCTTGAAGCTGTCAAATACAGTAGGCTTCCTATCATGGATTTGTAGAGTTTTTGGTCTACATCTGCAGACCCATCATCAGCACACAACTTGCATCCCGTGATCATGGGGGTAGTCACAGGTTTGCAGTCCTCCATTTTGAATCTTTTCAGCATTTCTTTTAAGTATTTTTCTTGAGAGATGAATGTGCCTATGTTCTTTTGCTGAATTTGCAGTCCCAAGTAGAAACTGAGTTCTCCAATCATAGACATTTCAAACTCTGTTTTCATCTCATCAGCAAACCCTTTTGCTAGTTCATCTTTGTTGCTTCCAAACATAATATCATCAACATACACTACAACAATCAAGAGTTCATTTTCATGGGCTTTTATATATAGATTGCTGTCTACTCCACCTTTCTTAAAACCCTGTTTTTGCAAATATTTATCCAGTCTTGAGTACCAAGCACGAGGAGCCTGTTTCAGTCCATATAGGGCCTTCTTCAGTCTGCACACATAGTCTTCTTTGTCTGTCAAGGAGAAGCCTTCTGGTTGTTCCATGTAGACTTCTTCTTCTAAGTCTCCATTTAGAAATGCAAATTTTACATCCATTTGATATACTTTGAAGTTTTGGTAGCATGCAAATGCCAGAAACATTCTGATAGCTTCCATTCTGGCTACAGGAGAAAATGTTTCATCGTAATCCAGTCCTTCAATTTGTGAATATCCTTTGCAGACAAGTCTGGCTTTATTCCTGATTACCTGTCCTTCCTCATTCATTTTATTTTTGAATACCCATTTTGAGCGTATGATATTTTTCTCAGCAGGTCTAGGAACTAGTTCCCAGGTATTGTTCTTTTCAATTTGTTCTAATTCTTCATTCATTGCTTTTACCCAAGACTTGTCCTTGCTGGCTTCTTCAAATTTCTTTGGCTCTATTTGTGACAGCATGGCTATGTATACCTCCTCAGTTTGTTCTGTTAGCTGCCTTCTTGTCTGGACCCCTGCTTCCTTGTCTCCTATGATCTGATCTTCAGGATGATTCTTCTGAGTGTATATTGAGGGGGTTTTCGACCTCAGCTCTTCATCTTCTGTTGTCTTTCTTGTTTCATCATCATTCTGGTCTTCCTCTTCATGGTTGTCTGATGGACTGCAGCAGTCTGTATTTCTTGTATTGTTTGGAAGTTCTTCATCAAATCTCACATCAATACATTCAATTATTTTCCGAAGAGTCTTGTTGTAGCACCTGTACCCTTTACTTTTGGAAGCATATCCTAGAAAAATCCCTTCATCTGCTCTTGCATCAAATTTCCCAAGGTTTTCATCATTATTATTTATGTAACACCTGCTACCAAAGACTCTGAAATGTTTTATTGAAGTTGGCTTTCCATGCCATAGTTCATAGGGAGTCTTGTCACTGCTTGGCTTTAAGTGAGCTTTATTAAGGATATGTATTGCTGTGTGTACTGCTTCTGCCCAGAAGGTTTGAGCAATATTATTCTCTTGCATCATAGCTCTGGCTATTTGTTGTACAGACCTGTTTTGTCTCTCTACTACTCCATTCTGCTGAGGTGTCCCTGCAATAGTAAATTGTTGCTTTATTCCATGCTCATTACATAGGTCTGCAAAGTCATAATCTGTGAATTCTCCTCCTCTGTCTGATCTGATACATTTCAGCTTGCATCCAGTTTGATTTTATGCTAATGCTTTGAATATCTTAAATTTTTCCAATGCTTCTGATTTATTTTTGAGAAAAGCAACCCATGTCATTCTGGAAAAGTCATCTATTATCAGCATGAAATAGGATTCTCCACTTGGTGTCCTAGTTCTAGCAAGTCCACACAGGTCCATGTGCACAAGCTGGAGTGGTCTTCTTGTTGACAGCTCCTCTTTAGATTTAAAGGATGTGCGAGTCTGTTTCCCCAATTGACAAGATTTGCATATAGTATTTGAAGGCCTTTTTATTTCTGGCATATCTCTGACAACTTTCTTCTTGCTCAGTCTGATGATATGGTCAAAGCTGAGATGTCCCAATCTCCTATGCCACAACCATGACTCCTCAAGTTTGCTAAGATGGCAGGCTTCATCCTCCTCTTTCACTATGTACACATTACTCTCTGTTCAAACACCTTTGAGCAGAGTCTTTCCTATTGTGCTTGATCTGACTTCACAATCTTGAGCTCTAAAGAGAACTTCACAGCCTTTGTCACACATCTGACTGACACTTAATAAATTTTGTTTCAGCCCATCTACAAATAGTACATCTTGGGCCTTTCCTCTGCCATTGTCTATGCTGACTGAGCCTTTTCCTTTTATTTTTCCTGATTTATCATTGCCAAAGGTAACATTTCCAAATTTATTTTCATCAAGAGTTATAAACTTGCTTTTGTCTCCTATCATATGTTTAGAGCACCCACTGTCCAAATACCATTGACTCTTCAAATCTTGAGCAGTTAAAGCCAAGTCACATTTATTCACCTTCTTTATCCACTGGAGGCCCCCTTTTATTTGATGTCTTTTGTGAGGTCATGAATTATATCTTCTTAAATAACACTTGGAAGGCATATGTCCAACTTGATTGCATATACAACATTTGATCATAGTGTTTGGAGAATTGTGAGTATGAACAAAATTCCTTTGACTCATAAACCTCCTTGAGGTATTGAACATCAATCTTTGTTCATATTTTCTACATTCAATAATTTTATGGCCAAATTCATTACAATAGAAGCAATAACCATAGAAATTATTTTCATACCTGATGTAAGGTTGTCTCTTCCATTTGTTTGTTTGGTGTAGTCTCTTCAATGCTTGCATCTTTTGCTGTTTTGAATCACTCCAATATGTTGCAATGTGTCCCAGCTTGTGGCAGACATAACAGGTGGCATTCTTCATTGGAGGGAAGAATCTCCTTTGATGGCTTCCAAACTTGACAAACTTAGGAGTATATGACCCTTTTTCTATTGTCTGAGTATTTCTTTCATTCTTTGATATTTGAGAATTCTTCTGATCTCTGTCATCCTTATTACATGTTTCTTCTTTTGTAGGAATTCCCTGAGCTGCTTCATCAGTCTTCTTAGATTTTACAAAAATTATATTTTTGTTGTCCTTTACTTTTCCTTTACTTGATTCTCCTTCGTATCCTATTCCAGTTTTTACCAAGGGAGATCTTTGAGCATCCAAAATTTCATCCAATTTACCAGATCTTGTTGTTTGAGAAGAGTTTATATACACTTTCTGTTAGGCACTTTCTAATTTCTTTCTCAGACATACAATTTCTTCTTCCAGCTTCTCTTGTTCTTTAGTTTTATCCTTGATTTGTTTAAGCAACATATCTTCTATCTTCTTGGCTTCTTCAAGCTTTACCTTCAGCTGCATGAGGATTTCTGAATTTTGTTCTTCTTTCACATATTTGAGGAGGATCTCTTTTTGTTTTCTGCATTTTAGTTTGAGTCTGTCAATCTCCTCCAGTGCACTTCTTAGCTCCCCCTCAAGGTCGATTTCCCCTTCTTCTTCTTCATCTTCTAGCAGGAGTCCTTCAAAATCTTTTATGGCCATCAATAAGAATTCTAAGGTTCCTTCTTCTCCTGAGGATTCATCTGAGTGTTCAGATGTACTGTTGTCTTGTTGAGCATAGAAGGATTTTCTGCTGAACTTCTTTCCTTTCTGCCATTTTTTGATTTATTTCTCTCTGACTCTTGAGCCTGATTTCTTGCTTTCTTGTGAGGACACTTAGCAGCATAGTGTCCAAATTTTCCACAGTTAAAGCATTTGAAAGGAATTTTACCTTTGTATTTACCTGAGCCTCTATCCAATTTCTTGACAAAATTTTCCTCTTCTTCATCCGAGCAAGAGCATATGTCTCCCTCTTCTTCTTTCTTCTTTTATGTTTTGAAGGCTGCCTCCCTTGTACTTGGCTTCTTCTGTGGGAGCCTCATTTCATAGGCTGTTAGATTTCCAAGTAGCTGGTTCATGGTCAAGGTCTCCCAATCAGCTGTTTCTTCTATTGCGGACACCTTTGGATTAAATCTGAATGGAAGAGATCTTAGAATTTTTTGTACAATTATACTTTCTGGCATTTTTTCTCCAAGAGCTTTCATATTATTAATAATTTCTGCAGCTTTTAGGAAGAAACTGGCAATGTCTTCATCATCATTCATTTTTAAGTTTTCAAACTGGGCTCTATAGACTTGAAGTTTGGTAGACTTTACCTTCTTGTCTCCCTCATGGATGTTTTCCAGAGTATCCCACATTTCTTTGGCAGTGTCTTTGTGCATCACTTTGATGAACTCTGCTTCACACAATCCATTCAAGATGGCATTCATAGCTTTTGCGTTAGCTGCAAAATCTTGTTTTGTTTCTTTCTCTGTGTCAGTTGCCTTTGGGGCATATCCTAATTCCACAGTAGCCTAGACTTCTATTCCTAGAGACATTATGTATGTTCTCATTCTGATTTTCCAAAAAGCATAATTTTCACCAATGAAGAAAGGGGCTTTATTGGTTGAGCATCCTTCTTTACTATCCATCTTGGGAACCTAGGATCTCCTTTCAGTTGTTAGACTGGTACAAAGGGACCCGCTCTGATACCAATTGTTGAATATTTAATTAAACTGAGAGGGGGGTTGAATCAGTTTAATACATACATAAGATTTTCAAGAATTTCACCAATTTATTTACAGCTTAATTTGTGAACAGTCTTAAAATGTTGTAGCCAATATTAAATTAATGTGACACCACACTTATATTGAGAGCATCAAACAATTAAGCAGATTGAAAGAATCACATAAACACATAAGAAACACACACAGAGACAGCAGATGTAAGTGGAAACCCATAAAGGGAGAAAACCACATCTTATTATTGTTGTGATGCAAAGGCAAGCTCCAACTCCCTCTCACCACTATTTTCTGCAGGCACCAACCTATAGGAGGCTCTATCCTCAATTCTGCAAGCTACAACTTGCAAGGAAGCACCAACTCCCTTCAATTTTCTGCAGGCACCAACCTACAGGAGGCTCCAACCTTAGTCAGCTACAACTGATAGCTATCAAGCCGCAACTTGATAGGGAAGCTCCAACTTCCTCAATTTATCAAACTGAATCTTTGCTGATTTACCTCAGATATCAGCTCTGTTCTGTAGCTTCTCTTTCTGCTCTTCTTTTCTTAATCTTCTCTTCCTCACTCTTCTGTATTCTTCCCTTTCTATATTTACACTCTCTAACCTCACTTTGCATATCAAGATGATATTATTTATAGATTTCCTCACATGACTGTTTGTATTCTACTTGGAATTCGAAATGGACAGTCATGTCTCTTTGCCTTCTGCCTTCTCACTCCTTTTATCTACTTACTTAGAAAATGTAATTATAGGTATCAATTTAACATTACAGTGGGAATTTATTTTTTTCTCGAAGACTTTCCAATGCATCACAAACAATAAAAACAATTAGAACATTTACATTCAAATTACAAAGTGAATTCCAGCTCACTCATTCACCCTCTTGGCTAGCTATGCATTTGTCTTTTCTTTGACTATGTTTTGTCTTTTTCTGCGATTGTGTTTTCACTGTTTTCTTCTCTGTATCCTATTCTGTCCTCTACTATGGTGTAATTGTTGTATACATGTAGCAGTGCTTTTATATCAGTGTCTTTTAGAAAAATACATGACTGCTGACTTGTAGCAAGTGTCTTGTTGATGTGGAACATTCTGCAAGTGGAACGGACATCACAATCATTGTATATTAAAATCACCCTCCCGTCAAGCTGAGGCATATATATAAAGCCCACGGACCACACGACACGTTTTAATACAATCGCAACAACTTTACGTTTTATGCGCTCCACTTATATAACATGGACCTTTGGTGATTAGAACTATATTAATAGACCCTCGGCATATTTAATCACATATGCATATTCCATTATATGCACACCATAGTATCTCAACACATATAATATATGAAATTCGTCCATATGAATAACCCGACATCCGCATATTTAAATTATATTATAATTAATCAAATGTCAAGACCTTGGTAATATATAATATAATTACGAGTTCAACTTTATTGTCGAACATGATCACCAAGGTTGCCGCCTTATATTAATACCCGGAGTCCATTGCACGTATCTCCGACTTTTATATTACCTCCGAACCTTATGTTAAGACCATAAAACGTCGAAAACCATAATTAAACCAATTCATTTATATATATGACTCCGCCAGGCCCCACAATTTAGTCAAACAGCCAATCCACGGAACGCACCGTACCTGGCTTAATCTCTGTGCGCTTTGATTAAACCTCACGCATCTTCGTTTAATGATCTCCGTCCGATGCTCCTCCTCCAGATCGACGGTTTATATCCATTTCGCTCGGCATCTTTAGTCAGTGTATAACGCGCGAAATTTCAAGTTAAACGGTGGCTTCCAATACCGCCTATGCCACATGTCACGAAGTCTATGGAATCGCTGTGATTTCTGCAAAACCACCTTACGGTCGAAAGGTGGTGCAGAATTGGGAAATCCGCCTCCGTGAACCCGCTCGTGGTTTCAGTCCCCTCATGGTTCCTCCGGTCAAGGTTCCAGTTCTCCTTTATTATTTATATATTTTGTTACGACTATGGTTCTGCCTCCATTCATACTGCACATTTGACTATGGTTCCACCTCCAACGCAGAGTTCCACCATTCATATGACTATTAAAAAAAATCCGGAAATGTGTTATGTGTAACACCCGGATGTATAACAGATTCTGCATCCTCCATCTGGGTAGGCGATTCCCGGAATAATATTTTTATTATATTAATTGTTTAGCTCCGGTTGGAGTGTGTGATTCCCGGAATGAGGTTCTGTATTATGTGCATTATATTGCCGCTTGAGTTAAGCGATTCCCGGAATTTTCTGCTCTGCCGCTGCTTGTGATAACGGCTCTGCCTCTATTATATTTGCTTCTTCCTTTTCCTATCTCTGCTTCAGCGCTGCCTCCTTTGCCATCAATGACAACATTTCCAACGAGGATATGTCCCCACATAGTTCAATTCTTTCAAGAAGAGACATAATGAGGATGTAAAATAATTTATAAAGAGGTTCAATAAGCTTTATAATAACCTCCCCGCTGAAATAAATCCTTGCCAAGCAGTTGTTAAGGTGGTTTTCGCAGGAGCTTTTGAGCCTGATTTTGGGTTCACCTTAAGAGAAAGAAGATCCACATCTCTAGATCATATCTAGATCGATTCATCGGATGCAAAAGAAAAAATTTCTTATACTAGTAAATTCAAAGGGAAGACAAAACATGAAGCTAAAATAAAGAAGGTGGAGGAGTCTTCTACCTCAAATCAGGAGAGGGAATTGCAGAAGTATAGACATGAAGAAATGAATAAGCTGATCAAGAATCTCTCAAATAAGTTGGTTAAGATTTAATCGGAGACCTAGAATCCCCCTCCTCATTCCAGCAAAATGAGTCCTAACCGGGGGTTTAATCCTGAATATCGGAGGCCCCCTCTACAACTATCACAACAAGCCGAGGAAGTCACAGACAGACCAATAAGATCAATTCCTCACCTACTCTAATGACGAGGAGAGTGAACCCATCTTAAAATGGGATCAAGCAGAATAATAAGTCTCTCTAGAGGATCAAGAGATTGAGAGTTACTGCAGACAGTTCGTGGAGTTCATGTAATCTCAACTCCATAATAAGTATTACCTCAAGTCCTCCAAAAATATAACTCAAGGGAAAGAAAAAAATGAAGAGTCGATATCAAGAGAGCAAACTCCTCCTAGTCCCACTAGTAAAGGGGAGAAGGTGTTAGAAGATTCAACCCCTCATGAGGCCACTGCAATCACTTCCACAAAGAAAGGAGATGATCCTCCCAAGTTAAATAAGCCCACATCTATACCCTTGAAACCACCTGACCCTCCTAAATAGCATTTCGAAGAAGTGATTACAGAAAAATGGCCCACACCCTTCAATCTCAAAGAAGAACAACCCATGGTGGTTTTTGGACCGAATGTAGAAAGCCAGTTTCTAGCGTGTGTCGAAGAAGAGGGAGGTGAGTTTTCCCTCCCTGAATAAGGGGAAGAGATGAAGTATTTTCCAGAGAAAAACACTAAAAATCAACAATAGTCTAGTGATCCAGAAATAGAGACAAGAGAGCTTAATTGTCTAGATCCACAAGAGCACCTTCAGCCAGTAGTGTTGTATTAAGAGATTAAACACCAATCAAGTGTGCCCAGTGAAAGCCAAGAAAGATTGTCAAAAGAATACCAATGAGGTTTGGTGATTTAAGATCACTCAAATAGTGTTTCTAAGTGTGGAGACCTTCATAAAAGTTCTTCATAATTAAGTTCTTCATGGGATGTTGAGGAAACACAATATGTTGTTATTAATCAAGATCATTTACCTGAGATGATCGAGAGTTTGTAGCTCACCTGCAAGCCTCCATATGACAAAGGAAGTGATGAATAACACACAAGGCATTTGATTATAATGGAAAAGAAGAGGAAACAAGAGTCATCCTTGCTTCCTGAAGACAACTAGTGGCAACGCATAAGCAAAACAACAGTTTGGAATGTGGTTCGTTTTCTTGCTCAAAATCCTTTAGAAAAACTCATGTTGCATGTGTACCATGATCCTTTGGGTAGTATATTGTAGCCATTAGGGAAGGAGGACTTTTCCAAGTTCATCAATCGAGCTATTAAATTCAGTGGAAGAGATAAGTTTCCATGTTTTAAACCCATTTCTCTCCCTATAGGACTGGGATGCAAATTTTAGTTAAGCAGTCATTTGCTTGACTGGTTAAACTAGAAGTCTGATTATTATTTGATGGGATAATTTTTTATCATAATAGGTGTAGGTAAGAGTGCCAATAAGCTCAGTACTATGAGCGTCTTTCCAATTTTAGCATAGTTCAGATTTCAACATTCAATATTTTCAAGGTGTGGCAGTGATTTCCATTTTGATAGGTGGTAGTGCACAACTCAGTCATAGTTTTGATTCAGGCTTACAGTATGAATTTGGGAATCCATGATCCCAATAAAGAAAATGCATTTAGGTCTATAGGTTCTTAATGGACTTAGAACAACACGATGTCCCCAGATGGAGCCAATTGTTGGCATGTGACCTCACATAACATGGAGAAGTGGTCCCTATAAGGAAAACACAGGGAAAAGGAAAAGAAGTAGTTATTATTAACGAAGAAAAAGGCAGCAGAGAAATAGTTATGATATAAAAACAACAAGGGGAGAGTCCTAAATGAGATTGGTTCAATTCGTGCATGCGTTCAGGTCGAGCCGTTAATGCTAAAGCAAGTCAAGTCGTGAATGCAGGACAAGTATTCCATGCATAAATAAGAAATGATCGGGCGCACCCAAAGAGACAAGGTTGGGAAATCACAAGAGGGAAGCCCTTTGTTATTTTAAATACTATAATTATTTTTTATTATAAATATCTAATAAATGGTATGTTTGTGTTATGAAACCCGCTCCCAAAATAGAGGAAAAGAGAGATCAATGCCTTATAAATTAGCCATTTCGAGGGGGAAACCACCTTTACATTAAATAAATGAACAATTATTGGATGATACAAATGTCAAAACCTCATTTCTATATATATGTGTCTATGTGGTCACAACATAATCCTAGCTGACCTAACAATAATAATGTAAGGGCACAACAATAACAATGGTAGGCTATTTATGGGGAACAATACTAACAATATGGGGACTACATGGGTACAAAAATAACAATAAGGGGGCTACACTTACAAAAATAAGGGACTACACTAGTAATATAGGGACCTAACATGCCCCTCTCCTTCAAAAAAGTGTTATCCTCAACATTTGAGTAGTTCTAGATGTTTTTGTATAAAATTCTCATCCTCCCATGTGGAATCTTCAGTGGGTAAGTTCTTCCACATGATGAGATACTATGAAATTGATCAATTTCATAGCTATCGAGTTCTTATTTTCATGACTCCTTCAGGTTCCAATATGATTAGTCCTTCCTCATCAACTTTTGGCAATATTGTTTGAACCAAAATTTCTCACCTATAACCTTATTTAAGCATGAAACATGGAAAACTGGTTGCACTCGGGAAGATGCAAGAAGCTCCAATTTGTATTCCATAGTACCAATATTTTCCAACACATTGTAAGTACCATAGTAATTTGGAAATATTTTATTATACTTCTTAGCTTACATGAGGAAAATTTTTTTGTATGGTTGTAGCCGTAAAAATACCCAGTCTCCTACATAAAAATTTCTCTCGCTGTGATGTTAATTTTCCTATTGTTTCATTAGATTTTGTGCCAAATTTATGTTATCCTTTAATACAAGGAGAACTTGTTTTCGATGCTCGATGTGATCTTCCACTTCTTGAACCTTATAATTTTCTATTAAAGATGATGTGATGGATGGTGGATGATATCCATAAAGTGCCCTAAATGCGGTAATTTTTGTTGCAGTGTGGAAGGAAGTGTTATACCACCATTCAGCCAGAGGTAACCAATTGACCCATTATGTTTGTTTATCATATACAAAGCAATGAAGATATGCTTCCAAACATTTTTTCACAATCTCAGTTTTCCTATCAGATTGAGGATGATAAGATGAGCCATCAGCTAGTTGAGTACACAAAGAATAACATAATTTTGTCCAAAATGTTCCAGTGAAAATGGGATCTCTATCGCTCAGAATAATATTTTGGTTTCCATGTAGTTTGTGAATTGTTTCCATAAATGTAGTAGCAACAATACTCACTTTAAATGAATGAGATAATGCACAAAAGTGTGCATACTTGGTAATTCTATCAACTACCACCATGATGACACTCTTTCCTTTGGACTTAGGTATCCATTGAAACCTCCTCCCAACGTTTATTTGTAGTGGATTAAGGTTATAGCAGTCATTGGGTGTTAATTGTCTCAAATTTATTCTGCTGGAAAATCAAACATTCCACCCCAAAAATTTGGATATCATATTTAAGGCCATCCCAAAAAAAATTATTCTTCAGTCTCTGGTAATTTTAAAAAAATCTCGAGTGTCCTCCTAAGGGAGAGGTGTGTAATTCCAAAAGAATCTTTTGTTTTAGTTGGGAATTCTTACAAAGATATAAGTGATCATTGTACCATAAGGAATCATTTTTCCAACTAAATTTATCAGATGTACTAGGATCTTGTTGTAAGTTTTGAATGATTGTCCATACTTCTTCTTCATTCTTCCATTCCTCCCTTTCTTCGATTATCTAATCAGTTTGGATAATATAAATGGAACAAAGCAATGCTTCCACATCCTCATCCTTTCTTGAGAGTGCATATGCAACAACATTTAGCTTCCCTTTTTTGTAGATAATTTTAAAGTCATAACCCAACATCTTTGTGGCCCATTTTTGTTGCTCTTATGAATATAATCTTTGTTCCAAAAAGTATTTAATACTGTCATGATAAATTTTTACCTTGAAGTATCTTCCCATTAGGTAAGGTCGTCATTTCTTTAGTGCATGTAGTATTTCCAACATTTCCTTCTCATAAATATCTTTCTGTAAATACTTTCCTTTCATTGGATGACTTTAAAAAGAATTGGGTCTTCCTTCTTGCATTAAAACAACACCAATTCCATTTCCTAAGGCATCACATTCCACAATAAAGGTTTTTGTGAATTCTGGTGTAGCTAAGACTGGTGCTTGGCATATTGCCTCTTTAAGATGTTCAAAGGCCTTCTTTGCTTCAGGTGTCCATGAAAATGCATATTTCTTCAATAATATTGTTAGAGGCGCTTCTAGCCTCCCATAATTCATAAGAAACTTGCGATAATACCCTGTTAACCCAACAGATCCTCGCAAAAGCTTTATGGTTGTGGTATATTTCCAATCCTTAATGGATTTAATTTTGTTAAGGTCTACCTTAACGCCCTCCTGAGATGCAATATGACCCATATATTGCACGTCTTGTACTCCAAAGAAACATTTGGAGGCTTTTTCATATAATTGTTTCTCCTCCAATAGTTTGAGCACGTTGTCAACATGTTGAACATGAACCTTCTAAGACATGTTGTAGATTAGTATATTATCAAAAAAATACTAACAAAAATTTTTAAAGGAAGGATTTTAAAGTGGAATTCATCAACCCTTGAAATGTAGAAGGTGCATTTGTCAGGCCAAAGGCATGACCAAAAATTCATAATGACCCTCATGAGTTTGAAATGTTGTTTTTGGAATGTCTTCAGTCTTCATTCAAATTTGATGATATCTTAAACGAAGATCCAACTTGTTGAAATAAATTTCTCCATGTAATTCATCCATTAATTCATCATTCACAGGAATGGAAAATTTATATTTGATAGTAAGCTTATTTAGCTCCCTATAATCTGGACACATGCAGCATGATCCATCCTTCTTGTGCATTAATACTATTGGAGCAGAAAAATAACTTTGGCTAGGTTTAATTATACCAAACTCTAGCATTTCTGCAATCATACGTTCAATTTCGCTCTTTTGGACATAAGGATATCCATAAGGCAAGATGTTTGGAAGAACACTTCCTGGAATCATATGAATAGGATTGTCATGATCAGGAATAGGTGGGATTCCTTTGGGATTTTCAAACACCTTTGAATTATTGTCCAAGACTTTTTGGAGGTCTGGAAAAATAGATTATTTTGATTTTAGAACTTTTATTGAGTATAGTTCTAAAATGACACATCGTTTTTCTTGCTTCAAAATATTTTTCATGAAATTAGAGCTTATTATCTTTCCCGACTTCCCTGTGATACCTTTTAATTTAAATTCCTCTCCTTCCGAAAAAAATTTCAAGAAAATTTCTTCAAAATTAAAAGCTATCGTCCCCAAAGATTGTAACCTTTGTAATCCTAGCACAACATCAAAACCACCCATTGGAATGGAAATAATTGGACTATTCAATAAATACTCCCCCATGGTTATCTTGATATAATGGCACTTTCCAGAGAAATTTATAGTTCCTCCATTTTTCACCATCACTTGACACTCTGGTGCTGGGTATAGGAAGCAATTAAATTCCTTGGATACCTTACAATGAATTAAAGTATGGGGACTACCCGAACCAATAATCACTATTATTTTTTACTTCCGGATATGTCCTTCTATCTTGAGAGTTTTTGGAGTGTTAATTCTTTCCAATGCATGACAGGATATGGTCAGATTCATTTATTCTTCCTCTAAAATTGGTTCTTAATGTATATCCTCTTATTTTGAAGTTTCATGTTCCTTTTCTTCCTCCTCTTCACAATCTATGTAAAATTATTTCTTATCAGCACACTTATGAGGTTTAATGTATTTTCTATCACAACTATAACAAAGCCCTTTTGCTATTTTTCTTCCAATTGTCGTGGTGTCAACCTTGTAGGTTGTGAAAGTCTAGGAGTAGCAACAATTCCATAGTTATAGTTGTAAGTGGTAGTCCTCATTGTCGCCATAACTTTTATTTCAATTTTTCTTTCCAACCTGAATGCCTTCTCCAATGAATCAAGTTCCCAAAGGAGAACCTCATGTTGGATTTCCCGCTTTAGATTCCCTATGAATACATCAATCCTATGTCCCTCTAGAATATTATTTACCATTATATTCAATTTTTTGAATTTGTCAATGTGCTCCATCATTGAACCATTTTGTTTAAGATTTATCAATTGGCTAAATACGGTGTTGCTCTTTGTATCCTCATAATGTGTTATTATTTCCTCCATAAAAATTGACCAAGTGAGTAGTGGTTTAAAAAAAAAAGCCATCGATACCATACAAAGTGATTTTGTTGTAAATATAAAGTTGCAATGCATACATTTTGTGTGGTTTGTGTATTATAGAACCCAAAGTATTGCTCAATTTTTACTATCCAGGTTATCAGGTCTTTTCCATGAAAATTCCTCATATCTATATTTGGAATATGGTGGGTTTTAAATCCAACACCAAAATCTATGAAATCATGATTAACATTTTTTTTTTCTCATCATGAGTTTCCTCTACTGCTTCTTCTCCATTAGGAAGATTTTCTTGTAGAAACTTTCCCAAACCATCCTTCAAACCTTCCATGTCTTTATTCAAATATTCTATGTTCCCTTCTATACTATTCTTCAAATCATCCATATTAGCTTCCAACACCTTCTTCAAACCATCCATCTTAGCTTTCACACCATCCATATTCGATTCCATGACATTCTTCAAGCCATCCATCTTAGCTTCCATCCCTTTCTTCAAAAAATCCATCTTAGTTTCCATGCCTTTCTTCAAAGCATCCATTTGATGTTTTGTTACTTTTTGTTAGAGTGAAATTTATTCCATTTGCTCTTGTAATTTCGATATATCATGTTGCACTTCATAGTAGAGCCTTCTGAGGCCTTAATGGGTGTCAAATTCTTTTTAGGGGCCATTTTAGAACCCAATACTGATATATGTGCTGCAATATTCCCTTGGAATCCATTCAAACTAATTTTTCAAACAAGACTTATGAAATTTAAAAATAAAAAAATACACACCTTTTTCTTCCATTTGAGGACCTCGATATTGAATTTGATGTATCTCTGTGATTCTGAATCCCCACGATTTTATCTTTGGTGCTTTATTATCCCTTTGAATATTCTTTCCAATGCCACTGGTCTGACATGATTTGGATTCTTCAAGGAAAATTTATGCTCTATCTCCCACAATGGACCTAATTATGGATTAATTTAATAGAGTGAACTTGTACGACGTGCCACGTGTCACTGTTTCCTCTTCAGGCTTTGAAATTGATAAAAGAGAAACTAAATTTCATGTAATTTCTTCCACATTTTACATAATTCCAATCTGATGTTTAAATAGATATTTTTGAGGATTTTCCCACAGTCGCTCTTTTAGATTAAGTTTGGGAGCTTGAAAAACCCTAACTTCCATAGATCATATCTCTGAAAATATTGCAAACCAAGATCTGAAATTTTTACACAACCTTCCTCGGGATTTCTTCCAAAAAAAAATTGTTTAGTGTCTGAACCTTCATAAAAAAATTTATATAAAAAATTCCATGACGACCTATTTGAAGTAGTGAAACCCTAGAATATAAAATCTCTGATACCAAATGTTATGAAACCAGCTCCCAAAATAAAATAAAAGACAGATCAACGGCTTATTAATAAACTAATTCGAGGGGGAAACATCCTTTACATTACATAAATGAATAATTCTTGGATGATACAAATGAAAAAACCTCCTTTCTATATATATGAGTCCATGGGGTCACAATATAATCCTAGCTGACCTAACAATAATAATGTAAGGCCAAAAAAATAACAATAGTGGGTTATTTATGGGGCACAACAATAATAATATGGGGACTACATGTGTACAGCAAAAAAAAAAGTGAGATACAATAAAAACATTAAGGGACTACACTAGTAATATAGTGCCCTAACAATTTATGATGTTTTAGTAGTGGTCATTGAAAATACTGCACTGATTTGTGTTATAAAGCTCCATAGGCAATACGTTTTGTTTTCAGTATTATTGTTGGTTGTAGGTGTCATTGAACATTGACGACTGTGTTCCCCCAAGGGTGAGGGTTTTGTAACAAACCTAGAAAATATTCGTGTAAAAATATATATAAGAAATCATCTTAAAAAAAGGGATGCTAAATTGAGTTGCATATGCACTCTCAGTAGAGGATGAGTTGGAAGCATTGCTTTGTGCCATTTATATTATCTAGCCAGATTGGCTAACCAAATCAAGGGAGGAATAGAAGAATGACGAAGAAGTGTGGACACTCATTCAAAATTTACAGCAAGATCCCAATACATTTGATCCATTTAGCCGGAAAAAATATTCCATATGGTACAAATATTGCTTATATCTTTGTAAGAATTCCCAACTAAAATGAAAGATTATTTTTTAATTCCACATCTCTCCCCCATGAGGACACTCAGGATTTTTAAAAAGTTACCACAGGTTGAAGAAAGAATTTTTTTGGGATGACCTTAAATTTTATATTCAAAATTTTGTGGCGGAATGTTTGGTCTACTTGAAAAATAAAATTGAGACAATTAAGACCTCGGGTTTTCTACAACCTTTATCCATTCAAAGTCAACTTTGGGAGGAGTTTTCAATGGATTTTATCATATTTTTACTTAAATCTGAAGGAAAGAATGTCATCATGGTGGTAGTTGATAGACTTACCAAGTATGCACACTTTTGTGCATTATCTCATCATTTAAAAACAATTACATTTTCTACTAAATTTATGGAAGCAATTCAAAAGCTACATGGAAACCAAAGATTATTGTAAGCGACAGAGATCCCATTTTCACTAGAAATTTTTGGATGAAATTATTTTCTTGTTTGGGTACTCAACTAGCTCATAGCTTATCTTATCATCCTCAATTCGATGGGAAAACTAAGATAGTAAACAAATGTTTGCAAGGATATCTTGATTGTTTTATATCTCATTAAAAAACACAATGTGTCAAGTGATTACCTCTGGCTGAATGGTGGTATAACACTTTCTTCCATATTGCAGCAAAAATAACCCCATTTATGGCACTTTATGGATATCATCCACCATCCATCACATCATATTTAAGAGGAAATACTAAAGTTCAAGTAGTGGAAGATCACATAGAACATTAAAAACAAGTTCTCTAGCTCTTAAAGGATAAAATAAATTTGGCACAAAATTGAATGAAACAACATGAATATCAAAATCACAATGAGACAATTTTTGATGTAGGAGACTAGGTATTTTTATGGCTGCAACCATAAAAACAAGTGTCCCTCAAGCAAACTAAGAAGGATAATAAATTATCTTAAAGTACTATGGCCCTTACAAGGTGTTGAAAAATATTGGTACTATTACATAGAAATTGGAGCTTCACGCTTCTTCTCGAGTACACCTAGATTTCCATGTTTCATTCTTGAAGAAGTACATAGGTGACAAACTTTGAGTTCAAAAGATATTGTTAGAACTTGATGAGGAAGGAAAAATCATATTGGAACCTGAAGCAGTCATGGAAACAAGAAATCAATAGCTACAAAATAAATCACTTTCTGAGTATCTCATCAAGTGGAAGACTTACCCACTAAAGGTTCAACATGGGAGGATGAAAATTTTATACAAAAACATCTAGAATTACTCAAGTATTAAGGAAAACACTTGTTTTAAGGAGAGGGGCATTTTGGGTTGTTATATTAATAGTGTAGTCCATTATTATTGTTAGTGTATCCCCCTTATTATTATTATCATTGTACCTTTGTAGTCATCATATTGTTATTATTCTGCCTCATAAAAGCCCACTACTATTAGTGTTGTGCCCTTACATTATTATTGTTAGGTCTGCTAGGATTATATTATCCCCCTACGGAATTCTATATATATAAAGGAGGTTTTGTCATTTGAATCATCCAAGAATTTTTCATTTATGTAATTTAAAGGAGGTCTCCCCATTGAAGTGTCTGATTTCTAAGGCGTTGATCTCTCTTTTCTTCAATTTTGGAATTTGATTTCATAAAAAAAAGCTAGACTCCCTCACGATTCAGGGGCATATAAGGTTTGGTTACCTCACAGGGATGCTCTCTATGTTTTGTAAGGTTTTTTTGTGTTGTTTCCACCGGTTCCACTTCCTTAAGGTCATCTAGGAGGTTGAATCTCATATTAGTAGCATCTCGTCATATGTTTACCTTGGTTGGTCAGTTACTTGGGTAGATGTGGGAAGAGGGTGTTACAATAACCATATAAAATTTCTGCAACAATAAAACATAATATTCTTATCTATGATCCCCTACGTACATGATGTTAGAGATATAAATGTTTCTTATAATACATGCTAACATCCAATCTCCATGCTAACATCCAATCTCCAAAATAACAACAATATCCTCAATCAAATTCCTTCATGAACTAACATAAAATATTTTTTTAAGTGTGCACACAAATTATTGCAATAAAAATTATCTCCTTAACCAATATAACATCGCTATATCACTCTTGATACATTGTCTCTTCCTGCTCTACAATATATCTCCTTATCAAAGGAACTCACACACTTTCACAAATATTTTTCCAACAAATAATTTTCTGCAGTGACTAAATAATAATTTCATTTATAGTAATGGAGATAAAATGATATTTTTCATCTCATAGAACTTTCATCCTTGACTCTATCCACCATCATCTTCATTTAATGAGATATGCGATGAAACTTAACTAATCATGTTCTTCAATAAATAAGATTCTTTTCTAAATTTAATAAAGCACCTTCTTCAATAATTGAGATAGATATTTTCAAACTTAATCAATCACATTATAAAATAAATGAGAAAATATTTCAATTTTAATCAATCACCTGCTTCACTAAATGAGAGACATTTTTAAGTTTAATCAATCAAATCCTTTAGTCAATGAGAGACTTATTTTGTGTTCCATTTATTTTATTTATTTGTATTTCTTTTGTTTCTTCTTTTCTTTCCTTTTTATTTGTTTTATTTGTTTTTTTTTTAACATCAATCAAAACTAAAAGATTCCATGATCAACTCCTTAGGTATACATCCTATGTTGAAATAAATGGCCACACCATTTGTCCAACACAAGAAACACGGGAGATTGAAGTGTTTATGCCCTTATGTTCTTTCCTCTTGTACTAGAGACTGACAGTTCAAAATCATCATGGTTATGATGCTTCTTTTATGGTTAGTTTATGAATCTCTAGGAAATTTTAAATGTTTGTGTTTATTCTAAGTGTAGCCTAAACTGTCTGGGGAAGCTGCATGGGGAATAGGAAATTTTCCAATCGCATGGCTAGTAGACAGTCCTAGGCCTTGGCCTCTCCTTTATCATTGCATGGATTAAACTTTTTAAACAATTTGGTTGAACTTTTGTTCGAAAATATGACTATTTCATTTTACTAGATTAACTGGAAATACATATTTACTATCTCATTAAATATTATATTTTTATTTTAATGTACATTTACATTCAAAATATACATAGATTATTCAACTTTCAGCTTACAACTAAATGTCATTTATTTTTTAAATATGATACTTGATGCGTTGTGGAAATCCTATGGTGGGCCTATTGTTATTTTGAAAATCCTCCCGTCTATAATTTTAAGCTCTTTGGCACCTTTCTAGTTCGGGCATTGGGAAATAAAAGGCGAGGATGAAACTCTCTATCATTTGGTTTCTTTCTATCTATTTTTGTGCTTCAAGTTTTTATCTCTATGGATAAAAGTGGTTTGCAGTGAAATGACCTACAAAATTAGAACATGGTATCGAATGTGAAAAATCCAATCTACTATAAATAGACTTTCAAAATTATATCTATTTATTGGCATGAACATGTAAGTTACACACAAATATCCTGTTGGTTCCAACATAGTACCCTAATTGGGAGTATAAGGGACTATCACTTTCGTCATTCCATTATATTCTTGATCAATATGACACAAAATATAGGAAGAAGGGAAATTTGACATCTCATAATTTTTGGGGCAAGAAAGAGATTTAATTTTCTTTTTTTTATGTAAGTAGTGTTATGTTTGAAATTTATTTTGAGAATTTCCTCCTCCTTTTCACATATGGGCATATATTTAGTGGTCAAATATTCTTAGTATAAGCCATTCCTAAGAGAAGTGGGAATTTTCATGGTGATGCACTTAAGTCTAACAACGTCTCATCCTTTAGGATTTGAGGAGAGGAAGAAATCGCATAGAAAATAAAGGACTGTCCTTGGCTCCTCATTATTCAAACTACAAGACTTTACTTACACTTGACGAGTTTCAATTCTCTAGGAAGAAATTCCCTACATCGTCTAGCCCCACCAAAGGAAACTAGTAGGTGTAAATAGGAAAGCCATTGTAATTTCTAACAATTTTATGCATGATCTAATTCATGTGTTATGTGTTTAATGGTATATGTTTCCATGTTGAAGTTTTATCCCCAAAATAATGCATAATATTCTATAGTTTATCCCTATACCTATGCTTCATTTTCCATTGTTTAGAGAGTAGGAGTGGAATTATTGATCTCGATTAATAGGCACCTACATTCATTCATCAATTTTTCTCTAGGAACTACAACACTTAAGAAATGATTGACATTAATGATTGTCACCCTAGAAGAATCACTTACCTGAAAGGCTCTAGGCGACTAACAACCTAACATATACAAGGATGCAGTCAAATATTGGTTGGAGATTATATTTGGACAATAAAGTATCTTGTATTTCCACTCTATCTAATTATATGATATACAACGACTAAATGGAGACATGGAACCATGCATTGTTTATTGAGAAACATATATAACTAGACACTGGTGCAAATGACATGTCATTAAGAATAAATCATCTCCCTATATATACAACACAAAAAATTGGTTTCTAGTATAAGTACAACTATGGATTTATTGGTTGGACACCAAACCTTAATCTGCAGAAACACGTGTGAGCTTTGTATTCTTCATCCATAGTTATAAGAGCTTAATGATACTCTCAACAATAATTTATTGAATACCTCTTCATCAATTACTATCTTCAATAATGGAGCATGAAATTTTTTGATAATAGTGTAACTATGTCCCCTGAAATTTGGGGGTTCAGGCCTTGTATTGTCATCCCTCGTAGAGATACTAAGGAGGTTAGTTTGTAAATGCCATCTAATTTCACATGTTTTTATAGTATATATATTCCTAGAGAAGTATTATCTTTGATTGATATGAGAGGATCATTCTACATCCCAATGTGAAGGTGATGTGTAAGTATTCCCATCCTCAACTTGGAGTTGGCATGTGTCCCTATTAAAACAAAAATAAAATTTTCTCTAAATAAATAAACTTATGTGAATTTAAAGTTCATTTATATTTATATGTAGAAAATAAATGTTAAAAAAAAATATTTTAATGTTGTATATAATAAAATATGTAATGTATGTTATGAATAGAATATTTGATATAAATTAATAGTTTTTACACTTATATAGGATTTAATAACACAATTTAACAATGAAAAATTACAAATCATTTTTTACACTTTAAACTAGGTTTGCATGTGAAGAAATTTGATCACTCTCATCTCATGTCAGATCCATGCATAAGTTAGATCTATGTTGGTCTTAAAGATGTAAAAGATTTTTACCTAGTAAATCTTTCCTAGTAAGCTTTACTTGTGATGTGAGGTTTTCACCTCAGCTAAAAAAAATCATTAATACAAATATTCGTGTTCTTAGAAAAATATTTCTCAAAATGTTCCCAAAACATTTTAATCTTATTTTAATAATCACAAAAAGTAATAGGTTTTAAGTGTTTTCATTTTACTTAGCATGTTAAAAGAATGGTTCATTTCTTTTTTTAATTATAAAATATGTAAATTAACTATATATAAATTTTGCAAATTAATTTGAAGTATCCAATTGTTTTGAATATAATCCAATTTTTGTGATTTTACTAAAAAAAAAAATCTAAGTAATAATTTTAAATTTAGTTAAAATTTTCCAAATTTTTATAATTGCATTGAGAGGTCTATTTTATATTTTAATACGTGAGACATATGTAATTTATTCCATGCTAAACAACAACTTGACATGATTTTCTTTTAAAATAAAATAAAATATTTTCTAAATTACATTAAAAGAATTGAGAGTACAAATTTGGTTTGAATTTTAAAACATAAATAATTTTATTCTCACATTCTCACTATCGTCAGGTTGGTTTATCATTGACACATTCTCACTATCGTCAGGTTGGTTTATCATTGATGTTACAACTAGTATGGAAAGAAAGCGGGAAAAATACTTTAGTCTCATTTTAAAATATAGATAAAATAATAAGATATTTATATTAACTAAAATAATTTTAAATCAGCTTTAAAGAGATAAAGCTTTAAAGAGATAAAGTAATTAGAAGTGAAAGAAATCTTGTATTTTTACTATCACATATGAAAAAGATGTACAATTCTTATATATGTATTTAAAGAACAAACTATTAAAAATAATCATTTTAACTTTTAATAGAGTAAAATGTTCCAATGCTCAAAAAGAAGTAATCGAAAAAAAAATTAGGATCTTAAGAAGGGGTAAGAAGAGCAGGACGGGTGAACATTTTTGTTGAGGAACAATCAGAAATCAGTTATGCCTAGAGATTGATAATTTTTATCTAATAACCAATATCAATAATTGGCTGTTTGGAAAGTTACGGATCTTACCGTCAATGAAGGCGTAAGGAGAATTATTGTCTCAAGGGACTCGATTATTTCCTTAAGGAAAATTTTCGAAATAAATATCAAGAAAGGTCATCCCAATTGTTGCAATAGTGAATAAGATGTCTTTGCATGTGGATATTTTTTTGGGGATCATTTTTCATCACAAATATGGGGATTTGTTTATAGCTAGATAAATTTGAGGGGATAATTTTTCATCACATATATGCACATTTAAACATGAATGAAGAAAAAAAATTCAAGCGGATAATTTTTCATCACATATATGGGCACGTAAACACGAGTGAAGAATTTTTTTTTCAAGCATATCATTTTTCATCACATATATGGACATATAAACACATATGAAGAATAAATTTTCAATAAACCATTAATGTTGAGGCACAGAATATCGGAAATACATCAATTGTAAAAGATTATCTCTCCTATTCCATGAGACTCATTCATTTGATAAAAAACAAATTAGTTGGCCATGTAGATCATTATTTGAAATGTGTGAAATTTAATGTTTTTGAAAGACTAGTTAGAGGTGGATAAGTTATCCTTGATACCTTCACTTATGTAATAGGTGTACCCATGCTCCACTGCATAGAGAGGGGTTTACAACATCGTCCCCTTTTGTTAAATATGTGTTAAATTGATAGTAGGTTGGGTAATACGATTACTTATAAAGAGTCTGTGAAATAGAGAATTTCACTCATAATTCAAACATAATTCTCACCATTTTCTGCTACCTTGACGTTATGGATGTGGTTTTTCCAAAGGAGAATGGAACTTTAGGACATGGCTATCTCTGAGGAGTTTGTTGCTGAGAAAGATGTGCATCGTTGGAAGTAGTCACGAAAAAAAATTATTGAAGGATTAATGTGAATAATTTAGTTATCCAATAAAAGAATGGAGTTGGTGGAGAAATAAGTGGAAGCTAGGTGTCAGATACAAGAGAAAGGATGTGATTTTTTGTATATAAAATTTACGATGTGAATTGTTGTAGATAAAAATTACGATGTGAATTATTGTAGATAAAAATTGCAAGTTTGGAGGCTTTTTTTTTAATCCCAAACCTCGAAGTCAATGAGGAATCCCCGTTAATTGGTGATTTTACCATAAAGAATAAAAATGTATGTTACATGTACACATCGCAATAGGTACAATCACTTAATATAAAACATGCACAACATATACATGACACTAGTATTCCACATACATAGACCACACATTGAGCCCACAAGAAACCTTTATTCTAGTGTCTTTCTAGTATCCATGCTTATCCTAGCATTCCACAGATCACACTACTTTCACTACTTTGATGTGCCCCTCAACATTACTTTTTTCATAACATAAAAATAGGAATAGTACAAGCACATAAAATTAAATCATATCCACATGATATTGACCTCATAGATCTATCAAGGCTACTCTACCACTTGATTCCTCAACATGAGGAACCTCTTCATGTCATTCACCTGCATAAGAAATCCTTCCTCCACGAGAATAATCCTTTAAAAACCTATCGGACAGTGACATAGATGCATAGGTCCATACATATATATAATAATTACCATAAATAGGTCATGATTGTGTCATAAAATGACATACATATAGACATATATACATGTAAACATCAACATTAAACAATAATGTTCCATGAAGACCCTATTTGACATGACATACATGCATACATACATACATACATACATATATAAAAATTAATATAATCATGAACACAACACAATTGCTAGATATCATCAGGTCTAGTTTCATAGAACTTTGTTTATTTGTACACACCATGAACAACATTGAGAAAAATATTTTGCAGCATTGCTAAGGAATTTGATGTCTAAAATCCATTTACTTTACCTTTATTGTTACCATTTTCATGTATGTATTTCCACCGTGCATGTACCATAATGGACCTAACTAGTCCAACCAATTTTCATATTCTTACCTTATCCTATGATTATTCATGCACTGAGCTTCATTCAGGCCTTACTTTACCTGTTGGCTACCACATAACTCTCCCCAAGATCTGTTAACTTTCCTCTTTCCAAAAAAATTCCCAAGGCTCTCAAAACATGAAAGGAAAGAACAAGAGACAACAAGAATAATACCCTGAGAAACCAAAAGCAATATGACACCACAACAAACTGGCATGGCCATGCACTAGATGAAATTAAGGCCAAAAATAAAGCACAACCAACTCCCAAAATACAAAAAGAAAAATACTAGCAACAAACACCATTACCCAATCCCAATGGGTCCCAGTGCTTCCGAAGGAAAACTGAACCTAATCCTTCTTCAATATTTCATGGTAAGTCTCTTTTGTAATCAAATCCCTGCGTCATGCTGCTATAACCACATAACTTTCAATCCACTAAATAATATACCGGTCATCTTACCTTGTTGTTCTAAGCACGATAACCTATAGCTGAACACAAATGTCATCCATATATACCAAACATCAATGCAACATATCTATCAATTTGAAATCAACCTTTACCAAGGCTAACAACCTTCTAGTAATCCATAATCAACTCAAATTCATCAATCATAGTACATAATGCTACAAAATATCCTAATTACACTCAGGTAGATATCATTTGTCTCAATGCATACATGTTAGTACAACCATCTTAAAACAAGATCATTGCTCCACGCAATTTGATAGACACATATTCTCATATCATTCAGTTAATCAAACATTCACACAACTTGCAAACATACCATTGTAAATATATCAATTATATGACATAATCAAATACTCAAGACAATCAAGCATGAGGTATACGACATAGGCAAACTCATACATAAATGTATCTGAGGGGAGGCTATATTGTCTGCACAATCAACCTAGACTAGCATGACATAACTTCACAACATATCAACTCAATCACAAATAAGGTCATGATATATAGAACTATTTCTAGCTAACAGGTTTATATCATAAACTCATAATTGGCATTCATGCATAGCAATCACATCTACACAATTAGTCTATATTAGTACAACACACTATCATAATTAGGCCAACTCATACATGAACATCATAACCCTAACCAACTGCATAGTCCCATCCAAATTTAGCAAGATAGATATAGCAACAAGATATTAATTCTATAATCCTAATCATCATGTTAAATAACATATGACAACAATAAGTCAACATATAGCATGCTCATCAACAACATATAACATAATAATCAAGTTAATACCATGCTTCACTAACAAAATAATGTAAATATGATCAAACGAGTCAACTAACTTCTATTATAACATCTATAGAATGAGAGGCATACAGTTAACCATAATTCATACGACTACATTTATCATACATGTAACGATAAGAACAATAGAAAGAAAAACATATAATTAACCTTAATGCTTACCACAACCATGAACCACATGCCTGCATGCCAAGCATACCAACTTGTATGACAGTCTACTCTTACACCAAAGTCCATTTTTATGAATTAACTTTAATGATTTGCATCTCCTACTCTATCTTAGCCAATACATTAGCATCATAACATAAAAATAGAAAAATTCCAAAGTAGATACTATCATCAATCATAGATTTGGGAACACATTGTTGGTGGTATGTAGTGACGTGTGTGACAAGGTCATCTCCCAGTTTTCGGTTAAAATATAGAATGTCGCCAGGTATTTTGTATGGTGTTGAAGGAAAAAACAAGTTATGGTTTATTGAGTGATTTTTCAACTTGTACAGATCTAGGATGTCAATAGTACCCAGAAATTGAAAAGGTGTTGGTTGTCCCGAATGTTACCAAGGAATAACAGGACAAGTAGAGGGACTAGAAGGTTTTCCAATCAACTAGTTTCCAGTTAGGTACATAGGTTGCAATGGATAATAATTTCCTTGAGCTAGGAGGTGGGGTCCTATAAAGTGATGTGCCATAAGTCACACTTCCACTTTAAGGGATACCATCAAAAAACAATTTTTGCCTCATATAAAAGGTTTCCCCAATAGGTGTAGAAGGTTGAGTCAGGATGTGTTAATGAGATGCATTGGGTCCACGAAATGGAACACCACTGGCCATATGAGGCATATTAGGTACAAGATCACCACCAATAGGACAATAACTAATAGGAAAAGAATCAATAAAATATGTACCTTGTTGTACCATAGATTGCATCTCTAAAAAAATTCCCCCAGTGGGTGGATAAGTATTAGGAACATTTTAGTGGTGGAGAAGTTGAACCAACCAATGGATTCCAACCAAATAGGTTGTTCAAGGTCATGATACTAGTAACACGTGGAGTCAACATGACAAGGGCATGTGTAGTGGAGGAAACATAATGTTGAGCACCACTCCACGTTTGTGTAGTTGAGGTTCCTAGATGAACCATACGTTGTACATTAGGATAACCCACAATAGGTGTGGAACTATATATAGGTGGTTCTGATGGTGGTGTATAAAACGTGTCCATAAAATACCATGACTCACTAGCAGTCATTGGGATATACAAATGGGAAACTAACAAAGACATTGTAGGTAAGGATGGTACCTAAATATGATAGGCCCAAGAGGATCTCTATGGGGACCATTATAAGGAGGTACTAAACATTTAGTAGAAGGGTCCTCATGAAAAATAGAATTTGGGTTATTATGTTCTGATTTAGGGCTCAAAATTGGAGACTAACTTCCATGAGCTATAGGGGAATCTTATTTATTTGTATATTCCTATATGGAAATAAGAGGAATTCCTCACAAACATTAAGAGTGATGACAAGGTTCCATTGCAGCCACGGTATATGATATATATTTTACAAAATAATATTAAGTGATGTTCTTATATTGTATCAATAATAAATAACACACACCTAAGAAAGGAAAAAATCTATGAAATTAGAAACTTATCTAAAGTTTGCTTGATAATCACAACTAGCTAGAGATGAGAGCAAGTATGAAAGGACTATAAGATAAATATATCCAAAAAAATAGAGTTATGATTAATGTTAATCTTTGCACCAAACATCAGTAAGAAGGGTGAAAGAACTCTCGTGAAAAAAATACCTTCAGAAAAAATCAAACATGACATAGGTTCTTTTGTTTAGGTACCAATGAAACCCAATCAAGTCACCTTGTATTCATCCCTAACATTATGGCCACTAATTTTTACCTAAAATAAAAAACAACACTTGCGGCTAACAGTCGTATAAAATAAGCTGTGTTGGTAGGATACATGAGTCCCCTACTTGGATCTGTAAGCCTCGAAATGATACCCAATACATAGAATACCCTTGAAATGAAATGAAATGAAATATGGGATACCTTCTCTCACACTTAGTTGTTTCCTCGCACTTAACTCCCTTGTTAGAAATGATCTGATTTGTTGTGCATGCAATATTATTTTCACTCTTTAATGACACTAGTTTAGTTTTTCAGCCTTTTGGAGTTGACTTATACACCCTAACCCAATACCCTAGCTTAAGCTAATGTGTATTTTCTTGTGACAGAAATTTTTCTACTACTCCTATTACACAACTTTTAAAATGATCCCCATTGTAGTTTCCAATTATTCTATAAGGATTTAAGCTTTTAAGGTAAGACAAAAAAATTTACTAGAACCTAAGGTAAGTGGATCAAGTGATCAACCAAAATATGGTTTGACTCATTCAATAATGTGAAAAATTAGCTAGAATGAACAAAGAAATGCTAAGGTGTTACCTCATTATCCTTTGGTATAGATCAAGTGGAGAAATCAATGTGGTTGTGAAGCTATCCCAACTAGATCCAAACTTATATGCCACACAGAAAAGAGAGAAGATGTAACCGCTACAACATATAAAATTCGAACAATTCAAATACCAATGAATGTACAAAAATATACCATTGAACACGTAAACACAAGCACATATTCGATATTATCATAAAGCAACATAGCATACATGGATAGTATAAAACTATATCGAAGGATCAATAAAAGATCTATATATTAAATCAATTATGGAAGATTACGACAAAAGAAAATCGTAGCATGACCTCCTCGAACTCCTAACTCTTCCATCTCTCTCTCTGAGGTAATATATTGGAAGCATAACAATGTAAGAATTTGTATTGATTTTTCAATGGCCAAGCCATCAATATATAGGAAAGTGAAGGCTATTTAGGTTACCAATTTCTTTCTTAGTTCAAGTTGGGAAAAATATTTCAAGTGGATGTTGTTTCCTCATATGAATTGATTTGTATCTTTTTCTTGCTTTTGTATGATTTTATCTGCTTTTAGGAGCTTTACTATGATTTTATGACATTCAATTATTTCATATACTTTTTAGAGATTTATTTATTTAGGAGAAAGCTATATATGAGGATAAAGTGATCACATTACACCATATGAGAGTTTCCTAGTGAACAAAAGTGTTAACGTGAGTTAAATTGGGCTTTTTTTGTTCTAACTGAGTGAAAATTTAGTAACACAAGTTATATAATGACACAAAGTGTTATATACTAGGATAACATTACTCTCGTGGTATCTAACTTGCATTAGATTCTTAAATAGGCTAACGAATGGGGTGAAAGATGTTTATTTAAACCAAAATCATAGTAATCTCCTTTGAACTGATGAAGAGGTATTTTCATGGATAAAATCTCCCTCTTAATCCCTCTCCCTCCCCCACTCCCTCTTTGACATCTCTCTCTATTTCTTTGTCTCTCTCCTATCTCTCTCTCTCTCCCTTTCTATCCCTCTTCAACCCAATCTCTCTCCTCCTTGCCCTCTCCTTTTCTTGATTAGTCTCTACCTCACTCTCTCTCCCTCTCACTCCCTCTCCCACCCTATATTTATCATTCCCTATCTACGTCCCCACACTCTTGCACACATTATCCTTGTGGCAACCCCCCTCTCCCTCTCTGGCTTATGTTTTCTCCCCTTACTCTCACACACTATCTCTCTTTCCCCATTATATTCCCTTCCCTTCTCTATTTATATTCCTTTCTCCCCATATCTATCTCTATATGCCCCTCTATTGTGCTCTTCGTCTCCCTCTTCTCTCTCTCACTCTCACATCTCATTGTCCCCAATCTCTCCCCACCTATCTCTCTCTATATATTTCTCACTATCTCTATCTCTAGCTCTCACTCTCTCTCCCTGTCTCTCTCCCTCTCCCTCTTCAATCTCTCCTTCCCTTTCTCTCCCTCACTATCTTTCTCCCATCTCCCTCAACATCATCCATCCCCTTCTCCACCACTATCTATATCCCTCTCTTGCTCTACCTCCCTCACTCATTTCATGTACCATCTCTCCAAATATCTCTCTCCCCCCTTTCTCTCTATACCTCTCTCCTCCCTCTCTCCCTTCCTCGCTCACTATACTTCTCTCCTTCTTTCTCCCTCTCTTCCTCACACTCTCTCCCCATTCCCTCCCTCCCTCTCCTTTTTATCTCTCCCTCTCTTTGCACCCCTATACCTTCCATCCCTCCATTTCAATATTTCTCCCCCACTCCCTTCCCTCCCTCCATATCCCTCTCCCACACTCTCTACCTCCCTTTCTACATCTCTCTCTGTCTCTCCATCCTTTCCTCTCTCTCCTGCCTAACTCTTCTACCACTCTTTCTCCTAATTATTCTCTCTCTCCATATATCCCTCCTCTTCTCACCCCTCGTTTATCCCTTTCTCACTCTCCCTCTATTTATCTCCCCTTCCCCTACTTTTTTCTCTCCCTCCCGCTCTCCATCCCTTCACCCCCCTCACTCTCTCTATCTCTCTCCCTCTCTCTCTAATTTTCTCTCTCTTATATCTTCTTATCATTATTCCCTCTTTCTCTATCCCATACCCTACCCTTATCCATGTCCTCATACACGATACCCTTACTTGGCCCCTACTTCTCTCTCTCTCCAATCCATCTACCATCCTCTCTCTCCACTCCTCTCTCTCTCTCTCTCACCCTCCTTCTTCTCCCTATCTCTCTATATATTACAACCTCCTACCCCTTCCCTCTATATACCCTTATCTATCTCCGTATACTCGTCCCTCTCACTACCACTTCTCCCTCTCATTCTGTCACTCCTCCTGCTCCTCGCCCTCTCTTGGCTGCTCATTCTCTCTCTCTCCCTCCTATCCACAATCCTCCCTCTCCTTCTCTCTCTTTCAACCTATCCGACACTTACACCCCACTCTCTCTCTCCCCCTCTCTCTCACTCTATCCCCCTCTCTCCCCCCCTCCTTGTTCTTGTTCTCCCTTCCTTCTTCTTCCTTTGCCACCTTTCTCCCTCCCTCTTTCTCCCTCTCTCCACTATTCATATATACCTCTCTTATGTGTCCTCTCTCCCTCCTTATCTCTATTTCACTCTCTCTACCCTTCTCAGTCTCAATATAACCCTCCCTCTCACTACCACTTCCCCCTCTCATTTTGTCACTCCTCCTACTCCTCCCCCTCTCTTGGCCATTGATTCTCTCTCTCTCCCCCCCATCCACAATCCTCCCTCTCCTCTCTCTTTCACCCCATCCGGAACCTACACTACTCTATCTCTCTCCCCCTCTCTTCCCCCCTCCCTGTTCTCATTCTCCCTTCCTTCCTCTTCTTATGACACGTTTCTCCCTCCCACGTTTCTCCCTCTCTCTACCATTCATATATGTCTCTATCCTCTCTCCCTCTTTCCCTCTCTTTCACTCCCTCTCTCTCTCTCTCTCTCTCTCTCTCTCTCTCTCTTTGTATCCCTCCCTATATTTCTCTCTCCTCACCTCTCTCACACTCCATCTCCCTCTCATTTTCTCCTCTCACTCCCACTATCTACCCCCGATGTCTCCCTCCCTCTTCTCTCTCCCCCTCTCTTTCTCCCCATGTCCCTTCCTCGCCCCCTCCCTTCCCTTCCCTTACTTCCTCCCCTCTTTTCCACTCTCTATCTCCCTCTTTTCCCCCGCCTCTCTCTCGCTCTATTCCTTCCTCTATCTCCCTCCCTCTCTCCCTCTCCTTCTCATTCAATCTATCACAATATCCCTCGTCTTCTTGCCCACCTCCACCTCTTCCTTTATTTCTCTGTCTCTCACTCTCCCTCCATCACTCTTGTTCGCATCCTCTTGCTCTCCCTCCCTTACTCTCTCGCACACTCTCACTCCCACTCTCTCTCACTTTCTATCTCTCTCCCTCATTTCCTCTCTCCGCTATCTCTCCTTGCCCCTTATCTCTCCCTCCCCATACTCCATCTCTCTCTACCTCTTCTCCTCCATCTCCATCTTTCCCTCCCTTATTTTGTCTCTCCCTCTCTCTCAATTGCACATCTCTCTCTCTCTCCCCCCTCCACTTCTCTCTCCCTCCCTTTTTCTCTCCAGATTTCTCACACTTGTACCACCTTCATCTCTCTTTTTATCCCTCTCCCTACCTGATCTCTCCCCTAATATAGATACAAATAATAGTTACATATGTAATATAAAAATCAATTAATCTACATTATAAAAAAAACTATCAAAAAATGAACCAGAAAATATATAATATTTTCAAATGTATTTTTACATAAACAAAAACAGAAATTTGAATATACATATAATAATTATAGCTTTACATGTGGTATTTAGTTTAATACCAAGTAATCAAAAATTCATTATTTGTAAAATAATAGTGCAGAAAACATAAATTAAAACAAAAAAAATAAAGAGATCTGTATCTAAAACTACTATACAGAAGAAAAAATTAATGAACCGAATTTTTTTAGTTCTTCTTTTTAAATAATTTCACAAAAATATCTAAATTAAATCCATTTGGCTTAATATTTCTTTTAATTTTTTTTTTTTTTAACTTAAATTATGTTTATAATTATTTAAAATCATATACATGCATTTACAATGAAATATTATCTCCTGAAATATCAAACTTATGTGCGATGAAATATTAATTTTCAAAAGGTAATGTTGTTATAATTTGAATACTAATAAAAGCAACAAAATTATTTTCCATTTATATGATACAGCAGTAAGCTTGAAAATAATAAAGGAAGAGCTGAATAGCTTACCAAACTAAGAGAACAAAGAGCTTTAAATGACGGGTGCCAACTAAATTAAAAAACAAAACAAAACTTCAAAAGCAACTAAATTAAAAAACAAAAACAAAGAAACAAATCTTCAAAAACCTGTAGGGAACACCGGAAAACAAAAAGACAATCAACATTTGGAAACACTAAGAGCAGGATAATAATAGCAGTATATATGCATATATTCATATCTCCGTTTCTTAATTTTCAAGAAATATGAAAATAGAAATAAAAAAATAAACGGTAATCTTTTTTAAAATGCGACATAAAAATAGAAACAAGAAATGGTAATATCTTTAAGAAAAGTAAACGAAAATGATTAAATATAAACCGTTACAAGAGAAGCAAAGGAGGCCACATTTATAACCATTCGTTGAAACCATGATTCTTTGTTTTTATGACGGTCGTGACTGGAACTCGGAAGGATTTAGTTAAGACGAGAAGAATTAATGAAAGCACAGTAAGGTTAATGATCAATACATGTGAAAACACCACGACAATGACGAATGAAAGAAAAATAAAACAAGAAGATAACCACAGGTACGTGTATAACATAAAAGCAATTAATCCAGGTTACAAAGAAATATTTTGCAACTTAACCAAAATATATATAAAATTTAAAAATGTTTTTCTTAATATTTTTTTAATTAATATTGTTTCCAAAACTATATGTTTATATATATTTATTTTATATATTAATAAAAATATTTTAAATTTAAATATATTTGTTTTATATATTAGTCAAAATATTTCAAATTTAGATTATTTTTATAGTTATTTAAAATCATGAAGATGTTTTAAAAAAAACATAATTTCTCCTCAAACATAATATACCTTTCTTCACACATCAAACATATAGAATAATTAAATACGTTTGATTAATGGAATACTAATAAAAGCTGTATGGCATTTCAATAAAACCAACCAAATTATTTTCGGTTTATACTAGAGTTTAGTAGCATAGAAGCATAGAAATGCTAATAGAATAGCTTTCCAAATTAAGGGAACAAAGAGGCATTAACGATATGTACGAAACAGAGAAAAAAATATATAGAAAAGGAGCTAGAGAACACCGAAAAACCAGCAAAAGCAGACCTATTGAATCACTTTCATTGGATGATTAAACAGCAATATATTTTTATTTTGTGAATTTCGTTTCACATTAATACTTCCTCTCCCCCTCTTGCTCCGCTTTTTGCCAAATTATTCCTCCTCCAAAGCTGAGTGGATTTGAATTTAAACCACCAGGGACATAGCCCAATGTATCATTTATCGTTTGTTGTGCTTTATCCTAGCCGGGCAGACGAGCATCCTCCATACTCATAAGGATATTTGTTTTATTATTATTTATTTTATTTTATTATTTATGCGATTTTCTCTATATAATAATAATAGCAATAGTAATCAAATGCATCTTGCAAACTATAAGGATTAATAATTTACACTTCATAAATTTTAATATATTATCATATTTATAAATATGATAGTGTTTATAATTGTTGAATCCAGAGGTTCTTTACAACTTAGTACATGAGAGATTTTGTCAAGTAAAGTTATATTAAAAAGTATTAAAAATATATATATATTGTATATGTTAAAGATGCTAAATATGTGTAACTTTTAGTTTAAGAAAATTAATTAAATTAATTAAAAATTTGTCTGTTAATATTAATAAATTCAATTTTGAATTTATTATCTTATTCAGTTAATAACAAAGAGTATGGGTAGATTTCACTTAAAAACTTAAACATGTAAAAGTAATATTTAACTTATTATTATTATTATTTATAAATACAATATAAATTTAAAATATAAAGAGGTTTAGGAACACTCAAAAAAGAGCTATAGTAAATAATTAAAAATATAAATAAACGGAAATTATGGTCAATAAATAAAACTTATTAATATGTTTAATCCATAAACCTTTTTATATTTAAAGAAAACTCAAAAATGTGATTTCATTTAGGTGAAGCCTATGTGTCAAATACCATTTTAATAGCATCGACTAAATACCATGGGCCAAATATCATATTTATAAAAGAGGTATGACAAATAAATAAATGTAAAAGAGTTATAAAGATGTATGGTAAATAAATAAAAATATATCAAGTAGGATTAGAAATCAACATCTATGTATATACCAAGGGTATGGGCCAAATAACATGGTAATTTTATTTTATTTTTTTGTCAATTTGGTAGTGCCTCGCTATTTTCTATTTATAAGTTGAAAGCAGGTTACAAAATATAAAAATCAGTTTGTGGCCTCAACCTACCCATAGGAAACCAGGTTTGTTGGCCACCTTAGAGTGTTAAATGCCAACCAAAATTGAAACAGTTTCATCTGACCATGTACTCATGTACTTCATTAACTAACTGACTATTAACTTGATTATCGACAAGTCTATGCATTAAGAGATGTCCTTTCAAAAAACAAAAATGCATCTGACAAACATGAGTAAACTCTAAAACTACTAGCCATCGGAGGAGTCAATCGATGTTGTATCTTTTGCTATGGATCCAAGCATATCCACTTGTTGCAGTTGCTGGAGTTGTTTCTCAATTTTTCCAACACGGTCATCTATTCTACTCATATGATCAGTAGCCTGACACGGAGTAATTTTAATGTGATTCAACTGATTATCAATATCCAGTAACAATTCCACTACTCGCGATTCAATCTTCTCTTGATGAGGGGGGGGGAATCTCCATAGCTTTAGCCAATAGGCATTTTACAATCTAGTAAGTATGAAATGTTTGATGAAACAGTGATAAGCGGACTTCGGTATTGCCAGGATCTATGATGAAATCCATGATTTCTGCTTCCACAGCATTATCCTCTTCATCTGTTTGAATTTCCCGCTCCCATCCTCGAATTTCCTGTTGGACAGTGGAAGAATTGCCAATAACATAATTTTCAAAGAGGTTTTGCAAAACCTCTTGTCACGTCTTCCTGCCTCGTTTCCTGAGGTTGACTGTAGGCTAGACCTACTGTTGTTTTCCTTTATCATATTTAAAGGCTGTGGGGTTACGAGTCTGTCTCTTACCCATAATGAAAACTACTTGCCTAAGAAGGAATAGAGACAAGAAAGAACAGACCATTCAATTTTGGACGCCATAGAAATTACCATATGGGTGTAGCAGAGTTCCAGTGAGCACAGAAAACATGTGACTTCCTCGAATATGAGTAAAATGAAAATAGTGAGCCCAATCCTAAAGACAAATGTCCCAGAAATAAACAGAGAACCTGATACCACAACAAACATACAAGGAGATGCTAACCCGATGATTCAACAGTACATTTGTATCCACATAGAATTGGACAGACAAATCATACCACCTACTACCACTGACATACCAGAGATACATTTGGGAAACATAATTAACTAGAAAATGAAAAAACCTACACCCCCAACTACGCCCATGTAGAATAGAAACCATATTTTCAACCCACTTGATGCCCATATAAACAGAGCATAGAAAAACCCACCAAATCCAACAACTCCAATACAAAATATACATATCCATTCCAACCCACTCGACAACAGAGTTTTGAACTTGGGACGCCCCGACCAAAACCATTACCAGAACAGAGAAATTGCAAGAAAGGTGACAAGGGTCACAGAAATAGGGATCTACAGGGTTTGAAAGGGGAACGACAAACCCATAATCTACCAGCTAAAACCAAATAAACGTAGCTTTCCTCAATAAATACATAGCCCAGAATACATCAACGAGAAAAGACAGAAGAATGATGAATACATACCCCAGCAAAGTAGCTTGTCTGATACAGGGTATGGTTGCCGTCGTCCACCTCCACTTCCTCAGAGTTTTCACTGCAAATGAACAATTCATGGCAAAATGAACTTGCCAATTCAAGTAACTCGTCATCGCCAGAACATTCCTTGGCTGGCCTAACATCACAGGTTGTCTTCCCATCATCTGCATTAATCCCGTATCTACCGCATGCTGCCATGAGTGCGGTGAGTACTGCCTCATCATGGTGAATAAAGGTCAAAATGATGGCAAACACCCACTTGGAAATCAAGGTCTATACACCCTCAAAAGTTGTGCACCCCGATCGGGGGATTGTTGCTCGACATTGTCCCAGAGATCCTTTTGTAAAATAATTTGAAGGGGATGTAACTCAATGTTCTAGATTGCATCAGTTGATCGAGCCTCCATAGATCAATTAGTGTTTTTACAGCCCCAATTGGCCAAATAATATGCTGCCTCATTTCCTTGTCTTCGAATGTAACTAGAAATCAAATACTGGATGTTTTTCAGCAACATACTTATTTCTTGAATGAGAGCTGTTGTTCACCAATTTTTAGTGATTTTCTCCCATGGTGTCCCTTGCTGTAACTTAGTGAGAACACCTGTAACCATTGCAGAATCTCCCTCAATAATAAGCCGCTGGTAATTTTCTCTAATGGCAATAAGTAGGCCTTGTTTTACTGCCATTAGTTCAACTTCATTATTTGTGGCAAAGCCCAAATCAGAGGCATAAAACCGACAAAATTTCCCCTGAGAATTTCGAAAAATCCTACCAGTACCTACTTGACCTGGGTTTCCTTTTGATGCACCGTCATAATTGAGTTAAAGAAAACCATTTTCATGGGCTTTCCACTTTTCCTCTATTGTTTGATGTGGAGGTTTATACTTCCAGAGATTTTTGTATAACATTTGAGGTTTTAAATTTAAATTGGTCAACATTTCTTTTTCCAAACCTTCAGCTTGCCAATCTTCCTCAGACCAGCTTTCCACTAAAATAATTTCACGAATATTTTCAATTAGTCTCTGCCAGATATGATTCATGGGTTGTTCCTCATCTCTAAAAACCCTATGATTCCTTTCTTTCCATATTTTCCAAAGCAAAAACCCAAGTGATAGCTGCCAGGCTCTGTTCAACACTTGACATTTAAAACCTCCCTTTCTCCAAGTTTGGATAGTTTCCGTGATACTCTGATTATTTTTATCTGTTTGTCGGAATAGTTGTTCCAAACGGCTCCAGAGAGTCTGTACCGTTGAGCAGGTATTGATAAGATGTTCTATTGTTTCGATCCCTGCATGACACCATGGTAAATTAAAGAGATATGGTAACGAAATAAAATAAAAATAAACAAAAGGTACGGTAAATAAATAAAACCTCTTTTATATTTACTCCATAATCCTATTTATATTTAATGACACTAAAAAAAGAGATTTTATTTAGGTGTAGCCTTTAAGACAAATACCATGGGCCAAATTATTATTATTACCTTGCAAAAAAAATTTATTGACCCTAATATTAATATTAAAATATTATTATTATTATTATTATTATATTAATTTTAACATATTTTAATATTAATATTATTATATTTAATAATTTTGGTTTAATACAATATTAAAATTGTTATATTATAATAGATATTAATATATCATGATATATGTTAACTCTAGATATATATCGGAGGGAAGAATAAAGACATAGAGTGATAGAGGTGGAGAAATAGGGCGTGTGATGACTCTGAGCTGACATCATCGCACTCGGGTAATTCGAGCATCAAATAGAAATGCACATGACCATGTGTGATACATGCATGCCTACATGTAGTGGATGAGCTATGTTGGGCGAGTGTACCTAGAGTGCGACGAGCTTATGGACGATGGGTGAGCGCATCAGGTGTTCTGGAGAGTGAGGCACCCGTGCATGAGGCAACACATATTAATTCAAGTTTGGACGATGTTAGATGGATCATCAAAGTGAATATTCATATCAATAGTTCATATTGTAAACAGATACGAGCTACGAGTAGATGAGCGTAACAAAGAGTGTGTAGTGGATGAGCCCGCAAGGCGGGTAGGGTCAGCAAACAACATGTATCTTTCAGCTCGGGTGAACTTGAGTGCACGCAAGTTCAACATGTAGTGACTGACTGTATATTTCAATGGACAACGTGGAGGGCAGACAGCTTATAGCGTGTTATGTGCAGAGGGGTGCGCTGATAGCACGCTATGTGAAAATAGGGTCATTCGGTGACCTGATTCATGCAAAAGTGCAGGAAGTGACCAGAGTCATTCAGAAAGAGTTGGAAGCCACCCGAATCTTGAAGAAAAATTCAAAGAGTGACAATCTTGGGCAAAGTCAGTCCTAAATTGTAAAATTCGTAAAATTATTAAGAAAAGAATAATAAAATATTTATGTTGATAAATATTGTTGTTGGTATCTTTTTGGTTGCATTAAGTATTATTGTGTTATTTTTTCCACACATACCTAATAATGTAATAATTTAAGTATATGTGCAGGCATATTCTCGAAGAGGAGAAAAAGGGTAAGTATGGCAATCTAGTCAGAGTCGCACGATGCACCGAGCTATGGAATTAACTCGGGGAAATGACAAGGGGAGAGAAGGAATGAATAAAGAGAGAGAGGGAGAGGAGTGAGAGAGGTAGAGAAGGGTAATAAAAGGATAGAGAGACACAAATATCGAAGGGTGAGAGAGGGAAGGATCTAGTGAGAGGATTGGAGGGTAGAGAGAGAGAGATGGGGGATGAGAGAGAGAGATATGAGATAAAGGGAGAGAGAGGAAGGATGAGAGATATGACTTGAGAGAGAGGGACAAAGAGATGGAGTTAAAGGGGGAAAGTGGGAGGGAAGAAGAAATACATAGAGAGTGAGAAGTGGAGAGAGATATTGAGTGAAAAGGTAGAGATGAAGAGAAAATTTGTATGTTTAAGGGTGAACTGAACAACATATATTCAATTTGATTTAACAACAGTTGTTCAATTGGATTGAACATCAGCTATTCAAAGGTTTGAAAAATAACAAATAAACACACAGAAACATGGTCGTTCAATTGAATTAGACAATAGTTGTTCAATTCAATTGAAAAACATTTGTTCAATTGGATTGAACAATAGTTGTTCAAAGGTTTAAACAACAACAAATAAACACACAAAAACACGGTCGTTCAATTGAATTGAGCAGCAGTTGTTCAATTCGATTGAACAACAGTTTTTCAATCCAATTGAACAGCAGTTGTTCAAAGGTTTCAACAACAAAAAAATTAAACACACAAAAATATAGTCATTCAATTGAATTGAATAGAAGCTGCTCAATTCGATTGACCAACAATTTTTCAATTGGATTGAACAACATTTGTTCAAAGGTTTTAACAGAAAAAAATAAACACACAAAAATATGATCGTTCAATTGAATTGAGCATCAACTATTCAATTCGATTGAACAACAGTTTTTCAACCAAATTGGACAGAAGTCATTCAAAGGTTTGAACAGTAAAAGAAAACACACACACACACACACAAAAGGATAAGAGAAAAAAAATGTAGTTGTGAGTATGAAGAAGAGATGGAAGGTACAACAATGAGAAAAAATGTAAATTGTAGGAAACATATATACAATATTTACAAGAGGAAATAACAAATTTTCATGAACTTAAAGCTGCGAGGCCATCACATCCTGTAGCTAAAATTTGGATGGTGGGATCATGACGTACCTATTGGCAGAAAGACTCTTTTGTAAGTGGTTTATGATGGAGACACTCCCAGTGTTCATTAACCTAGAAGGTGGAGCCAGATCCATCTATGGTAGTCAAGGTAATGGTACCATTTCTATGTATTTCCTGAATTTCATATGGACCGAGCCACCTTGTTTGTAACTTACCCGGGAAGTCTTGGAATCTGGAGTCGTATAGGAGTGCCCAATCTCATTTCTAGAATGTCTTCTTTTTTATGAGGTTGTCATGCCACTTAGCTCATTGTTGTTGAATAATTGCAGTGTGTTGCAGAGCAAGTAGTTGTGCTTCATCCAATTCATTTAATTGCTACAGTCTTCTAATCTAAGCCTCCGTCAAATCCAACGCCACTTCCTCGACTGTTCTTAGAGTCTTTATTTCGAATTCAATAGGAAAAAATGGTTCCCTTCCAAATACCAGATGCTACAAATAATATCAAATGGTGTTTCTCCATGTTGTGCAGTAAGCCCACAAGGCCTCTGGTAGTCTTGTAGCCTAATCCTGGCGATGTGTTGAGACCTTTTTAGTGAGAATTTCCTCAAGGAATTTTTTGGTGCTTTCAACCTGCCTGTTTTCCTATGGGTGGTAGCCTAGAGGTGACTCTATGGGTGACATGGTGGTTCTTCAGAGTGGCCGTAATTTTATTTCCCACAAATTGTGCCCCTCCATCAGTTATCACTTCCCGAGGTAAGTCATACTGCACAAATAGCGCAAAAATAAAATTGATCACAGATTCTTCTGTAGCTCTTGATAAGTAAACTATTTCTACCCACTTTGTCACATAATCTGTGGCAACAAGTATGTACATATTTTGATCTGATGGCAGGTTGAATGGTCGAACAAAGTCCAGTACCCATCGTTCGAAAGGTTCCACTACTAACTGTGGTTGTAATGGCATTTCGTCAACTTGGCCAAGGCGGACCATTCTTTGGCAACTATCGGAGGCTTGGACATATTTCTTGGCATCTTTAAAATTCTAGACCAATAATAACTCATTCTCAATACTTTGTGCCCCACCCTGCGATATACAAAATGGACACCACATGGTTCATCATGACAGGCCCTTAGGATGTCATAAATCTCATCTTCTTGAATGCATCTGCGTATATATCCACCAATCTAGGAGAATCTAGTACTGCACTAAAAAATCAACTTATGTTCCTTTGATGTGAAGTTTCTTGGCAACTTTCCTACTACCAGGTAATTCACTACATCTGTGTACCATGGTTTTTTTACTGCTATAGCGAACAACTAGTCATCAGGGAACTGATATTCCACCACTAGTGGGTCATCTGACTTTGGAACTTTAGACAGGAAATCTGTAACTGCGTTCTCCTTCCCTAGGTGCTCTTTGATAGTTATGTCAAACTCCTGTAAAAAAAAAAACGAACAATTCACTCTTCCATTTATAATATGTTTATTGGCTAAGTATCTAATGGTGGAGTGGTCAGTATATAGGAATACTTGATAGCCAATTATATAATATCTAAATTTATGAATAGCATAATTGACAAATAAGAACTCCTTTTCGGTCATTGTATAGTTTAATTCAGTAGGAGTGAGATTCTTGCTGATATAGTAAATAGCATAGGGATTTTTTTCTTCTTCTTGACTAAGAACTGGCCCTATCGTTATGTTGGATGCATATGAGGAAATGTGAAAGTGTAGCTCCCATTTAGGGCCGCGTAAGACTAGTGCAGTCGAGACCAGTTTCTTCAAATCTAAAAAATTAGTGTCACATTTATCAGACCAATGGAATTCAAAATTTCTAGTTAATGCATAAAAGGGTGCAGCAATTTGTGAGAAATTATTTATAAACCTACAGTAGTACCCTGCATACCCAATGAAACTACGTACCTCTGTCTAAGTACAAAGTGTGGCTAATAAAATAATTACCTCTATATTTTCCGAATCTACCTGTATTCCAGTTGCAGAGATTTAGTGCCCTAGGATTAATCCTTCGGTCACCATCATGTGACATTTTTCGTTACTCAAACACAATTTGGTAGCAATACATCATTCCAATAATTTTTCTAGTGTTTGTAGTGCTTGAACAAAATCATTTCCATATGGAGTAAAGTCGTCCATGTAAATTTCGAGTCCTTCATTTATTAAATAAAAAAAAATGCTGAGTATGGCTCTTTGAAACATTGTTGGGGCATTTCATAACCCAAACTGTAAAACCCTATAGGAAAATGTACCCCGTGGACAAGTAAAGGTCGTTTTATCCTGGTCTCTAGGGGCTATTTGGATTTGATTGTAACCACTTAACCCATCAAGGAAATACAAGAACCACTTTCCTGCTAATGTATCAAGGACCTGATCAATAAAAGGGAGGGGGCAATGGTCTTTCTGTGTTGCTTTATTTAGTTCTCTGTAATCCACACAAATTCACCACTTCCCATTCTTCTTAAGAATAACTACTAAAGGAGAGACCCATTTTCTGTCTGAAATAGGATAAATGAAGTTTACATCAATCAAAATTTTCAATTCATCTTTTACAATGTCTTTCAGATGTGGGTTTAATCTCCGTTGAGGCTACCGAATAGGTTAAGCATCCTTGTTAGCATAAATTTGATGTGTGCATAGTTGAGGATCTATACCCTTCATGTCTAGGTAGTCCCAATCAAATACTCCCTTATATTTCCGTAAAACGTTAATGAGACTTTGTTATTGGTTACTATTTAGACTACCATTGATATCTAAAATATTTCTTGGCTCAATTTCAATTGGTATGCTTTTGCGAAGATCGTTCCTAGGTATGTGTTGATTACCAATGTCTGCCAAGGGGTCTTCCTGTGCTTCATTATCAATAACTTCTTTTAACATTTGGCATTTTAAATTTTCAGAAGTAGATGGTTGATTCATGAAGTTATTGATTACATCATATTCAGTTTGATCTTTGAATTCGAGTGCTTAAACTATTGTCAGGGGCGAACGGAATTTTTTTTCCTAGTATGTATGTGGAAGTTTATGAATATTTATAGTGGGAAGACTTGGTTTGGAAGGTGGGTATTTGACAATAATTTTTATGGATTCACCTCTAGCAATGGTCATGATGCTTGTCTGACAGCCGATGTAAGTGTCAGTTGTTGCTAGCCAAGGTTGTCCTAGTATCAGTGGGCATCCACATAAACTCATTTTTGGGTTAATAACTAAAAATTATGCAGGATACTCCCATCGTCCACAAAAACTAGGATGTCCTATAATATTCCTTCTAGTTTGATAACAGATCTGTCAGCAAGTTCCAGCAAGGTAGATGTGGGTCCTAACGTTGTTATACCTAAATTCTCGTAGGTTTCTATAGTTAAGATGCTGATGGCCACCCCCAAATCAACTAATGTGTTCGAAAATGAGTGGCCAGATATTTGTATAGTAACTATGGGGTTCCCTGGATCCTCGTATTTTACTAGTGTTTCTTTACCCAAGAGTAAGTTTGACAGTACTCCCACTACATGAAAATTTGGTGCAGTTTTTTCTTTCCTCGCCTATTTTTGTACGCACAGCTCTTTAATTGTCTTGGCATAGATAGGAATGTCTTATATAGCCTGCAGAAGAGGAATTTTAATGCAAAGGTTTTTTAATTCCCCTAGGAGATCAAAATCTGAAGAGACTATTGGTTTAGACAATATTAATATTTTGAGGAATGGAGGGGAGGAAATAATAAGGTTTTCAATGTATTTTTGGTCAACTATGTCCCTCCCTTACTCTATCTTTATTTCTTTCCTAGTTGATTATTTAGGTGTTGTCGAAATTTCAGACTCAAGTTCTGGCAGGGTCGTATCTTGTTTAGATGAAATAACATGCCATGATCTGAGCCTAATTTCATTGCATTGCTTCTACTCAGTTTCAGGGTTTGGGTTTTTGACAATCTAGATCAGCTAAACCGGTTTATTATTTGGGTTAGGATTGGGTTTAACTGGCAGTTGAGGATGCATGATATGTTGAGGATTTTGTTGGACTGAGTACGGGGCTAGTAATTTAGGTTGATTCTAAGCCACTGTCCCCATTGGTAAATTTTTAATTTCCAAGGGTCATTTTCATTTTTGAGACCAATTTTTATTCTGTGAAGTGAAGGAAAACCATTGTGACTGATATGGATTGTTTTTCCAGTAAGGGGGAGAACAAGAAAAACTTGACCAATTATTACTTGAAGAGGGTTATGTTGGCTAAGGAGGCATGGAAAATGATTAGGGTTTCCAAGCAGAAAAAGGTGATTGGCTCTTCCATGCTGTTGCAAGGTTCTGTTGATTAAATTGTGTAGAAGAAAAGAATTGAGGTAGATCTTGTGGCATACCTGGTCGTGCTTGCCACTGCCGACGTTGATTCATTAGATAGACTATTTTTTTGGCTTCTTCTGCCTCTTTAAAAACCGCTTTCAACCCTAGAAGTGAAGGGCAATGGTCAGTGGTGTGGCCCTTGGTACAAATAGTGCATGTTTGGACCATGTCTAATGGACATTCCTGCTGGTTGTTCTTCTTCCGATAGCATCGAAAAAAAACAGCCAAGTTCTATTCTATTATATCTTGCTTCTAATTGGCTTGTAGGACATCTTATTGCGTTATTAGGGTGCCCAAGATATCGGTTTTAAAATATTCTAAAATATTAACAAATTCTTATCTGGTCACGTTTCCACTAGACTGTTTATAATTCCTTGTAGCTGAGTCTCACCTAGTTGGCCTACTTCGCTTACTACCTCAAGAAAATCTGATGCACAATGCAATAATTTCATCATATTCTTGTTGATAGATGTCCCCTTTTCCTATTATATTAAGTGTTTCGACCAATTCTTCTTTCATTCCCTTAATCATTGTTGCTTTTGAGATATCTATAGATAGTGTACTATATGGAGATCTTTGCAAAATATATTGAAATATTTCAACGTATTATTCTAATGTCTCATTCTCTCTTGGACACATATTGAAGATTTCATCTTTTAGTTCTCAATTCTGACAATAGTCATGATATTTGTTAAAAAAATTTTTTTTCATCTAATCCCAACTATTAATGGTTCCTCCATCGAGCCCCATAAACCAATTTAATGTTGTCCCCTTCAAAGTAGAGGGAAATAATTTCAGTTTCTCAGGGTCAGTGGTGTAGTCATATCCCCTACATAAGACATCGAATTCAAATAAGAATGCATCCAGATCTTTCGAGGTCAACCCATGGAAGGTGGGGATGTTTTTTAATGGAACGGATTTCATAGGGGCATTTGCAGATGAATCAACAATGGGATACTCCAATGTTGATGACTGCCTCTTATTTTGGTTGTTTGTCATTTGATCAAAGATATGATAAAAATATTTAGGGATTTTTTGTTCTAGGGGAATAATTTGAGTGGAATTAGGGAGTGGATTTGGAGGAATGATCAGAGATCAAATCTCTTGAAGAAATGCTCAAAAATGAAGTTGCTCAGAATTGCTCCAAAACAGATCGAATGGAAAGATCGCCGATAGATCCATCCCACCGCTCATAATGGCGATCACGTCCGTTGCCATATGGAGGAGATATTGCAGTTTGAAAACGCCCAATAACCTTTAATTTTGAAAAGGAATTTTTAATTTTATGTGTTGGAAATATTTTTATTTTAATTATAGTTTAATTAATGTTTTTTATATATATAAAAATTTAATATTTTATTTGATTTAAAAAATCATATATTATATTAATATTTTTTTATATATATATATTAAATATTAAAAAAAAAAACTTTAATTAAATTAAAAAAACCCACCACATTAAATTAATTCAAAGTATTAAAGCCCAAAATGAAAATCTTATTCAACGTATGATGGTTTAAGGTTAATGGCACGTTATGTAATATCGTATTAATAAAAATTCAAAAGCCACGTGTGCAGGTCCACGTGCATTGGAGCGGAGTTATGTGTCATTCCACGTGGGTCACAAAGGTTGGAGTGGCGTTCAAAATTATATGCACACGGTGAGTTTTGAAACTGGGTCGGCTGGTTAATAGTCGAACGCCTTTACCATTGGGCCACATGGCCGTTTGTTAAACCATTGGGCAGAAAACGCTATTTGTCACGTAGTGGTGGGGTGTGGTCCTATGGACCCGCGCCCGGAGCGGAACCGTTTATTAAAATGATTATGCAATTTGTTTAAAAGCGCATATAAAACTCAAGTCATCCACCTTTTTCGATGGGCTTGGTCCCATGGGACTTATCCACTAGCCCCCCACGGTTGGCGGTAATTTCGGCGGTCACTCCAAATTTGGCGCCATTCCCTATTTTGGCGATGCTATCTGGAGTTGCTCCAAATTTAACTGGAGTTTGTTTAGGCCAACTGGCAGATGGAGTAAATGTGCCATAACTTTGGCTAGGAGAGGCCTTTTGATACGAATTTTTTTATTATTTTGAGTGTAGAAATCATTCTGGAGCTGTTGGAAGTGTTTGTAGAGCCATCAGGGCATTCTAACAGGGAATTTACCAGCGTTTTTTGTCGTGGAGCCACTAGGGCCTTAGGGAAAAAGCGCTGTTTTGGACTACCTTCATCCAATGGAGGTGAATGTTTAGTCATTTTAGAATGATTTGGGCCTTTTGAATATATTTTTGTAGTTTATTTTTCCATTTGAGGATTATATACAGTTGTAATCACATTTTGAGCATTTAATCAAAGGAGAAAAAGCCTAATTAGAGGCTTTTGGACCCAGCGGAGGTAGCCCAAGAGAGGGGTGAACCGCTTAAACAATTATTTGCTGTCACAATGTATAATTTTGCTGCATATTTTCAGATTCTGATAGTTTAAACAGTAAATTTTTATAAGCAAGCTTTTCCCAAACAAGTTTAAACAGTAAACAAAACTTGTTAGTTTATCTTCAAACCTCTACACTTCAATTGCAGAATATGTATACTTGCCTATTCACACATTAAAGTTGGATCAATGAATACTTTGCAGTTAAAACAAATACTTTCATTGATCGGATCTTTGTGATTACATTTTATTTCTTTAGGCAGAGTCTGTAGAAGGGCCAGGTAGCCTCCGGATTCATCCTTTCTAGTAAAGGTGAAATATCCAGTGAATGCCCCTACAGTCAATCTCTGTATGAGAAATTCTTTGTTCTCACGATTTCAGATCAGGTTGGTATCAGAGCTCAAGGTTTTTCTTAAGAGTTTGTGAAATTTGTGCAAGTAAATTGTATTATTCTGCAAAATTTGATGCTTACTAGGCTGAAATTGCAAAGAGGGGAAGGTCAATTGGTTAGAGAACAAGTTAATCCTCAACCAAGGAGGGCTAGAGTGCCATTACATCCACCTTCCATTTCATCCTCAGTAGCCTTTGAATCAGCCACAAACATGTCATCTAGAGAAGGAGAAGTACATGAGGAAATGGATCCCAAGGAAGAAGAAAGAGTCTTTAGAAAAGCTTTCTTGGATTTGACTGAGATGGTTAGAATCCTATACCAGGAGAGAAATGATAGGATTGCTGGAGAAGGGTCTAGGAACCAAAGAGAAGAAGGAGATTCTTCAGGAGGAAAGAAATACAAAGATGAGTCTAAGAAAGGGAATGGAGGAAATGGTGATCCACCATCTCCATCATCATCCTCATCCTCCACATCATCCTCTTCAACTTCTGAAAATCAGTCACACCAAACAAAAACCTCTTTTAAAAATCCTTTGTTGAAGCTTGATGTAAAGTTTGAGTTGCCAATGTTTAATGGTGATGTTAATGCAGAGAAATTGGATAACTGGATTAGACAGCTGGAAGTCTATCTAAGGATTCAGAATTTGCATGATGATGAAACAAAAATCCAATTAGCCTCTTTGAGAATGGATGGAGCAACTTTGGTTTGGTGGGAAGCCAAGACCAAGGAGGAAATTAAAAAGCATGGTAAGATAACTCTAACATGGAATGAGTTTATTACAGCTATTAAGAAACAATTTTATCCTCTTGCTCATATTCAGAAAGCAATCATGAATTGGAAAAATTTTAGGCAACTTAAAGGTCAAAATGTGCAAGATTATACCCAAGAGTTTAGAAGGAGAGCACTTCTACTTGGAGTAGACTTACAAAGTCAAGACACCTTGTTGAAATACATAGGAGGTTTGCACAATTATCTTCAACATACTATTCTAATGTTCAATCCTACCAGCTTAGATGAAGTCTGTGTGCAGGCTACACATTTAGAAGCTAGAGGAAAGAATGCTTTTGATGCTTTTGATGAGGATAGTAATTTTAAAAACAAAGGGAAGAAGAGAGTTGCTAATTCAAGAAAAGAAAAAGGAAAGTTATTTTGCAAGAACTGTTCTAAGACAAGTCACGATGAATATCATTGTTGGAAGCTTCATCCTGAACTGAAACCAGAAAAATTCAGCATGGGACAAAGTTGGTTTCAGAATGGTACAATTCGCCATGGGAACAGTTTGCAAAGTGAAGGTCATTTTAAGTCTTTCTGGAAGTTTGATCAATGTAGAGAAATTTTGTTTTCTGCAGATTACAATTTCTGTTCTGCAAATTTTAATCATTTGCATCATGACTCCGTCAATCTTAGCAATGGTAGATCAGTTGATTCCAGAGACAGATTGTCATTTTCTCAAAAGCTTTAGTTGATGAAATCGGGTAGATTTCAATTTTTCAAAGGTGGAAGAGTGGAGAATCAGTGTCCACATCATCAGTTTCAGTAATCAGAAATATTTTTAGGGTCCAAAAGCTTCCCATTTGGGAGGTGTGATCAGGAGATCAAGTCTCTTGAAGAAAAATGCTCAAAAATGAAGTTGCTCAGAATTTCTCCGAAGTAGATCGATAGGAAAGAGCTCGTCAATATGATCCCAACGCCACAAACGGCACTCAAATCCGTTGCCGTATGGAGGAGATATTGCAGTTTGAATTTGCCCAATAACTTTCAATTTTGAATTTTTTTTTTTTAATTTTATATGTTGGGAAATTTTTTATTTTTATTAAGGTTTAATTAATTAATTAAATCATATATTTATTAATATATTATATGGTTTTTAATTAATCATATATTATATTATTTAATATATGTATTAATTAATTTAATTAAAATAAATAAAATTAAACCTTATTAAAAACTAAACTATTAAACCACATATATGTTAAAAACAAAATGATACGTTCACTTTTCAATGCAACGTATGGTTTAAAAAGGTTTAAGCCATGTATTATTACGTTTTAAGAAAATCACGTGGGTTTTAAACAAATAACGTGATTTAATTGGCGGGGGTTTTAAAACTTTTGTTGCACACAGAAGGATTGGAACCTGGGTTGGGCGGATAGCAAATGAACGCATTTACCGCTGGACCACATGGCGAAGTTTGTTAAACGGTTGGGCGGAGATTTTTTGGTGTGCAGTGGTGGGGACGTGGTCCTATGGACCCGCGCACGGAGCAGAACTCTTTTAATAATATGGTTTGCAACTTTATTAAAATGTGCGCATAAAACTCAAGCTATACCACCATTTCCGACGGGCTTGGTCACATGGACCTTATCCACTAGCCCCCACAGTTGGCGGTAAATTCGGAGTTCTGCTCCAAATTTGGCACCATTCCCTATTTTTTCGGTGCTATCTGGAGTTTCTCCAGATTTGGTGGAGTATCTCTAGGCCAAACTGGCAGTTGCAGTAAAAGTGCCATAACTTTGGCTAGGAGAGGCCTTTTGATACGATTTTTTTTTTATTTTGGGTGTTGAGATCATTCTAAATCTGTTGGAAGTGTTTGCAGAGCCATTAGGGTGCTCTAACAGAGAATTTACCAGCGTTTTTCGTCGTGGAGCCACTAGGGCCTAAGGGAAAGAGAGCTGTTTTGGACTACCTTCATCCAATGGAGGTGAATGTTTAGTCATTTTAGACTAATTTGGGCCTTATGAATATATTTTTGCAGTGTATTTTTCCATTTGAGGCTTCTATACAGTTGTAATCACATTTTGAGCATTTAATCAAAGGAGAAAAAGCCTAATTAAAGGCTTTTGGACCCAGCGGAGGTAGCCCAAGAGAGGGGTGAACCGCTTAAACAATTATTTGTTGTCACACTGTATAATTTTGCTGCATATTTTCAGATTCTGATAGTTTAAACAGTAAATTTTTATAAGCAAGCTTTTCCCAAACAAGTTTAAATAGTTAACAAAACTTGTTAGTTTATCTTCAAACCTCTACACTTCAATTGCAGAATATGTATACTTGCCTATTCACACATTAAAGTTGGATCAATGAATACTTTGCAGTTAAAAAAAATACTTTCATTGATCGGATCTTTGTGATTACATTTTATTTCTTTAGGCAGAGTCTGTAGAAGGGCCAGGTAGCCTCCGGATTCATCCTTTCTAGTAAAGGTGAAATATCCAGTGAATGCCCCTACAGTCAATATCTGTATGAGAAATTCTTTGTTCTCACAATTTCAGATCAGAGGGGCATTCACGGATGCGACATTTAGAGCCACAGGAATCTCCATTTTTGGTTCTTGTGGATTCAGAAATGAATTGCGGGTTTTGATGAAAAAATGAGCACAGTCACTGGTTTAGGAATGCAATTGTAGTTTTGGGAATTGAGGAATGAACTAAAGAGCAATATTGAACCCTGTTTCAGTTTTTCGTTTGGAATTTGAAACAAAAGCCAGGATTTTTACAGAGCTCAGCGGGAATTTTGGTAAATACCTGTTTTCTGGGAACTAAACAGTGATGAAAACAGGTGCTGGTTATGGTAGATGAACTCTGAATTACTCAACTACAACTTTCTTCGGCAAGGTAACGGTTGGAAAAATTCGACAGTTGATTTTGAAATTCGTTATATGGGACACTGGTCGCTGTATGAAATAATGTGAAAATGACGCAGGTTCTTTTGTTTTATTCACAAAGTCAAAGGTTGGCGGGGTTTTTTTATTTTTTAATGGATGACATCAGCAAGTATGGAGGCTTCGTCATGGGAGGCAGGCAGTAAGCAGTTTAAATCGCATAGCTTTTGGGGAAGAGTGGTTTTCAGCAGAGGGTGAGCGATTCCAAACAATGGATGACGCATGGCGCAACACTGTTTAGAAAACCACTTGGCCATCGCGCATTAACTTTCGGACGAGGATGGGCAGCGATATGGACGATAACTATAGATCTTGAGTTGATAGATCGAACAGTCGTTGGGGAAGGAAGAGGACGGGGATTTAAAATAGCGGGCCCAATCCAATTTATTAAAAATAATCACATCGGGGATGATTTGATTGGCGGATTAGGTTATTAATTAACCTGGAGGGTTAATTAATCCCTTTATATGACTGAGGGTCGGTTTTATTTTTTAATTGTAAATTTCAACCAATTAATGAATTTTAATAAATATATGGTTATTTTTCAACCATCGGGATGAGATATATATTATATGGGAATTATTTAAATTTATAATACGAGGAAAAAAAGGAAAATTTACATAGGGATTTAAATAATAAGTTAGAAATTAATATGGAAATGAACAGAAGCACTAAGTGTAAAACATCAAAATAATGTATTTAACTTATGCTTTTATGAATAGGGTTTTTATGAAATATTGCAAGATTTTCCTAAGTAAAATGGGATTTTACTAAGAAAAATATTTTTTAGAAGTGAGTGAATGTCATGATGAATGATTTTAAGTACTTAGGATTTTCCAATTATTGGGCCGAGGGTCTGGTCCCTCCAAAATTCAAGGAAATGCCTTGAGCCCCTTTAATTTTCAAATGCCTTAGTACTTAGGGGAAATTAGTGAAATTTTTTTAGGGAAAAATGAGAAGGGAAGTTAATAATCTGACTTTGCTTTGTTTGAAATTCTTCTCGTGTAGTGTCTGCCTTTGCACTTGTGATGAAAGTAAATATTTAACACATCTAGAGTCATTATCCATCACATGTAATTCTGCAACAACATCTACCTACCCTACCTACTTTATCCTACCATTTTTCTTCTTTATTAGGGTGCACTTAGACTGGCAAACCCTCATCACACTTTTTCTTTTACATTTCAAAATCTATCTAGTTCTAACCTTATTACATCCAAGGGCTCAGAATAAACTGTTGAGCTCCTTTTATTTACTCTACCTATCTACTTATCTGCCAAGATTAAACAGTTTGGTCAGATTTTATTCTCTATCTCTAAAACATAAAATTGAAAGATGAACTAGCCAAGATTAAACTGTTTGACTGTTCATAAATTGTGGCATAAAATACAAGTTGCACACAATTTTATTTATTACATAAGAGCAAAAAAGTAGTGGCATTTAGGCTTGCACACTTTCCTTGGCCTTTCTTTTGGTGGGGTTCAATTTCTTTCACTTTTTTGGCCATTTTATTCTTTTCACCCTTTCATTTTTCTTTTAGGATATACCCTCTTTACATTTTTTAAATTTTTTGATTTTTTGACAATATGGAAAACCTTTGCAACAAGAAAAGATATGAACATATTACATAGCTTATCAAGTCAATCATGATATATGACACCTATTGGTATAGGAGTCTAACAGGGAGGATAGTTGGTCGAGAAACTAAGTAGTAACCAAAATGGTGTTAAGGTAAATGAATCCGGGAGAGTGTTATGGTAAAATAAGCGATAATGATGGTAATTATTATGGTAATAATGCAAATACATTGGAAATGGCCGCATTTTAATGCGGACATGTGTATTCATACCGAGTGTAATTTCGAATAAATGTTATTATATATGACGGATATGTGTGCAGATATGATTATGAGTGGGTAATTATTTCAATATAAATTATATGGTCAGTGATTTCAATGTTATTCAATCAGGTCCGATAGTAATGAAAAATTTATCGTGATCAAATTAAATAAAATAATCTCCCCCTAACTAAGGTATGGTCATCATCAACCATAATGGTTCATGTAATCATTGAAATGACAATTAAATTCATGGAGTAGTTCGGGACATACCTAACGACTTACCTTAGTGGAGTGTCAACACGACGAAGTATCAAAACCAGTGGAGTATCGGCATCAATGGAGTAGCAAAACCAATGGATTATCACCATTGGTGGAGTATCAACACCAGTGGAGTATCAACATTGATGAAGTAGCAACACCAATGGAGTATCAACATCAGCGGAGTATCAACATCGGCGGAGTATCAGCACCAGTGGAGTATCAACATTGGCAGAGTATCAGAACGAGTGGAGTATCAGCATCATTAGAGTATCAACACCAGTGGAGTATCAACATCGACAGAGTAGCAGCATCAGTGCAGTATCAACATTGGCAATGTTGTAATAGAGATAATCGAGATGCCACAACAAGAGTAGCATCATGGAAAATAAAAAGAGTGTGGCAGCTAGAGTAGTAGCAAGGGAATGGGAAAAATATCGTTGGAACTTGGAAGTAGTATATTTTTTGCAACTATAGTACTATAAAGGGAAGGGAAAATAGTGTTTCAACTGGAGTAGCAACAAGGAAAATGGAAAAGCATTGTTGCAGAAAAGTAGTGGAAAAAGGGTAAATATGTTGCAATTGAAGTAGTGGCAAGGGAAGAGAGTTGTAATTGGATTAGCAACAAAACTTTAAACTCTATTTTATTTATTTATATGTAGTATTTTTACACACACGCACACATATATATATATAGGATTACATTTTTATTCAATGAGAGGTGCAGAGGAAGAATTTATGCACTAACAACTTCAAAACTAGAATCATCAGAAACTTGTCTAATGAAGGAATCCCTAGAGGTCGGATGGTGATACAACCTGAGGAGATTTCAATTTACCAATAAGGGAGTATGTTCATAATCTACTGTTATAGTTTTAAAAGTTCCATTATCAAACACTGTGTCAACCTCATATGGTCCCATCCACCTTGAGCAAAGATTTCCTTTAAAATATTTGAATCTGGAATCATAAATTAATGCCCAATATCCCTTTTGAAACACCCTTTTCTTAATAAATTTATCATGCCACTTAGTTTGTTTTTGTTGGATGGTGGCAGTGTTTTGTACCATAATACCAAGAAGATATCATCTAACTCATTAACCTAATCCAATCAGTGTTTCTAGACTATAGTAAGATCTAGTCCTACTTCAAGAGTTGTCCTGAGCGTTTTGACCTTGAATTCAATCGAAAATAGTGGGAATTTCCCATAAAAAATTTCATATGGTGGGAATATTTTCATATACTACCATGTAGTCTTATATGCCCAGATTTCTTCAGGGAAATTTTCATCCCAATTTTGGAGATGGTTTTCCATAGTCTTTGTAAGAATATTTTCCAATACCTTTTTTTTTCTCTGTACCTAACCATTTTCCTGAGGGTGATATTGGGATGTCACCTAATATTTGATTCCAAATTTCTTCATAAGAACTGTTGCTGAATGTGATGTAAATTTTGCTCCTCCATCTGAAACTGTTTCTCTAGGAGTCTCATACCAAGCAAAGATTTCTTAAGATAGGAAGTCTGAGATGGTTTGTTCAGTGGCCTTTGAAAAAACTTTGACTTCCACCAATTTCATCACATAGTATGTACATACAAGGATATGGACCTTCTGATGAGATGGAGGATTAAATGGCCTGGAAAAATCAATAACCCATTTGTCAGAAAGCTCGATAACTAGTTGAGTCTACAACAACATTTCATCCCATCAAACAGGTTGGCCCATTTTTTGGTAGTTTTCACACCCTCGAATGTGTCTTATAGCATCCTGGAATATATAGGGCCAGTAGTATCCCATATGCAACACCTTGTGACTGGTCCGATTATCAGCAAAGTATCCCCCACAAGGTTCATCATGGGAATATTTTAGGACATCTTATATACCTTCCTCACTTACACATCATCGGATTTTTTGATTTGATCCAATGTAAAAGAGGTACCCTTCTATCCATGTATAATGAGCACTTTACTAAATAATCTTCCATTTTTCCCTGTATGAAAAATAATGAGGTACCTTACTTGTAGCAAGATAGTTATAAACAACTTCATACCATGGCATATGAGTAGATATCTAAAAATTATGTTCATCAAGAAAACTATATTCTATAGGAATATCTTTGTTATCAATGTTCATCCTAGACAGGAAATCTGCTACAACATTATCTTTCCCTAGTTTGTCCATAATAGTGATATCAATTTCTTGTAATAATAATAACCATATTTTGATTCGTCTAGGATTTATAGGTTTGTTCATCAGATACCTGATATTTGAATAATCTATATGTGCAAAAGTAGGGTACCCCGTAATACAACGGTATAATTTTTTAATAGCATAAATAGCAGCCAAAAATTCCTTCTCAGTTACTGTATAATTAAGCTCAAAAGGAAATAAATTCTTACTGACGTATTAGATCACATATGATTTATTATATTCATGTTTTCCAAGAATGCTCCCACTACTGTATGAGAAGCATCCGGATAGACATGGAATAGAAGTTTCCAATCAGGCTAACGCAGTATCATAGCTCCACAGACTAATTTCTTGATCCCTAACAAATTTGATTCACAAAAATCAGTCCACTCAAATTCTGGATCTTTAGACAATAGTTGAAAGAGTGGAAATTCTATTTTAGAAAACAATTCTATAAGCGTCGATATTATCAAGCATAACCAATAAAAAATTATATCATTGTATGTGTCTTTGGAGTGTGGAAATTTCAGATTACCTCGACCTTAGTTGGATCAACTCGTATTCCTACAGCTGAAAGTAGATGTCCCAGTAATATCATGTAGTATTCCTAAAATTAACATGCAACTATAGGAATATTAAATTTTGATCTTTGCACCTGGTAGATGAATAAATGGGGGAAAAAGACCCATACTTGTCTTGTTTTAGCATAAAAACCCTCTTGGTATGAAAATGGGGCATTCTAGTGGCTGGATTTTTCACTTTCCATGTATGAAAAAAAAGAGGCTCATGTCAATTTAGTCAAATTGACCAAGTCAATTGCGGAGTGTGGATGAGTAGCCTAGATAGAGCTACAACGCAGTTTTGGAGGGAAGGTAACCATGTGGTGTTGGAAACCCTAATGGGTGGGACCCAAGGTGAGGAGGCTCATAAAATTTATAAGGAGGAAGATAGCAGACATTTGAGGTTAGATTATGGATTATTGATTTTGGCCTTCTTAGATTCTTGAGCATTCTTCAGCTATTGAGTTGAGTATGCAGTGTTGTTTAGCACAAGGCATTCCTGCTTAGGGATTCCTTCTCCTTCATTGAGTGATCACTTGGAGGAGTTTTTTTCTTCATTTCCCACATCTAGGCTTGAGGCCTAGCATCCTCCTTCAATCACAGTGTTATTCTTGTAGCAGGGGATGTTTTGTTGCAGGGTGTTGTAGTGGGAGACTTACAACACCAGCGCCTGAGCTTATCTTTCAGAGGAGGGAGCTACCCTTGCTTTGCAAGATCTGTACAGCAGATTTCAGAGCTTATTTGACATCTTGGAATGTGGCCAAATCACTTTCCATCTTCTACAGCGTAGTTAGATTTAGAAACTGCGTCATTTTCTAGGGTGTTGCAGTAGCAGGGTTTGATCCCTTGCTTGAGAGCTTATTCCTAGGAGGAAGGGCCAGCCCTTCTCCCAGAGAGCTCTATATTTCATTTCTCTTTTGTAATTTGTATATTACAGCCATATTTATACAGAGTTGTAGTCTAACTATATTTTTTAGATCTAGATCTACAGATCTGCTCTTTTTTACATTTGCCTCTCATGAAACCCTTGTCGGGTTAATCTTATTTTGTATAAAGAAAGAGGAACCTCCATTTTATCATCAATTGGATGCTTGTAGACTCCAGATCTGTTATGTCACATTATTTACTACATAAACCATCATTAAAATAATGTTTTACTTTCTTCAGTCCTTTCTGCATGAGTTAAGTTATGGGGTTTGGGCTTATTTGAGACATATTGACTTGGGGAGATTTGTTTATGTTGGATAGAGTGATTTTTTCCATTTCTAATTCTACATGTGAGTTTTATATGATGTATTCTAAGGGATCCAAGTCCCATTACTCATAGTTATAGTGTTATTTTCTAAAGATAGCTGTTCTATGCCCTATATTGCTACATCTCCCCACTTGGGAAGGAGGATATAGGCCATATTCTTGCTGAGGTTATTTCATCTGTTGGTGATATGTTATTTTACATCTAATGAGATGATCTAAATTTCCATGCTTGTGATTTTTTGAAGCTCCCACTTTGGAATATCTTTAGATATTCCATTTGTTGTAGAAAATCCCTCTTTTGGGATATTACATATATTTGGTCTTCCATCATCATGTGAAATTTCACAATGTTAAGAGAAGCATGAGTTTGTATACATAATTTAAGTACTTTTTTAAAGTTATCCAAACCATATTCAAAATAATCTCGATAAGGAGTAAAATCGTCCATATAATTTTCAACACTGTCATTAACTAAATCAGAGAAGATTCCAAATATTTCTCGTTGGAAGGTAGCAGGTGCATTATAGATTCCAAATGGGAGGACCATGTATGCAAATGTTCCCCAAGGGTAAATAAAATTTGTCTTAACCTGATCATTGCTAACTATTTGGATTTGTTTGTATCCACACAATACATCTAGGAAAGAAAAAAACTTCTTCCCAATTAATGTTTCAAGAACCTGGTTGATGAAGGGTAATGGAAATGATCCTTTTGCGTAGCCTTGTTTAACCCCTATCATCGACACATATTCTCCACTTGAAATTTTTCCTTGGAACTATAATCGGTGAAGATACGCATTGTCTTTCAGAGATGGGATAAATAAATCCAACCTCCAATAGCTTTTGTAGTTATTCCTTAACAATTCTTTTCAACGTAGGATTCATTCTTCTTTGTTTTTGGTGAACAGAATGACATTATTCTCCTATATATATATATATATATTATGGGTACATATATTAGGATAAATTCCCTTCAAGTATGTGTATTTTCAAGAAAAGACCTCCTTCTCATTCTGGAGAATTTTTAATAATTGCTCAGTTTCAGAGGGCGAAAGGTTGGGATTGATATTCAAGACTTTCTTGGGATCGATCTCTACTACAATACTACTATGAAATACTATGCCAGGAACATTTTCAGTTTCATTTTCCATTGAATATCTTCCTGGATAACATTTCTCATGACAAATTCTAATATTCGTTAGGTTGGGCAAGAGATTGAATCGGGATCACTGATAAACGTGCTAATATCATCCTCTTTTGTTTTTTCCTTAAAAAAAAGAGCTTTCCCAATAGTGAGAATCGGTATTACATTCTCATTTTCATATTCATATTCATTGCAAAGGGAAGGTTTTTGTGCTAGAGTCTACCCAGGTTTGGTCGATGAGCTTGGTTCCACAATAGGGAAAAAAATAATAATCTTCGTAATTTCCCCATTTGATATTACCATGTTCCCAGATCGACACCCAATATAGGAATCGACCGTATTTATCCATGGTATTCCTAAGATCAGCATGTGCCCTCCTATTTTTGATTGAGTGTGTAGTACCAAGAGATCAACCAAGTATTCCCAATAATCCACGGAAATGATTACATCTTCCAACTTTCCTATAGGTCTCATAGTGGATCTATCTGCAAGTTCTAGAATCATTAGGGTTGGTTTGAGGTTAAATAAACCCATAGTAAGTAGAGTTTCTGAAGTTATAACGTTAATTGTAGCCCCAAGGTCTACCACAATATTTAGAATATCAATGCCCTTGATTTTCATTGTCAGGATTGGATTCCATGGATCATCGTATTTAACAAGTGTAGTTTTTCCCAACATTATATCTGATAATTTCCGCATGACATGGATGGTAAGTGGATCTTTAGGCTTCCTCCCATGTTTCTTTAAGCATGATTATCTAATTTTCTTAGCATATATTGTCACATCATTCATGGCTTGGAGCAATGAGATTTTGATAAATATATTATGTAATTCTCCCAAAAGGTCGAATTCAAGTTGGGGGATATGCTTACTCACATATAAGATTTCAAGATAAGTTGGGCATGTGTGACCCCCTTCAGTGAAAAATTTTTTAGTGGGGGTTTTTTGTTCCGCAAAAATTTGTGTCGGATTACACCCAGCTTCCCCAGAGGGTTGTATAAGTTCTAGTTCTAAGGTTGAAACTTCATCCTCAGATTGTTCAATTATTATTGGTGATTTTTTTTTATTCACCACTCATCTGGAATAAACGTTTAAATAAATACACTCTAAAGTGGCAATACTATATGAAAGATGATTGAGTGTCTCAATATTTTGAACCCCCCTATTGTTTGGATTCGAGTTGGGTTGGAAGGGAAATTGAGGATGAAGAGGAGGAGTAATAGCAGAGGAATTTGGTGGGATTTGTAGTTGTTTCTATTCCATAGGCTAAGGAAGTTGATTTGTAGGAACAGGGGGTCCATGCCACTTCTGAGACCAAGACGGGACTAGACTAGATTGACATGACCATGACTGGCATGGTGTAGGATATTGGTAATAATGCATCCATGGTGGAGAATGAAATGGTGCAGTATATGACCCATAATTCCAATTAAAATACTGAGAAGGGTCTTGATTCATACTAGGATTCATATTCTGCGGTCATTGTTTCCATGGCTTCTTTGGTCCCATAAAATAGAGATGGTTTGTTTTTGCACCTGTCCCCTAGAAAACTGCCTTCATCCCAGGAAGTGATGGACATGTGCTTGTGGAGTGATTTTTATCGCATATTGCATAGGTTTCAACAGCATTAGGTGTACACTCTTTTAGTAGGTGCTTCTTCCTACACTTTGGGCATAAGATGGCCATTTCTTTCTCAGCTTCAATCTGCTTATGTTTTTCTTGCAGAACATCCAACTATGTAGATAATGTCTTTAATATGTCAGTCCTAAAATTTTCCAATATATTCCCAATTTATGCCTTTGTGACCCCATTAATGTATGGTTTGTGAGTTCTTCTATAAGCTTCTTTTTTTCCTTGTTTGTTCCTTGCGGCTCCTCATGAACATTTTTTACACATTTCGCACATAGTGTTGAAATATTCCTTTTAGATATATCCCTTTCCTACTACCTTTATAAGTTCCATAGATTCTTCTCTTAATGCACGAAGAAGGATTATCTTCAAAATATCTTTATCCATATCAATATGGCATGATATTTTCAAACTATAATTAAAGAATTCTAAAAATTCCTCCATATTCTCATCCTCATTCTACATTAGCTTAAAGATATCTTCTTTAATGTCCCAAGACTTGCAATAGTCCTGGTATTTCTCAAGGAATATTTTACTCATATCGTCCCACATTGTAATATAATTTCCTCCTAGAATCGTAAACCACAGCACTGATGTCCCCTTAGCCGGAATTATTTTTAATTTTTAAGCATCTGAAATGTAATCACATCCTGGGTAGACAACATCAAACCCAAAGATAAATGTATTTAGATCCTCACAAGAAAGGCAATGGAAGTTAGATAATGTTTTCATAGGAATATATTTCATAGGTGTGTTTCCTCTAATGTCCCCAATTGGGAATTCAATTGTATAAATTGTGTTGGCCATGAATTACCTCCAATATTCACTTTTAATCTTAGCAGGTTCTAGCTTCACTACGATACGCGTTTGAACTTTCTTAACAATACTTCCACACTCGGGAAGAAGAATTAATTCTCCTACCTTTTATCCTTCAACACTTTCATATCCTCTGCTTCCTACTTCCTCTTCTCCTTCAGGACCTTCAACGCTTAGTTCCTTATATTTTCTACTTCCTGGTTCCTCTTCTCTAGGCTTTTCTTTTTCCATCGAGGTTGGTTCTAGTTGCGATACTGCCTAGGCCCAATACCCCATCTGAGATCTCACCCTGATAGCTTCCCTTGATGAGTTTCCTGAAACATCTTTTGAGATGATTTCCTAAGTATAGGTAGTTTTTCCTAGATCTTTGCTTCTTCAACCTCTGCTGCTTGTGAGTTCTGGGAGTCCTCCTCTACCCCCTAGCTTTATTTCTCTATTCATGCAATCTAAAGAGACAGAGACTTAAATAAAAATAAAAATAAAAAAATCTAGTTCTTGGGCCCTAGTGTAAGGATTGGCACAAACCTTGCCTCACCAAGACGACAGAGTGGATTTTACAGGAAATTTAAAATGAAGGATAAAATTAAACGATCAAATTAGTCATAACGCTCGGGCCCTGGTGTAAGGATTGGTGCAAACCTTACCTAAAAATGATGACAGAGTGGGTTCTATGGTCAATTAAAAAGCATAAAATAAAGTCAACCCAATCAAAACAATCCATGTAAATTTAATGCTCGAGTCTTGGAAGACGTGATACAAAACCACACCTAACTAGGACGAGAGAGTGGTCCTATGGGAAATATTGGCCATCTTTTTGCGCCTTTGATATCTTTCCTGAAACTAACACAAAAATATCAGGGTATTAATATAGGTTTATAAATTCAATCTCGTTCACATTTACTTGTCAATCTGGGGTTCGTCTAGTTATTTCAAGGATATCGTGCATGGTCTATACAAGCCACATGTTCCGTACCTAGTATTGAGAAGTAAAGAAATATAAGGACCAAAGAAAGCTACTAATTGAGTAACAAAAATCAAATAAGGTTGACCTCTAAGTAAAATCAATCCAAGGAAATGAAAATTATGAGATCACAACAAAATTATAGAACAACAAGAAAAGAAACAACAATCATAAATTATAAACAATATAACTCTAAAACATACCTATACCATACAATTGTGTCCAACAACACCTAATTGAAAGAGTGGGCCAAAATCTTAGATCAAGGTCGTGGTTTGGAAATGATATACTATGCCAAGTTACAATGCAATGATACTTTCATTAAATTGAAAAATAAACTACAACATAGTTATGTTGTTACACAAGAAAGGATGATCAACTAGTTCTCTCGGTTATGCCATACTTATACACAAACACCAATACATGAATAACATGTATTTAACAAAACCCATAGGTCATGGTGACTGTCTGTTCAAAAATATACAATGATTCCCATTATACAAAACAAGATGGAAAGATATAGACAACGTTGTATCTTCTAGCTATTCAGTGATTAGAAGTAGTTGGTTCCTTTTTGGTCCAGTCCTTGAAATAACGTTGCCAATCCAAAGTCAACAGTACCATGATAGGACCTATTTAATCTAATGGTATTAGGTGTGAGTTGTTGGACAATCTACAGGGAATCTTAGTTAGTAAATCATCTAAGTAACATTCCTCTATGACTATCGTTTCATCAATTGACAATTCAAGAAGACATGACATTATAATATACCTTCTCGTTAGTTGGGACACAAATTGACCTCAAAATAACTATAAAGTGAATAAAAAGGGGTAGATGTAAGAAGGAAAAAGTGGGTAATTTCAGCAGCCAACGAAAACGACACTAATTAGAGTGAAAGAAAGTGAAAGAGACAGCCGAAAACATGAAAACAACACTCGCGGAAACAAAGGTCTATGAAAGAAACAATTTTTAAAAATCACTGAAATTGGAGTACAAAAATAACTAGAATATGAGAAAATAATTTTGTCAGTGTGAACTAACTATTGACATGAACTGGACATCACAGAGGCACAATCTTCATGGATTGTGCTATGCTTGTTCAAGCTTGCATAAAAGAATGTGCTCATGGACTTGCTGTAGATTGAGTGTGTGTGACCAAGTGACTTCGGCACTTCCAATCCAAGAAGCGAGCTCAAAAAGCATCAACTAGCCAAGAAGTGACTACAAAATTATTAAATCCAACATCCATAGTAGGCTCCAATATTCGAGTGTACGCAAAATTTTGGAGGGTGTTTTTCATAGCGAAAACACATGGTGACACATTGGTATAACTCCAAATTATCTTCCTTGGTCGATTATTTCACATGGGATATAGTTATTTAGGAAGTATTGATTCATCATTTAGATTACCATGGCTTCCCAAGTTACCCCATGTATAAACATAGTCCCCTTCATTCCTTTACTCAGTTAAACAGAAACATAATATCAACAATCACACAATGTTTCGAATCAGGATAGGGTATTGAATTTCGTGAGATTTAGATTTTAAGAGTATATTTTTCATATATGGCATATAAATTACCCTAATGGAGTCATTTTAGGGACGCAAACATTGCTCCACTGTCAGGAGGCATCGACAGTACCCTGACGGAGTTGCTTGTTTCACCTCTCTACGCAGGAAGCTTTTCTCTTCTTTTTCATTTATTTATTATTTTATATATGGATGTGCATCGAATCTTATTTAATTCATGGGCAGAAGAGGGATCCTTACTTATTGATATAAGGATAGGTTGTCCCTTCAGAGAAGCATATATAATACCTATGAGATTGGTTTTCTCATTTATATTTTTCCCATGTCCTTCTCTACTTGATTGGAATAGCCATAAAACGCTGAAACATAAAAACTCAAGTGTATGGATGATGTTTCTATAATATGCATGGAGATCATATTTTGACATAAATATTTATTAACCCAAGGATCATATTTTCCGTTAGAGCATCATCGACCAAAACATGTAACCAAGACAAGGAAGAACGTTAGAGAGTTAGCAAAATGTTGCAATGTCACAAAGTCCTTTTCTATTTTTCCACATTCACTTGTGAGCCATCAAAGCATATTCATGGAAGTTATCACAAAAAAAAATAAAACACACAAGGAAATAAAACCAGAAGACAAGACAGAAAGAGGCCAAAGTAAAATATGACGCGAAACGAAAACTAGAAAACATAATAAAAACTACAAGAAACGAATGTAGGATGATTTTCCAGGTAAACTAGAAAGAAACTAGCCCTGATCCTAACCTAACTAGCTAGGAGGTCAAGGTATCGTATAATGGTCCATTTAATATCTAATGTAGCCAATGTATTTGTTCCTGACCTGCATCCACAAAGTTACAAACAATTAAAACAGATATAAAGTAATTTTCAACCGAATATATAAGAACTTGAATAACATGCACAAAAATTTGAAGGCATTTCCTATCAATAGAAAGATAGGATATAACCTCTATTTATATCTAGTTTAAATTCTTACCCTTTATACAAGAACCATCATTCAACAAAGCTCGGAAGATTCTCATGGATGTGTCTCCATATACACCGAAATCCTTGGCAAGCACGAGGAAATATTGGAAATTTTTATTTGCGACAGAGCTTTCCAGGTAATATTTTTCCAACCATTCAACTATTGGATCGTAAAATTCATGATAATCCTCTTGAAAACCCCAAAATATTTAGAAAGATTAATTTTCAATAGAGGCACAGTATTACGATGTTAATATTGTGAGGGGAAATAGGTTTGATCATATTCAGTGATCATGTCGAGACATGAGGACCTACCATAACCATCAACAAAAGTTGATGTGCCTCAACTTATTTGAAATTAACTAAATAGTGAAATGTTGAACCATAAATATCAAAGGATGTAAAAAAAAAATTTATTGGATGTGTAGATGGGAAAATCATTAGTTGAATGGAATAATTATCAGATGTACTAATTAAATCATCAGAAGAGAGGGATTGTGTGAAAGAAACCATATATGAATTAGTTCAAGTAGCTTAAGAGAGTTGTGAGATCGTGACATAACCATTAACAAAATTTGAAGTGCCTCGAATTCCTAACAAGTCTCAGAACTTTCAAGGATTGTAAAATCACATCCTTAAGATTGAAACACATCGTGCATGGTGTGAGGGTAGTTGTTAAACCTAGTTTCAGTGAGACCACTACTCACTGGATGGCAGCCATCTCTATTATTGATTTGACCATATTTTTCAACTTCAACAACCATAATACTCGAATTGAAATATTCTTCTGATTGCAAATCCAAATATAAATGAATTGGAGAAATTTCATGAGAAATCTGATTTGAACATTTGACTTCATGCAAGAGAAGAGATGATGAGGGGTGGAAAGAGTACTCTATGATTTGACTATTTTTATTTTCATCATGGATAATCTCACTTCTTGTGTCAATTGAGAATATAACCCATCGGATAAACAACATGAAGAGCATGGAGTATATTTGTCGCAAATAGATGCATTGTAAATGACAGAACACAAAGGATAGTGAGATGAAGAAGAAGTCTCGATAAGAGAATCTTCCTTGATCGAATTAGATTCAAGATTAAAATCTTCATGAGAAATTGAAAGATTAGTCGATAGACTTGGGTGTTCATAATCACACACATTAACACAATCATCATCATTGGAATGATTTTTTCCCAGGGCTACATATTTTTTGGAATAATTGGCTGCATTTGATTCACTACCGAGATTCTCAAATTGGGGATCACACAAGAATGGAAATTCATTGTTTTGACATGGGGTAATTTGAAAAAGAGAAGAAGTATTGGAGGAATCTTAACCTTCCTACTCCTCTAATTGTATAATGTGACTACCTTGTATCTTATGTCAATTTAAAACAACAACTCGAAAATTAAGAGAGTGTAAAAAACTAGCTGGTAGAGAAAATTGATCTGTCAGATCACAATAAAAAGAATCATGGCGCATAGGCGATAGAGGATAACAGAAATATAAATCAGATTCTAGACCACATTTATGAATAGTAACATCATCTTGTGGAATGCAGAAGTTAGTCTTCACTATAGGCTTCATGAGACACTCTTGAATTTACTGCATTGAATATGAATCATGAAAATAGTAAGAATAATGAGAAGTTGGATTAGCAATTTGATTTACAGATTTCCAAACATTACAATCATCAGAAGGAGGCACCCACTTTGGGACTGGAAAAGGAGGAGGACAAGGAACAAAAGGAATAATAGGTTCCTCCTCTGAAATTATAGGTGCCTCATGATTCACAAGAGTTGGGGAAGTGAAAAAAAAGGTATTTTAAATTCAAATGGATTCAAAGAAATCTAAACCAAATGTTCAAACTTTTTCTGATAGAAATATTGATGCATATATTCTTCAGGAAATTCATAGCATAAATGAAAGAACCTATTACAAAAACCCATAAGTGATTCATCAAGATCCATTCTAACTTTATTGATTCTTTTGGGAACATCTCGGTAATCATACCAATCAAAATCTTGGTGAAGCTCCTTGGTAAATTGACAAAAGGAGTGAATGGAATTAGATGGTAAGGTATGACACATCGAAAAACATGACCTTCAAGAGTGAGTGTTAATCAAATACACATAAAATCTTCATCATCTATTTAAATAGATTTACATAACCCAAGAAAATCATTTATGTCTCTGGATAAAAACATACCATCCTTTCCATTAAACTTGAATTGAGACAAGGCATAAACAAGTTCCATGGAGATTGAAAGTTTACTAGGAGGTAGGTTAGAAAAACACTATAGGATTATGATTTAGGAAAGATCCATTTTAGATAATAGGTTCAAAATAGGCTCAACTAGCACAAATTTTCATCTAGCCCTCCTTCTAGCACCATTTTTTACGGTGTTTGAAATATGTCAAACAAGGGGTCTCCCTGATGTGAAGTCCAAATTAGGCCTCACACTATTTTGAATAGGAGCCCCATCTAGAGTATTGAACCGGTTTCTATGTATTCTTATGGATTTTCCTTTTCTCTAACTGTTATTAAGAGATAGGAATGTGTAGTACCTTCGAAGAGAAAGAAGGTGTTCCAGGTGAGTGTTCAATTGTAGGAGTGTCAAATTTCTTCTACTGCGGAGGGAAAGAGTAAAGTGAGCCTTTGAGAGAGTGGTAATAGGATGACCATAGTAGAGACACACGAAACCAAGAAGGATATTTCTAACACCTAGTGGAAGATTCCACAAAATATGTGACGGTCATTACAATCACTCAATGAGAAAGATATGTATAGTATCCTGCAAAATAGTCCACATGGATGGGACAATGATAAAAACCATTACAACACATTCTCAATAAGATAATTACTAAAATAAAAAATAGTTCAACTACTTTAGCATAGATGAAAGAAAACATGGAATACAAACATCTGCAAAATAATATAAATATTCATAATCCATGAATGAATAACATGTTGGCCTTGTAGGCTTTTATTGTTAAGTAAAACTTCCAAGACACATGTTTACAATGAACATCACTAGCTCAAATAGTGGAGCATTGGAGATACTCTTTTCTCCTCAAAATAATTATCTTATCTCTCTAATGCCTTGAGAGAGGGACTAAGGTGAAAATTTCCTTCCTCATAAAATGAGGGTGTATATATAACCAATGGGGAGGTGATACTTCACCTTCCTTGTGACTCTTTGACCACACTCATGACTGTTTGACTTCCCATGGCATTTCGAATTTACGTTACTCTTCATGTTTTATACATGTCCTTTAGACTTCTACTTTACAATAAATTTCTCCTATATTGAATTACTTATTCCACAAAATGATGTGGCACATGAAGACTCATGAAATGACATGACATGACACTGACGATATGGACTACATGATGACATGGCAATGTCAAACCACTATTTGTTGTTCCTTTCTTTGTGTATTCTTGAAAATATGGTGCATGTTCTTCTTCTTCCTCCTTCTTATGACTTGAAGATGAGGAGTATTCAATGTGATCTTGGTCTTTCATCTTTTGTTATAGTTTGATGTTCCTTTGTCTTCTAGACTATTTATCATCTTATCTCTTAAGCTACATATGTGTTGGAAATACTGAGAGGGGGGGTGAATCAGTATTTCTTTCAATTAGAGCATTAGTTAATATTCAATTATTATTAGTGTTTGTACAATGATAGCAGCAAACAAGAGGAACACAAATGCACACAGTTTTTAAGGTGGAAACCAACTCCGAGACAAAAAACCACCTAATGCTTTTCTAATAATTCTTTTCAACTCCAATTGAAAATAAAGCTCCAACTTCCTAGAATCTAGAAAATCATTCTTCTCCAGCTCCCACTGGATGGACGCTCCAACACTCGAGATTCTTCAGTAGTCACTGAATGGATACCCCAACACCCAATGAGCTACAACTCACCCTAGCACCACCCTACCACTCTATAGAAGAATAAAAGAAGAATGGACTCATGTACCAGGGAAAATGGTCCACTTTACAATGATATAGAATGATGTAGAAGAAGAAGATATACTAGACCATAACCCCAACTTTGACACAACCACCTAATGATGATCCTAGACCTCCCAACACTGCTTCTTCAACCCTTGGCTGATAGACACTAGTACAATTTTTACAATAATGTATTTACAATGACTAAGTACAATGATACCTTTACAATGATTGTATGCATTGCTGCCCACTTGAAGAATTCATATGATGAACTTCTTGTTGCTGTTATGCACCTTGGTTACTGCTCTTGTCATGCTACCCTCTATTGCACCTTGTTTTTCTTTTCTGCCATAGAAATTTTGGTCCTTTGCAATCCTTGACAACACATGATCTAGCTTTTTCTTGCCTTCTAAAAGCTTGATATTGAATATGGTGTATCTCTGTTATTTCACATCCGCAATATCTAATTTTTGGTCTTGCAGTATTCCTCTGAGTCTTCTTTCCCATGCCATAGGTTTGACCCAATTTGGATTCTTCAAGAGAGAGTTATAATCAATTTCTCACACTGTCCTAATTATGGACTATTTCAGCAGAGCGCACTTGTACGACATGCCACGTGTCACTGTTTCTTCATTTTCCTCTGAAATTTATAGATAAAAAACTATAGACAGTGCGCTATCTGCCACTTTTTATGGAATTCCAATCCAATACTTAGAGAGAGAGTTAGGATGATTTTACCAAGGTCACTTCTTTGAGATGAATTTCAGGAGCCTGCAAAAGCCCTTACTTCCACAGATCATATCTCCTAAAATATTGTGGAAATTGATCTAAAATTTTTACTGCAGCTTCCTCGGGATTTCAGATTTGCCTCATAAAACTTTTAGCTTCTGAGCCTTCGTAGAAAAAAAGTTAGAGCGAAAATTCCATGATGACCTGTTTCAGATGGCCAAATCCCATACATAAGGAGGAAATGAAGATCACAATTTATATGAATGCTTAAGTTGAGAGGGGCTTCAACAAGTGAACATGGGAGGGATCTTAGGAGCTTAAAAAATATTAATTATGACTTTTCAATGACCCATGCCCCAAACCCATGGGGTTTTAGCCCACTAACTGGGGTACAAACTTCAAACATGAATATCTCTCAAACCGTGAAGAATTACATGGCGTGCCATATATCACCGTGTGGAAACGTTCCTTGATAAGTAGAAACCATAAAACAATATTGTTGACCCGTAGTTTCATGTTTTTGGTAGGTCAAAATTCCCATGAAATATTGGGTTAGGTCCCTGAAAGGTTACCATGACATCAATGACAACCGCTAATCAAAAATCTCCCCTCAGTATTGATGGCAACACAAGTTCCCCTCGCGATCATGACACCTCTTCCTACAACATTTTCCCCTTTGACATCAATGGAAAAGGGTAATTTCCTAAACACAACTATCCTCGTTGACTTTTACACTTCACTCACATCGATACACAACCGTCCCATGTATTCGTACACTTCCACTCCCTTTATATTCGAAAAGAAAATCTAATGAGAATCAGAGAATCTCAAGCTTCTGCAAAGATATTCCTTCAATGCTGGCGAATATTTAATATGTGATTCTTTTGGTGCTGCTTGGAATCTTTCTACTTGTCCAACTGCTTGCATAACATTTGTTCGGGAGGCTGTTACATATAGAAGACTACTAATCATAGATCTGTACAACCTTTGATCCACATCCTTAGATGAGTCATCAATGCTCAATTTGAAACCAAGTAAATACATCTCTAAATCACTTTTCACCTTTGTAGAAAAATTCTTACTTAATCGATCATCATTGCTACTAATTATTGTATCATCTTCTTTAGCTATTAGACATGCTTTAGTTGCTTCATCCTGAACATATATGTCATTTGGAGCTCGAATTGTTGTAGCCACAATTTCACCATACATGCCTTTCCTGATTTCACATTTCATGGAGTTGAATAGTATTATGTGTCCTTGATCACACATTTGTCCAACACTAAGAAGATTGTGATTCATGTTTTCAACCAATAGAACATTCTTGGCTAGAACATCTTTGCTTTCGAGAGTGACAGTACCTGATCCTATAACATTTGAAGATCCATCATTTTCAAAGGACATGGTTCCATCGTTCTTCTCTTTTAGAGATACAAATTTATTTCTATCTCTAGTCATATGCGTTGAGAAACCGCTATCAACATACCACACATATTTGTTCTTTTGAGCCTTGAGAGCGAGAGCACAATTATCATTCTTCTTCTTCTTCCATGTTTGTCTATTCTGGTGGCTTCGAAGATTCTTCTCGGAGGATTTTCAAGTCTACAGTTTTTGGCTATATGTTCAAAGTTTCGACGGTAACATTCAATGTTATTTCTTAAATGTCAAATCCATTGATATTCGTTGAGCTCCCGGGAGGTTCATATTTGATGTATCTCCTAGAATTTTATTCGTTCCTAGGATACACACCATTCTACAGCCTTTTTACATCACAATTTTTCCACATGAATAACAGTAGCCATAAAAAATATGTTGGTACCTGGATGGAAATTTTTGTCGAGGAATTTTCTTCCAAGGCTGTTCTTGTGAATATTTTCCAATGAAGTATACATGCATGTAAGATCTCATAGGTTCATTGTATTTTGTTGTAGAAGGTCCTGCTTCTTCTTTGTAACCGATGCCAGTTCTGTCATTGTAAGAGTGTTGATTGTTGTTGAGTTCTTCCAATTCCCTTGAGCTATTGGCATAGTTTTGGATAGTTTTTCCTTTCTTCACTTCCTCATGCAGTGAGACTAGTTCGCTTCTAATTCTTTCTTGGCTGTTTTCTTCCAACTTCTTTGAAGTGACTTTCACGACCTAGGTTCTTCAACTTCAATTTTGAGATCTTTGAACTTGCTTCTTCAAGAGTTTTGAAACTAGATCTTCTCTGCTTTAGATCTTTTATAAGCTTGATTGCTTCCTCATAAAATTCATCTATGGTCCATCCTTTCTTTTTCATTGTTTACATCTTGCTTATTGTGCTTGGGTTTATTGTGCTTGGCCATAAACAATACTTTCTCATTGGCTTCTTCTTTGCTATCACTTTATTCATCCGATGATGAGCTATGTTCTTTAGAGAGAAAGTTCATTTTGGATCCTTTCTTTTTGCATTTTTTGTTTAATTTCTTAAAGCCTTTCTTTCCTTTTGAGTTTCCATCACTTTTTTTCGGACATTTTGCTACAAAATTCCCAACCTCACCACAACCGAAAAATATCAATGGAATTTTGCCTTTGAATTTTCCCTTACTAGGTTTTAGTTTTATCGTAAAGTAAGCATATTATTCATTTGAAAGACCTTCTCCATCATCTCCCTTTTCTTCACACTTGCAGGTGCATGTCATTTCAATTGAAGGTTGTTTTTCCTTATTGGTTTTATTAGATGCAATGAACGCAGTTTCTAGATGCAAAGTACCCTCTTCTTCATCAAGTTTCATTTCATATGCTATGAGAACTCCATGTAATTCCTCTTTGCTGAGTTTGTCCATATTTGCTCTATATTCTAAGACTGATACCTTTGGGTTGAATCTCCCTAGTAACGTTCTAAAAATCTTCCGTATAATAGTATTCTCGTCAACTGGCTCTCCCAATCCTTCCAAAGTATTGGTTATTTCATCAACATATTGAAAGTATGCAGCAATGTTGCAATCTTCTTTCATTCTAAGTTGCTCAAATTTTGCTCTATAGATTTGAAGCTTTGCTTCTTTGAAATTTGAGTCACCTGCATATATATTCTCAAGCTTGTCCCATACATATTTGGCAGTTTTACAACCCAACACCTTATGATAAGAAGATTCAATAAGTCCACTGATAATAATATTCTTTGCTTTTGCATCATTTACCAAATTCTTCTTACCTTCTTCATCCGTAGTTGATGTAAATCCATTTTGAATAATGTCCCATACTTCGTAACCTTGCACCAAGAGATAGACCTCCATTCTTCCTTTCCAAAGTGCATAATTATTTTCATTGAATAGAGGTACACCATTCTTGGTATACTCCATGACCTCCTTCCAGCTGTTAAACTCAAATTGAAGGAACCAAGCTCTAATACCAATTGTTGGAAATACTAAGAGGGGGGGTGAATCAGTATTTCTTTCAATTAGAGCATTAGTTAATCTTCAACTATTATCAGTATTTGTACAATGATAGCAGCAAACAAGAGGAACACAAATGCACACAGTTTTTAAGGTGGAAACCCACTTCGGGAAAACCACCTAATGCTTTTCTAATAATTCTTTTCAACTCCAATTGAAAATAAAGCTCCAACTTCCTAGAATCTAGAAAAGCATTCTTCTCCATCTCCCACTGGATGGACGCTCCAATGCCCGAGATTCTTCAGTAGTCACTGAACGGATGCCCCAACACCTAATGAGCTACAACTCACCCTAGCACCACCCTACCACCCTATAGAAGAATAAAAGAAGAATGGACTCCCGTACCAGGGAAAATGGTCCACTTTACAATGATTTAGAATGATTTAGAAGAAGAATATATACTAGACCATAACCCAAACTTTGACACAACCACCTAATGATGATCCTAGACCTCCTAACACTACCTCTTCAACCATTGGTAGATAGACACTAGTACAATTTGTATGATAATGTATTTACAATGACTAAGTACAATGATACATTTGCAATGATTGTATGCAGTGTTGCCCACTTGAAGACTTCATATGATGAACTTCTTGCTGCTGTTATGCACCTTGGTTGCTACTCTTTTCATGCTACCCTCTGCTGCACCTTGTTTTGCTTTTCTATCGTAAAAAGTCTGGTCCTTTGCAATCCTTGACAACACATGATCTAGCTTTTTCTTTCCTTCTAGGAGCTCGATATTGAATATGGTGTATCTCTATTATTTCAGATCCTTAATATCTAATTTTTAGTCTTATATTAGTCATCTGAGTCTTCTTTCCAATGCCATAGGTCTAACCCAATTTGGATTCTTCAAGAGAGAGCTATACCCAATTTCTCACACAACCCTAATTATGGACTGTTTCAGTAGAGTGCACTTGTACGGCGTGCCATGTGTCACTGTTTCTTCATTTTCCTCTAAAATTTATAGAGTGAAAACTAAATACTATGCACTATCTACCACCTTTTATGAAATTCCAATCCGATACTTAGAGAGAGAGAGTTATGACAAGTTTACCAAGGTCACTTCTTAGAGATGAATTTCAAGAGCCTGCAAAAAACCTTACTTCCACAGATCATATCTCCAAAAATATTGTGCAACTTGATCTAAAATTTTTACTGAATATTCCTCAGGATTTCGGCTTAGCCTCATAAAACTTTCAGCTTTTGAGCCTTTGTAGAAAAAAATTTAGAGCGAATATTCCATGATGACCTGTTTCAGATGGCCAAATCCCATGCATAAGGAGGAAATGAAGATCACAATTTATATGAATGCTTAAGTTGAGAGGGGCTTCAAGAAGTGAACATGGGAGGGATCTTGGGAGCTTAGAAAATATTAATTATGACTTTTCAATGATCCATGCCCCAACCCCATGGGGTTTTAGCCCACTAACTAGGGGTACAAACTTCAAACATGAATATCTCTCAAACCATGAAGAATTACATGGCTTGCCATAGATCAACGGAAACATCTCGATAAGTAGAAACCATCAAAAGAATTATTGACCCAGAATATATTAATTTGGTAGGTCAAAATTCCCATGCAATATTGGGTTAGCCCCTGGTGCTGCTTGGGTTGACATCAATGACAACCACTGATCAACAATATGTGTCTTCTAGCATGACCTCCTTCTCCTTCTTCATCAACTTTCCATAGCATGATATAGTACCTGCATATGCAATCCACTCATGACAAGATGGCATAAATCCAATAAGCCCCTAGCCTAAGGTGGTGAATATTGATCCATTGATTGAGCTGAAACAAGGTGATAGGCTGAGCAAGAAGCTTAGTGACTACACAATTACATAGCTTAGGTAGTCAGGGGTGAATTTTTAGCATCGAGACTGCATAATGCGTAGTTTAGGCTGGACTAAGGAAAATAATTGTGCAATATGGGAGCTTAATGTGACATGATGAGGGGATGGGCACTAGATCAACCTATTGCACAATTTTGGAGGGCAGAGGAGGCTTGACCATTACGTAATTGTTTAGATCAAGAGCCCAAGGGTTGATTTCAAGGCCATATATTGAACAATGCATAGTTGAGTCTAGGCTGAAGGACCGGATTGTGCAATTCTAGAGGCTAATGTCTGAGTTTTGAGCACTGACATTGATTAATGTGTAGTACTGGTGTTTCAATTGAAAACAAAAGGAGTTGTTTCTTCTTGATCTAGTGTCTGATAGATCACCAGACGGATACAAGCACGACTAAGAAGATATGCAAGATCCCCAATCCAACATGATTCACAAGAAACATGCAATTGGATCTATGCTATGATGAAGAGAAGAGTACCTTTCCTCCTCGTAGTTTGGGGAAAGATATTGAGTTCGAAGAATTTTTTTTTGCACTCGACACAAATGATCTACCCAATTTGCTTCTGATCTCAATACCTACACAAAATCACAAGCATACAAGGATGATGAGTGATATTCCTCAAAATATCGTTAGATAAACAACGATAGAATGATAAAGCAATCACAAAATCTGAAACAAGATCATGTAAGGGGCATAGGAACTTGATCATATTCCATATTATGATGGATTATCTAACCAGCGTGAGGATGTTATGATGGGAATGTCAAAGGGACAATCTATTCCACAATAGGTGGCATATGGTGCTCACTAGGTTGATCATCTTCTATAATAACAGGTGACACCACCCATGGATCAAGAGGTCTATGGGGTCCACAGGTGCCAGAAGAGATCATATGCATAGGAGCAGTGGTAGGAGGTGAGGGAGTGTTGGGTGGAGGGAGTTGAGGAATAACCCCCATAAGGGTGAAAATTATGGAAAGTCTTGCCCCAACACTCTAAAACTGACCAGGATGGTCCCCCACAAGTGGTACATTAGTTCTAATAGTGGAATTTTGGGCCAATGTCACACAATATTCAAGCTGGTCAATTGTGATGATCTTGCCTTCATTAGGAAAGAAAAGGAATCAAAATAAATATGAGACCACTGCGGTCATGGCATAAAACCAACTACGACCAAGGAGTAGGTTATAATCTTAAGGAACGTTGATGACTTCAAGATTGACATGTATCATTTTTCACCCAAAATCAATGGAAAAGTTTGGGAGGACCCCCTTAGGAATGCAATTGTGATCATCAAATTCTTGGAGAGTCATATTCGATGTTGCGAGAGCTAGAGAATAAATAGTTTTCCAACAAGATATGGACATGACACAAGTGGAAGATCCCTCACCTACCAGAGTGCGATGGATATTATTCTGGGAAACACACACGATAATATGGAAAGTGATCTGATGGGAAAGATGTGAGGCAGATTTCTCGACAACAAGGCTTTGCACTACTGAGGACATCTTTGCAAGACCTCCAAGATAGACATGGCACAAGCCGACTGGGAAATACCTTCAACAATACTGTAACGTTGAGTAGCCCTGACAGAAGGGTTGTGTGTTGTCTTACGTAAAACACCCTTGGGGGGGAAATAGATAGGTTCCATAGCATTATCTAGAGTGAGAGGTCCAATGCAACTAGGTGGATCGAGTGAGTCCTTGTAAGGAGAACTTGACTCAAGAACATCATAGGACATAGCTCGTGTGGTCACGTTGACATCTTCCTTGAACATAAAGACAGTTGAATTGTGAGGGAGATGGGAATATAACCCCTTGTTTCCCCCTTGCAGAGGTCGAGAAGGTTAAGAAATAATTTTTTTTTGTGGTTGCGAAGGGAATGGATGAGTTAAAACAATAGGTTGTTGAGAATATGGTGGTGAAAGAAGCCTATGAACTTCGTCCATTTGAGGAAACTCATGAGGGAGATGATCACGTTAACAAATTTTACAAGGGAACTTGACTTTGTGGAAATGATCACTAGTGCCCCCTACTTGACTCTAAGGATTGGGTGGAGAATCCCAGACAATCTGATTTTTTTATTTAGTTCTATTATTATTTTTTTCTTTTTACCACTGGTTTGAAAATTGATCTTCAATTGAGTGGAATTCACCGTAATAAAATTTGTAGACTACTCATAAGGGGGTGCTTTAGCAGAGCCAGATGCACTTGTTGGGGCTTGAGATGTAATAATCAATTTCCCAAGGTGGGCATCAAGTTGGCGCATGGGATCAAAAACTGACCTAATCATGTGATTGTCATGTGGGTGAGGAACTTGTTTAGGCGGGTCAAAGGAAGGCTTAGGGCTTTGGGAAAAACTTCAAAAAATGTACCTGACTAGGAATTTATGGGAAGATAGAATAACTTGCTCCTTAGTTATAGCTGGAAACATGGACACACCTTTGGAAATTTGTGGACGGAGCGATCTAATGAACTATTTATGGAGAATTTCATCAGGTAACTTTGTTTGCACCAACCTCTTGCGACAACGCCACTCATGCCGAGTGTGGAATCATCTTATTTGAAGTTAGACAAAAGTTCAGAGTTCATATCATACCGAGTTCGTAACTGGAAATGTGTCAAAAAAGTTTGTGATAATGAGGCAAACTCGCCATAGGATGCAGTGTCTAACTCAATGTACCATTTGGAATCATCCCCTACTAATGTCCTTTGGAACAAGAAAATTTTAAAAGAATCATCGACCAAATAATTAATGAACACCATAGATGGTAGGTGGTGATATGGGTGGATGGATTCTCCCTAGGCTTCACTTCAAACTTGGGAATATCAAATGGTAATTTGGGGGGCATCGGTGGCCACTAGGGATCATGACAGATGGGGTCATTAGTTAATTTAGCAAGATCCAGTAAATCAAGAGAATATAGAAATGGATTGTAAATTTTGCTAAATGGGTCATAGGCACGAGAAGCCCCTGACCAACCTTTCGGTCCCCCTATAAATGGATTCGTTGGATCCGTTTTCTAGTGTTAAAAGGGGTTCACCCCAGAAAATGGTTCATTAGGGGAATTTTGAGGTCTAAAATGGGCCTCCTAAGGAAATTATAAAATAATATTTGATTATATCATCATATTTTATAGGGAAAAAAGAAAAAAATATTTTTTCAACTCATATTTTCAACTTATCTCCCTATGGGTTTACTCAAATTTCAAGCCAAAACACTTGTTGGATGAAAAATTCCATTCCTCATCCAAGGAGTACCCATGTTGCAAACTTTCGATTAACCCTACTACATGAAAAAAGAGAAATACATGAAAAATGTGATTGCAATCACGTTTTCCATGTATTTGTCATTTTTTGTGTAGCATAGTCCATCGAAAGTATGCAACATGGGTACTCCTTGGATGAGGAATTGAATTTTGCATCCAATGAGTACTCTCGCTCGAAATTTGAGTAAAACATTAAAAAGATAAGTTGAAAACACGAGTTGAAAAAGATAGTTTTATTATTATGGATTGATATATATGATATTTATCAACCATTTAATTTATATAACTACCTTAATAATTACTAATTATAACATACATATCTGAATAACTCTTATCTATTTACTATATTATATTTTAAACTTAAATATAAAATTTCAAACTAACTCATAAATTAATTATACATAAATTGATTTACAATAATATTTAGAAATAAATGTAGCATCTTGTAATTTTATAGGTTAAAGTGACATTTTATTTATTATTCAATGTATAGATATATGATTCATTTCATTATATTGTCGTGACATCATTGGGAAATTTCATATTTTATGTTTAACCACCTCCAATTTAACAACAACATATTAAGAAAATTGGTCATAAGAATCAATAACATATTGCTATTAGTAAATGAATCAATACAATTTTTCTAATTAATTTGTAATTTGAATAGTGATTAATTTAATTCAAAATAATAAATATTTTGATTATATAATTATAACATCAATATAAATTAATTAACGTAAATGATCACGTTATTTCCGGTTTTCACAATACCATGGTCTTTACAACATCTAAAAAGGAATAAGGAATGAGATTAAATATTTGTAGGGAATTTTATTTTTATATGGTGGGATTTCAACTTTTTTTTTTCTTTAATTTTAATTAATAATAAATTTAAAGGGTAATGAAATTATAAAACTAGGTAAACATTTGCATTATATTATTAAGGGTTGCATATATTAAAAGAAATGGTGTTCCTCTTCAACTTTAATATCATTTATATTAAATATCAAATTATTTTTTTATAGTGTATTTAATAAACATTTTTCTTATAGAAATTATTATTTTCTAAAATTTCTTTCCAAAAAATCATATTTTTATATTTGGAATTAGAAAAATTCTATTTTGTGGAGGTGTTTTTAAGAAACTGGTATAATGAACATTAAGTTGTCAAGGTCTTCCATAATGCCAAGAAACTTAAAAATAAAGATAAAAATAACGATAAAAACAAATATAACATTGTTAGGAAGGTTAAATTACCCTACATCTTATGTATCACTAATAGGATTACCAATATTTTATGTAAGAATAACATTTTTTCCACTTTCAAACCTATGAACACTATTCGTAACGACCTAAATTCTGTTAAAGATCCTCTTGGCCTTGAATTCTGAAAAGGTGTGTATCAAATCCCTTGATCTTGTGGAAAGTCATACATTGGGGAGACTGGTCATTCCATCAAAACTATGATCCAGGAACACTCAGCTGACATAAAACATAACTGCTCTAAAACCTTTACCCTAGCTGATCATTCAAACAACACCAAACATCACATTTGCATTGAAAACTTTCGCATTATTGCCAAAATCGGCTAAAATTTTAATAGAAAAAATAGGAAGGCCCTAGAAATAAATAAACATCCAAATAACCTCAACAGAAACAAAGAATGGAACATCAGTGACAATTGGATTTCCACATTAACTTCTAAGATAACCCCCTCTCAACACTAAAAATTTATTGTCAATGTCCTAGATTTAATAATTAACATAGTTCATTCGATTGATATAACCTAAATTCACTTAATTCTTATTTTTAATCTATTCCTATTATACTTCCCTTATTTATTTTTTCCTAAAATTAACAAACATTTAATTAAATAATAACATATTTTCCAAAACTATATTAATTTAATTCACATCATAATTACTTATTCCACTCACATTTTAAACATCACTATCTTAATTAATAACATATAATTAATATAGTTTTAGTTTTTACAATATAAATAATAAGAAATACATAATATTAAAAGCATAAATAAAACAATTTGAAATAAATTTTATAGTTTTAAATTAATATAAAATAATAATAACATAATATTAAAAATAATTAAATTAACTATAATTTGAATTAAAATTAATACATAGATGTAAGTCATTAATTAATCTAACCTTGTTGGCTTATACTTTTCTACACCAATCTTTACTTATTTATTTGACTTTCCTGAGATGAGTTTTTCATGCTTTTCTATATCTTAATAATGAACCTCGGTAGATGGTTCGAAACGTCAATAGAAGAATTAACTTAAGGCGATGGATCCAAAAACTGCATCACAAGAAAATATAGATTGCAGAAGTCTAAAATATGAAATCCTTACACTAGTTAGGAAAGGTCATATGTCATCTAGGAGACTACCCATTATCACCACATCATCTCTCTTCTCACTTTAAGTTGGTTCCTTTTCACGAGGAATTCCTTAATTCAAGTTTAATTAGACTTAAACAATATGGTGTTTAATAAGATCAATGAAACTAAAAGTATATAATAAAATTTGTGAAGGTTTAATCTACCATGATTCAAGTCAATCATTTCGGTTATGGAGTTAAAATGAAAAATAATAAGGTCTAAGTGAAGATGGGCAAATTTGATGGGGTATTTAGCTCACAATTTCAAGTACATATGTTCTATTATGAATACTACATCCAAAATCCAAACTTATTAAGAAAAATAATATGGTGTTTAATAATATCAATGAAATTGGATGAACATAATAGAATTGTGAAGCTTGAAACTGTCATGATTGAAATCAATCACTTGAGTTAGGGAGTTAAAATGAACAAGAATAAGCTCTAAGTGAAGATGGATGAATTTGACGGGGTATCTAGTTCTACTTAAATCCCACAAGTTCAAGTATATTTGTTCTCTTGTAAATACTACATCCACCATGAATCTCAATCTAGGGAATCCTTATATGCAATCCATCAACCATATTTAATCATAATACTATGCAAAACCAAGAATTCTGCTCAATACAAGTTTTTATAGAGTAGGAATTTGTCAACTATAATACCTAATTTAATCTATGATACTATAAACTTGTATGGATTTAAATCACAATATGAGTTCATATTTGTGTCACAAAATTAAAAAAAGACACATCCATTACATCAAATTAAAATATGACAATTTGTTCCAACAAATAGCGACATGTATAAGATGAAAACATTCCATCGATAAGACACAATAATAATATGTAATATTCCCAATTTTGTGAGTGCAAAAAATGCTAAGGGGTTTTGCCTAATTTTGGTGGAAAGGAGGAAAATATTATTTTTTATTAGAGAAGTGCGGAAAAATAATATTTTACTCGAAAATGGCAGAAAATATTATTTTATATTAAAATGGAGGAAAAATAATATTTTGTTGGAGAAGGCGATTTTTGTTTGTTTGTTTGTTGGAGAATGGAGAATGGTGGAAAACATTATTTTTATTTGAAAATGGAGGAAAATTATTATTTTACTAAAATGGTAGCGAAAGTCACTAAGTGGAAAATGGCCCCCACCAATAAAATAATATTAAAAATGAGTCTAGAGGGATGGAGAGAAAATATAAAAGGAGGAGAGAGATCTTAAGTTGGCATCGATGATTCAAGCATTGAAGATGTGGAGGAACTATCTTATTGGCAGGTGGTTTGTGTTGATGAGTGATCACAGTGGGCTGAGATACTTGTTTGACCAAGGATATCTAGTATCCCATGGAATAGTCCACAAGGATGGGACAATGATAACAACCATTACAACACATTCTCAATAAGATAAGTACAAAAATAACCGAAATAGTTCAACTAATTTAGCAAACATGAAATACAAACATCCACAAATAGGTCTTACAAATATTCATAACCTATGCATGAAGAATTTGTTGGCCTTGAAGGCTTTTTTTATTAAGTAAAAGTTCCAAGACACACATATACAATGAAGATCACTAGCTCCAATAGTGGAGCATTGGAGCCATTCCTTGCTTCTCAAAAGAACTAGAATTTCTCTAATACCTTGCGGGAGGAGCCAAGGTGAAAAGTTCCTTTTTCATACAATGAGGTTGTATATAAAACTAATTGGGAGGTGATGTATTTCATGCTATATTGAGGAAGAAAATTCCGTAATATGGGAGCTCCATGTGACAGGCTGAGGGGATGGGCATTGGATTAGCCTATTGTGCAGTCCTAAAGGGAAGAGGAGGCTTAGTCATTACACAATTGCATAACTCAAGATCTCAAGGGTTGAGCTTGAGGCCAGATATTTTGCAAAGTGAATTTGAGGCTAGGCTAAAGGGCTAGATTGCACAATTCTAAAGGAAAAGGTCTAACTTTCGAGCACTAAAATTGTGAAATACGCCGTACTCGAAGGACAAGAGGACAAGTGATTGCATATCTCAAGGGATCAATATTGAGGCTTGAGAACTGAGGCTTGAGGAATAATACTATGTAATTTGTAGTGATGGCTTAGCTAAAGAGAAATATTGCACAGTTTTAGGACTCATCAGTTGTGATTGAGCATTAAGGTTGTTAAATAAGAATTTCTTGGAGGAAAATAATGCACATTGCACAATTCCAAGAGGCAAGGCTACTAATTTATGGTTGAGACTACACAATGCATAGTTCAGGAGGGTTGGATGAGGGTTGGTTGTTCGGTCAAGAAGTTTTCCAAATTTCATTAAGTGTGGGACCGAAGAGGCTGATGTGAACAATGATATGACTTGAATGTGATCAAAAACTTCAAAAATTTTGACAACATAACAACATAGATCATCCAGAACATGTTAACAACATATTTTCCTCAATGCAACAACTTTGCAATGACTTGATCACGACAAGTGCGACACTAAAGGTACACTTTGCGACGTCTGTTACAACACTTGTGTGACAATGCTTAAAATTTTTTGAATGAGTGTCAATGATGTTTACATGGTTATACCAAATAAATCACACAAATATAACCCCTTGAAACCACTATAACAACCATACATACATTGTGTGGCAACTAACATGTGAAAAGACAAAAAATTTCTAAAGTGCAAACGACTCTTGCGATATGTGAACGACAATGAAAGCATCACATGTTAGAGAAAATATAACATGAAAACTATTGGGGTAATTATATAGGTTTATAAATTCAATCCCATTCACATTTACTTGTCAATCTGGGGTTCATCTAGTTATTTCAAGGGTATCGTGCAATGTCTATGCAAGCCACATGTTCCCTACCGAGTATTGAGAAAAAAAGAAATACAAGGCCCAAATAATGCTACGAATTGAGTGAAAAAAAACAAATAAGGTCAGCTTCTAAGTAAGAACAATCCAAGGAAATGGAAATTTTTATATAACACCAAAATGATAGAAAAATAAGATAAGGAAAATCAATCATAAAGTTCAAACAATACAACTCTAAAACATACCTATACCATACAATTGTTTCTTACAGTACATGATCGAAAGAGTGTGCCCAACTCTTTGATCAGGGTCATGGTTTGGAAATGATAGATTACACCAAGTTACAATGTGTTGGTACTTTCATTAAATTGAATAGTAAATTACAACAGAGTTTTGTTGCTACACAAGAAAGGATAATGAACCAATTATCTCAGTTGTGCCATACTTATACACAACCACAAATACATGAATAGCTTGTCTTTAACAAAACCCATGGGTCGTGTGACCGTCTATTCAAAAATATATAATGATTACCAATACATGAAATAGAATGGAAAGATATATACAACATTGGATCTGTCAGGTATTCGATGACTAAAAGAAGTTGGTCTGTTGCTAGTCCAATCCTCAAAATATCGCTGCCAATCCAAAATCAATAGTACCACGATAGGCCATGTTTCCTCGAATTGTATCCGAAGAAATTTTTTTGATAATTTGCAAGGAATATTTGTTAGTAAATCATCTAAGTAAAATTCCCCTATGACTACTGGTTCATCAATTAACAATTCAAGAAGACATGGCATTATAATATACCTTTTCATTAGTTGGGAAACAATTTGACCTTAAAAGATATACAAAGTGGATAAAAAGGGGTAAATGTAATAAGGAAAAAGTGGGTAATTTCAGCAACCAACATCTCCCCCTAACTAGCTTGGTTTCATGTCCTCATGCAATCCGATTTTGGCATAGATCAAATTTGGACCTATTGTGACTGTCATGGAACTGAGCGAGATCATATTTTCTTGCCATGCCAATACCTGGTAGCTGATACTCATGTGTATGAATGATATCCTTCCACCAGTCTTCATCCACTATGTATTTCAGCTCATATTGCTCAAATGGTAGCCAAATAATGGGAAAATAGAACCTTAACCCATACCAATTGCTTCCATAATGTTGTATGCAGGAAATGTATCATGGCACTCTTTCCAAGGCCCTATTAAAATTGGGTGCCCCGAAGGGCTCTAGTGCCCATACTGCTAATGATGAAAGCATCCAGCTCCTTTGCAAAGCATCCATGGCTTCTTCTCTGAAAGTATAAATTTTGTTGGTGCACAGGTCGATACACCATCATTAGGTCATGAGCATGTGTACCTTCCAGCCTGCTAACTTAATAAATTGTTAATGTTTAGTAGATATATCCTGACATTGGAAATTTTCCATTTTGATCATAAAAGAACGATTTTCCTAGTTGGCCTCAAATGTATCCAAAGCCTTTTCCCACTTAACTTGGCTAATTACTAAAGACATGAAATCTCTTAGCTGAATATCCCCCACGAATGGAACTGGGTTGAAATTTTGATCAATGTCCAGGATGTAATCATGCATGTACAACTCACACAAAAAATGTTGATTAATATAATTTTTGGCTCTCAGAATTTTTAACAATTGCATGGGATCTACTATGTTTTGGTCAGGTTCATAGTGGACGATTTCTATGCAAAATAACAAATATTGCTCATTAATAAAAATTGAATAAAAATTGGCAGGGGTCTGCACACCATTAATTGTTGCGTTAGAGAAAAAATCTCACCTTTTTCATTCTTTAGTAACTGAACTTGTCCCTGTAATTATTCAATCCTTTCCTAAAATTTCTCCAATTTCTGTTGAGCTTTCTCAATTTGGATCATATAATCGACAACTAATTTTGTTGCACTATCTCAAATTTCTTTTATTTATTTCTGTTGAACCTCTATGGGGATTGTCCCATGATGGAGACTAAGGGAAGTAGAATTCCAATCAATGAATCTCTGCAGATAGAATAAATTATTGTACCTCATCAAGATGGGAAAATGTCTGAGTCTATGTGGATGTTGAGGTCACCTTGCTCTCTTCTGTTTGTGTCGATATCGAAACCACCTCATTATAATATGTATTTATGGCCATCGACACTTTTTCGTTGGTCCTGGGAGCTATGTATGCTTGCCCATGTTTATTTTTCTTTGTTCCTTCTTTTTTGTGTGCAACCATTCCACCTGTTTCGTCAACTTTACAATATCCCTTTTTAACTAAAAATTTTCTTTCAACAATTGTCAATTTCAGTGCCGAGTAGAAATTTTCTTTACCACCCACTCTTCAATAGGTTCCTACTTTACCAATATTTCCTCTCTCTGTTATAACGTTGGTACCGAGTTATGTGGGGCAGTATCAATGAAATATTCAGCAGGTTCCTATTTAATCACAATTCCGTCCACCTGTCTCGACGTCTATTCTGGTTCTTGTGGTAAATCATTAGAGAATTTTTCAACGGGCTATGGAACTACTACATTTTTCTATATTGGTTATGGGGCCGATACTGGTTCTTGTGGGGTAGTATCGGCCACCCCTTCTTTCTCCATTCATCCTAAGGTTGATATTGATCCTTGTGGAATGGTATCAGCCTAAAATTCCTCTTCAACTTGTTCTCGAATCGACAGAGGTTCTTGTGGAGTAGTTCCAACCTCAAAATCCTCTACAATTATTCCTACAAACTTCAAATTAGGGGAAAATACTTGTGATGAGCCCGCTTTTGTTGTTATGCTAGCAAGAGAATGGAATTTACTTTCTCCTCTTCACCAAGAGGTGATGAGAAGTCAGCACAAAGGGGTAATTTGAGTTTCCATTCCCTCGACATCCTATGTTTCCATCTCTTGAGTATCTCCCAAATAATCTTATTTCTCCCTCATTTCCTCATCTCTTTTCTCCTCTTCTTCCTCTTTCATTTGTTCCATTTCCTCCCCAAGAAATTCTTCCTCCGTCCTCGCGAGCATCATGGCTGTGACATCCTCCTCTAATAATTCAACTAATTTTGGCCAAGTTATAGGGGTTGTATCAAGGCGTGAATTAATAGTAGTCGAACCAGTCCATGATTTGTAAGGACTAATAACGCCTAGCACGAACAATGTGCAAACCGAGCCATCAAATGGAAATTTTTCAAAAGAAAGATGGGGATATTTACAACATGCAACTATTGAAATCGAAGACAAGCTAAGAGCTTGAAATGGTATTTAAAAATAATATATAATCGACCTTGACAAGTAATGTAGCAGATTAATAATTATGCCACGTCTTCCTATGGTTGTGGTAGTGTTCTTCCATTATATCATCTTCCTTTCTACACTATACTCTCCCTCACATGCAATAAAAGCTCCAGAAAGTATAGCAAGGATGCTCTTCTGATATACCACCTCTGTCCATCCCATGGTAATCCATTGACCTAAGCAATTGCCTCCTCAGTTACCTGAATTTCCAATATGAGGACCCTGGAGCTATTCCATTCCAGATTCAGTGTGAATTTTACTATCACCCCCTCGTCGAATCCCTGCAGCCACTCTAGATAAGTATACAAACCTGCATTGTGGAAAATCTGCAATACTTTCCATTGACGTTGTATCTGATTTATGATCTTGGGTTCATGTCTTATAGACTTGCCACCCATTATCAATTTCCAAGTAGTATCATTTGGAGTAGTAACCAATGGTTGGGAGGAAAGTTGGTTGAGAAACTAAGTAGTAACAAAAATGATGATAAGGTAAATGAATCTGGGAGAGGGTTATGGTAAAAGAAGTGATAATCATGGTAATTATTATGGTAATAATCCAAATACATTTGAAATGGCCACATTTTAATGTGGACATGTGTATTCATACCGATTGTAGTTTCAAATAAATGTTAGTATATTTGAAGGATACATGTGCAGATATGATTATGAGTGGGTAATTATTTCAATATACATCATATGGTCAATGATTTCAATGTTATTCAATGAGGTTCGATAGTAACAACAAAATTATCGTGATAAAATTAAATACAATAATACCCCCCTAACTAAGGTATGGTCATCATCGGCCATAATGGTTCATGTAATCATTGAAATGACAATTAAATTCATGGAGTTTTTCGGGGACATACCTAATGACATACTTTAGTGGAGTGTCAACACGACGAAGTATCAACACCAGTGGAGTATCAGCATCAACGGAGTAGAAACACCAATGGAGTATCACCATTGGTGGAGTATCAACACCAGTGAAGTATCGACATCGACGAAGTAATGACACCAATGGAGTATCAACATCAGCAAAGTATTAGTGTTGGTGGAGTATCAACACCAGTGGAGTATCAACATTGGCAGAGTATCAGAACCAGTGGAGTATCAACATCATTAGAGTCTCAACACCAGTGGAGTATCAACATCGACGGAGTAGCAGTAGCAGTGCAGTATCAACATTGGCAATGTTTTAATGGAGATAACCGAGATGCTGCAACAAGAGTAGCATCATGGAAAATAAAATGAGTGTGGCAGCTAGAGTAGTAGCAAGGGAATGGGAAAAATATCATTGGAACTTGGAAGTAGTATATTTTTGCAACTGTAGTACTAGCAAGGGAAGGGAAAATAGTGTTTCAACTAGAGTAGCAACAAGGAAAATGGAAAAACATTGTTGCACCAAAGTAGCAACAAAAGGGAAAATATGTTGCAATTGAAGTAGTGGAAAGGGAAGAGAGTTGTAACTGGATTAGCAACAAAACTTTAAACTCTACTTTATTTATTTATATGTAGTATTTTTACAAAAATATATATATTACAAGATTACATTTTTTATTCAATGAGAGGTGCAGAGGAAAAATTTATGCACTAACAACTTCAAAACCAGAATCATCAGAAAATTTTCTAATGAAGAAATCCCTAGAGGTTAGATGGTGATACAACCTGAGGAAATTTCAATTTACCAATGAGTATGTGCATCATCTATTTTTATAATTTTAAAAGTTCCATTATCAAACACTGTGTCAACCACATATGGTCCCATCCACCTTGAGTAGAGATTTCATTTAAAATATTTGAATTGGGAATCATAAATTAATGCCCAATATCATCTTTCAAACACCTTTTTCTTAATAAATTTATCATGCCACTTAGTTTGTTGTTGTTGGATGGTGGCAATGTTTTGTACCATAATACCAAGCAGATATCGTCTAACTCATTAACCTAATCCAATCAATGTTTTTGGACTACAATAATATCTAGTCCTACTTCCAGAGTTTTCTTGAGCGTTTTGACCTCGAATTCAATCAAAAATAGTGGGGATTTCCCATAAACAATTTCATATGGTGGGAAGCTTGTTGTATACTTCCATGTAGTCTTATATGCCCATATTTCTTCAGGGAAATTTTCATTGCAATTTCGGAGATGGTTTTCCATAGTCTTTGTAAGAATATTTTCCAATACCTTTTTTTTCTCTCTACCTAACCATTTTCCTGAGGGTGATATGGGTATGTCACCCAATATTTGATTCCAAATTTCTTCGTAAGCACTGTTGTTGAATGTGATGTAAATTTTTCTCCTCCATCTGAAACTGTTTCTCTAGGAGTCTCATACCAAGCAAAGATTTCTTCAAATAGGAAGTCTGAGATGTTTTGTTCAGTGGCCTTAGAAACAACTTTGACTTCCACCCATTTCATCACATAGTATGTACATACAAGGATATGGACCTTTTGATGAGATGGACGATTAAATGGCCTGGAAAAATCAATAACCCATTTCTCAAAAGGCTCGATAACTAGTTGAGTCTACAACAACATTTCATCTGATAAAACAGGTTGGGCCATTTGTTGGCAATTTTCACACCCTTGAACATATCTTATAGCATCTTGGAATATAAAGGGCCAGTAGTATCCCATATGCAACACCTTGTGGCTGGTCTGTTTATTAGAAAAGTGTCCCCCGGAAGGTTCATCATGGGAATATTTCAAGACATCTTATATATCTTCCTCACTTACACATCGTCGGATTTTTTGATTTGATCCAATGTAAAAGAGGTACCCTTCTATCCATGTATAATGAGCACTCTACTAAATAATATTCCATTGTTCCCTATAAGAAAAATCATGAGGTACCTTACTTTTAGAAAGATAGTTATAAAAATCTTCATACCAAGGCGTATGAGTAGAAATCAAAAAAATATGTTCATCAGGAAAACTATATTCTATAGGAATATCTTTGTTATCAATGTTCATCCTAGATAGGAAATCTGTTACAACAATATCTTTCCCTAGTTTGTCCATAATAGTGATATCAATTTCTTGTAATAATAATAACCATATTTTGATTCATCCAGGATTTATACGTTTGTTCATAAGATACCTAATATTTGAATAATCTCTATGCACAAAACTAGGGTACGCTGTAGTACAATGGTAAAAAAATTTAATAGCATAAATAGCAGCCAAAAATTCCTTCTCAGTTATTGTATAATTAAGCTCAAAAAGAATTAAATTCTTGCTAACATATTAGATCACATACGACTTCTTATATTCATGTTTTCCCAATAATGCTCCCACTACTGTATGAGAAGCATCCGCAGAGACATGGAATAGAAGTTTCCAATCAGGCCGACGGAGTATCAGAGTTCCACGGACTAATTTCTTGATACCTAACAAATTTGATTCACAAACATTAGTCCACTTAAATTCTGGATCTTTAGACAATATTTGAAAGAGTGGAAATGATATTTTAGAAAAAAATTCTATGCAGTGCCGATATTATAAAGCATAACCAATGAAAATTTGTATTGTTGTATGTGTCTTTGGAGTGTGGAAATTTCAAATTACCTCGACCTTAGTTGGATCAACTCGTATTCTTGTAGCTAAAAGTTGATGTCCCAGTACTATCATGTCTTCCATCATCATGTGAAATTTCACAGTGTTTAGAGAAACCTGAGTTTGTCTACATAATTTAAGTAGTTTTTCTAAGTTTTCCAAGCCATATTTAGAAGAATCTCGATAAGGAGTAAAATCGTCCATATAATTTTCAACATTGTTATTAACTAAATTAGAGAAGATTCCCAATATTTCTCGTTGGAAGGTAGCAGGTGCATTACAAATTCCAAATGGGAGGACCATGTATGCAAAGGCTCCCCAAGGGTAAGTAAAATTGGTCTTCTCCTGATCGTCAGGAACTATTTGGATTTGGTTGTATCCACGTAATACATCTAGGAAAGAAAAAAACTTCTTCCCAACTAATGTGTCGAGAACCTAGTCGATGAAGGGTAAGGGAAAGTGATCTTTCCGGGTAGCCTTGTTTAACCCATATAATTGACGTAGATTCTCCACTTGACATTTTTCTTTGGAACTATAACCGGTGGAGATACCCATTATCTTTCAGAGATGGGATAAATAAATCCAACATCCAATAGATTTTGTAGTTATTCCTTAAGAATTATTTTCGATGCAGGATTCATTCTTCCTTGTTTTTAGTGAACAGAATGACATTCTTCTCCTATATATATATATATATATATATATATATATATATATATATATATATATATATATATATATATATATATATATATATATATATATATATATATATATATATCTATATATATATATATATATATATATTATGGCTACATATATCAGGATGAATTCCCTTCAAGTATGTGTATTTGCAAGCAAAGACCTCCTTCTCATTCCGAATAATTTATAATAATTGCTTAGTTTCAGAGGGCAAAAGGTTGGGATTGATATTCAAAGCTTTCTTGGGATCGATCTCTACTTGAATACTACCATGAACTACTATGACAAGAACATTTGGAGTTTCAGTTTCTAATTGAATATCTTCTTGGATAGTATTGCTCATGACAAATTCTAATAGTCACTAGGTTGGGCAAGAGATGGAATCGGGATCACTGGTAAATGTGCTAATATCATAATCTTTCATTTTTTCCTTAAAACACAGAGCTTTCCCAATAGTGAGAATCGGTATTACATTCTAATTTTCATATTCATATTCATTGCACAGCGAAGGTTTTGTGCTAGTCTTCCCAGGTTTGATCGATGATCTTGGTTACACAAGAGGGTAAAAAATAATAATCTTCGTAATTTCCCCATTCGATATTACCATGTTCCCAGATATCACCCAATATAGGAATCAAATGTAGTTATCCATGGTATTTCGAAGATCAGCATGTGTCCTCCTACTGTTGATTGAGTGTGTAGTACCAAGAGATCAACCAAGTATTCCCAATAATCCACGGAAATGATTACATCTTCAACCTTTCCCATAGGTCTCACAGTGGATCTATCTACAAGTTATAGAATCATTTGGGTTGGTTTGAGGTTAAATAAACCTATAGTAAGTAAAGTTTCTGAAGTTATAACGTTAATTCCAACCCCAAGGTCTACCAAAATATTTTGAATATCAATGCCCTTGATTTTCACTGTGAGGATTGGATTCCATGGATCACCGTATTTAACAAGTGTAGTTTCTCCCAACATTATATCTGATAATTTCCCCATCACATGGATGGTAAGTTGATCTTTAGGCTTCCTCCCATGTTTCTTTAAGCACAATTCTCTAATTTTCTTGGCATAGATTGGCACATCCTTCATGGCTTGGAGCAATGAAATTTTGATAGATATATTATGTAATTCTCCTAAAATGTTGAATTCAGGTTGAGGGATATGCTTACTCACAGATAAGATTTCAAGATAAGTTGGGCATGTGATTACACCCAGCTTCCCTAGAGGGGTGTATAAGTTCTAGTTCTAAGGTTGAAAATTCATCCTCAGATTGTTCAATTATTATTGGTGATTTTTTTTTATTCACCACTCATCTGGAACAAAGGTTTAAATCACTACACTCTAAAGTGGCAATATTGTATGCAAGATGATTGAGTGTCTCAATCTTTTGAACCCCCTATTTTTTGGATTTGAGTTGGTTTGGAATGGAAATTGAGGATGAAGAGGAGGAGTACTAGCAGAGGCATTTGGTGGGAGTTGTAGTTGTTGCTATTCCATAGGCTGAGGAAGTTGATTTGTAGGACCAAAGGGTCCATGCCACTTATGAGACCAATATGGGATTGGAGTAGATTGACATGACCATGACTGCCATGGTGTAGGATACTGGTAATAATGAATCCATGGTTGAGAATGAAATGGTGCAGGATATGACCCATAATTCCAATTAAAATACTGAGAAGGGTCTTGATTCATACTAGGGTTCATATTTTGTGGTCATTGTTTCCATGGCTTCTTTGGTCCCATAAAATAGAGATGGTTTGTTTCTATTTCTGGCCCCTAGAAAACTGCCTTCATCCCAGGAAGTGATGGACATGTGCTTGTGGAGTAATTTTTATCGTATATTGCATAGGTTTCAACAGCATTAGGTGGAAAATCCCTTAGCAAGTGCTTCTTCCTACACTTTGGGCATAAGATGGCCATTTATTTCTCAGCTTCAATTTGCTTATGTTTTTCTTGCAGAACATCCAACTATGTAGATAATGTCTTTAATATGTCAGTCCTCAAATTGTCCAGTAGATTCCCAATTTATGGCTTTGTGACCCCACTAGTATATGGTTTTTCAGTTCTTCTATAAGCTTATTTTGTTCCTTGTTTGTTCCTTGCAGCTTCTCATGAACATTTGATACACATTTCACACATAGTGTTCAAATATTCCTTTGAGATATCCCTTTCCTACTACATTGAGAAGTTCCATAGATTCTTCTCTTAATGCACAAAGAAGGATTATCTTTAAAATACCTTTATCCATATCACTATGGCGTGATATTTTCAAACTATAATTAAAGCATTCTAAAAAATCCTCCATATTCTCATCCTCATTCTACATTACCTTAAAGATATCTTCTTTAATGTCCCAAGATTGCAGTAGTCCTGGTATTTCTTAAGGAATATTTTACTCGTATCGTCCAACATTGTAATATAATTTCCTCCTAGAACCGTAAACCACCACACTTATGTCTCCTTCAAAGTAGCCAGAAATATTTTTAATTTTTAAGCATCTGAAATTTAATCACACCCTCGGTAGACAACATCAAACTCAAAGATGAATGTATTTAGATCCTCGCAAGAGAGGCCATGGAAGTTAGATAATGCTGTCATAGGAATATATTTCATAGGTGTGTTTCCTCTAATGTCCCCAATTGGGAATTCAATTGTAGAAATTGTGTTGGCCATGAATTACCTCCAATATTCACTTGTAATCTCAACAAGTTCTAGCTTCACTATGATACGCGTTTTAACTTTCTTAACAATACTTCCACAGTCAGGAAGAAGAATTAATTCTCCTACCTTTTCTTCTTCAACACTTTCATATCCTCTACTTCCTACTTCCTCTTCTCCTTCAGGACATTCAACGCTTAGTTCCTTATATTTTCTACTTCCTGCTTCCTTTTCTCTAGGCTTTTCTTCTTCCATCGAGGTTGGTTCTAGTTGCGATACTACCTGGGCCCAATACCCCATCTGAGATCTCACCTTGATAGCTTCCCTTGATGAGTTTCTTGAATCATCTTTTGAGATGATTTCCTAAGTATAGGTAGTTTTTCCTAGGTCTTTGCTTCCTCGACCTCTGCCGCTTGTGAGTTTTGGGGGTCCTCCTCTACCCCATGGTTTTATTTCTCTGTTCATGAAATCTAAAGAGATAGAGACTTAAATAGAAATAAAAATAAAAAAATCTAATTCTTGGGCCCTAGTGTAAGGATTGTTACAAACCTTGCCTCACAAGGACAAGAGAGTGGATTTTACAGGAAATTTAAAATGAAGGATAAAATTAAACAATCAAAGTAGTCTTAATGCTCGGGCCCTAGTGTAAGGATTGGTGCCAACCTTACCTCACCAGGATGAGAGAGTGGGTTCTATGATCAATTAAAAAGAATTAAATAAATTTAACCCAATCAAAACAATCCATGTAAATTTAATGCTCGAATCCTGGAAGAGGTGATACAAAACCACACCTAACCAGGATGAGAGAGTGGTCCTATGGGAAATATTGGCCATCCTTTTGTGCCTTTGATAGCTTGCCCGAAACTGGCACCAAAATATCAGGGTAATAATATAGGTTTATAAATTCAATCTCGTTCACATTTACTTGTCAATCTGGAGTTCGTCTGGTTATTTCACGGATATCATGCATGGTCTATGCAAGTCACATGCTCCCTACCCAGTATTGAGAAGTAAAGAAATACAAGGACCAAAGAAAGCTACTAATTAAGTAACAACAATCAAATAAGGTTGAATTCTAAGTAAAATCAATCCAAGGAAATGAAAATTATGAGATAACAACAAAATTATAGAACAACAAGAAAAGAAACAACAATCATAAAGTATAAACAATACAACTCTAAAACATATTGTTATCTTATCTGACAACCCTCCCTTTTTCTTAATTTTAGAATAAAATTCATTTAGTAGGGTCCCTTTTTTCTTTTTATAGAAATAAAATAATTAGAAATAAAGATTCATTGTTTTGAAAAAAGCTCATCTTTGTTTGTTTACAAACAAAATACAATATTCAAAACTTTCGATCCGATCAAATATAGAAGACCTTATCATAAAAAACAAATCAAGTTTAAAAGGCCAATGAATAACAACCGCAATCGGAGATCGGAGAAAATCCTTAGAGGAAATTTTATATACAAATCCAAATCCTCCGATGCGATTAGTTCGATCGCAAAACTTCAATCGCAAAAAGTTTAAAGTTATCTATTTATATATCCCCGATGCGATGCGATCAATCGCAATCGCATGATCGGAGAATTCTCTAATAAGCTCTTTGCGGTCAATTTCAATTTCTTCGATGTGATGCGCGCTTATTATAAAAACACTTTACAAAAGGGAAAACAAACATTTGTCCGTTTAAATAAAAAAAATTATATGGTAGACCCCACCATCGGAAATCGGAGAAAGCTATTAACAATTCTTTTCGATTGAAACTTCCCGACCACAATCTATAACCATCGAATCGGAAATCGGAAAAGTTTTCAATCGGAATCGGCCAATCGAAGAAATCTGTATTATGATATTTATGTGCCATTTGAAAACTTTCGATGCGATTGATAAATGACATTTATTACATTCGAAAAGTTCAGAATAGGTGAATATTATAATATTTTACAAGTGCCAAATCTTCATTTGTACGTAGGAATTTAATAGCAAATCGAATGAATATTGGTTGATGATTTGGTTTTTAATACGTGAGTGTGACCCAAAAAGAACATTTACGCGCTATACGAAACCAATAAATAACGAATCATTTGTTCATTAACGTTCCGTTCAGGTTGCTTGTTTGTCACGACTGAAAGTTTATTGTTTTGCAGAGCCAAGGAACACCAAGCCCTTTCATTCACAGACAAAGGGAAGCAATAGCAAACGCAGAAATGTCGAAGAGAGCGAGAAGAGCCAAGACCGCTGTTCCTGTTAAGTTTGTTGAGACTCCTACGGTTTCAAAAGAAAAGCCCACAAAACTAAGATTAGTCACAGATACATCATGCCAAGGGCTTGGGAGAATGACGTGGGAAGGAGTCTACAATCTATTGGAGAAACAAAACCCCAGAGTCACAGTGGAAAAGGCATCGGTTCCAGACGAAGATAGCTCAGATTCCGACTCTGAGATTACGGAAAAAACACTTGCAAATTCATTTTTGCATCGAATTGCAGCCAGAGCGAGCATCATGCCTTATTATGATGTAATTCGATGGGTCATCGATAGTGTGAAGATACAGGACAGAACATTTGTTTCAGCTTCTGGAGTGTCTTTTGGGTCGTTTAAAGCAGAAGACATTAAGGCAATGTATCACCTTCCGGACCCGCAGAAGGTGTATAACAAAGAATTTATCAAAGAATTCAATGATAATAATAAAATCCAATCTGATCCTATCAGAGATTGGAAGAAAAATCCAGAGAAGCACATAAATGAAGCATCCGGTATGTATTTTGTAGATTCCCTTTTACCTCCGTATTGCTATGCCGCTGCCATGATGTGTAGATTATTTGGCAATGATAATTCAGCTAGGTTTTCTATACAAATGGTCCCATTAATCCTAGCTGCTGTCAATTCCGACATTATGGATTGGGATGTTATTCTTTCTGATAGAATGGCTAATAGAATACTTGAGTACAGACAAGATAAAACTGCTGGAAATTCCACTCCTTTTTTCTTTTGTGCCTATATTCTAGATGCTCTTTGTTTTAATTTCGAGTTTCCCATGTTTGGATGGAAATGGACTCCCGAAGACCCTACCCCAATTCATATATATCATAAACTTCTTTGGAAAGTTCATTTTCAAGATAATGTGTATAGAATCTGCCATGGTTTCCTTATCCCTGTTTTCCAAACCATTTTCAATCGCTTCCCTCCTAGATTCTCTGATAAAGCTAAAGCTGACTTATCCGCAATAGGAGATTGGTTTGGGGAGGAGAAATTTACATACATCGGGATTTTTGGTAGTATTGTGGAACCACATGTTCTTCCTCTTATTGTTCCAGACAAACTTCTCCCTCAGGAAATTTCCTATCAATTAACAGTTGAAGGAATATCCAGGTCTTTAAACAACAATAAGAAGAGAATGTGGCCTCAATTCCCATTCAATTGTGGTCAGTTTACTTTAAATGATTTCAAACATGCTGAAAAGGAAGTCGCCAAAATAAAGGGTTGTAAATTTGCAACCATTCCAGGGAGACAGTATGATCCGCGACAGATAGCCTTTAATGTTACTGCTTCAGTTTCAATTGCTCGATTTGAGCATGAACCAGATGAGTTTGATGATTTGTTTGTTTCGTTGCATGATTTTCCTCAAATTTATGATTTAGCCAAGTCTAAATTCCAGAAGGAGGAAATGAATAAATTTTTGTTATTCAGAAGTCAAAGATTGTTGAGAGTTCCTCTGGACCAACTAAGAATTCCAATACAAGGGTCAGAGACAGAAGGTACATCTGGCAAAACGCCAGGAGAAACATCTGCCGGTAAAGTCATTACACAATCGGTTGTTAACCAGCCAACTGTACATACTGCAAAGGTGGGCCTTGTTGGCAAACCTGATGCTCAGAAATGAAATACTGATGGTAAATTTGATCAAAATACTGGTCAGCAGTCCACTGCTCAAAAAACAGAAAAATGCACAAGCACTGATGCTGATGTGCATAATCAAAAAGGAGGATCGGATAGCAAAACCATTGAGCAGAAAACAGATACAGAGAAAGCAAACATGCAATCGGGAGGAAAAGAAACTACTGAGAAGATTATAGACTCTGCTGATCTTAATGTTTCTTCTCAGTTATTGAAACAATATGATCAATTCGCTCAGCAATTGGGACTACAAGATAAAGATAAAGAGCAAGTAGAGCAGGATGTCGAAATCATTCCTGAACATCCTACAGGGCAGATTGTATTGAAGATCGAGGAGATCCCTCCTTTAGATGTATTTTACAGCCCTAAGCATAAGGTTGTTGTTAGAAGACAGAGAAAAAGAAGGAAGACGGATCAGGACATGTTTTCTACTCCATCGGAAGAATTTATGAATATTGTTTACAAGAACACTGAAGTGAATCCATCTCAGGATCTCACTAAGTTGTCTCAATATGCAGGGGCATATAGTGTTGCAACAATTGATAAAGCTGCAGAAGTTTCTCAGATGATGACTCAGAAAGATCTCTATATAGCTTCACTTGAAGAGCAAACTAAGGAAAGTCAGCAAAAGGTTGCTCAATTGCAACAACAACAATAACTCAGGTCCAAAGAGTTAGAAGAAAAGCTGGCTGAAGAAAAGAAGAAAGTTGATGAACAGGTCTTAGGCAAACAACAACAATTGAATGAAGAAATTTCCAAGTTACAAGGTTTATTACAAAATGAGAAGAATGCGAAGATTGCACAAGAAAAGGAGTTTCAAACAGCTTTAGATAAGTTCAAAGATTTCCCGAAGTTAAGTGAATTCAAATCGGAAGCTCTTGAAGCTAATAAACTACTGTCTCAGCAATTGAATGAATTTTGTGCGAAGCTATCACGGGAAGAACCTTTTTGTGATATTACCTCATCCTTGATCCAGAACGTCATTACTCTCAGACAAGAAATTGATGATGCTGATGAAAAGATTTCTGAATTTCTCAATTGGCAAGATACAGAAAAGGGAAGAGAAGCTAATATTCCTAGAATAGAGGAAAGACATAAAGAAATCTTGTTTACAGAATGGGAACATCAGATAATGAAAGCTGAGAGAGCAATATCAAGGGCTAGGAGCATGATGAGTAATATCACGCAATTTATAAATGACAGCTTGTATTCAATCAATCTCATTTCAGACTGTGTTCCTGGCAGTTTGCCTAAAGTGAAAGAAACTGAAAACAGGTGGAAAGAAGAAATGGTGAATAAAAGTCAACAAATCGACAAACTTCAAGCAATATCTTGGGAAAACATGTGGACTTATTTAATTAAGCCAAACAATCAACAAATGGCTATTAAATTTCTTTCAAATGTTGTCGATTGTTTAATTCCGGAATTTTCCGATGCCACCTACGTTGGACAACTGCATTCCGAGATGAGTCATCCACCGAGGCTCCAAGATATGCTGAAGATTTGTAACTTGGCTACATCAAAAGAGAAATAAAAGCAATGAATCAGTTTCCTTTAAGATAGCATTTCTATTTTTAATTTGATAGATTGTAGCAGTAGTAGTAGGATTTTGTTATGTAATTTCTTATTTAAATCCCTCTCATGCATTTAGAGAAGGATCCGAAGTTGTAATATTTTTTGGACTTGGAGCTTACATTTATGTACTCCATTCCCTCTTATATTTGATAAAGGATCACATCTGGTGATTTTGTGCTAAAATTATCTTTGAAGTGTTGCATTTCTGTACCTTTGGATTTAATTTTACATCGGAGTTACTGGATTAGAGTATCACATTTCATTTGACAGTCTTCAAGATGAATGAGGTATTTCTATCTGTTCACTGTTGATTTCCTTTGTTATATGATATTCGCTTGAAGAATTTGCTATCATTTATATATTTGGTTTTTCATAACGTTTCCTTTTATATATCATTTCTGAGTATAATTGAAATGTTATCTTTCATGAGCATATATAGATGGTATACAATGATGAATGCAATATGCTAATATAACTCTGTTTAATTTCTTAAACAGAGTTATCTTTATTCGTTTCTGCACATTTCAATTTAAATAATGATACATTTTCATGGTTATTATTAAATTGGGATAATCTTAAGTTGTATTCACATATAATTACCGGGGTTAGTGATTAGAATTTCTTTATCAGCATTTAGTTTAATTAGATAGTTTTATTTCAGTCAATTTAGTCCCATTTTCACTCATCCAAATCAATCCCTCTTAGCCATTTAGTTATAGAAACTAATCCTTTAAATCCAATCGAACCACCATGCAAACGGAAAAGGAGGCGTAAGATCAAACTGATTAGTTTACTACATTCATTTGAAGGAGATTTTCTAGGGTTGACACATACCTACTGTAATATATTCCAATAACACCTAATCGAAAGAGTGGGCCAAAATCCGAGATTAGGGTCGTGGTTTGGAAATGATATATTAAGCCAAGTTACAATGCAATGGTACTTTCATTAAATTGGAAACTAAATTACAACATAGTTATGTTGTTACACAAGAAAGGATGATCAACTAGTTCTCTTGGTTATTCCATACTTATACACAACCACCAATACATGAATAACATGTATTTAACAAAATCCATAGGTCATGGTGACTGTCTATTCAAAAATATACAATGATTCCCATTATACAAAACAAGATGGAAAGATATAGACAACGTTGTATCTTATAGCTATTCGGTGATTAGAAGTAGTTGGTTCCTTTTTGGTATAGTCCTTGAAATAATGTTGCCAATCCAAAGTCAACAGTACCATGATAGGACCTATTTCATCGAATGGTATAGGTGCGAGTTTTTAGAAATTCTACAGGGAATCTGTGATGTTCCCAATTAGCCATAGCTACTTGGAACATTATAATTACTCCATTTTTGAAATAATAAGTGAAAGACACAATAAAATCTATCCCAGTGTGAAAAGGGATTGAGGTAGGAGTATAAAATAAAGCCCCTTGAATGTGAAGAGGAGCAAAAGCAAGGAGCTACTAGAGTTGACCAAGTCAACCAACACTGTAAAAGGGAGGGAAAGCCTCTAGGGCAGCACAGTTTTGAAGGAGGAAGCTTCTTGAAGAAGCTACATCTCCAATGTGTGGGGCCCGTGATGGAGAAGATCTCTTGGAATAAAAAGGAAGGATTGGCAGCAAGGGAATTCATTCATTCACACTTATTGTTTTAGTCTTATGACTGATTACAATCTTCAGCTGTTTAGCTGGAGTTGCAACACTGTTTAGTGCAAGGGTTCTCATGCGGGAATTCTAGTTCCATTGTATTGTAGGTTAATTGGGAGATTCAAGGAGGAGGTCTTGAGTTTCATTCTTATCAGATATCTGGAGGAAGCCACTCTCTAACCTGGACTGCGTAGTCACTCTCAGTGTATACATTATTTCTACAGTAGCTGCAGTAGCTAGGGTTAGATCTACCCATTTGAGCTTATTTTAGGAAAGGAGGAAGTGATTTTCCCCTCCAGGAGTTATATTGAGGAGGGTCTTGACCCTATTTTGTATTGTGTACTCTTCTTTGAGCATATCAGATATTTCTTAATATAGAGTTTTTAGGTACAACGTTATTTTCTGTAGTGCTGTACATTGTGTTTTTATTTTGCCGGAAATCCTTGCTGGGAGATCCCAATGTGTTTGTAAAAGAGGTCAATCCTCTTATTTCTAATCTTATAATGGATGAAATTTCTAGCCATATGTTATTCCATCTATTTCAGTAGCTTACCTAACAAGAATAATGTTGTTGCTGCCTCCATAATTTCTATTTTATGAAGTACTGGGGTTATGATGCCTTTTCCTACACTTGAGTTTGGATTTGTTTATTATAGCTAGAGTTGTTTCTTTCTGATGCCATTCTATATTTGAGTCATATAAAACATATTCTTGAGGATCCAAGAACTGGATTGTGTTATTCTTGCACTGGTTCACTTATACAACGTCATCACCAGAGATATTGCTGAAATTCATAAAAATGGACATCACAAAATCTTGGTTACTAAATCGTCTAAGTAACATTCCTCTATGACTATCGTTTCATCAATTGACAATTCAAGAAGACATGACATTATAATATACCTTCTAGTTATTTGGGACACAAATTAACCTCAAAATAACTATAAAGTGAATAAAAAGGGGTAGATGTAACAAGGAAAAAGTGGGTAATTTCAGCAGCCAACAAAAACGACACTAATTAGAGTGAAACAAAGTGAAAGAGATAGTCGAAAACATTAAAACAACACTCGCAGAAACAAAGGTCTGTGAAAGAAACAGTTTTTAAAAATCACTGAAATTCGAGTACAAAAACAACAAGAATGTGAGAAACTAATTTTTTCAGTGTGAACTAACATTGACATGAACTAGAAATCACACAGGCACAATCCTCATGGATTGTGTTATGCTTGTTCAATCTTGCATAAAATAATGCGCTCACGGACTTGTTGTTGACTGAGCATGTGTGACCAAGTGACTTCGGCACTTCAAGTACAAGAAGGGAGCTACAAAATCATCAACTAGCCAAGAAGTGACTATAGAATGATTGAATCCAACATCCACATTAGGCTCCAATATTCGAGTGTACGCAAAATTTTGGAGGGCGTTTTTCGTAGCAAAAACACATGGTGACACACAGGTAGAACTTCAAATTCTCTTCCTTGGTCGATTCTTTCACGTGCGCTATAGTTATTTAGCAAGAATTGATTCAACATTCAGATTACCATGGCTTCCCCACTTACCCTGTGTATAAACATAGTCCCCTTCATTCATTTACTCAGTTAAACAGAAACATAATATCAACAATCACACAATGTTTTGAATCAGGATAGGGTATTGAAGTTCATGAGATTTTTATTTTAAGAGTCTATTTTTTCATATATGGCATATAATTACCCTGATGGAGTCACTTTAGGGACACAAACATTGCTCCACTGCCAAGAGGTCTTAACAGTACCCCGACGGAGTTGCTTGTTTCACCTCTCTACGCAGGAAGCTTTTCTCTTCTTTCACATTTATTTATTATTTATTATATGAATGTGCATCAAATCTTATTTATTTTATGGGTGGAAGAGGGATCCTTACTTATTGAGATAAGGATAGGTTGTCCCTTCAGAGAAGCATATATAATACCTATGATATTGGTTTGATCATTTAGATTTCCCCTGTGTCCTTCTCTACTTGATTGGAACGGCCATAAAACATTGAAACATAAAACCCCAAGTGTATGGATGATGTTTCCAGAATATACATGGAGATCATATTTTGACACAAAGCTTTATTAACACAAGGATCATATTTTCCATTAGAGCATCATCGAACAAAACATGTAACCAAGACAAGGAAGAAGGATAGAGAGTTAGCAAAATGTTGCAATGTCACAAAGTCCTTTTCTATTTTTCCACATTCCCTTATGAGCCATCAAATAATATTCATGTAATTTATCACAAAAATAAAAGAAAACACACAAGGAAATAAAACCAGAAGGTGTGACAGAAAGAGGCTAAAGTAAAATATGACATGAAACGAAAACTAGAAAACATAAGAAAAACTATAGGAAACGAATGCAGGATGATTTTGCAGGTAAACTAGAATGCAATGAATCCTACTTCTAACCTAACCAGCTAGGAGTTCGAGGTCCCATATAATGGTCCATTTAATATCTAATGTAGCCAACACAATTTTTCCTGACCTGCATCCACAAATGTACAAACAATTAAAACAGATATAAAGTAATTTTCAACAGAAGATATAAGAACTTGAATAACATGCACAAAATTTTGAAGGCATTTCCTATCAATAGAAAGATAGGCCATAACCTCTATTTATATTCAGTTTACATTCTTACCCTTTAGACAAGAACCATCATTCAACAAACCTCGTAAGATTCTCATGGATGTGTCTCCATATACAACGAAATCCTTGGCAAGCACGAGGAAATATTGAAACTTTTTATTTGCAACAAAGCTTTCTAGGTAATATTTTTCCAACCATTCAACTATTGGATTATAAAATTCATGATAATCGTCTTGAAAACCTCGAAATATTTGGAAATATGAATTTTCAATAGAGGCATAGTATTACTATGCTAATATTGTTAGGGTAAATAGGTTTGATCGTAGTCAGCGATCATGTCGAGACAGTGAGGACCTACCATAACCATCAACAAAGGCTGATGTGCCTCAACTTATTTTAAATTATCTAAATAGTGAAATGTTGAACCATAAAGATCAAAGGATGTAAAAAAAAAAATTATTGAATGTGTAGATGGAAAAATCATAAGTTGAATGGCAGTCATGAGAGACGGAATAATTATCAGATGTACTGATTAAATCATCAGAAGAGAGGGATTGTGTGAAAGAAACCATATATGAATTAGTTCAGGTATCTTATGAGAGTCGTGAGATCGTGACATAACCATTAACGAAATTTGAAGTGCCTCGACTTCCTGACAAGTCTCGGAACTTTCAAGGATTGTAAAATTGGATCCTTAAGATTGAAACACATCATGCATGGTGTGAGGGTAGTTGTTACAACTGGTTTCACTGATAGAACTACTCACTAGATGGCAGCCATCTCTATTATTTATTTGACCATATTTTTCAACTTCAACAACCATATTACTCAAATCGAAATATTCTTCTGATTGCAAATCCAAATATAAATGAATCGAAGAAATTTCATGAGAAATCTTATTTGAACATTTGACTTCATGCAAGAGAAGAGATGATGAGGGATGGGAAGAATACTATATGATTTGACTATTTTTTATTTTCATCATGGATAATCTCACTGCTTTTGTCAATTGAGAAGATAACCCATTGGATAAATAACATGAAGAGCATGGAGTAGATTCGTCGCAAATAGATGCACTGTAAATGACAAAACACAAAGGATAGTGAGATGAAGAAGAAGTCTCGGTAAGAGAATCTTCCTTGATCGAATTATATTCAAGATTAAAATATTCATGAGAAACTAAAAGATTAGTTGATAAACTTGGGTGTTCATGATCACACACATTAACACAGTCATCATCATTGGAATGATTGTTTCCTAGGGCTACATATTGTTTGGAATAATTTGTTGCATTTGATTCACTACCGAGATTATCAAATTGGGGATCATCCAAGAATGGAAATGCATTGTTTTGACATGGAGTAATTTGAAAAAGAGAAGAAGTATTGGAGGCATCTTAACCATCCTGCTCCTCTACCTATGTAATGTGACTACCTTGTATATTATGTCAATTTAAAACAACAACTCGAAAATCAAGAGAGTGTAAAAAACTATCTGGTAGAGAAAATTGATCAATCGAATCATGATAAAAATAATCATGGCACATAGAAGATAGAGGATAACAAAAATCCAAATCAAATTATAGACCATAGTTATGAATAATAACATCATCTTGTGGAATTCAGAAGTTAGTCTTCACTATAGAATTCATGAGACATTCTTGAATTTACTGCATTGAATCTGAATCATGAAAATAGGAAGAAGAATGAGAAGGTGGATTAGGAATTTGATTTGAAAATTTCCCAACTTTACAATCATCACAAGGAGGCACCCACATTGGGACTAGAAAAGGAGGAGGACAAGGAACAAAAGGAATAATAGGTTCCTCCTCTGAAATTATAGGTGCCTCATGATTCACAGGAGTCGGGGAATTGAAAAAATCAGTATTTTAAATTCAAATGGATTCAAAGAAATCTAAACCAAATGTTAAAACTTTTTCTGATAGAAATATCGATCCATATATTCTTCAGGAAACTCATAACATAAATGAAATAATCTATTATAAAAACCCATAATTGATTCATCAAGATCCATTCTAACTTTATTGATTCTTTTGGGAACATCTCGGTAATCATACCAATCAAAATCTTGGTGAATCTCCTTAATAAATTGATAAAAAGAGTGAATGGAAGTAGATGGTAAGGTATGACATGTCGAAAAACATGACCTTCAAGGGTGAGGATTAATCAAATACACATAAAATCTTCATCATCTATTTAAATAGATTTACATAACCCAAGAAAATCATTTATGTCTCTAGATAAAAACATACCATCATTTTCATTAAACTTGAATTGAGACAAGTCATAAAAAATTTCCGCAGAGATTGAAAGTTTACCAGGAGGTATGTTAGAAAAACACTCTAGGATTATGATTTAGGAAAGATCCATTTTAGATAATAGGTTCAAAACAGGCGCAATAGGCACAAATTTTCATCTAGCCCTCCTTCTAGCACCATTTTTTAAGGTGTTGGAAATCTTTCAAACAAGGGGTCTCCCCGATGTGAAGTCCAAATTAGGCCTCACACTATTTTGAATAAGAGCCCCATCTAGATTATCAAATTGGTTTCCATGTATTCTTATGGATTTTCCTTTTCTCTAACTATTAGTAAAAGATAGGAATGTGTAGTACTTTCGAAGAGAAAGAAGGTGTTCCAAGTGAGTGTTCGGTTGTAGGAGTGTCAAAGTTCTTCTGCTGCAGAGGGAAAGAGTAAAGAGAGCCTCTGAGAGAGTGGTAATAGTACCACCATAGTAGAGACACACGAAAACAAGAAGGATATTTCTAACACCTAGCGGAAGATTCCACAAAATATGTGACAGTCATTAAAACCAATCAATGAGAAAGATATGTATACTATCCTGCAAAATAGTCCACATGGATGGGACAATGATAAAAACCATTACAACACATTCTCAATAAGATAATTACTAAAATAACCAAAATAATGCAACTACTTTAGCACAAATGAAAGAAAACATGAAATACAAACATCTGCAAAATAATATACATATTCATAATCCATGCATGAAGAACATGTTGGCCTTGAAGGCTTTTATTATTAAGTAAAACTTCCAAGACACATGTATACAATGAACATCACTAGCTCAAATAGTGGAGCATTGGAGCTACTCCTTTCTCCTCAAAAGAACTATCTTATCTCTCTAATGCCTTGAGAGAGGGGCTAAGGTGAAAATTCCCTTCCTCATAAAATGAGGGTGTATATATAACCAATGGGGAGGTGATACTTCAACCTCCTTGTGACTCTTTGACTACGCTCATGACTGTTTGGCTTCCCATGGCATTTCGAATTTACATTACTCTTCATATTTTATACATGTTCTTTATACTTCCACTTTACAATAAATTTCTCCTATATTGAATTACTTATTCCACAAAATGATGTGGCACATGAAGACTAATGAAACGACATGACATGACACTGATGACATGGACTAAATGATGACATGGAAATTTCAAACCATTATTTGTTGTTTCTTTCTTTGTGTATTCTCGAAAATATGGTGCATGTTCTTCTTCTTCCTCCTCCTTATGACTTGAAGATGAGGAGTATTCAATGTGATCTTGATTTTTCATCTTTTGGTATAGTTTGATGTTCCTTTGTCTTCTCGACTATTTATCATCTTATCTCTTAAGCTACATATGTTTCTTCTAGCATGTCCTCCTTCTCCTTCTTCATCAACTTTCCATAGCATGATATAGTACCTGCACATGCAATCCACTCATGATAAGACGACATAAATCCAATAAACCCCTAGCCTAAGGTGGTGAATATTGATCGATTGATTGAGCTAAAATAGGGTGACAGGCTGAGCAACAGGTTTAGTGACTGTGCAATTGCATAGCTTAGGCAGTCAGGGGTGAAATTTTAGCATTGAGACTGCACAATGTGCAGTTTAGGCTGGACTGAGGAAGATAATTTCACAATATGGGAGCTTAATGTGACATGATGAGGGGATGGGCATTGGATCAACCTATTGCTCAATTCTGGAGGGCAGAGGAGGCTTAACCATTATGTAATTTTTTATATCAAGAGCCCAAGGGTTGATTTCGAGGCTAGGCTTAAGGACTGGATTACACAATTCTAGAGGCTAATGTTTGAGTTTTGAGCACTGACATTGATTGATGTGCAGTACTGGTGTTGCAATAAAAATCACAAGGAGTTGTTGCTTCGTGATCTAGTGTCTAATAGACCACCAGACAGATACAATCACAACTAATAATATATGCAAGATCCCCAATCCCATATGATTCACAAGCAACATGCAATTGGACCTATGCTATGAGGAAGAGAAGAGTACCTTTCCTCCTCGTATTTTGGGGAAAGATATTGAGTTCGAAGAAAAAAAATTTCGCTCAACACGAGCGATATACCTGATCTACTTCTGATCTCAATACCTACACAGAATCACAAAAATACAAGGATGATGAGTGATATTCCTCAAAATTTCATTAGATAAACAACGATAGAATGATAAATCAATCACAAAATATGAAACAAGATCATGTAAGGGGCATAGGAACCTGATCATATTCCATATTATGATGGATTATCTAACCAGCGTGAGGAGGTTATGATGGGAATTTCAAAGGGACAATATATTCCATAATAGGTGGTAGATGGTGCTCACTAGGTTGATCATCTTCTATAATAACAGGTGACAACACCCATGGATCAAGAGGTCTATGGGGTCCACAGGTGCCAGAAGAGATCATATACATAGGAGCAGTGGTAGGAGGTGAGGGAGTGTTGGGTGGAGGGAGTTGAGGATTAACCCCCATAAGGGTGAAAATTATGGAAAGCCTCGCCCCAACACTCTAAAACTAACCAATATGGTCCCCCATAAGTGGTACATTAGTTCCAATAGTGGAATTTTGTGTCGTTGTTAAGCAATAGTTAAGATGGTCAATTGTGATGATCTTGCCTTCATTAGGAAAGAAAAGGAATCAAAATAAATATGAGACTACTGTGGTCATGGCATAAAACCAACTACGGCCAAGGAGCAGGTTATAATCTTAAGGAACATCGACGACTTCAACATCGACATGTATCGTTTTTCACCCAAAAATCAATGGAAAATTTTGGGAGGACCCCCTTAGGAATGCAATTGTGATCTTCAAATTCTTGGAGAGTCATATTAGATGTTGCGAGAGCCAGAGTGCAAATATTTTTCCAACAAGATATGGACATGACACAGGTGGAATATCCCTCATCTACCAGAGTGTGATGGATATTATTCTAGGAAGCACACACAATACTATGGAAAGTGATATGATGGGAAAGATGAGGGGAAGATTTCTCGACAAAAAGGCTTGTGCTACTGAGGACATCTTTGTAAGACCTCCAAGATAGACATGGCACAAGATGATTGGGAAATACCTTCAACAATAATGTAATGTTGAGCAGCCCTGGCAGAAAGGTTGTGTGTTGTGTTATGTAAACACCCTTGGGGGGGGAATAGATAGGTTCCATAGCATTATCTAGATTGAGATGTCCAATGGAGCTAGGTGGAGCGGATGAGTCCTTGTAAGGAGAAATTGACTCAAGAACATCATAGGACATAGCTCGTGAGGTCACATTGACATCTCCTTGAACATAAATACAGTTGAATTATGAGGGGGATGGGAAGATAACCCCTTGTTTCCCCCTTGCAGAGGTTGAGAAGGTTGAGAAATAATTTTTTTTTGTGGTTGCGAAGCGAATGTATTAGTTAAAACAATAGTTTGTTGAGAATATGGTGGTGAAAGACACCTATGAACTTCTTCCATTCAAGGAAACTCATGAGGGAGATGATCATCTTAACCAATTTTACAAGGGAACTTGACTTTGCAGAAATGATCACAAGTGCCCCCTACCTGACTTTGAGGATTGGGTTGAGAATCCCAGAAAGTTTGATTTTTTTATTTAGTTCTATTATTATATTTTTCTTTTTACCACTGGTTTGTAAATTTATCTTCAGTTGAGTGGAATTCACCGTAATAACATTTGTATACTGCTCATAATGGGGTGCTTTAGCAGAGCCAGATGCACTTGTTGGGACTTGAGATAAAATAATCAATTTCCCACGGTGGGCATCAAGTTGGCACATGGGATCAAAAACCGACCCAATCACGCCATCATCATGTGGGCAAGGAACTCATTTAGGTGGGTCAAAGGAAGGCTTAGGGCTTTGGGAAAAACTTCAGACAATGTACCTGACTAGGAATTTATGGGAAGCTAGAATAGCTTGCTCCTCAGCTACAGCTGGAAACATGGACACATCTTTGGAAATTTATGGATGGAGTGATCTAATGGACTATTTACGGAGAATTTAATTAGGTAACTTAGTTCGTACCAACCTCTTGTGACAATGCCACTCATACTGAGTGTGACATCATCTTGTTCGAAGATAGACAAAAGGTCAAAGTTAATATCATATCGAGTTGGTAACTGGAAATGTGTCAACAAAGTTTTCGATAATGAGGTAAACTCACCATAGGATGCAGTGTCTAACTCAATGTACCACTTGGAATCATCCCCTACTAATGTCCTTTGGAACAAGCGAAGTTAACAGAATCATCCACCAAATAATTAATGAACACCATAGATGGTTGGTGGTGATATGGGTGGATGGATTCTCCCTAGGCTTCACTTCAAACTTGGGAATATCATATGGTAATTTGGGGGGCATCGGTGGCCACTAGGGATCATGACAGATGGGGTAATTAGTCAATTTAGCAAGATCCAGTAAATCAAGAGAATATAGAAATGGATTGTAAATTTGACTAAATGGGTCATAGGAAGGAGAAGCCCCTAACCAATCTTTCGGTCCCCCTATAAATGGATTCGCTAGATGCGTTTTCTAGTGCTAAAAGGGGTTCACCCCGGAAAATGGTTCATTAGGGGAATTTTGAGGTCTAAAATGGGCCTCCTAAGGAGATTATAAAATATAGTGGAAATAATAAAATAATATTTGACTACATCATCATATTTTATAAGGGAAAAAGAAAAAACTATTTTTTCAACTCGTATTTTCAACTTATCTCCCTATGGGTTTACTCAAATTTCAAGCTGAAACACTCGTTTGATGAAAAATTTCATTCCTAGTCCAAGGAGTACCCATATTGCAAACTTTTGATGAACCCTACTACATGAAAAATGAGAAATTCATGAAAAACATGATTGCAATCACGTTTTTCATGTATTTCTCATTTTTTGTGTAGCAGAGTCCATCGAAAGTATGAAACATGGCTACTCCTTGGATGAGGAATTGAATTTTGCATCCAATGAGTACTCCCGCTCGAAATTTGAGTAAAACATTAAAGAGATAAGTTGAAAACGAGAGTTGAAAAAAGTAGTTTTATTATTTTATCATTTTTTATTATTTTTTCTTTTTTACTCCAAAAATGGTGAATCCTCCCCTATGGTTGACATCATCATCTTGAATCCTATTGGTTCTTATAAATTTTATTTTGGTTGTACATTTTTCTTAGGAGGCCCATTTTAGACCTCAAAATTCCTTTAATGGTTGTGGGCCAGCATAATTGGTAGATGGATGTTTCCCCCCAGGGTAAAAACCTCAAGAGAGTAATGGACACCCAAAATCATGACTTCTAATGGTGTTTTACCTAGGGTGAAAATAAGGACTAAACTACACAGTATGACACACATAAGGGGAATGCCCCTGGTAAGACACGATACTAGCATCGGGGTTACCCCTAGGTAAACTAGCCCCTTTAAGGATTTTTTTCTCTGTGATCTGGTGTCTGATATATCACCAGAGAGACACAAGAATGACTAAGAATATATACAAGATCCCCAATCCCACATGATTCAAAATAATCATACAATTGGATCTATGCTACGAGGAAGAGAAAATTACCTTTCCTCCTTGTAGTTTAGGGATGGATATTGAGTTCGAAGAAGAGTTATTGCGCTCCACATGAGCGTTATACCATATCCTCTTTAGATCTCAATACCTACACACAATCAAGAACATAAAAGTATGAAAATTGATATTCTTCGGAGTATATTTAATTAAACAATGATATAATGATAAATCAATCATAAAATATGAAACATGATCATGTAAGGGAGAGAACATAGATCTTCATTAATCTCAAAAACATGATACAACGCTGCTCTTTGACCTAGCGTGTCCTTTGCGACCCAGACAATGTTCGTAGACCATATTTGGATAGATGGAGTGTTGAAGAGACCACAGAACTAAAAGACTTCGCGTGGCTCTAAAACGTATTGCAGACAAATACAAGAACAAGACCTTAGCGGCGAGGCAGTATGGCTCTCCAAATCACCAAGGTTTCATGTTGGCTGGCCCAAATGTCCCAAGAGTCAAGGTACGAGAACCAGGCAGCGGAATTGGGATTCTGAATGGACGAACTTCACCACCAGTTCAAGGATTAATCAGAAATCCTATATCGAAATACGAGAACATTCCTTTGAAATAGCTAAAAGTTCCAAAGAGACCTTATCGAAGAGCAAGAGTTCAAGGCAGACTGAGTTCTTAACGTAGCAAAGGCCAAACCCATAAATATGATTTTCAACAAGATCACTTTTAGACATAACAAATAGCCCTAACATCAATTATGGCTGCAAAATATCTTTAAGTTTGCTGCACAAATTCAGATCTAAGCACAAAAATACATTAAGCAGATAAAATATAACATGGCTCCATGCATCCAATGAACAAGACAAGAAAAAAGTGTTTAAAAGAATGTTTTGTATTATATTAAAGAATGGGGCATCTGAGAGGAAAACAAGAAAGGTGTTTTCCGGTTCTCCTCAGTGGGATGGGTTCTTGGAAGTCCTCAGTGTTTCAGATCTAACATTTCTCTCTCTTATGGATGTAGAAAAGCAAACATGGAACTCAATGGGAGTTCACAAAAAAAAATGGAAAATGGTGACCAAGAGTAGATCCAGAGTGATCTAATGCAATGAAGGTGACTAATGAATGGGGAAAACCCCCCTATTTATAGCAAAATATTGGGGCGGTCTAGAACTCGGTACATGAATAAAATATTATTAATCGAATTCTAGAAGCACCCTTTAGGAATATTTTATTATATTTGTTGGAGGGAAAAGGGTTCTTGACTTGGGTCAATTCCTTTATTTATAAATAATAAATAAATAAATGGTTTATTTATCATCTTAGGGAAGTGATGGGAATACAATTAAATAAATAATGGTTTATTTAATTATTTATGGATGATTTAGTCAAATTTAACTAAGAATATTATTTCAATAATGATTTAAATAACTTATTCTTAGGAAATAATTAAATAAATAAGGATTTATTTAATTAAGTTCCTTATTTTGGGTTAAATATGACCAGGAAATATAAACAAATAAGTTATTTTATGTGGTGAAGGCAATTTTACTTAGGGTAAAATTGGTCTTACATGGTGTACTTGGGTTCATCTAATATTGTCATGTTAGATGACCAACAATTGGTGTAACACAAACCCGTAGTTAATGGTCAAACTATAAAATTGGGCCTCCAAGTCAGGAAATGACATCTAACTTTGAGGTCTAGTGGTCACTGATGTAGGGGTAGAAAAATAGGCTAATAACATCAACACTACTACCAAGTACTCCACATGATCCTCCTCATTCTTGGATTATATCAATATATAATCAATGACTACTATCACAAACTTGTCCAAATAATAACACAACACATTGTTCATCAAGCACATGAAAGTAGTTGAAGTATTAGCAAGACCAGATGGAACCACCACGAGCTCATAATGTCCATACCTAGTATGAAATGTGGTCCTATATATATCTTCTTATTTCATGCTCACCTAATGACATCCTGATTTCAAATAAATCTTTAAGAACACTACTAATCCCTTCGATTGATCAAAAAAATCATCAATTCGAGGCAATAGGTACCTATTCTTGATCTTCACATTGTTCAGCTGCCTGTAGTTAATGCACAATCTGATAGAACCATCATTCTTTAAAAACAAAATTGGTGCACCCCAAGGTGGCACACTTGGTATTATGTATCCCTTATCAAGAATTTCCTTAATATGCAACCTAAATTCCACCAACTTCGGAGTACTCAGTCCTGCAAGTTTCCTTTGATGTTGGTGTCACTCCTGGTACCATCTCAATAGCGAAATCCACTTCTCTGTGAAGTGGTAAATCTATAATTTCTGTTGGAAAGACATATTGAAACTCCTATAAAATAGGATACCTCTTCAAGACTTCATCATCCTCAACATATTTCCATTTTTCAATGAAAAAAATTCACTACAAACAATACACACTCTTTCCTACAATTGTGATTAGCTTGCATGGTTGTAACCATTCCCACTGATTTAGGCTTCTTCTTTCCCTATGATATTCTCTTCTCTCCATCATAATCCAGGCACTCAATAGCCTTCTCACAACAATATACCTTGCTCATGTGATTGAAAAACCAACCCATGCCTGAAAGAATACTATATGATCCCAAAGGAATCATATTTAAATGTGTTGATGTATGCATACAATTAATCTCGAATGAAAATTGAGCTCTCATCCAATGATGAATTCTTTTCTTGGTCCCTGTAGCCAACTGCAACAACCAAGACTATGCATACACTTATTTATTCAAGCCACACTTATCCATTAGGTGAGGACTAACATAACTATAATTAGACCTAGAATCAATCAAAATGGAAAAAAAATCAATCACAAATATTACCTTCCATCTCAATAATGGATGTGTAATGATCTACCTTCCTATTGTCAAGTGCAGCATAGAACTCAAGAATTCTATGACCAATATACCAAACTATATGTGTCTCTTGGGCACTATAGAGATCTAGCCTACCACCCTATTACAATGGGAAATCCTTCTTGCAATGGTATTTTCCACAAATACAACACTACACCGATTCCAGGCCACTACCTTTATTTTGTTTCTCTTTAGGGTAAGGTCCATGTCCCTTCTCAACTGCATTAGACTTCTTCGAAGGAGAAAATTTTCTTTTCTCACCTACATCCTGAGGTCTTCCTCACTTCTGAGGCGATTTTCCTTTAGCTTTCTCATTCACTTTCCAATCACACTTAGGATCATACTTTTGCTTCGACTACTCATAACAATGCTTCAACTTCTCGATGACTTCCTCCAATGATAGAGGCTCATCATACTCAATTTTATATTTAAATGCTAAAGGAAATACACTGATGAGCCTTTGGAACTTTTTCTTCTTATCCTTTAGATAAGGCACATAACTCAATAGCTCTAGAAATCTGGTCATGTACTCTTCATCTATCATGGAAACCATCTTCAACTCACATAATTTCTAGGCCTTTCCATCATAATATCTCTCATACAAGTAATTCTCCCTGAAGAGTTTTTTAAACTCATGTCATCTCAAGTCTTCTACCTTGATGCCTCTAAGCCACTTCACAGCTTCTCACCAGATACCTATTTTTCCCTTGAGGTTGAAGATCACTAAAATGGCTTTCATATTTTTTGAATAATCATGTAATCTGAAGAACTTCTTCATACTAGGAAGCTATGCTTCTGCATCCTATGGTTTCTTCATCTCTCCATCAAAAGTAGGAGACTCGATTTTTTTTAAATCCTAAAGAAAATACTTCTTATGGCACTCCTCTTATAAGGATAATGGCAATGATGACAATTATTTCTCTTTGAACCGGAACTAGAATAGACCCCATATGCACTACCTCTCTTGTTAGTTATATCCAACCATCTTTCACCTCTCACTGTATCATCTTTGTCCAACATATGGTCGAGACCTGCTACCATATTCCCCATTAGTTCTTTCCTCCTATCCATTATTAATACTTAGTTGTCCCTATATTTGCAAATGTAAAAGGCTCTGAAGGATCATTGCATTAACGTCAGCTTTATTTTTGTGAGATCTGAAAAGCCTTTCCTCTGTCTCAATCAGCCTGTTATTATTTTTCTTGCAACCTCTGATTTATTCCATCAAACTTCTCAACGTATCTACTATATCAGGAGAATATGCATCTCCTTGTTGCTCATTTGATCTATAAGGATATTCTCATGAAATTTAATCCACCATTTTGCTCATCATCTCTGATATTATTCTTCCTACAAATATACCATGTTAGATAAACCAAATATAAAACATGATCAAACCATACCTTAATGAAGTTTAGGGGAGGTTATCTCTTCTAGTCCAGATTAACATGATATGTATATATATATATATATATATATATAATGACATCAACATATCAACTTATCAAAGTCATGCATGATAATACAAATTGTAACACCAACTATATACATGACAACCATATCCATTGCATGCATATGACTAACATGCATGCATAACAATCACATATAGCCCATTGAGTCCAAGTGTTTTAACTTGGAATCTCTAATAACACCCTCTAAAGGCCCACCCCACATTTACCCATTTTTACAAGCTCTCTAGGGTAAACATGAGTTGAGTGCTACTATGACATGACCCTACCTCCAAGTTCTAGTGATGGAAGTGGGACCTACAAAATAATGATTTAATGACATTCGTAAGATACTACAAATAAATCAAGAGCTCAACAACCACCCTAGGTGATTAATCCCTGAGCTGTAACTCTTTTTCACTGACCTAACACCCCAACCACACCCTCGACGCATTGTGTGTGCGGTTGTGAGGCTCCAACTTCACACATAGGCTTGCCTGTGTGCGTTTATAGTCCAAAACTCCTTGTTTTGTGCATGTGTCCATGAGATATATGCCCCTTTTTAAGGAAAGCCTCTAAACCACTGCTCATAACTACCTATAACTTTCAAAAATCATAAATAGCACGATAACAAGGATTTCATCAAACATATGGTAAACATGAAAGCTACAGGTCATGAATGCATATCTAATCATAAACTTCTGAAATTCATCTGAGGATCACCAAGAAGGCTCAATACCCTCTCTAGATAGCTAAAAAAAAATTGGTTAGCCCATGCATTCATCAACCATTCATTAAACTATAAAATCATGGACAAATCCATAGTTAGAGAACAGAATAAAACCATGCTTATTACCAACATATAACCAAAATATAAATTGTGAAAAATCATCCATAAGTTCACTTAATAACCAATACATACGCTTATAAATCATACTGAGGAAAATAGCTTGTATTAACATAGCAAAGGCCAACCAAGTCAAGGACTTCCACGTACCAACCGACCATGGATTGGGTTGAATCAAATATTTATTTCATCCAATCACCCATATTCCAAGAATGAATGTGGGATCTCATGTGATAAACCAAGACATAAAAAAATAGGGAATACAGAGGTTAAACCATATCCACCCTTAAGCTACTGTGATCTCGCTTAAACCAATCCCAATATCAGAAAACCAAACCAAGCTTGGATGCCTCAGAATTCCTTCACTATACCTTGAGGAATTTTCATGTCTCCACCCACTTATTGAGGTATTCTCAAAGAAAACCATATCCAAACCCAACCCTTGGGATTTTCCTGAGACTGCCTCACTCAGTTCTAAAGCCTTATGGCAATCCAAAGCTATACCAAGAAGGAATCTCATCACATGATGGCTATCCAGGAAAGAGAAAGGAAAGGCTGAAACCAATGTCAAATTAGGAAAAGCCCATGCCAATGATATCAAATCAACCAAATAAATAAATGCATGTATCGTGCATTCACATCCCATCATGGAAATTACACATGCAACCTGTTATTCCATAATCTTCATGTTGAAGCTATTGATACAACCTTCTCCTTTCTTTCTTTTCTTTCATTTGCTTGTCCTTTGCCTTGCTTTGCAAGTCCTTTTCTTTCCTTTCCTTGCTTTCTTTTTTTTTCCTCTTATACCTCTCTCTCTCTCCCTAAAAACTGATCCAAAGCATAAACTAACAGAAATTGTTAACTATTTCTTCGATGCCTATTTATCATTGAAGTCCCTTTATTTTTTTATTTCCCTTCATTTTCTTCTAATTTCATTGCATGCATATTTGTGTCTATTCACTTTCGTTTGATCTTATTTTCCTTAATTTTATCATAATTAAATGTCAATTATTATACCTATTCTTTTGGTAATGAATTTTCCAATTTCCTTAGCCATTATTGAACCAATATTGATGCCCACTATGATGTTTATCTTCCATTCAGCTAGAATATGTGCCCCATGACCTTGTCCTTATTTTTATTTTATTGTCCTTTATTACATGAAACATTAACCTAGGGTTGTTACACCAGAATTAGTGGTCATTGAATGAAAGAATATTGTGTGTACACTGTAAAAGTGTGGCGGTTATGGTATGTGTATGAATTGGGATGTGGTGTGTCTCGCTTTGTAGGATCACATTTAGTAATGTGTTTATGGTGTTAACAATTTTTTGAACATATTGTGGTTGGGAAACATCAAGCATGGTGTGGAGGTGTTGAAATTCCTATGGCAGTTCCATATGACATATGATCTCATATTGTGCGATAAAGTTATCTAACTCGATCTACAATTGAACTATCTGAGTGGGTACACAATTCAGTATTTTCAACCACCTACAATGAGAAGCCCCTCACAAAGCTTCCACTTTTGCAAATGAAATCTAAGGGACAAATATATGTTACAAACATAAAAAATTAGGTGAAAGCAGCATTTGGAATTATTTTATTTATTAAGAGTGTTTAATTGGAGTTAAATTAATTTGAGAGCCTTTACTTCCCGAGTGAGTGAATTGTCATGAGAATTGTAATGTTGTCTCAAGTATAAACTGCATGATGAGTTGTAAGATTATTTCACATCTATGGTGCAAGTGGAAAATCAATGTCTAATTCCTAATTTTCAATTGACTTGTTATCAGTTATTTGGTAGAAATATGAAGGAGTTGAGTAAATATGTAACATAGTTTTATACATAATTGTTGCAGAGAGTGTGGATCAAGTGTGATAGGAGATTGTTGGTGATGGTAGTGTGATGGTAGAGCATTTAGGAACTATTTGTTTATATTTCTTGAAGATCATAAGTGGTGGCATGTATAAAAGAAGACAAAGGAACATAGATTTAATTGTTGGAGAGAGAGAAAAATGTTTTTATGGATTTGTAATTTTTAATCTTGGTGTTAATTGTAGAGAAGATGAGGATGTAGTTGTTGTATATTACTGACATTTTTTTGTGGTGTTTTTATATGAGTATCGTGATGCTATTGGTGTTAATGTGTGGTTGATTAGTCCTTGTAATTGAAATCATGGCAGAGCATACGTTAAAAAGACGTCTTGGTATCCACGAATGGTATTTTAGCATTATATTGTTATGTCTCTATTACAGTCCTATTGTTATTGTATTGTTTATGTTATCACCAAAATTTGTTCATCTGACCATTTAAAATTAGATGGATCGAAGTACACCACGTAAGGTCAATTTTACCATAGTAAAATTTCTTTGACTATAAGAAATAATTTAATGAACCATATTTTATTGAGTTATTTTTGGTTTAAACAAGAAACCCCATGAGGAATAATTAAATAAATCCTTATTTATTTGATTTTCCTCTAGGAAATATTAATTAAACCATTGTTTAAATAATATTCTTGGTCATATTTAACCCAGTTATGAGAAATAATAAGATAAATAATTATTTTTCTTACTTTTCTCTAGGAATAACTAATTAGTCATCATTTAGTTATTATTCCTTGTTAAATTTGACTAAATCACCTAGAAATAATTAAACAAATCATTATTTGTTAATTATTACTTAACCAAATTCTTGAAATGATAAATAAATCATTTATTTGTTTATTATTTCTAAATAAATTTATTTAACCAATTTAAATACATTTTCTCTCCAAAAAATATAATAAGATATTCCAAGTGGTTAGATCTAGATCTTAGTTAATAATATTTTATTATTCGCCATTATCGAGGATAACTTAATATTTTGTTATAAATAGGAGGTTTTTAAATTCATTCTTCACTTTCATTATTGCACTTTGATCATTCTCATTTCTTCTACTATTTTCTTTGGCTTCTTGAGCTCCCATAGGTTTCAACACATTCTAGGTTTTCTGCACCATTGAGAGAGAGAAACTTCTATAAATGAAGCATTGAGGACAACCAAGAACCCATCCCATTGAGGGGGACGCGTAAATTTTATTTTTTCCCTTCACGAGGTGTAATAATATATAGAAAAGTTTTTAAATTTTGTCTTGTATGTTGGATGTGTGGAGTAATCACTATTTTTTTTCATTGTTTAACTACTTTTACTACATAGATTTAGATTTTTGCATCATTTGTTCTAACTAACGATTGTAGATATAAAGAATTTAAACAACCATTTATGTTGTTAGAGTTGTTTGTCACACATAGCTAAAGTGATCTCTTTTTGTACATTTTCTTTAATAATTTATGTTTCCTGAAGGGCCACCCCCTCATAAGGTCTGAAACATCTCACACACACTCAGGAATCACTGGTACAATCTGCTGGATCACTAGACCATCAAGTATATGAATCTCAATCATGAAAATAGTGATATGAGGTCGAGTGAATGAGAAACAACCAAGAGAAAGGGAAATTATGATTCCCTTATCCTGATCCGAGGCACCGAACAAGAATGGGAGTTGGAACCAAGGTACATCACCCTCTAGACCTATATTCTGGAATGAATGTGTGGATGTCGATAGAAGGAGGTCTTCCATAGGTGAGGCAATGATGGATCCTCAAATAAAGCATGAGGGATCATATTAAAGTGGTTGATGGATTGAAACCGGGGATGATGATGGAATAGGGGATATTGAGTAATGGATGGATGACTTCCCTTGTTAGAGCATAAAAAGCATAGATGACCTGGTAGCAACTGACACAACTCTGGAGCAGATGGGGGGAAGTATGACTAGAGGCCAAAATGGGTGACATGAGAGGGATATAAAGAAAAAGTGGATGGGATATTGTAACAAGAGGCAAAGGGACTCGAGAAAGACTCCATGAATGCAATGATGACTCAACTTGGATGCTTTGAACAAGGGTGACTCGAGGGTGCTATCACATATAATAGGCCTAGTGGGGACCATAAAAACATGAGAAAAAAATGGTTACTCATGATGAAAACCGACACACGCGTTGACAAGGATGAAGGAAAAGTGGTGCCCTAAGTACAAGTAACGCATGTGAAGAAATTTGACTTTAAGAGGCGACAAAGTGACCCTTATAGGAAAAATGGCTTCCTAGTGAAGTGTCAAATTACCAAAACCAAGGGAAGACCCATTAGAGTGCTCGGTGAGATATTTCAAATGGTGTTGATGGTTCATCAAACCAAGCTGCGGTTTGGTCACAACTGGCGAAGGAAAATTTAGGGTTTTTCCTTTAATAGGGTGATTTCCCTCCAATTTAATTCATTTGCTAAGTGAGCTGTGATGAATTTGGAGAGGAGGAGAAGGCCCTAAATCTTGCGGTGGTCATAACAGACAAACTAACCATGAGAATCAGGATTTTTCAGTGGCAGGTAGGCGGCCTAACCTTATTCTACATTTTCATCCATTTAGCATTTCAGATTACATTCTCTGGGCTTAGTAAGAGACCCCTACCTCTCCTCATGGCCGAAACGCACTATCCTGGGCCTGAAGTGTGACCTAGCTCATATTTTTCAGGGAGAAAAGATGCAATCTCATAGTTACAAGGGTGGAAAATGCAAGTTGGAGCTCAAGGTGAGGATTGGTCAGCTTTTTGGCTCAGAACCGAGACTTGCATATTTATGATGGAATTGTTCTCTTTCTGAGCTGAGAAACATGATGGTGTTATGCAGGTATGGCAGAACTGAGGATTGAATGGAATGAGAGATATTTGGATGCTATTTGAGTTGAGATCCAAGGGGATCAGGTGGTATGATGAGGACTTGCTAGATATGGGGTTATCAAGTTGGCTGAGAACCCATTGATGAGGGTAGGTGAGCCCTTACTATCAACGATAGTGATATATTGGGATCAAGAGAAGGAGGCCTTCATGGTGTAGGGAAAAAGAATTGAGCTTACTATCTAGGACATTTATTTTTTTACCAGATTCCCACCATTAGGAGTGGTGGGAAACATACATCTAGTTTTACCACATGGGTGAAATGTATCAGGGTTCATGGAGCACCATTCTAGACCGAATGCTCGTGCTAAGGGCATGAACATTCCAATCAGTTATCTATAGCGGCTGGAGACATGGGTTGTTGCCGCAACAGTACTGCGATCCTAGGCAACTAGATGTTCCATCACATCATTATGGGGTAGATGATGTTCGTAGAGAGTGTTTTGTGCCAGACCTACTATGGGTGGGCCCAAATGCTATTGTCGGAAGTGAAATGACAGTTTTCATTATGCAAGCGATAGGTGAACGATGATTGTGATTTTGGTATGGTTTTGTTCTTTTTCTTCTTTAAGAATATCCCCACGCTTCGGCCTCATATGTAGATCTGGGATGTGGGCCCACATGAGCCTAGAATACGCCATTGGGGGTAGCTGCTGTGGAGAGGAGGAGGAGGGGAATTCATATGGGTATTCCTGCCCGATTGTTTTGCACACTGGGATCAAATCTCGCTGTACATAAACGATTATCCATATAGTGGTATGAACTTTCAGGGGGAGCCTGACTTGCCACTTCCGCCTGGTTGAGCATAGGGATCGGATGGTAACTGAAAGTTTCTATATATTATGGTGCACTTAAATTTTTTATAATATGTATGTGGTATTAATTCATGACTTTTAGTATGCAGATATAGCACCGGTGAAGCCGACAAGGTATGCGGGATGATCAACGGCACTAGGGGATGCGAGACCTAGTGGAGCGAAAGCAGACCAAAGACCTGATTATGAGGCTCTACTGGAGGATTTCCATTGCAGGTGTGATCTGTTTCTGATCGGTGTATCAAAGCATGGGTGGCATGATCTTCAGGACCAGTACATCGAGGGATGGATAGGCCTACCCTCTGAGTGGCGAGGGGTCATGTGGTGCATGGCAATGGCCGGACTGGTAGTTCGGGATCTGCGAGCTAGTGGAGCATAGCCATTGGCTCAGGACCCTCCAAATAGTGATTATATATAGGGGCATGTGGTGCCCCCACATTTTTTGGGCATGTTGGATGTATTTAGAGTAGTGGACTCCAAACATTTATGATTTTGTCGAAACATAATATGGATATGCATCTTTTAATATATTACAAGTACATGATTCTCCATTTTTTATTATTGTCTTGTTTTAAATGTGTGTGATAAGTGCCAATATAGAATAATGTTTTCAATTCTATATACATAGTGATTTTGGGCTCTAGGTACATCATTGAATTTAATGGATTCGAATTCATGCACTAAGATCTTCACTCATAAATATCTTCTAAAAAGGACATGGTTATTCACATGATACATGCCATTCAATTGCATGACCAAAAACAGGGAATCTAAATGAACATGAAGATGAAGGATGCAATGAGCAAGGGAATCAGCTAACGAACCTATCATTGCATCATATTTGACCTGATTGTTGGTGGCAGATCTAATGCATACGTTGTTGGAGAGAACCAATGAATGCAAGGGGGTAAAAATGGCGCAGGTTGCCAAGGCCAGATTTTGGGAAAAGCGACTTGCACCAGTTGCATGGATGATATATGGTGTGGAATATGGATCCATCTGAAAAGTGCCACAAGAAAAAAAATGAGATGATGATGGAAAATGAAAAATACATAAATTCATGACAGAAATATGTACACGCATGTCAATGGGAGATGTTATGGAAAAAATTTCTTGAGGTAAAATGCATTGTGAGGGTTAGGAAGGAGTTGGCCTTGGAAATCCTATAGAAGGTATGCCCCCTTGCCCAAACATTGGGTGTCAATGTAATGGCCACAAGGTATATGTGTATCGAATTCATGGGTTCTATGTAAGGGGGTATAGGACCAATCGATTTCACTATGGATGAAGTCTATAGATTCCACAACATATTGGGCATGGGACTGATACGGAAGGAAGTATGCATGATGGCACATATCATTAGGTAAAAATTATGGGTGGTCATGGCTTCCATAATGTCTTCATCAGAATGGAAGATGGGAGGATTGGTCGAATGGGAGACCACATGATACGGCGGGGATACCTAGCACATATTCATGAGAAATATGGTTCACATACGCATCGCTACAAAAGGTAGACAAAGACATAGTAAATGAAACATCGTACAATGTTGATATCAAGGTGTTTGAGAAGGGACCTTCAATCGAAACAAAATGGGAATCCCCAGAGGGGTTTTTCATCGTGGATCTTATGGATGACGACAGATAAAGAATAGTGACCGAAGAGTTCGTTATCTCAACATTGGGGGGAGGTATCACAATGGGTGTGGAAATGTAGTCTAGTTATATTGAAGAAAAACTCACAAGTAGAGGAGTAGATGATCCACTATGAGCAACCTCTATTTCACAAATTACCTCAAGGGTATCACAAAATTTGTCGAGATGGGGAGAATGATGAGAATAGTGGCCATAAAGGTTGCACAAAGCACAAGGGTGGTTCGTGTGCAATGATTTTATCTTCTTAGCTGAATCCGGTAAGGTAACATGGACCTCCAGGATGTCAGATTTAGGAAACCTTTCGTTGACCACAGGTTTAAGATGAGGAATCTCAGGAAAATTATGGATGGAATACCCAACAAAATCACACAAAGTTCACAGAGATGATGACTTTGGAGGCTTAGGAGGGGCTGGAGCTGTTTGGGGGGCCTTGTCCTTAGGTTCATTCCTTTTGGCTTTTCCCCCCTCACCAGATTCGTTCGCAACAGGAGTAGGTTCCTGCTGAGGTGGTTGTGGCACTGAAGCAAAGGGAGGGGTCATGGCAACCGATTGAACCAAGGTCAAAGTGGTATAATGGTTTGATTTTACCAAGTAGAGTGTTTTTGTAATATTGCAAAATGGAAATAACAGGAATATATAGCATCTATAGCATTCCAAATAAGAAAAATAGGAATATAATACTAAAATCTACAAAATGTTGGAAATATGCTACAACATCAAGGCATTATAACCACATTGAGCAGAAACAGTTGATTCATATCATTATAAAAACAAAAAATATAAATTACACAGTGCTTAAAAGAGTATGCACTCAAGCCAACAAGAAGTGGCTGAAACACACTATTAAAAACTAGCACTGGAAATGTTGTGCTGCTACTGGGAAGAAGAACCATGTGTGGGAGGCTACTAAATTCCTTAGAATGATCCAATATTTTAATCACGGATTCTACTAAAAAAACCCAGAAAACCACAGAAATGGTTTGGCCAGATTTTAACTTTGGATTTTCAGCCCTTTTTGGGTTGCCAACTGCACCCCTACTGGCTAACTTAGGCACTCCTCCTGGGTAACTACTAATATGGGGCTGAAATTATGATCTAAATATAGAAATAACACCCAATCAGCTCAATACATTAAGGGTTTGTCCCTTCTCTTGATCTCCAAGCTAGAAGTTTGAGATCTAGCTCCTCCTTCCTCTCCTCAAGTTGCAGCTGCACACTGCATAACTGTTGGAATGAACCACACTGTAAAGAGGGCTGAAGTTATAGCTTGCCACTAGGTGATGGAATATAAATCACAGCTAAAGGAAATTATCTCTCCCAATTGATGGAACGACCCCTCACGGGATTCCAAGCTGAAATAATTTGAGCTTCCTTCCTCCCTTAGATCTAGTTGACTGAACTGCGCAATTCCTGAAGGAACTGTTGCTGCATGGAGGTATAAATTGATGGCATGAATATTGGATATCAATATTCTACTCCTATAAGACTAATCTTGAAGCACAAGGTGAAAGGATGAATCCTCCATAGGTTTCCTAGATGAAATGCTAGAAACAACCTCCTCCTCTCAAACCCTCAAGCAGGAATGCGTAATTCATGAGACTGAATGTGCTGTAGAGAGGGGCTGAATGTGGCACCAATCCCTAATGATGAATGACTGCTAAAATTAACTTTCCCAGAGTAGGCACTCGGAGTCCCCCATGGGTAAGGGTGGGATTCTTGCTCTGGAACACCCTTGTGCTAAACAACACTACAGACTTAGCAAAACAACTCAAGCGTGCATAGAAATGTCAAATGACAAATATAGATATGAAATAAAATTCTAAAATTTTCCTTCTATTGTTTCCTTCCTCTTCCTTTTATGCCTTTTGAGCCTTCCCTAGCCTTGGCCCACCTCACAACTGTGCTTCACATGTGGCCACTAGCCTCCAAGAAGACTATGTTGTCTCTCCATGATCTCCATCATCTATGCATTTAGTTTCTACTCTCTCCATCATGTGTTCATTTAATGCAACATTTCCTCCATCACTTCATCATTATTGCTCTATGATCTTACTTTTACTGTTCCATGATCTTACTTTGACTCCTCCACTATCTCCATAATCTTCTCATTAATGCTACATGACCTCCACTCTTCCTTCATTAATAAGTTTCTCCACTACTCCATAATGTAGATCCACTATCTAATAAACCACATACACACAACAAAAGTGGATTTTGTTCATCTATGTGGTTTATGGGTCCCTCCACCCTCTTATTTACTTAATTAATTAGAAAATGAAAAAACTCTAATATTCCAATTAACTGATGGAAAATTGGAAATATTACAACCCTCCCCGCCAAAATGTTGCTTGTCCTCAAGCAACTGCAAAATTAGATGCTACAGCAATCCATATCCCTCCAAATGGCATCCTCTTATGGAAGGCCTCACCATCTTCTCCAATGTGTTATGCATGCCCAGCTGCATAAATGCCTCTCTATAATGTCTAGAGTAGCTTCCAACTATGAAGTTAGATGTCTCTCCTCATCAATGAATCTCCACGTGGGAACCATCTATTATACAAGAGCCTCCTCTATGCATGAGATATATGAAATGAAGTGGCATCTTCCCCAAGTGGAAAGTTCCAACTCATGAACTATCTCTTCAACCCATGTTACATGGAGTATGATGTATCTCTCCATGCTCTCATATCAACACTGTGCAAAATATGAAGTAGAGACATGTGGATGGACATGTAAAGTGTCAAAACATACTCTCCCAATAGTAACCACCACAAAAATGCCTCCTGCTGCCATGCCAAATCATCATCAAACCAAGTGTGAGAGCCATACTCTCTCAAAAGAAGCCACCCTAGCAATGCCTCTTTTTGCCACATCACATCATCACATACCAAGTGTAGTAGCCATACTCCCTCAAGAGAAGCCATTGCAGCAATGTATCTTGCTACCATACCACCTCATCATCATACCAAATATGGTGGCCATAATCTCCCAATAGAAGCTAGTGCAGTAAGGCCTCTTGCTGCCATCCTCCATCATGATCATGCTTAGTATGGGAGAATGTCAATCAATACTCTCCCAAGAGTAACCAAAGCAACAAGGATTCTTGATGCCACCTTACATCATCATGATGCAAGTCATGGAGCAACAACATACTAATTGACATGTAGAATGTCACATCAGGACAACATAACCAAGCTCCCTGCTGCCACATCATGGGAGTGCCATACAATGTCCCAAAAAATAGCACACCCATTGACATAGGATATGTCATGTGATGGCCAAAATCTCTTAGCGATAACCAACGCAGCCATGCCTCCTTTCGCTCCATCACACCAATGCTATGCAAGGCATGTATCATACATATGTGAAGTGTTGGGTAGTAACCATACTCACACAAAAGCAACCAGTGCAGCCATGCTTCTTGTTGTCCCGTATCATAGATCTACCAGTGGGTTTTCAACCCCTTTCTCACCATCCTCATCCATCCATCTCACTATGGAGTATGAATCATACCATGCTCCAACTTGGTATCAACCCAAGGTAGAGTACCTTCCTCCTCAATCTGATAATATTTTCACTCCATGTTATGTTGAAGTGCACCCTCCTTGAGGTCTCTCCATGATATCCTCTCATCAATGGCCCGATAGAACCCATAAGGTTCTACCTATGCTGTAGGTAGAAACTTCTCCTTGACTTGTGACATGCTCGTCAAGAAAGCTCCATCTTGATAATGGAAAAGGCTATCCACCATAAGATATCTACCCTATATCATATGTCTCTCTAGTGCTTCATGAATGAATATTTCCTCGGATTTCTCCAAGAATAATGGGGCCCTCATCTCATCACTGTTCTTCAGTGATAGCGTTGTTGATCCACGTGATGGTGCATCTGCTGTCTCATGACCATACACAATGTTGAACTCATAGCCCGGCATTGTACTGATTAGGACTAGGCTCATCCCATCCTCTGAAACTCCAGACTTCAACACAAATTTTTGTGTGTAGCTCAACAATGAAAAATAGGGATGGCTATACATCTCCTCCTTGAACAAGTCAAGGGTCCTTTGTGCAGTGATAGTTTGTTGCTCCAAATTAGCAAGGTGCTCTAATCCTTTGTTATGCAATTTCCCTCATGGCATGACCTCACAAATCTCAAGTTGAGGTGCTGAAATAATATGATATGGAAATGTTTGCAAACCTTGGATCAACTGAATCCTAGGAACATCTTGCATAGCTACAAAATTTCCTCCAACCGGTGAAATGGCTTCTCCAACTACTCATAGTGATGATGGTTGCTCCTCTTCTACTCTACCAGCGCTGGTATCTGCCTCCTCATCCTCATGCATCTCCTAAATCATGCATGGGACTACCAATATCAAGAGCTCAAGACAATATTGCAAAGATGCAAGTGCTCCTTCTCTTGATGTAAGTACTTCTACAACTGGTGGTGGTGGTATTTTCTCCCTTTCCAGAGTGATAATGATGACATCTTCCTTTGGTTCCTCATGTACCATCTCATCAATGACGGGAAGTGTCTCTATGGAGAGTTTCTTCAATTTTCTTGTACCAAACTTCTTCTTCAATCTTTGAGTGAAATCTGCATAAGCAGTCACCCCTACATGTTTCAAATGACTGAACCACCAATACGTTGCTTTGCCCTCAAGGTGCAACACTGCAATGTCAACAACCTCTCTCTCTGCTACTGGGTATAGCTGAAATAATGCATATAACTCCTTCCTCCAAGCTTTTATTGTGCTTGTGTGTGATCCAATAAATGTAGGCCATAAGAATCTATGCCATTTTCTTCTATTGTTGTTGTGGGGTCTCCTTTCTTCTTGGAGTTGTAAGAAATGTTGGAGAGTTAGATTATCCTTGAGTGCTCTAGACTGTGATTTGTACTTTGACATATATTTACTTACAGTCTCATACACCATGTTTCCTCCATATTCATACCATTCACCATCCTCTTCAAAGAAAGTGGACCTAGTAGAATGTTGTGGAGCTCTCTTCTTTGTCAGTTGTTTATGTTGATGATAGGAAGTGCTTGGACCTTCCTCATTCTTAAACCTTCTTGAGGTCTCTTTTTTCCTCTCCCTTCTCATTTTATTGACCTCCTTGGAGAGATCCTGCATAGATCTAAAGATAAGTGTGGAAAAACTTAATCCCTCCACCATTATAGATATATTCTTTCTACTTCTTCTTCTGAGGTCATAAGATGTAGTGCCCACAAATTGAGACAAAGATCATGCTATGATACCACTGTAATATTCCAAAATGGAAAATACAGGAATATAGATCATCTATAGCATTCCAAATAAGAAAAGCAAGAATATAACACTAAAATATGGAAAATTTCGGAAATATTCTGCATCATCAAGACATTATAACCATGAGCAGAAATAGCTGAGTCATATCATTATAAACAATAGCAAATATAAATTACATAGTGCTCCAAATAATATTCACTCAAGCCAACAAGAAGTGGCTGAAACACACTAATGAAAACTACCACTGGAAATGTTGTGTTGCTCGAAACTACTACTACTAAGAATAATAACCATGTGTGTGAGGCTTCTGGAGTTCTCTGAATGATCTAGGATTTTACCCGTGGATTCTACTCAAAACACCTAAAGAAACACAGAAATTATTTGTCCAGATTTTAAATTTGGATTTTCGGCCTTTTTGGGTTGCCAACTACACTTGTGTTGGGTGACGTATGCACTCTTCCTGCGTAACTACTGAGATGGGGCTGAAATTATGATATAAATATACAAATTGCAACCAGTCATTTCAATACATGAAGGGGTGGTCCCTTCTCTTGATCTCCAAGTTAGAATCTTGAGATCTAGCTCTTCCTTCCACTGCTCAAGTTGTAGCTGCACACTGCACAACTACTGGAATGAACTATGTTTTCAAGAGGGATGAAGTTGTAGCCTACTACTAGGTGATGTAATATATCTCACAACTGATGGAAATGATCTCTCAAAAGTGAGGGAAATACCCATGACAAGATTCCAAGGTGAAATACTTGGAACTTCCTTCCTCCCGTAGATATGCTTGACTAAACTGTGAAATTCCTGAAGGAAATTTTGTTGCATGGAGGTATAAAATGATGGTCTGAATGTCAGATATCAATATGCTACTCCTGGAAGACATATTTTGAAGAACAAGGTGGAAGGATGAATCCTCCATCGGTTTCCTAGCTGAAATGCTAGAAACAACCTCCTCCTCTCAAGTCGTCAAGCAGGAATGTGTAATTCTTGAGACTGAATGTGCTATAGAGAGGGGCTAAATGTGGCACCAATGCCTAATGATGAATGGAAACTCAAAGTAGCCTTCCTAGAGTAGGCACTTGAAGTCCCCCATGGGTAAGGGTGGGATTCCTGCTCGGGAACACCCTTGTGCTAAACAACACTGCAGAATTAGCTAAACATTTGAAGCATGCATAAAAATGTCAAATGAAAAATCCAGATCTGAAATTAAATTCTAAAATCTTCCTTCTATTGCTGCCTTAGTCTTCCTTTTATGCTTTGTGAGACTTCCCTAGCCTTGGCCCAACTTATAACTACGCTTCACATGTGGCCACTAGCCTCCATGAAGACTATGTTGCCTCTCCATGATCTCTATGATCTCTACATTTATTTTCTACTCTCTCCATCATGTGTGCATTTAATCCACCACTTCCTCCATCACTTCATCATTATTGCTCAATGATATTACTTTTATTGATGCATGATCTTACTTTGGCTCCTCCATTATCTCCATAATCTTCTCATTAATTTTGCATGACCTCCACTCTTCCTTCATTAATAAGCTGTTCCACTACTCCATAATGTAGATCTACTATCTAATAACCAACATACACACAAAAAAAGTGGATTTTATTCATCTATGGGTTTCATGGGTCCCTCCACCCTCTTATTTACTTAATTAATTAGAAAAAGTACGAACTCTAATATTCCAATTAACTAATGGAAAATTGGGAATATTATAGCTTTTTGGGGGATGAATGTACCATATTAGGATCCCTAGGGTCAAATTGGGTAGACACAACGTATCCATAATAGGCAAAAAAAATACTCCAGAGGGGGGAGCTAAAAATAGTATCTGATCGGAAGGGTAATTTCCTGGTGGAATGGCTCCCAAATCGCTAAGGCTTGGGGTACCATTCCTGGTTGAAAAATATTGGGAGAGACAAAAAAACAAGGATAAGGTCATTGAGGAGAAGGTCTTGAAGGCTATGTTGAGTGAACAAAAGTAGGTTTTGAAGGCACTTGCTATTGTCTGGTTGAATCAAACCGCTTTTGTCTAGCCTGAGACGCTTGCAACATGCAAACACTCGACGAGCTGGGCTCAGTGATAAGAGGGGGGAGACCAGGGAATGAACCAAGTAATGTGGAATCTTTATAGAATCCAAGTGAAACACTGGTGAGAGGTGCAACTGATTAGTTTTCGGCCATCGAAGATATCATGGAATTAGGGGAGGTCTCAGACTTCCGTTTGTAATATGTCAACCAATCGATGGTGACGATATTTCCATTGTGGGGAAAGCACATGTTACGGTGAATCGCAAATGTGACAACTGACATCAAATAAGCGGAGCTACGACCCAAGAGAATATTATAATCAAAGGGGGGAATTGACTTCTATTTCAATACAAAAATACTTTCCCGCAAGTTTGATAGGACAATTGCGGAACATGCCAAGGTACTGAGAAGGGTGACCGTCCCAAGCACGCAAAGTGACAGTGGACTGAGATAGATTGGGTGATATGAGATTCTTCCAAACATAGGAGGACATCACATAGGTGGATGTGCCCTCGTCAATGATACATCTCTGAATGTGGGTTTTATCACCAAATTGATCTTGATTGGCTGCTCATCAATCAACTAAACATAGCTCTTTCAAACCACTTCTAACTGAATATTAGCCTCTTCAGTTTGAGAGGTCTCTCTCAAAGGGGGTTTATGATTTTGAATAATGATAGTACTAGATGGCTAACTCTAGGGAATTATGAATTGTTTTTGTATGATTGTAGGTTGAAAAATGAAGGCTTGCTACCATTGGGCTTGTGGAGTCAACAATCAATAATCTTAGTGAAAGTGGTTCTTTACATGGAAGCTGAGGCAGATAGAGGTTTTTAATAGAGATAACTCACACAATAACATAGGAAAACACAGTCATTTCACCATTAAAGGAAGTCATAGCATAATACTTATTAATTTTGAGTAATTAGAGATGAAATATACTGCAATTTATCAAACATAAAGATTCATATCAATAACATATCAAAAACCTCATGAGAATCTTAGGTCTGGAAAGTAGAATGTCACGTTGTATTATTGATAATGGTAAAAAACATACAAGCATCAATTTGGTGCAAATGTTCTCCAACCCTTTGCCTCTTCGATATTTTATCTTTAAATAGACATTCTTTACAATATGGATGATCTTCCTGGTGGCTAGATCCTCAAATTCTACTATGACACCTTTCATAATTGAAATAAATAACCGAAAACAGAAAACTAACAACTACCTTTGAAGAAAAAAACTCCTAATAGGACTCTATCTCCTATTTATTATATTTCTCTATCCTATCCTTGAAAAAATTACATGATGGTTACATAATGAGTGTCACATGCTCGAAGGACACATGACCAAGCTCACCATCACTTTACATATTTATAGCACCCCTAGATATGTGGAACATAACCCTGCTCTTTAGGAATGGATGACCTTCATCTTCAACGTTGTTTTGACTGATGACCTGGCTACATGGAACTCCCTTTGAGTCATAAATATCTGCTAATAAGATCCAATGACATGCTAGAGGTATCCAGCTTGAAAAAAATGCTTTTAAGATGCTCAAAATCCTTTAACAATTTCTCACTACGAAAACATGGCAGTTTCGTAGCGAGTTTTAGTAGCGTGGGAAAAGTGGCTTTTCTATCCATCTTCTTCAATTCTTTGTTGTTCCATCATCTTCATCATGTCATGACACCTTGCAACCATGAATCCCTCTCCTTAAAACATGCCAAAACTGAATTTAAATGCAAAAAAGCACCTACAAGTTTTTTCGTAGCGTATTTCTGGCTTCAAGCTTGGGGTACGCTACGAAAATGTGCCAAAAACCAGAAATTGCTCCTTTCAAGAAAATATTCAAAACTATCCTCCAGGTGCAAAATTTGGGTTCTCTGCATGTTATGAACCTCCCAAAACATTTTCCATCTTACCTTATTAATCTTGTCGTGTTTCCTCCTCATTTACAATCAGTTGACTAATGGGCTCTTCTACCACTTTCATCTTCAAACCTTTCTTTTCCAAATCCACATGAATTAGATAGAATTGTTGTTGAAGATCTTGTACTTGGTTTTTTAATTCCCTATTCTTGGATTGCAATTAGTGCAGGTTTATCTTTTTGATGTCTTTGACCTCTCCTCTTAGTGGTTGAGTCTGCTTTATCAATTTTTTTTATTTTCCAAGGTCTTTGAAGCACTTGTGACTTGATCTTCCCATGTTTTTCTCATTTTCTCAAACTAAACTTTTTCAACTCCTTTTTTCTTTGCCTCTTGCTTCAGAAATGATATCTCCTCACTTGCCACCTTAAATTTTTCTTCAAGGGTTTCAATTTCTAATTTTTCACTAATTTTCTCTTTACCCTTCCTTTGTTTGATAACCATCTCTTCTTTCGCAGGTGAAGAGAGATGTATGATGTTTGGTGGCTGAGCAGTTTCACTGACCTTCTGAGTCTCTTTATTGCTTTCCATGACCTTTCTTGCATGTCTGGGCATTGGCTTTCTAGGTTGAAACATGAAAGCAACATCCTCACCTAAAAACTCTAATTTTTTATTTGTCTTACCTTTCTTCATCTTTCTTCCTTCATCTTCAATGTATTCAGCTTGGAGAATGGGAGTTTCTTCAATTTCAATTGCATGCAAGATGTCCTCTAATTTTCCTTTAACCACTATTTGGCTCCTACTAACTCTCCTGCTGCTTTGTTTTCTGACTGTTTGCTTCTGTTTTGCAGGTATTGTTTTAGGTGTGTCAATCTTCTGCAAAGGCTCTGTCTCCATGCTCACTGGTTTTGGAGGAGATGATCTATTCCCTTCTTCAACTTCCTCTGCTACAGTTGGTGATTAAATGTTTCTAGGTTTGGAGGCTCTCTTAGGAGTGAAAAGATAAATTTCAAAACCACTCATGAACAGAAAGGAAGTCCCTTCTCTGTCTAGTCTCTTTAATTCCTCTAACCGCAATAGCTTAATCAAACCATGATGAAAAAGATAAGTTTCATTGCCTTCTATTTTTATTTGAACCTTATCTAACATGTTGCCAAGACTTTTGTATAAATAAAAGGGAAAGTCAAGTGACCTCTTACCCAAAAAATGCAGAAGAAGCCTAAGGTGGTAGGATTAGACAATGTAAAACCTTCCTTCATAGGTAAAATACTTTTGAATGATCATCAATAGATTTGAATAGTTTTCCTTCATGAAACTCCTAGGGATAGCATTTTTCAAATCAATTTCACTATGTTCTTGCTTGATGAACTCTTTGCAATATTGCATTCTAAACTTGATGCCTTTAAACCACTATTCCCCTCCTATAGGGATTCTTATTTCTGTTGAAATATTTTCTGGTGTAACTGTAAGGTTCAACATTCCCACTTTTGAATTTGTTCCTGTGAAACTATTAGCAAAATCCTTGGAAACCTGTAGATGACAACCTTGCAACCTTTAAAGAATTGCAAGAAACCTGTTCTTCTGAAAACCTCCATGGCAGTTGGGTCTTCATTGAGAAAACTCATGTTCATGGGCTTATACCTGTGGCAATGACCACCTTTGTTTGTTTCCTTCCTTGTAGCCATGGGTGCTTTATATCTCCTCAACCTCGGTTGCTTGATGACACCTGCAAAGTTTAAATTTTCCAGCAACCTGCTTGGCCTGATGAAGAATCTCTCCAGAAATCCAATTACATGCAAATATAAAGTGAAGTATGACAAAAATACTAATTGGGTAAGGTTTTATAGTTTCAATGATAGCTCATGCATTAATCATGACATAGGCATGCTAAAAAGGGTAATGATGGCCTCAGACATGGCTTTGTACCTTTGAATTAACCATAACAGACTCGAATGACCTCCACCCTAACTCCTCCAATCATGAACTGACATTTCATATCAAATTTGACAAGACAGGTAAGAAAAAAAGTTTTTGTAGCGTAGCTAGTTTATCCTCTGATAGTTTCGCTATGAAACTATTAGGCAGTTTCGTAGCGAAAATTGTTGTTTTGTTGTATAAAACGCTACGAAAAGTTGAAAAACTGAATTAAGCACCCCTTTTGAATTTAAATGCATGGGGATTGAAAAATGACACCATATGATGACTAATGGGACATGACATGACCTAAATGGAGGTGGCCTTGAACCTTAGGATAGCTTAAACATGTAAAAATGAAATTTACCTATACTAACTTGAAAAGGATTAAGGAGACCTTATCCTTTTGATGAGTGAACTGTATGACCATGTCAAGTAATGTTTCACAATTTTATGAGTGATAATAGTGGGCATTACAGATCTTGACTATTATTTGGAAAGCATCGGCAGGGATAATTTTAAGGATGGAAAATTATCTTGAAGTTTAAAAAATTGGCGAATCTCACTAGTCCCTAATATGCAAACTATAAAATGTTTATTGATGTATTTGTAAATTATTCAAATTTATAATGATATTATATATATTATCTATATAATTTTGGCGATTTTTAACGTAAAATTATTTTATGTTATAAAATTTGGGCGAATCATTTTTATAAAAAAATGGAAATTGGCAAATATTTTTTTTGGAAAATCCATGGAAAATTAGCCCATCTTTGAATATTAGCCTCTAAAATTTTCCATGAGCGTCGGATGAAGGTAAAGGGGGATGTTCTGATTTGTAAACATCAAAGATGATAAAGTGATCATCTGAAGGTTCCACAGTGCCCAAATAATATATTAGATCTTTTCGTTGTGATGGTAAGGTCTAGAGGACTTCTAGCGTTAACATGGCAGGAGGAGACTATGCCAAGTCATCTACTATGTTGTAGGTGTAGGCGGCTTTGGTAGAAGCAACATTTCAGTGTAATGGCCCTTTTAAAATATTTTGAATGACCTCTGCCTTAGGCTGAGGGATCTATAAGGGATAATTTGGTGTCGATATGGAATCTTTGGATACTTTGGCTTGGGACTCAGTTGTAGATGTAATAGGTTGCTTGTCATATTGGCGCGACCGGATCTGAAGGTTGACATCATCTGTATTGACCTCTTCAGAATTCATCGTGAGAATCTGGAAATCATGGGTGTTTGCTCCCTATGATTTGGAATATTGGCAAGAACGAACATTATAGGGGCCACATCAGAACCACTTTGGAATCTGTAATATTCCAAAATATGAAAAATCTACACTATTGGTAATATCTTAAGATATTCCAAAAGTGGAGCTATAGCAATAGATGAACACAATATTGTAAACAAAGAAAATATGGTCATGTCATGAGAGAGAACAATATTCAGCCATCATTCTATTAATGGATCAGCAACAATGTAAAAAATATCATGAGGGACATGCCGCGCAAGCCATAAGAACAAGTCTCCAATGATCAAAGCAATAGATAAATGAGATGTTGCAAATATATAGAATGCCGGAGAGTAGTGACTGCACGGTCTATATTAGTGTAGCTACTACTAAAAATGTACATACATGAAGTATGACTAAAGGAAACAAAACAAAATCCCAATAATGAAGATATGGGCTCCAATACAAGATTTATAGCCAACCCAGAAAGGATTGCTAGAAATGTCGGAAAACATACAATGTGACAAATAACCCTGTGGTTAATGTGTCATTGAAAATTGGATCTGATATAGAATGAGGCTATGAAATATCTGAAATACTGATGTCCTCCTCCAATGGTATTTCTACTTAGAAGGCTAATCCCTCTACTCAGAAATAGACCCTCCTGATGAGCTCAATGAACCCTCCCAACAACTACCTCTGAAAATAATGCAGATTTGGATTGAAACTACACTATGAGTGATGGTAGATGGTTGACCTGATGCCAAATATATGAAAATATGCCCAGGAGTCCTCCTTATTGATATTCCAATGGATAGACAAGTTCTCCACTGAAAACAAGCCTGGAAATGACTCAAAGAGATCCTCCGTTGCTACACCCTGCAACACAACCCAGCTCTAAACAGAAACTGCACTGTAGATGAAGGAGGTAGCTTGGCCAAAATGCTTGAATGAGGAAATTTAGCTCAATAACCTCTCCTTCCCTGAGGATGAGGTAGGGATTCCCAACCGGTAACACCCTTGTGCTAAACAGCACTGCAACCCTGCTAAAAAACAAGAGGAAGCAAAGTCTCAACAGACCAAAGCATATAATAATCCAAGCATGAATACAATGGCTGCCCTCCTCTTCATATAAAGCAAGTGCTCCTCTCCACAATGGGTCCCATCCATGTATGCCACCTAGCCCATGCAATTTGTTCTCCACTAAAACTGCGTTGTCCTGCTTGGAGATGCAATGTATCTAGACACTACATGTGGACTTGGTCAAATATGACTGAAACAACATGATCCAATCCTGTTCACACCTGTGGGTGCTCAATCCAGCTGCTTATTCTCCCCCTTTTCACATGAGGAATGTTATTTTCTCTTCTGAAGAGGTTAATGGGCCTCCCTACCCATTTTATTCATCTACTGCTAACTATAATGTTCCTTTTAGCTTGAGGCTAAAAATTGGGAATATTACAGAATCCTAGGACCTAGCCTTCCTAGATTCAGAGAGGGATCTCTCTAATTATGTATTTATAGATTATATGTTTTTATGCTTTTGTCTATGATATTAGGCTAGTTATGAAGTTCTAAGGACTTTTTTTTTTGGTTGATTAATTAAGAGGTTGATAGATCAATGGTGTGATTAACTGAGGGAGTGTTTCAGCTTAACAGATGGACTATAAGAAAACATTAATCCATTTGGCTATGGAGTCATAAAAGGATTTAAATGTTCATCAAATCTACAAGGGTTTTCATAGGGCAAGCTAACTATATCAATTGGATCTCTTAGATTAGATTGTGATATGAAATAACAATAAGTTGTGAAGGCAACAGAACTATAGTCAGTTAAGAATCTTCTAGCTCTATTTAAACAAGAAAAGCCTTTTAGGTAACTTTTTGAGGCAAACCAAAGGACAAGGAATACCATATATTTCTTTGGACAGACTTTAAAAAGAAAAACTTTAAGACAACAATCCAACAATTCAAGAATTAATTTCAGACAAAGAAAGCATACAAGATAACAGTGAGAGCAGCTAAAGAGAAAGCTAAACCTATCTTGTTTAACTCAGCACTCAAAATACCTTCAAAGCAACATTTTGAGGTAGACCAGAGGATAGGGAATACCATAGAATTCCCTGGTTTAGACTCTACTAAGTACACTTCAAAGAAAGGTCTTAAAAACAATATTTCAAGCTATACCAAAGTACAAGGCTTTCCATAGACTTATTTGGCTTGAATCTATTAAATTATTTCCAAGACAACAAGCTAGGTGAAACTAGAGAGCAATTAAGAATTCTCCAATCAGACCTTGAATAAGAAAACATAAAGATAAAGAAGGAAAACATAAATAGGATGCCAAGACAGTGTATCGTACTCTAAAATTTATGTTCTTTTATCAGATAAATAGTGGACAGAATGAAAATATAAGGAAAACAATAACAAAGAAGGAAAACTTCACCATTACCATAGCTCAAGAATCCTGTGAACATGCTTGTATTACTAATGATCAAAATAGTTACATTACTCCATGTACAATAGATCTTTGCAACTTAGAGCTTTCTCAAATCCAACCTAGCACTCCTCAACTAGCTCAACAACAGAAATCATTTAACTAATCACCAACTAATCAACTAACCAAAAAATCATCAATAAACCAACACTAAAAATGAAGCTCATATGTAGTATTTATTTGCAAAATGGGGAGGGGATCCTAAGCTAGGGTTTCAGATGTAATTTATTACAGAGTTAATGGGTTTTTGACCTTTGAGACCATGCAAGACGGAAAAATATGCGAGTGTTTCTCTGAACTAAGAACTCCTAACTTAACTATTTGAGTTATTTTCTGGAAATGTTTGACTTTAAGGCTTTTCTCAATAACTTTACAATAACTGCTGGATAGATGTAAAATATCTCCGACTGTTTGTAATATCTGTTTGATGTTTTATTGAAAGAAAACATGCTGTAGGTGGAAAAAAATATCCCTTGAAGAAGTAATTGTTGTGGGTTTGATCATTTGAATCTGTTCTGGGTAGATATGTCTCTATTTTATCATTAAAACTCTGTTTAGGCCTTTGAACTCTGGATGTGTCTTTTAAACTATCTTACTGTCTTTTCCTTTGATTCTAACTTTATCTCTGATTATTTGATTTAATCCCTTGATCTTTTGTCCTTTTTATCTTTAACCTTTTCTTTATGGCTAATCCTTTGATTCATCCTTTGATTTGTAATTAGCCCTTTCATCCTCATTGCTTGTCATAGTCCTTTGACTTCTTTATTTCTTCACTCTGTCTCTATCTGTCTATGTTTTCTATGTAGAGAGTCATTCCTCAGCTGCTGGAGGGTTTTATTAACAACACCAATGATCATGATTCATCGGGTTTTAATCTTGAATTTCACCTTTGGTCCCTTTCAAGTAAAATTAACCTTTGGATCATCATCCAAAAATTTATTTAAACATTCTTGGGCCTTTGAAATGCTTTTATACATTTCCGCCATTAAAACATCACATAAAACAAACAATTCTCTTTTAAATCCTGCGAGGAATGCTTTTCTGCATTGTTCTGGGGTTTTTTTTTGGGATTTTGGGAATTCTTAGAGGAAAAAATGGTGTATTGGGGCTTGGTTCCATAGTCAGAAACCTGTGGGGAGTTTGAACAGAGGAGGTGGTATGAATTTTTGTGGGAGGAGAGGAAGTAGTTTTCGGGAGCGAGAAGGTGGTTTTCACACGGTCGAGGAGGTGGTAACACTATCGGGCAGAGGCATGTGATACCATATAGAAAATTACGCGTGGCAAGGGAATACCACCTATTTTACGATGTTTAAAAACATTAATCCTAGCACATATAATATTTCGATATGTGATCAGGGTCGTCAGATCCTGGGAAGGGAGATCGACGGTGTGGAGCAGTTTAAGATGGGGCTCGGGAGTATATGATGTGGCAAGGATTTTCTTATTTAGAGCGGAGTTTTAAATCGTATGCGGGGTCCCAGGAAAAAAAAATATTTAAGGAAGGGTGCTTTACCATAGGGTAGGGTTATATGAGAGTGGGGTTTAGATGCATGTAGGCGAGGGCTTAAAGAGAAGGAGCCTAGGGTGAAAAAATAGGAGCGGGTTTTAAAAACATTTAAACAGAGGGTTTAAACGTTTACAAGGGGTAGGGTAAAAAACAAAAGAGTCGGGCCCTTATATATATATATAGAAGACCAAAGGTCACAGGGAATCCAAGAGTTTAGAATTTAAAACAATGTAAAAGGTAGTTTTTACATTTTTTTAGTGTATACAAGGAGAAATGGTGAGGGGAGGGTTTTGAAGGGTTTTAGTAGGGGAAGTAGGTTTTTAGAGGATGAAATGAGTGAATGAGAGTTTAGGTAAGGAGGGAGAGTGAAAATGAAAGAAACAAGCCCAAAATGAGTCTTTTAAGAGCAGGAAGGTGTTATAAGAAGGCAGAGATGAAAAATAGTGAAAAAGGCTTATTGAGGATAATGAAGGCAGTGAGATTACTAAAGATAGCTGATAGGAAAAGAATTCTATCTTTAGCTACTTGTAGAACATCCACAGTCACCTAGTGAACTCTGTAGAATACAAGAGGATAACAGTGGCTCCATCTGGGGAGGGAAACTACTTTAGGAGGTGTCAAGAACCTCAGAGATTAAATTTCTGGAACAAGCAGACCAATGCCTTGATTTTCACTCTGATAAACCTCCTTTCTTCAATTTGTTGATTTTTGTTGTTCTTTTGAAGCTGTGATATTTAAAAATAAAATAACATGATTGCTTCAACTCAACTTCTACCTACCCATCATACTTTTCCTATCATTTTTTTTCATTTGGGTGCATTTAGATTAGCCAACCCTTAACATTTTTTTTTTTTAAAACAAGAAACTATTTATTTCTACACTTATATCATCCAAGGGCTCAGATTAGACTAATGAGATCCTTTATTCTCTACCTAATCTACTCATCTGTCAAGATTAAATAGTTTGACATATTTTCATTCTCTACTCTATAAAAAGGAAATTGAAAACATGACCAAATCAAGATTAAGCAGTTTGATTTGTCATATACTGTGTCATTTTGTATAGGTTGCACACAGATTTTATTTGAAAACAGTAAAACAAAAACTTGAGGGTTGTAATTTGGAATTTTTTATGCATCCCTCTCTTTTCTTTGGTTCATATTTTGATCATTGGAACCAATACCTCATTTCCTAATCTAATTTACTGATAAGCCAAGTTTACAATGGTTGGAAAATCTCCATTCACTAACCTATCAACAAAAATTTAAACTTGTTCAATCATGATTAGGCTGTATGACTGAACATAACTTCCTTTTCTTCAAAAGTAGTGGCATTTGGACTTGCCCACTTTCAATCATATTTCTTTTTTGTATGTGGTTGTACCTTTTCTTTTATCTGCCCTCTTTTCTTCTTTTTGTTGTTTTTGTGCCTCATTTTTCTAATATTTTTCTTCAAACAATGTTATATACAATAAATAAAGCTTTAAACTAAGTATTTTTAACAAAAATAATTCTTGAGCATCCTTCCATTGACAGGACCTCCAAACAATTCTGTTCCATCCATTTCTTGAAGGAAGAATGCATTGTTACCTCTTGCAAAATGGATGATGTATGGACCTTTCCATAGATTTTCAAATTTTCCATGCATGCCCTTGTCTTCTTTTCTTGAGTCCCATTTCAACACTTTATCACCAATGTTAAAATCATTTTCCTTGGTTCTTTTATAAAACAACTTCTTTATGTTCTACTGTACTTGTTGTGTTCTGTTATATACTTCTTCTCTGGTTTGCTGCAACTGGACAATTTGATTTATTCTTCTCTGCATATCATTTTCTTCAGACTGTACTTCTTGGTTGAGCTTCATGACTGACACTCCTAAACTTGTTGGAAAAATTGCATCTGCTTCATACACTAGCTGATAGGGAGAAATTCCAAATTGTTTTTTTATTTGTTAATTTGTCTGCCCATAGTGCATGTACTATTTTGTTGTGTCATGACTTTTTATTCTCTTCCAACAAATTTTTGATGATGTTCACCAAACTTTTGTTTGAGGATTCTGCCAACCCATCACCTTGAGGGTAATAAGCAATAGAATGGCCCAATGTAATCTGATATTTCTGGAAAAAATCCACCATTTTCTTGGATCTAAAGGCAGCAGCATTATCAGGGATAATCTTTCTAGGACAGCCAAATTCTAGACAAAATGTGGTTTTCAAGGAATTTGATGATTATTAAGTCTGTGGCAGTCCTAAAAGGGATGGCCTCTATCCACTTGGTAAAGTAGTCAATTGTAGTGAGGATCCATTGGTGTTGGGCAGAGGAGGGAGGATGGATTTCCCCAATAAATCAAGGCCCCATTGTTGAAAAGAAGCTTCAATAGAGATAGGATGCAAAGGTAATGGTAGCAGTTTTCTTTTTCCTTCAAATATTTGGCAGTTATGACAGAAAATTACCATTTTATGGATGTCTTGAAAGAGGGTGGGCCAATAGTAACTAGCTCTAAGGATTTTTTTAACAGTGGTTTTCCAATAGAGGTGGCCTCCACATTCTCCTTCATGAAACTCATGCTTGATCTTATCTGCATCATTCTCAGGAAAATATTTAAGCAATATACCACCAGCATTTTTCCAATATAAAATTTTATCTAAAATTCAGTAATTTACAACTTTTAACTTTAAGAATCTAGCCTTTGTTTTGGACAAACCAGGAGGAACATTAAGATTAAGAAGAACATATAAAATATCAGCATACCAAGATGAATTCAGAAATGATTCTTTAATAAATGGAGTTTCCAACTCCTCTTGTTCATCTAATGCATCTATCATGTTCATGTCAAGTGCTTGGAAGTTTGTTTTAGCCATTAGTTTAGCCATTCCTTGACCCTTGATCAACTTAGTGGGCTTGATTTCTAAATCTTATTCTAATATAATAGTAATCCACTTACCTTTTTTTTCATCAGGGTCCTTTGTTAGTATGTCTTTTACCACTGAGTGAGGCACAAATGTAATGATGTGTGAGTGAAAAATGTAAACTCTGAAATCTTTCAATGCCTTGATTAAGGCAAAAACTTGTTTTTCCATGATGTTGTATTTCAGAGGTGCATCTCTCAATGCCTTGCTAAAAAATGCAATGGGCTGCTCTTGTCCTTTTGTGTTTTCCTGTAATAAGACAGTAGCAAATGTATGTTCTGAAGCAAAGGAGAATATGAAGAATTTTTTGGTAAAATCAGGGCTAATTAGAACTAGTGTTTGAGTAAGTGCTTGTTTTACCAGTTCAAAGGATTGTTTTGCTTCTATAGTCCATTTGAATCCTATTTCTGTTTTCAGCATGTCTGTAATGTTTCTTAGGAGTTCTGCAAGGTTTGGTATGAACCTTCTTAAAAAAAATTTATCTTTCCAATGAAAGATTGTAGTTCTTTGATGTTTCTAGGATGGTTAAATTTCAATATTCCTTCAATCCTTTTTGGATCAATCTTGATCCCTTCTTTAGATATGATATGGCCTAAAATTTTTCCTTCTTGGAGACCAAACATATTTTTCTTGGGATTCAAAGACAAGCCATACTTTCTACATTTTTCAAAGACTTTTCTTAAGTTAAGTAGGTGTTCTTCATTTGTTTTTTAATAGACTTTGATGTCATCCAGGTATATCACAATGAAGTAACCTATTTCTTCTGAGAAATAAATATTCATGGCTCTTTTGAAAGTGGCACCAACATTCAATAAACCAAAAGGCATTTTCACATACATGAAAGTGCCCCAAGGTGTAGTGAAAGTTGTCTTGTGTTGATCATTTGGGTGTACTAGCACCTGATTGTATCCTAAAAAGCCATCTAGCAAATAAATTCTTTTAGAACCTACTACCCTTTGTAAGATGTGATCCATTTTTGGCAAGGGGTAATTGTCTTTTAAGGAGGTTTTGTTTAAATTTATAAAGTCTATGCATAGCCTAAATTCTCCAGTTTTCTTCCTCACTGATAAAGGATTTGAAACCCACTCTGAGTATCTCGGAGGAACTATGATTCCAACATCATACATTTTCTTAATTTCTTTCTCAACCAGGGGTAATTGCACAGGGTTTATTCTACGCAATTTCTGTTTAAATGGTTTCTGGATTTCTTTGAGGGGTATCTTATGCTGAATTATCTATGTATCATATGACTTTAAATCTTCATAAATCCAAGTAAAAACATCATTAAATTCTCTAAAAATCTCAATATATTTCTATTTTATATGAGTTGGCAGTGTTTTAGACATTTTTATCATTTTGGGTTTTTGTTCACTGCCTATATTGCATTCTTCTATTTTAGTTTTAGTGGGTTTCATATTTGGCTTCTTAGTGACATCATTAAAGTCAAATAGCTCTTCTAGAGGAACCAATCCCTTTGGAAAGTTGTCAGTGTTGGACTGCAACACTTCAAAGTATTCTTTCTCTAAATTAGTGCACAATTATGTTTTAAGTGTGGGTTTCTTTGTTAACAGACTTATATCAATAGTATTAGGAGGTTATTTTTTGTAAGTATGTTCCCTAGTAGAGCAGTGTTCTTCATACTCTAAGTCTTAATTTGGCACTTCAAACTCATTTTTGGACTGCAAGAAATCTTCTATCTGTTTATGTCCTTCAAAAAATTGCCAATATTTTATGTTTTCAGGGACTGCTGGTCTATGCTTGACTTGGACTATGTGTTGTTTTCTTTGATAAGGTTTTTGACATGTGCTGGCTACAAATGCTAGACCATTGGCAAGGATGTTTTGGTTTCTAGGGAAAAAATTAAGCTCATATTCTATGAATGTTTTTAATAGTTCAATGGCATCATCTCTATAAGATTTCAATCTGGGATGCTTGGCTGTGTATTCTCTATTAATCTGCCTAATAACTAGATATGAATCTCCATGGACAGTTATCCTCTTAGATCCTAATTTCTTCAGTAAGTGTAGTCCTAAGAGGAGTGCCTCATATTCAGCTATGTTATTGGTGCATTGAAAGTTTAGCTTGTATAAGTGACCTTCTGCATGATTTTTTTCTGTGTTATGCACCCATATTCCTGCTCCTGAACCAGTTTTTCTATAAGAACCATCAAAAATCATACTCCAAAGAGGTTCAATTTCAGATTTGTCATTAAGTTCATTATGGTCTTCATCATGTTGTTTGTAGTGGCTTCCACTGTGTTGTTTATTGTGTTGTTCTTCAAGGTTTGCACTATGTTTATCATTGTTTTCAGATGGTTACTTTTTTCCCCATGGTCTCCACTATGTTTGTTGTAATATTCTATTTGGGAAAACTATTTTGACTGTTCCTCCTCCTTTTCCCCTTCTTCTACAATTGTTTTTCCATGTTCTGCTACTTGTTCATTAAAATTTTCATCATTGTAAAGGATAAATGAATCAAGATCTGTGTGAATAGAATAAAGAGGGGAGTTATCTGGTTTTTCTTGGCTACTAACCATGTATTTCATGTGTGTTTCCCTATATAGTCTTCTTGGTTGACTAAAGATAGGGATGGTAGCATAGGTCATGTCCATTTGGAGGGTACCTTGGAGTTTAGCTCCCCATGATCTTGAAAGGAGCATGCCATATTTAGGAGGAATATCAGCCACTACAATATCCATTACTAGGCTCTTGGCTGGCATTTGTGCTAAATTAACACATATATCTTTCATTAGGCCTAGACATTTAACTCTACTTGAATCAAAAGGGTATAAATCTTTGTATGGTCTAGTTATCTCAAGGCCTAGTCTTTCCATTACTACTTTAGGCATAAGGTTGTGTGAAGCACCAAAGTCTAACATGGCATTGTGAAATTTTTTATCATAGATGTTTAAACTAACATAAAATGGAGGAACACCTCCTTCCTGAAATTTCCCTTCTACTTCTAGTCCAAATAGAAGTTCACGTTTGTCATCGTTTAAATTGACAGAATCAGCATTCACTCCTATGTTTAAATCTTTCAAAGTTGGGATTTATATACATCTTGAGTGACTAATTCAGTAAGAGGAATAGAGATTTTAATATTGGAAATTTCATTCTCTATACTGAAAGGTGTCTGAGTTTTTGGGATGTTCAAATCAGCCTTTTCAGACACTGTTTTCACATCAATTTCAGTTTGCTGATTTTTATTAAGAATAGAAGCTAAAACAATTTTATTAGAAGAAATAGCAGTGTTGCTAGTGCTTATTTGGTCACCACTTTGTTTGGGACTGGGATGGTTATTTTTACCTCTATTTTTATCAAAAATTTCAGCCACTATGCTTGCATTTTCTATTTTCTTTTTAGGAAAGTTTTCGGGATTATTTTTACCAGAAATTTCAGAGGTATTTCTTTTGTGAGTGTCTTGGCTTTTCTTACTTCTAAGGTCATATTGTCTGTGTATATCCATGATGGAAACTTCAAAGCCCTATTTATAGTCTTCATATTCTAGGATTTATTCCTCATATTGAGTTGGGGAAAACATGTGTAGTTCTTCCTCAGTGAGGAAAACAATGTCCTCATTATTCACTCCCATCATATTTATGTGATTTTCCTTAATTTCTTCAATCACTGCCTCATCTTCATCAGCATAGTTTTCTTGGAACAGAGGCTTGATTTGCTAATCAGAACCTCTTTGTCTTATTTGAGGAGGGTTTCTTCTAAATTTTTGGTTTTGGTTCTGATTTTGATTCCTGTTTTGAAGAGTTGTTTGGTTTTCTCTAGGATAAAATCTCTCATTCGTGTTTATTCTCTCCATTATCCTCTCCATGGTTCTAACTAAGTTTTCAATCTTGGTGTCAGATGTGGAGGGTGCAACTTCTTCCCTATATGTGACTCTTTTTTCATTTTTATTCTAGCTCTCTTAGAAATCAGATTGGCTTCTACACTTTTCTCCCCTTTACATGTCTCCTAATGTGGGGGGATCTCATTATCTTAACTGATAAGTCATCTCTCGGTCAAAACCATCAGGGAATTTCATTAGAGCTAGACTTTGTGGAGGTTTCATATGTATAGGTAAGGAATTATATACACTATTGAATCTAGTGCAGTACTCTTGGACACCCTCTCCAACATTTCTCTTAATGTGTTCATACTCTGATAAGATTTGGATAGAGTTCTTCTTGACTTCCCATTTGTTAAAGAATAGCTGATGAAAAGTAGGGAGGTAATTTATGATGTTAGGGGTTAAGCCTTTAAACCATTTTCTTGCCTCTCCCCCTAAGATTTGAGCAAACATTCTGAGTTTAACAGTCTCATCATCTATTTCATGTTTGTCAAAGTATTCATTCATTTTATCCACATGTTGTTGAGCAGTAGTAGAACTACCAGCATCATATAAAGGAATTTTGTATTGATAGATTGGTGGTAGAAAAACTAAAGGCTGTGGTAAAACTAGAGGAGCATACCAAGTTGCCATGATCTGTGGTTTTGGAAATAATGGAGGGTTTACAAAAGGAGGTACAGGGTTAAATGGAGGAAGGGGAACAGAGGGGGATGAAGTTAGTACAAAAAAACTTTGCTGTAAGGTAGACGGGTCTAAAAATTTCTGGGTTATCCAACTCTGAGATCTGGTCCTAGAAAAGCTTTGTTCTAGGGGTGAGTCAGAGGGGATATTCTACAAGTCTTTAAGATTTTCAAGCAGGGAACTTTCTTTGTGGATAGGTTTTCTAACGGTTGGAATTTTAGATCTAGGAGACTTCCTAAGGATACTTTCAGGATTGTCAACTATTGCAGGAGGATTTGGCTCAGGATAGGGTCTAGTATATATTTTTCTAGAAGCTGGGACTTAGACCCAAGAATTAGAAAGGTTGAGAGTTTATGACAGTCTCTAAGGACAAACCAATATCTGAAAGGAATAATTAATCCACAAAGTTTTATTAACTAGGCTATATGATGCTTTGATGATAAAATAAGTTTCCCAGTGGAGTCACCAGGTGGAGGATATTTACTTGTTTTATGGTTGGCTATTGTCCACCATCAGCAACCAGGAACCATTCTTGGCTAACACTTGATTCATCTAAGTTTTAAAATGAGTTTTTCTGAGTTTTGAGGTTGTCTATTACTTAGTTTCCCCAGTATGGTCGCCACTATGTTGGCTCCCTGTGATTTGCAAGATTGGCAAGAAAAAACACTACAGGGGCCACATAAGAACCACTTTGGAATCCTAAGACCTAGCCTTCCTAGATTCAGAGAGAGATCTCTCTAAGTATGTATTTATAGATGATATGTTTTTATGCTTTTGTCTATGATATTCGGTTAGTTATGAAGTTCTAAGGACTTGTTTGTTTTGGTTGATTAATTGAGAGGTTGACAGATCAATGGTGTGATTAATTGAGCGAGTGTTTCAGCTGAATAGATGGACTATGAGAAAAAATTAATCCATTGGGCTATGGAGTCATAAAAGGATTTAACTATTCATAAACTCTACAAGGGTTTTCATAGGGCAAGCTAACTATATCAATTAGATCTCTTACATTAGATTGTGATATGAAATAAAAATAAGTTGTGAAGGCAACAAAATTATAGTCAGTTAAGAATCTTCTAGCTCTACTTAAATAAGAAAAGCCTTTTAGGTAACTATTTGAGGCAAACCAAAGGACAGGGCATACCATAGACTTCTTTGGAAAAACTTTAATAAGAAAACCTTTAAGACAAAAATCTAGCAATTGAAGAATTCTTTCAGACAAAGAAAACATACAAGATAATAGTGAGATTAGCTAAAGAGCAAGATAAAACTATCTTCTTTAACTCAACACTGAAAAGACTTGCAAAGCAACATTTTGAGGCAAACTAGAGGATAGGGCATACCATAGACTTCCCTGGCTTGGACTCTACTAAGTATACTTCAAAGAATGGTCTTAAAAACAATATTTCAAGCTACACTAAAGGATAGGCCTTACCATAGACTTCCTTGCCTTGAATCTATTAAATTATTTCCAAGACAACAAGCTAGGTGGAACTAGAGAGAAATTAAAAATTCTCCAATCAAACCTTGCAGAAAAAAACATAAAGATAAAGACAGCAGATAGAAATTGGGTGCCAAGATAGCATATCCTACTATAAAATTTAAGTTCTTTTATCAGAGAAATAGTGGATAGAATGAAAACAGAAGGAAAACAATAACAAAGAAGGAAAAATTCACCATTAACATCGCTCAAGAATCTTGTGAACGTGCTTGTATTACTGATGATCAAAATAGTTATATTACTCCATGTACAACAGCTCTCCGCAACTCAGACCTTTCTCATATCCAGCCTAGCAATCCTCAACTAGCTCAGTGATAAAAATCAGTCAACTAATCACCAGCTAATAAACTAACCAACAACTCATCAATCAACCAACACTAAAAATGAAGCCCATATGCAGTATTTATCTGCAAAATGAGGAGGTGATGCTAAGCTAGGGTTTTAGAAGTCATTTATTACAGATTTAATGGGTTTTTGACCTTTGAGACCATGCAAGGCCCAAGGAAAAAATATTTGAGAGTGTTTCTCTAAAATAAGAACTCCTAACTTAACTGTTTGAGCTATTTTTAGGAAATGTTTGACTTTAAGGCTTTTTTCAATAACTTTACAATAACGGCTGGGTAGATGTAAAATATCTCTGACTATTTGTAATAACTGTTTGATGTTTTATTGAAATAAAACATGTTGTAGGTGGCAAAAAATATCCCTTGAAGAAGTAATTTATGTGGATTTGATCATTTGAATCTGTTTCTAGGTAGATTTGCCTCTGTTTTATCATTAAAACTCTGTTTATGCCTTTGAACTCTGGATTTTCCTTTTAAACTGTCTTACTATCTTTTCCTTTGATTCTGCCTTTATCTCTGATTATTTAATTTAATCCATTGATCCTTTGTCCTTTATATCTTTAACCTTTTCTTTGTGACTAATCCTTTGATTCATCCTTTGATCTGTAATTAGCCCTTTCATCCTCATTGCTTATCACATTACTTTGACTGCTTTATTTCTTCACTGTGTCTCTATCTGTCTATGTTTTCTACGCAGGGAGACATTCCTTAGTTGTTGGAGGGTTTTATTAACAACACCAATGATCATGATTCATCAAGTTTTAAGCTTGAATTTTTCCTCTGGTTCCTTTAAATTAAAATTAACCTCTGGATCATCATCCAGACATTGATTTAAACATTATTGGCCTTTGAAATTCTTTTATGAATTCCTGCCATTAAACCTACACATAGAACAAATAATTAGCTTTTAAATCCTGCGAGGAGGGATTTTTTGTGTTGTTCTAGGGTTTTTTTTCTGGCTTTTGGGTGTTTGCAGAGGCAAAAATGGTGTATAGAGGCTTCGTTCCATAGGTGGAAACCTATGGGGAGTTTGAATGGAGGAAGTAGTACGGATTTTGGCGGGAGGAGAGGAAGCGGTTTTCGAGAGTGAGAAGGTGGTTTTCGCACGATCGAGGAGGCGGTAACAGTATTGGGTGGAGGCATGCGATACCATATAGAAAATTACGTGTGGAAAGGGAATACCACCCATTTCACAATGTTTAAAAACATTAACCCTGGCGCATATAATATTTCAATATGCGATCAGGGCCCTCAGATCTCGGGGAGGGAGATCGATGGTGTGGAGTGGTTTAAGATGGGGCCTGGGAGTATATGACATGGCAAGGATTTTGTCATTTAGTGTGGAGTTTTAAATCATATGTGGGGTCCTAGGAAAAAAATTTGTTTAAAGCAGGGTGTTTTACCATAGGGTAGGGTTATATGAAAGCAGGGTGTAGATGCATGCGGGTGAGGGCATAAAGAGAAGGAGCTTGGGATGAAAAAATAGGAACGAGTTTTAAAAACATTTAAACAGAGGGTTTAAACATTTACAAAGGGGTAGGGTAAAAAACATAAGAGTCGGGCCCTTATATATATATATATATATATATATATATTATTTTTAAATATAAAAGGAAAGGTCCTGAGAGGTCAATAATTTAGAATTTAAAACAATGTAAAAAGCAGTTTTTACATTGTTTTAGTGTATACAAGGAGAAAAGGTGAGGAGAGGGTTTTGAAGGGTTTTAGTAGGGGAAGTAGGTTTTTAGAGGACGAAATGAGTGAAAGAGAGTTTAGGTAAGGAGGGAGAGTGAAAATGAAAGAAACAAGCCCAAAATGAGTCTTTTAAGAGTAGGAAGGTGTTATGAGAAGGCAAACATGAAAAATAGTGAAAAAGGCTTATTGAGGATAATGAAGGAAGTGAGATTTCTAAAGATAGATGATAGGTAAAGAATGTTATCTTTAGCTGCTTGTAGAACATCCGTAGTCACCTAGTGAACTCTGTAGAATATAGGAGGATAACAAGGGGTACCAGATAGAAGAGGTTGAGGAGTGGCATGACCTCGAGGAAGTTGGGCAACAACATATCCTTGTTGAGTGAAAGGATTAGTGAACACATTCGGTTGAGCTGGCACAATGTTTGGAGGAACTGAAGTGGTGGCTTGCTGCCCTCGAGACACTGATTTTTCTTCCCACAACTGGCACATCTGGGGTAAAAGGGGACAATCATGAGTATAATGGCCATGGACACCACAACATGAACAAGGTTTATTCATACAAAGAGGCTTGTTCTACTTTGGTTGATCACCCTATTTTTGGTTTGTGGTGTTACGATGGTTCTTTTGGGGTGTGTTTGGTTGATTACCTTGGCACCCTTAGTTACCCTACGCTTGTTGGTTCTGGTTTCCTTTCCCCTTATTATTTTTCTTCAAATTAGGAGTATTATTCACGCTATTTTGTGCATACACTTGACCTTGAGGAGGTGGTGGATGCATTTGTGGAGGTTGAGAAGGCATGGGAGGTTGGGGCACTAATGTCGGAGGGGTTGGAGCATCAGGTTGTGCATAACGATAGAAAGGAGGGGAAAAATTCGGGGAAATAGGTTGAGCAATAGTTGGCCTTGGCATCGATTGATTGGAGTGGAGAAATTCATAATTTTTTCTTTGACCCAGATACAAGTTACTAGGAGGGGGATATATTTGAGTTTGTCCCCCCTGGGGGGTAGCCATAATGCATGGGAGGATGAGTATACAGATTTGAAAGATATCCAATGATACCGTCGGCAGCATGAGATGCCCCCGGTGCATTGGCACCACCAAGTCTAGGAAGATCCAGTAAAATGATATAAACATAACTAGAATGTGTGTAGATCAAGTCATATTTTAACGTGACTTGGAGAGCTTCTTCCTCTGTCTAAGAAAAATGAGATGTGACATATTTACCAATGGAAGGAAAAATAGTTCTAAGAAACCAATCCATACAGACATGATCATCGACTGTGGGAGCTCGACACAAGGTCCTCCTTCTACGCCATTCTTGGACATGGTTAGAAAGGTGGGTGGCATAAGTTCGACAGAATGCGGTCAAAAACTTGGTACTGGTATCATAATGGAGGGGTAGCTGGAATTTGGACAAAAATGCTCTAGTAAGAGTCGCAAAATTGGAATGAGATGAAACATTCTAGTCAATATACCACTTTGCAGCTTCTCCAGTGACTGTATGTTGGAACAATTGAAGGAAAATGGAGTCATTGGTGATGGAATTGGATGCACACCACATATGAAAGGAGCGAACATGATTAGTAGGGTCCTCTCCAATGTTTCCATCAAACTTAGGAATGTTGGAAAGAATCTTAGTTGGCATAGCAGGCCAACCGGGGTTATGGAGTATGGGGTCATTAAATAACTAGTTAAAATCGGGAAGGCTTAAACCTTCCATAAATGGTAGGAAAGGAGTAGCCGAAAGGTTCTAGTAGCAATTCAACTAGTAGTGGATCCAAAATTAGGGCCGAGGACACCACAAGGTTGAGGCCCTGCACATACATCGGTTCCTCACATGGCGACGATATGAGAGTGAGGGGATCGAGTTCAGAATCAGAGGAAGAACCTAATGAACTAGAATCATATTTGGTATGGGGACTCGGAAGAGGAATAACTTAGACCCTATGCAACGGATTAAGTATTCCTAATGGAAACTGAGAGTGAAGGCCTTGGAGTCTCCGAGATAAACACCTTGGGGGTGCAATGATGGCAAGTCACAAATGACACGAAAAGGTTGAAGAGTGATAAACAAAGGCTATATGAGGTAGATTGATTAATTGTTATGTTTATGTCTTGGCTTGGAGGTGTAAACCAAGTGTTATTCGCTTTAATTGTGAGTGTGTGCAAGATGTATTTTAATTTTAATTAATCTCAGATGGTTTTGTAAAGAAAAACAAAAAATTATGAAGTACTATAAATAAAACTGAAATAATAGTAAAATAAAAAGCTAATTATGCATATATTCAACCAGAAGAAGGCTTCCCAAATAAATAGTCTAAAAGGCAGGTGAAATTGAATCAATACACACAAGATGGCCAAAAGATCTAAGGTCTAGGGTACAGGGATCTGATGACTCAGATCTGTTGGAAATGATATAGAAAACAACAAGAAACCAGAGGGAAAAATTGTTGTGAAATGTAAGGCAAAAGGTTAAAACCCTAGGGGAAAAAATGGTGCCCTAAGAGAAAGAACAATCAAACTCAAGAGGGGGTTTTGGATGGAATAATAACCTATCAAAAAGGATCTACAAGAAGGATAGATCAGACTCTGAAACAATGGTTGAAAGTGTTGTAAATCTCAAACTACCTACTCACATTAACCCCTCCTAGAAAGGTGGAAGTGTACTAAAACCCTAGGGGGCCTCATTCTACTTAAAGGAGACAAAATGAGCATATCCAAGCCTAAGACGGGATGAGAGAGAGGTTAGAAAACCCAAAAAAGTGCTCTCGACAAACACTGACATATAAAATAAAAAAAAGGGTTTTGGCTAGCAGGTACTGATCTGTGGACTACTAAAATCACAGTTACTAGGACTAAAAGTGCAATTTCGGTGAGAAATCACACTTTCTGAGCGAAAAAGTGTGATTTCCTGTTCCTGAATATTCGGGTGGTAGGTTGCGGAAAATTTTTTTTCTATGGTGTGGCTGATACCTGTTACCTGCAGAAAACACCAAAAAACAACCTGAAGTTAGAATGTTGACTAATTTAGGGCATAAAAGATAAAATAACAACATAAAGAGACTGAAAACATCTAAATAAAAACCATTGTTACTGAGGCTTCTAGTCATGCGGGAATCTGAATTACAACAGTGGAGTTGCCATTTGTTGGCGACAATGTGTAATTAAAAACGCATCTGATTCGCTACTTGTTAGCGTAAATTCTTAATGCAAGTGTACGAAAAGAGCTCAATTTATCCGTGTATGAAAAATTTCCCTCACAATTGAAATGGTTGTTTAACTTATTTATATTTTGAATCGATAGTTAGAACAAATGCTGTAAAAAAACTAGATCTATGTAGTAAAATAAATCAAACAATGAAAAGAAATAGTAATTACTCCATGCGTCCAACACAAAAGACAAGATTTAAACAATTTTATATATTTATTACTCCTGGTGAAGAGAAAAAATAAAAGTTACCAGTCCACCTCAATGGGATGGGTTCTTGGTTTTCCTCAAAGCTTCAGTTCCAAAAGTTTCTCTCTCTCAATGGTGTATAAAACCCAGAACGTGTTGAACTTTATGGAAGCTCAAGAAGCAAAAGAAAATAGTAGCAACAATGAGAACGATCAAAGTGCGACAATGAAAGTGATCAAAGTGAAGAATTAATGGAAAACCCTCCTATTTATAACAAAATATTGATCTATCCTCGATAATGGCGAATAATAAAATATTATTAACCAAGATCTAGATCTAACCGCTTGGAATATTTTATTATATTTTGTTGGAGGGAAAAGGTATTTAAATTGGTTAAATACCTTTATTTAGAAACAATAAATAAATAAATGATTTATTTTTCATTTCAAGAACGTGGTTAAGGAATAATTAACAAATAATTATTTGTTTAATTATTTCTAGGTGATTTAGTCAAATTTAACAACGAATAATAACTAAATAATGATTTAATTAATTATTCCTAGAGAAAAATAAGAAAAATAATGATTTATCTAATTATTTCTCATAATTGGGTTAAATATGACCAGGAATATTATTTAAGCATTGGTTTAATAAATTATTCCTAGAGGAAAATCAAATAAATAAGGATTTATTTAATTATTCCTCATGAGGTTTCTTGTTTAAACCATAAATAACTTAATAAAATATGGTTTATTAAATTATTTCTTATAGTGAAAGCAATTTTACTATGGTAAAATTGGTCTTACATTTTGTGCTTCAATCCATCCAATTGTAAATGGTTAGATGACAAATTTTTGGTGATAATAATTTATAGTCTTCTAATGCCTATGTAATGTCAAGAGATATGAGTATGTGTTGACATGGCTTGTGTGGAGTCATGATAGCAAGTGTATTGTTAAGATATTGTCATGCGGATTGTAGTTCTTGTATGATGTCTATATTTCATGTAATACATGCATAAATTTATTGTTAATGTATTGCCTCCATAGCCTTGTAAAGTCAAATTCTTAAATGGATTAGAATGAGGAGTCTTGAGATGATAGTTGAAGAAAGAGAGAGGTTTTATGTTGTTGGTATAATAGTATTACTAGGTTCAATCCAAGTGTGTATGGATGATGTATATGTCACAGTCATTACTGATGCACTCCATGTTTCTATTCTTGTATTTTCTACAGTTATATAATGTTAGGTTGATGAGTTGTTAGAGTTTGATTAGTATTGAGAATGTCGTGTATCTTAAGCAAAAGCCATGTATTATTGGTCTTTGAGAGTCAAATTCGTTGAGAATATGCTATTGTTGAGAGTCATTCATTTTTTATGCTTAGATTATTGTTAAGTATGTATCTTTTCTTTATGTGTTGTTAGGGTTAGGTTCTTCTAAGGTTTAGCGGATCCTATTGTTTTTTTCTTCAAAAAAATATGACCTAGCATGCGTCCAGGGGGAGTCTATTGCACATCTTAAGTAGCTATGAGATTAGTAGAGTGTTGGCACCATTGAAATTGATGTTATATTTTAATCCATACCCCTTTTCCATTGATGTCAAAGGGGGAGAGATTGGAAAAATATCAGTTTTGAAAGGTTGGCTTCAGATTGAGGGATTAGCTAGGGTTGCCATTAATTCCAAATGGGGAGAATGTTGGAACAATTTTGTTTGGTTGGTTTAAAATTGAAGGATTAGCTAGGGTTGCCATTAATTCCAAATGGGGAGAATGTTGGAAACAGTTTTGTTTGGTTGGAATTGATGTCAACATTTATATGTGTTTTGGCATGGTTTATTGGTATATCATGATTTCAAGTCTATTATTATTGTTGCAGATGGATAGGTTTTTTCATTCTAGTGTGATGATGTTTTATTAAGGATATTTTGTAGATCTAGGTGAAGATTATTTATTTTTCCCCAAAGTATGCAATGGATGCAGATAATATAGGGGATATATGCATTTGTAACCTAGATTTTTAGTGTATTACCAACATCTGTAGCCTATAATTACAGGAAAAAAATAGTTTCTTTGTCTATATATTTAGAAAACAAAATCACGGGAAATTACCAAGGGTTTTATCCATGGTATTTGGTGCAAGACCTTATTTTATGTGTTCCTCAAGAAAGGTGGTGTGAAATCAATGTGTTTATTTGGTCCAGAATAATGAGGGAGAAGTTAGCATAAATATGATATGCTAGTGTGGGAGACTATTTTAGTTGTTGTACACAATGAAGCTAATATTATATATGTGGAAATGATCGAAGTTGTGATGAATGTTGCAAGAGTTGAGTTCATCACTATAGATTCCTTTTATTGTATATATTTATTTGTGTTTTCACTAAAATTTATGGTTGGCTTGTATGGTCGAGCGAGAGTTTGTACTTCCACCCTTAGACTTTGGCTATGTGAGTTTTTGTGCTACTCATTGTGATGGTTGTGGCAATATTGTTGATTTTTATCGTGTTGAAAAGGACCGAATTTGAAAATTAATGAAGTGTGAAGTGTTTGAGGAGTCTAGGTCCTTTAGTGAGTTATGGCTTTCCAAGATAAGAGTAGTGGCTCCTTGCTGGTAGTTTCCAACAAACAATTGATAAGTATTTAGTGCTTCAGAGTTGGTGGTGGTTATCAAACTGCTATAGGGGTAGTGGCTCCTTCTTGGTGATGGCTAGCTTAATTATGTAAAATGTATTTGATAATAATAAAGATGAAACCATTAAAGCAACAATATGGTGGTTTTTCTCCCCTGAAGAGTTTCCACCAAAAATCATGGTGTCCTTGTGTTTTGTTTCTTATATTGTGTTTTTGAAGTTGCATTCATGTTATATTTTTTTCTCTTGTATTATGATACATGTTGTTTAAGTACTAATTGATTCAGTAAAAAATGGGTAAATTGTTTGTATCAACATATACTAATTCAACCCCCTCCCTCTTAGTATAACTAAGTTTCAAATAACATTTCCACTTTACAAGGAGAATTTAAGGTGGCTTACCTCATGGATATTTCAAATGTCACTTCCTATAGATGCATGTGGTTATAAAGAAGTAGTTACGGGAATCCATGAAAACCTAAAGGATTGGATTTGTGTGGATTAATTAAATTGTGCTTAATGGCAAGTAATCCTCTGCTTATGAATGCCTATTTTATTGACCTTTAAGAACCTTTGATTTTGATAATACTTGATATATTCTAAGCATAATTGGCACCTTTGCGTGTGCAATTTTTAAGCAATAAAAGGGGGCTTGGGGACTTAGGTAAAAGTAGAGAGAGAGAGAGAGAGAGAGAGAGAGAGATGGGAAATATGGTGAGAGAAAGAGTTGATGATGGAGAGAACAATTTGTGTGTATTATATTAATGTGTGTGAGTTATTCAAACACGTGCACATTATAAACACACATGTGTTTTATTTTAATGCACGCATGATTTTAAATTCAATAAAAAAATTGATGGGATGACCTTTCTCCACATATATGGTCAACATGCTTTCTACTTTGGTTTTAGATTTGGATTAAAAAAACTTCTTGATTTGGTTTGCATAAAATAAAACATGTCAATTTTTACATCTTCTTTATTTTCAACAATTTTCCTATATATCTTCCATGCATTCAATGTGTAATAACTTTGGGTTAAATTTCCATGTAAATAAATAATATATGGACATTATAAAAGAAAAAATCAAACCAAGGTCATGGGGCATGTATTCCAAGTTGAATGAGGGGAAAAAATTACATTGGGATCCATTTATGGTTAATTATTTATTGGCTATGAAAATTGGCATTAGCAAGAGGAATAGGGGAAATCAATGGTAATTTTATTACAAACCAACAAGGACATGAGGAAAAAAGGCAAAAGTAATAAAGGAAAATGAAAAAAAATCCACTTCATCAAGTGGGGAAGAGGAAGAGACAAGAAAAGGATAAAAATAGTAAAATAATATGCATGCAAGGAAAAATGAATAAAAAGAAAAATAAGATAAAACAAATTTGGACAGAGAACATTCTAGCATTCTCTTTGGGAAAAAATAGGAAAAGGAGAGAGATAACACTACAACGTTGGGACACAATAAAGAGACAAGAAAGGAAAGAAAGCGTCGCAAGAGGAATTTGAGAAGCATCCAAGAAGAAGGTTCGAACAACAACTAGCAAGGGAAAAAAAAACATAGAAAAGAGTAGTAAATAGGGGGGTTTTGCAGGTAACAGTGTGAATGCTTGATTATCTTGGATTTGAATAAATTTTTCATGCATTTTTCTATTGGTCATCTTTTCTATCATTGGCATGGATATTTTTTTGGATATATAATCATTTACAACCTTTCCTTATGCCATTTCCTGGATATCCATGATGTAGTGGGTTCCCTGTTTGTTTGAGCTTTGGATGTTGATCGATTTTGGATCCCAACTAAGGGGGTCTCAGGAAATTTCCAAGGCTTGAGGGTAGAGATGGTTTCCTCCAGGTGATCCTTTGATAGGTGGGTGGAGACAAGAAAAATCCTCTGGGATGGTGAAGAAATTCTGAGGCATCCAATATTATCTTAATTTTGTTGATTTCTGGATGTGGTGTTAGGTGAAATCCATGTTTCTTGAGGCTGGAGGTGTTTTTCCTTTGTATTCCATGTTTGGTTATGTTTTAATTATCCCATGTAATCCAAACTTTAGGCTTGGAATATGGCATGAGGGTGATTGGGTTGGAAGAAAGGATTGGTTCAACCAAATCTATGGTTGGGTGGAACATGGAAGTCTCTGAGTGCATTGGTACTTTGCATATGTTAATATGTGTTTTATTTAATGAAGATAAATGAGCACAAGTTTTGGTTTAATGTGTTGATTATGTGACTGATTTTTCATAGCTCCATTACTGGTTAAATGTATGTTACATTCATAGTGTATTTCTTATTATATGAAGTGCTCTTGTTATTGATTTATTTCATGGTTTAACAAGATCTTGCATAACTTATATGGATGCATGAGCTAATCTGTGTTTTATTACAGCTAGTATGAGAGGGTAGCAAGCCTTCTTGGTGAATTATCTAATGAAACTAACAAAAATAGTGAACAAATTATGCATTCATGACCTATAGGTAGCATAGTCACAAAGTTTTTGTATAAATGAATAATATATACAACGAAAACATGAACCACAATAGAACCTAAGTATAGAACATGAATACTTATACATATTGTTGACAGAGTTCTGGAAAAGTCTGAGAAGTTGGCTTGAATGTTGACCCTAAATTTTTAGAATAAGGTATGTGCTTACATTCATAAAACTAGGAGATCTTAGCCACAACGACACTAAGGATGGGTTATCTGTGTGGTTGGAGGCCTATGTCCAACTGACAAGTCTGTATCCATGTGACTGAGAATTAATCTAGACCAAGGAGTGGTCTAAGCTTAGGAAAATTATCACCAGGTAAAATAATACTAATAACAATGTGATCGTGTGTCTCTGGGTATTTGTAGTCAATTTTGGACAAGAGGACCCCATTACTGTAACTGCATCTTGGAATTTGGGTTATGCATAGTAATTTAATTCCCTCCTCCCATATTTACCCAAGCTAATTAGTCCACTAGGTTAGACATGTCACGAAGAGTTACTATGATCTGATTCAACTCCCCAAGTATAGTTAGCAAAGTGGAATCAACAAAGCAAAACTAAACTAACCCTCCTCATGAGCTACAGTACCCCTAGGGGCTAACCAACCACTCCAGGTTCCCAACCCCTAAATTAACTTTCTTTTTAACTAAAATAGACCCCCAGTCACTCCCATGAAAATCCCTCCATGTGACTCTAACACTCCAGTCACTCCAATAAAAAGGCATCCATGCGACTGAAGTCTTTTTCAGGAAGTTTTGTACCAACGACCCAAATTTTGAGTCACTTTTATAGGGCTAGGACTTAGGCCTCTACCCAAAACTTGATGAAATGATCATAAATGATGAATAAAAAGAATACAACACCTATAATGCAAAAATTGAATAAGGACCTAACCTGAATCATCCTAACCATGAAAGGAATTCCGTCAAACACCTCATGAACATCAAAAGTATAGGTCATAAAAACACATATAAACATATGAACTTCATACTTATCTTATATTCATAAAGAAGATTTAATGCCATCTCGCATTATTTGTGTTATCATCTATTAGGTCATTGTTCATTAACATTTCATATACTAACCAAAACATGATGAGAGCCATAACTCAATTCTATCATAAACAATGCGTATAATCGACATATAACCAGAGACATATTAATGATAGAACAACCATTAAATCCACATATTAATAAGTACATTTACCCATAAAATACAAGAGGAAATAGATCTTATTAACATATGAAAAGGGAAACCAAGTCAGTGAATTCCATGTACCACATGATCATAGATTAGAATAAACCAAATATCTTTTTCAGCCAATCACCCCCATGCCATATTCCAAGCATGAATGTGGGATCTCATGGAATTAACTAAGAAAACCAAACCAGAGATTCTGGAGGCCAAAAAATCTCAAATCTCAACTCCATCTCATTGTCGTACGTCACTGACCATCACTAGATCAGCTTTATCCAAGTTATCCAGGGATCCAGAGTGTTTGTTCCAACTTGACTTCTAGGACTAGTAATTCAACCCATAGTTTTTGTTGGGATCCATAGAATTTGTCCAACCAAGGCTCCCAAGACTAATAACTCAACCCACCAAGGGCTTCAAAGAGTTTTTCTAATCAAGGATTCTAGGATTAGTAACTCAACACAAGATTTTACAGGGCTTCCAGAGCATTTTTCCAACCAAGGCTCCAAGAACTAGTAACTCAACCCACAACCATATGGAACATGAGCATCAATCGGAAAAAAAAAGGGGAAAACCCACAACACCATGGCTATTTGGAAATGGCAAGGATAGGAAAAACCATTGTCAATCTAGACAATCCTCCATGCCAATGGAAGATCATAATAAAAAAAGTATATGCATATGCCATGCATGCCAAAAATAGCAAGGAACTCATACATGCAACTTGGTACCTGCAAATAAAATCCACTTTAGTTGTTGATCTTTCTATCCTCTTGCACTTTCTTGATTTTTCTTTACCTTCTTGCTCCAAATCCCAAGTAAGCCACACTCCTCCAAGAGTTCTCCAAGAAAAATCTATGTCCAAGAGTATGAGATAGAAGAGAGAGATATATTCAAGCTAATACTAACAAAAATATAAACTAAAAAAAGAAATGAAATGATCCTCAGAAGCTTTTTTATTAATGAGGCCTCTGTTTTCTTCATTTTCCATTATTCTTCCTTCACTTTCCTCCTCATATGCAACCTGTGACTTTTCAGTTTTCTTTTCTATTATATTTTGTTAATTTCATAAATAAAATGTCAATACATGCCTCATGCCTTTCCAAATAATTTTCCATTTCCTTTTCCAATTCCATAGCCATTAATTAATCACCAGTGATCCTCATAAGTATGTTTTTTCCCAACATTCATCTTGGAATATGTGTCCCATGTCCTTGGTTATTATTTTTTCTCTATATATTTTATTACATGTTTTTTTAACCCAGAGTTGTTATAAAACCCTCCCCCTTAGGGGAATGCCATCGTTGGTGTTCAATGACACCTACAACCATCAAACCATCAAAAACAAAACATACCTCCCATGGAGATTTATAACTTAGCTTGATGCAATATTTACAATGAACAACCTGCTGAAAAACATAACTAACATGACAACCATACATAAATATGTACATATACCAAAATTTATTTTCCTCAACCAGAAAAAAATGAAGGATACATAGCTCACATCTAATAAACCATCTCCCATGTAGCTTCATCAGGCCCAAAGTGCTTCCATTGTACCTTAACCTACTCAATTTCTCAGCTCTAGAGCATGGGAATATTTCTCTGCAAAATTCACTAAGATTCCAGCTAGAATATTCCTTATGGTTCCACCTACAATACAGACCAGTCAATCACATTATCAACATCCTTACCATACCTCTTAAGTAATGACACACAGAAAAAATCATGGAATTTCATTGTCAAAGTCAGTGCAAGTCAATAGGCCACTAGTCCAATCCTCTCAATCATATCGAACGACTCGCAATACCGAGGTGCTAACTTCACACAAGAGCCAATCCTTTAGGATCTCCTCTTGGGATTGATGCGCAAATAACATGTTCCCCAACCTAAAACTTCTTAAATTTCTTGTGTTGATCTACATAAATTTTTTGCCTATCCTCTGTTACCTTTAGATTCTTCTTCATAACCTTGATTTCTATTCCATCTCTACCAAAATTTCCAGTGCAATCAATACCTTGTTCACTGTATCACTGCAATTGATAGGAGTATTAAAAATCCAGCCATTGAGTGCCTCAAAAAGACTCATCCTTAGTGACTCTTGATAACCATTTTTGTACGCAAACTCGACCAGTGGAAGATAATATTCCCACTTTCGTTGTTGATGCATCATGTACATTCTCAATATTTCCTCCAAAATCCTGTTGACCCTCTTTTTCTGTCCAACTATCTACAGATGAGACGATTTTGCTGAAGGCCAACTCTCTACCCAATCTTGAAAATAACTCTTTCCAGAACCTAGAAGTGAACTTAGCATCCATGTCTGATAAAATCTTATTTTGTACACCACATAACTTCAATACATCTCTTATGAAGACCTTTGCTACATATATCATTAGCTGAATAAGTATACTTCATAGGAATGAAGTGTGATACCTTTTTTAACCTGTCAAGTACAACCATGATATAATCATGCTTTCTAGATGTCCTTAGGAAACCTACATTGAAATCCATGGAAATGACCTCCAATTTCCATTATGGAATTGGAATTGGATGTAGTAAACCAACTGTATTCTTACACTCTAAATTTACCCGTTAACAATCCAAACATCTAGCCACAAACTCTGCCACTTCCCTCTTCAACTTCAGCCAATAATAGAAATTATTCATTGCTATCAATGTCTCCTGATATCCTGGGTGGCCTAAATATTACCTAGCATTAGATTCCCTCAAGATAAGCTTCCTGATTTTAGTGTTGTCTGGCACATAGAATCTATCCCTAAATCTAACCAAATCATCTATTGTGAGATGATAATCCACATCCTTATCACCTATAACCTATTGCAACGTGTGCCTAAGCTTCATATACCTGTCATCCTGTTGACCTTTCTACAAGATATGAACTTGTAAATCTATTCCATATGAGCTCATAACTACTACATGAATCACATGTACTCTTCTTATAAGAGCATCTACAACCTTGTTATATTTCCCTTTACCGTACATGATCTCTAAGTCAAACTAAATGATCATGGCCAACTATATCGCTTGCCTAGAATTCATATTCGGTTATTCAAATATGTAGCTCAATCTATTGTGATCACTCATCAAGATGAACCACCTGCCAAGAAGATAGTGTCTCCACATATTCAAGGCACAGATGATTGTTGCCAACTCAATATCATGTTTAACATAACTCTTCTCATGCTCATTTAATTTCCTTGATTTGTATCATACTACTTGTCCTTCCTACAAAAGAACCCCACCAAGGCCTCTCTTGCAATCATCTATACATACCACAAACACTTTTCTAGATCTACAATATTTAGAATTGGAGCATTTGTAAGAAATTGTTTCAATTGTTCAAAACTAGCTACACATTCTTATGTCCATTCAAATTACTTACCTTCCCTTTGCAATGATGTAATAGGATAAGAAATCAATGAGAATTTCTTGATGAACCTCCTATAATAACCCACTAACCACATGAATGATCTAACCTCATCCACCTTCCTAGAAGTGCCCCATTCCATGATAGATTTGATCTTTTCCAGGTCCACTATTATTACTTCCTTGGAGACAACATGCCCCAAGTAATGTAACTATATTTGAAAGAAATTGCATTTACTAAGCTTGGAATACAACTGATCCTCTCTTAGAAATATCAATATTGTTGCTAAGTGTTCATTATGCTCTTCCTAATTCCTAAAATATGTCAATATATCATCAATTAATACAATAACAAACTTGTCTAGATAAGGATGCAATACATTATTCATCAAGCACAAAAAAGGTAGTTTGAGGATTATTCAAGCCAAATGGAACTACAACAAACTCATAATTCCCATAGCTAGTCCAAAAGTAGTCTTGTAGATGTCCTATTATTTAATGCATACCTAATGATATCCTGATCTTACATCTATCTTAGATAAAATTGTCACTCCCTTCAAGTGTTCAAACAAATCATCAATCCTTGGCAACAGATACTTTTTCTTGATGGTTAGCTTATTCAATTGTCTGTAATCAATGCACAACCTAAGAGTACCATCCATATTCTTCACAAACAATACTGATGCACCCCAAGGTGACACACTTGGCTTGATGTATCCCTTGTCAAGAATTTCCTTTAACTGCAACTCCAATTCCACTAACTCTGGTGTTCTCATCCTATTATGTGCCTTTGATGCTGGTGCTACCCCTGGTACCAACTCAATAGAAAATTCCACCTCCTTTTGAGGTGTTAACTATGGAATCTATATGGGAAATACATCTTGAAACTATTGTAGAACTGGGTACCTCTTCAAAATTTCTCCATCCTTAACATACTTACCTTTATCAATTAAAATATGCATTGCAAATAACACACACCCTTTCCTACGACTGCACTTTTCCTACATAGTTGTCACCATTCTAACTGATGTTTACTTCTTCTTAGCCTGCAATATTCTATGCTCCCCATTGTCATCCAAGCACTCAATAGCATTATCATAGTATTCTACCTTGGTCCTATGAATATAGAACCATTCCATACCCAAAAATATACTATACGATCCCAATAGAAGTACACTTAGATGCACTGATGTAAGCATACCATTCAACTTAAATGCACAATCTCTTACCCAATGATGAACTCTATTCTTTGTACCTGTAGCCAACTGCACTAACCAAGATTCTGCATCTACCTCTTTATTCAAACCACACTTGTCAACAAGGTCAAGTTTAATATAACTATAATTATATTCAGGGTCAATCAAAATAGAAACAACTTGATCAAAAATATTGATGTCTATCTCGATAATAGATGCTTGGTGATTCCCCTGCTTATTATCCAATGTTGAGTTAATATGTGGAATTCTCTGTCCAAAAAACCCCATTTTTTGTGCTTCCTAAGCAATTTGAATATGTGGTTTGTCACCCTCATGTTGTGGAAAATCTCTCTTGTGATGATCCTTGCCACAAGTCCAAAATTTTAAAGGCTTCCTACCATCACCCTTGTTCTACTACTCATACTGAAATCCCTGCCCTCTATCATATGCATTGAACTTCTTAGGTAGTGCTACAATGTCTTTGTTACCTGTGTCCTGAGATCTTGTTCACTTCTTATCCACTTTTCCTTTATTCTTTGCATAACCTTTCCAATACTACTTAGTCTCAAACCTACTCTTCAAATTCTCATACCAATGTTTCAACTTTCAAATGGCTTCCTCCAATGCTCTAGGCTCATCAAACTCAATTTTTTCCTTGAATGCTACTCAGAACCCACTGATGAATCTATGAATATTTTCTTTCTCCTCTTTCAGATAAGGCACATACATAAACAATTCCAATAACTTTCTAGTATACTATCATCGGTCATGGACCCCATCTTCAACTCATATAATTTTTTTTGCCCTGTCATCATAATATCTCTCAGATAGATACTTCTTCATAAAAAAATTGTCGAACTCACTCCAAGCCAACTCGTCTTCATGAATAACTCTTACATTCTTTACATCTTCCCACCAAATATCCACTTTTACCTTTAATACTGAATGCAGCTATTTTTCCTTCATGTTCTTTGAGTAATCATGCAACCAAAGGAACTTATTTATCCCACTTAACCATGATTTTTCATATTGTGACTTCTTTGTTTCTCCATAAAATTAAGGTGGCTTTTCTTTCTTGAAAGTAAATATCCCCTGCCACTCCTCCTAGAAGGATGATAGTGATGATGACCACGATACCTGTATGAACTAGAAATAGAGAAAAGCTTGTGTCCACTACCTCATCTATCAGGTGAATCCAAGAATCTTCAATCTCTGACAGTTTCATCTCTTTTTAACCTATTCCCACTATGATACCTACTTACATAGGCTCCATTAATCATTTCCTCTTGTCCACGACTAGTCCTAAGTGATCCCTATCTCTGCAAATCTGAAGGATTACTACATTAGCCTTTGCTCGTTTCTCCTATTCCCTGGAAAGTACCTCTTCTGATTGAATAATTTTTCATTATCTTGTTTGCAACTTATTATTTCTACCTCCATTCATCTCAAAGTCTTTGTTATGTGAGGAGAGTACCAATCACCATGTTTCTGATATGATCTATAGGGAGAATATTGTGAAATATAATCCAACATTTTTCTAGTCATCTTTGATCTTCTTCTTCCTGCAATTATATCATGTCAACTAAAGCAAACCATAAACATAATGAAAATACCTCAGTATAGTTCAGGGGAGGATAACTCATCTGCAAGATCAACCAGATTAGTACAATACATGTATAAACATAATCATAATAGTATATAAACATCATCACAATCATCATCCCAGCTACCATGCATGATGTCACAACTATAACACCAACTAGGCATGATGCATGCACAACAAAATATAGAAACAAACAAGCATAACCAATGCATATACAAATGACATACATTTACTACAAAGACATCCCAATAACAACATCATCAATTTCTATATGACAACACAATTATAACCATGACTACTGCCATGTGTACATAAAAAATAAAATACCACAAGGATAATGAACACATATGCAACCGACATGTATGCACGATAAACACATTCTGACCATCCAGTCCAAGGGTTGAACCATGATCCTATAACACTTTGTAATTCCCTCCTCTCACATTTATCTAAGCTAACTAGTCCATAAGGGTAAGCATGTGACGAATATTTACTATGATGTGATTCAAATCCCCAAGTACATTCAAGGAAGTGGAATTGACAAACCAAAACTAAAATGACACTAATTAGGAGCTACAGGACTCCCAAGGGCTAACCAACCACTCAAAGTGTCCAACCCATGAGTTAAATTCTTTTTCTATCTAAACTAGCCCCCCAGTCACTCCCATGAAAATCCCTTCATGCGAATGTAACCCTCCAGTCATTCACATAACAAGGCATCCATGTGACTGTAATATTTTTTAGGCAGATTTGTGCCAGCAACCCTGAATTCTGAGCCGCTTTTCACGGCTACGACTCAGGCCTCTACCCAAAACTTGATGAAATTTCCAGATATGATGAATAAAAATAATACAAGGCCTCTAATGCAAAAATTGAACAAGGACCTAACCTAACTCATCATAACCATGATAGGAATTTCGTCAAACACCTCATGAACTTGAAATGTACAGGTAGTAAAAACACATATGAACATAGGAACCTCGTACCTATCTAAGCTTCACCAAGAAGGTCTGGTGCCCTCTCACATTAGCTATGTTATCATCTGTTAGGTAATTCATTCATTAATGTTTCATCTAATAACCAAAACATGGTGAGATCCATAACTCAAGTATGTCATAAACCATGCTTACAAGCAACATATAGCCATAGAAATATCAATGATAAAACAACCATTAAAGCCACATAATAACAAGTACATTTCTGCATAAAATATAAGAGGAAAAAAATCTCTTATTAAAATATGAAAAATAAAACCAGGTTGGGGACTTCCACATACCACCTGATCATAGATTAGGCTAAAGAAAATCTTTCTTTCATTCAATCACCCTCATGCCATATTCCATGCATGAATGTGAGATCTCATGGAATAAACCAAGAAAACCAAACAAGGGCTTCCATAGGCCACACTATCTTAACCCTAAACCAGTGATTCCACCTCATGGTAGAAAATCACTAATCATCACCAGATCAGTCTCTATCATTAGGGGATTTTTTAGGTCTAAAATGGGCTTCCTAAGGAAATTATAAAATAATAGTGGAAATAATAAAATACTATTAGATCACATCATCAAATTTTAGAGGGAAGAAAGAAAAACCATTTTTTCAACTCAGATTTTCAACTTATATCCTTATGGGTTTGATCCAGGTGGATATCGGTGGCCACCCACCTATTCCATTTGGACCCACACCATAGACTCTTACAGTTCTCCTCTTCTAGCAACTTACTATTTTTAGCAATTTTTTGGGTCTTGCACACCCAGAACTATTTTGGGGCATTAATGATCCAGGTGGATATCGGTGGCCACCCACCTATTCCATTTGAAACCCAACCATCAGTTCTTTCAGTTTTCAAGTTGCATCAAAACTTACTATATTTAGCAGTTTTTCGAGTCCTGAACTTCCAAAGCCGTTTTGAGGCCCTAAACAACGCTTTTTGGGGAAACCAAGAGCAACATGGGTCTAAGGATTAGACCCATGTTTCTCACTCAAAATTTGTAGTCCTCGGATAGATCTTTCTAATGAGATATTAAGCACGTCAAATGGAGATTAGATGCCAAAGTTACATCCCCGGGAAGTTGAAACATCAATTTACCCAAATGGGACCCACAGTTTTGGTGCTTCATCTCCCAGGGTTAGGTTTTTGTACGTTTCAGATTTTACATTGTTTCTCAACAATAAATAGGCTTTCGAGCCTCATTGTAACACAATTCAAGGGCTAGTAGCCGACACATCTCTTGTCATAGATAAGCACTACCAATGCCCTAGCTCGCTTGCTTCCATCATGTTTGAATTGTAACACAGTGGGGAGGCTTGTAGCCATCACATCTCTTCTCAGAGATACACTACTAGTGCCCTCTCTCACTCATTTCCATTATGTATCATTGTAACAAAGTTCATAGGTCTGTAGCCACCACATCTCTTCTCAGAGATACGCCTACCAGCGCCCTAGATGTTCATTTCATCCATTTTTTTATTAATAAAATGAAGCATTATTTTCATTGCATCTCTGTATCTATGGTTATATGTGTATTCTGTTGCATTCCTACATAAATCTGGATTAGGGTTTACTCAAATTTTGAGTTGTAACACTCGTTGGATGAAAAATTTGACTCTTCATCCATGGAGTACCCATGTTGCATACTTTCGATGGACCCTGCTACACGAGAAATTATAATTATATGAAAAATGTGATTGCAATCACGTTTTTTCATGTATTTCTCATTTTTCATGTAGCATGGTCCATTGAAAGTATGTAACATGGGTACTCCTTGGATGAGGAATTAAATTTTTCATCCAAAGAGTACTCCCACTCAAAATTTGAGTAAAACCTTTGGGAGATAAGTTGAAAATACAAGTTGAAAAAGTAGTTTTATTATTTATTTATTTTTTAATCTTTTTACCTTTTTACTCCAAAAATGGTGAATCATCCCCCATGGTTGACTTCATCATCTTGAATCCTAATGATTCTTATAAAATTATTTTTGGTTGTACATATTTCTTAGGAGGTACATTTTAGACCTCAAAATTCCCCTGATGCCAATTTGTCTAGTGCTATAGATCATTTGTATTAACCTAACTTTAAGGACTATTAACTCAACCTAAGATGGTACAAGGCTTCAAAATCATTTGCCTAACCAAGTCTCTGTGAACTAGTAACTCAACCCACAACCATATTGAACATGAATACTAGTTAGAAAAAAAAGGAAAAACCAACAAAACCATGGCTATCCAAGAAATGGTAAGGCTAGGAAAAACCATTGTCATTCTAGGAAGTCCTCCATGTCAATGATAGATCATAACCAAATAACCACATGTATATGCCATGTAGGTGAAAATTAGCATGTAAATCATACATGAAACTCAGTACCTGCAAAGAAAATCCATTTTAGTTGTTGATCACACTATCCTCTTCCACTTTCCTGCTTTTCCTTTGCCTTCTTGCTCCAAATCCCAGGTAAGCCACACTCCTCCAAGAGTGTTCCAAGAAAAATCTAAGTGTCCAAGAGTATGAGAGAGGAGAGAGAGAGCTCCAAGGTAACACTGAAAAATATATAATCCGACAAAATCCATAAACTGATCCTCAAAATACTTTTTATTAATGAGGCCTCTTTTTTATTCATTTTCCATTGTTTTTCCTTCATTTTCCTCCGCACATGCACACCTTCCTTTTCTTCTATTTTCCATTATTTTTCATAAATAAAATTCCAATAAATGCCTCGTGCCTTTCCAATTCCTTTTCCATTTCCTTTTCCAATTCCATAGCCAGTAATTAATCACCAGTGATCCCCATCACTATGCCTTTTCCCAAGATTCAGCTTGGAATATGTGTCCCATGACCTTGGTTATTATTTTTCCTTTATTAACTTTATTACATGGATTTTTAACCCGAGGTTGTTACAATAAATTTCAACTCACATTTACATTGGTAAGCATGTTAAAGTGGGTAAATATGGGGAGGGATGTTACAATGTTGTATTATAACAAGCTCACAACACTGGACCTCAGGGTACATGCAAATTGTTATGCATATCTATATGTTTATCATGCATCCATGTAAATTATTTTATTGTTATTGTTTTTATATCCATGTACATGATGAAGTTACAGTTTTCATGTCATTATATTGATTCATGCATGAACTAATAAGCTCTTGATATTATTATATATCATACTAATCTGGATTGACCTCTTGTAATATTCCAAAATTTGCATGCAGCAAATTGGAATATTAAATTTTTCTATTGTCACATAGGAGATGAATAAAAGGGTGAGGAGACCCATGCATTACAGAAATAAGGATAAAATCCCTCATTTTGTGTAAGGGGATCATAATTCCAACCAGATTTTACACTCTCATGTGTGAACAAGGATATTTTTCATGTGGACAAGGCCAAGTTTGACCAAGTCAACAACATCAATGTAGGAGGAGTGGATCAGCATATAAAAGAGCTCAATGTGAATGTGGTTAAGCGTAGATAGCTATATGTGAGCTGGATTGAATACCATTAGGTGTGAAAAGGGTTTAAGCAAATTGAAGTGGTCAACCTTGACCAAATCAAACAGCGCAATTTAGAGGAGTTGCTCTAATGAAGGCACAATGCAATTTTGGAGGGAAATTGTTTGTGTGATGGTGGAAACTCTATTGAGTGGGACCCAAGGTGAGAAGGCTCACTAAGCTTATAAGGAAGAGGATGGCGGCCATTTGGAGGTTAGCTTATGTATTACTGTTTCATGTCTACTTAGACTTTTGCTCTCTTAGCTGTTTAGCTGAGATTGCCGGTGCTACTTAGCACTAAGGGATTCTTGTTTATGAATTCCTTCTCTTCCCTTTGAGTAGATCTTGGGAGAGATCTGATCCATGATTATTCATGTCTGGCATTGGTTCCAAGCTTTATTCTATAGTTTCAGTGTATTTTCTATGGGAGTTTGAGCTAAATTGTTGGGTGTTGCTTGGGAGGGTTGAGAAACCCATTTTCTGAATTGGTTTTGCACAGGAGGGAGGCTTCTTTCCATTGGAGGATCAGTTTGGAGAATTCCTGGGCTGATATCAGATCTTTGGCAGTAGGCCAACACATTACCGTCACTTCCAGCATTATTCCACTCAGGAATTGCGTTATTTCTGCACGTCAGTTTTAGCAGTGACTCTTGTGGCTCTTTCGGGGAGTTCTCCTGTGATTGGAGGATGGATTATTCCATGGGGGAGAAACCTTGTTAATATCTGCATTAGATATTCATTCTTATAGCCTTGTACACTAATGTGCTTCATTTTCAGTGATTATTCAGTAATTTTCTGAAAATCACCATTTGTATTTAGAGTGTTTGACAAGAAACCCTTACCGGGTTCTCTTGTATTTTGTATAAAGGAGACTAGGTTTCATTATTTTGAGAATATTGTCTAATATAATTCTAGAAATATTTGTCTCTACCACTTATATGTGTAAACCCTCTCTTAGAATGTGTAGTCACTTTTATGCAGAATTCCTTGTGTTGCAGTGTTTGGGGTTTTAGCTCATTTTGGCAATCCTAGGTGTGGGAGATCTGTTTAACCCACCTAGATTGATTTTTTTCATCTATATTCTTGGATTTAGGTTTCATATTGGCTGATATATAGGATCCAAGAGTTAAATTTATTATTTTATAGCATAAGTTGTTGGAACTACGTTTTTAGTGCAAGCTTGCTGAGCTGTCCCGATTTTGGGATATTACAGTGGTATCAGAGAAAGATCTTTGGCTCAGCCTGTGGACTTCAATAAAATGTGTTATAAAGGAAATAGCAAGGCTAGAATGATGAAGAGGATGAGCTTACTCTCATCACTTTTTAGATCCAGTAAGAGCCTCTCTGAGGAGGTTGAACAAGAACGAGAAAGAAGGAGCGGTGGAATTCCTAGAAAGTTTCAAGAGCAGGAAGAGCCATGCACTTCCTATGATCAGAGGAAGAGAGCAGTGTTGCAGAAAAATTGAGAGCACTGGGACATATCCTTTCTCTCTGAGAGGAAGGACAAATTTCCGGAAGAAGGAGGACACTTAGATCACATGGTTCTAAGTGATTACCTTGTTGGGTACAAATCCCAACCTAGAGCCTTCAAGGAGACTCTAGCTTTCCCTCAGTACATTCATCTGGAGGAAGAGAGAATACCTTGTGGCCAAGGAAGGATCAAGGGCAATAGGTTTCTATTGTCTACCTATTATGGGTCTTCTGCAGCAAGGGTTTGGGCAAGGAGACTTCACTAGTACATTTGGCGGAAATTTTGACACTTGGTTCCGACACTTTTGACCAAATGTTGGAAGTTTCCCCAATTTTTTTCAAATTTTTCAAATCCCTCCCAAAACTGTCACTATACCGACGTTTAGAGGAAAATGTCTCAATACCGACACTTATAGGCAAGTGTCGGTCTTGCGACGTTTTCAAAATAGCGTTACTGTTGTGACGGATTTCTGAAGTATGTCGTTATTGCGACGTTGCATAGACAATGTGTCGCTATTGCGACGTTTGGAGGAAACTGTTGCTATTGCGATGTTTATAAGAATTTGTCGCTATTGCGACGTTTGGTGGAAAAGTGTCTCTCTTACGATGGTTTGTGGCGATGTGTCGCTCTTGCAACGGTTAGGCTATATGTTTCTCTTGCGACGGTTTGTTATGATTTGAACTTGGTTGGTTATGGTGCGAGAACCTAAGGCAACCATTGAGTTATGATTCGAACTTTTGATCGTGAATTGTCCCATAATTGAAATGTGGACCAGATATTAATTTATGTTGGCGCTGGCATTTAAATTAATGCTGCGGAGGTTCCATGTAATGTTTGTTGATATACAGTGGTAAGTTCATATGAGTGTAAATTAAAAGAGAAACCTTGGATACGGGATCTATTTGGGCTTTAATAGAAGGGCAGTTATAGGTGTAAATGAGTTATGTTATGGTTTGAACCATATATGTATCATGATCAGAACGAAATTAGTCACTTATGTTAAACTCGGAATTATAGAATATTCATTCAATTTATTAAAATTGGCCATCTAAGATAAAATAAAATATAAATTCGATTCTAAACACTTTTATTCATTCAATATTAAATATAGAATTGATAGTACACTTTTTGTTGAAAGCCCATAATTTATTAAAAATATAAATTTGTAAAAAGCCTGTGACTTTAAAGCCCACAATTTGTAAAAAGACTACAATTTTGTAAAAAGCCCACAATAAAAAGCCCACAATTTGTAAAAAGCCCACAATTTTGTAAAAAGCTCACATTTTGTAAAAATCTCACAATTTGTAAAAAGCCCACTTTTATTTTCTTTTTGCTTATTGAGCTCCCATTGAGTTCAACACGTCTTGGGTTTTCTACACCATTGAGAGAGATAATTGCTAAATATAATTATTATTTTCTTTATAGGATAATTTGCATCAATGGAAGAAAACATTAGAGGTGGAAAAAAAATTCAAAAGGGTGAAAGGGGTGATGGTAGAGCTTATTGCCCTCGCAAAAAATGTTGTATGAGAAATAATGTTAGAGTTTTAATAGCAACAGCAACAATGCATTGTAGGAAATATGGGCACATTGATGGTGGATCGAATGACTATCGTCCCGTGGTAATTAATTATCTATCTTCATTATCTATCTTCATTTTGATTATATCATAAAATTTTATATTATTTTAATATTTTTTATATGCGCACTAATGTTTAATGATTAATGTTTGTAATTTTCGTAAAGGTACAGTTTCCCCCCAACTCTTTGCAGATGATCAACCAGCTTCCACAGCTAAATAGTAGTAGATTAGATGATGTTGCACCAGTACAAGAGAATATTGCAGCAAATATTAGTATTGGAAATGATGTTGTACAAGGTGAAGAACATGAAGCGAATAATGAAGGTAATTTTAATGATCCCATGGAGGTAGATCATGATGACAGTAATGAGACAGTTCACATTAATGATGGGACAAATCAAATGCTCCAAGACTTGTATGGTGAGTCAAATGATGATGGTGGAGATAGCAGTGACGGTATTTATGATGTACCTCTGATTGAAAGGTCAAGTGAACGACTTTTTGAACACTCAAATGCAACTCTTCTCTCTGCTACATTGTTGCCGGTGAACTTAAAGGTTATGAATAATTTGTCGAACAGATGTATGACACAACTCCTAAGGTATGAAATATGTATATATGATCACATATATGTAAATGTTGATTATTTTCCCTTTTTTTAGTTGTAATAAATGTGTAAAATAATAATTCAATACTTATATATATATATATATATATATATATATATATATATATATATATATATATATATATATATATATATATATATATATATGATTAATAAATATTAATAATAGTTTTTATTATACTTAGATTGTTAGGTGAATATTTGTTACCATCGCTAAATACTTTACCTCGAACATATCGAGATCTACGTGCTATTATGAAACACTTTGGAATGGAATATAACACTATAGATGCATGTCCTAAAGATTATATTATATATTACGGAGAACATGCGTTGAAAACAGAATGTCCGAAATGTGGTACCAGTAGATATCGAACAGATCAACTAACCAAAAAGGTGCCTCAAAAGGTTCTTCGTCATATTCCCATAATTCCACGTTTGCAGCAAATGTTCAGGTGTAACAGCATAGCACAATTTATGGATTACCATTCAAAGAATAGAAGTGGATATGGTGTTCTTCGAATGCCTGCAGATGGTTCTGCATTTAGAGAAATCGAGGAAAAATATGTAGATTTTAAAAATGAACCTCGTAATGTCAGGCTTTCATTGGCAGTTGATGGTGTTAATCCATTCGGAGAGCTTAGATCTACTTACTTAGTGTGGCCTATTTTTGTTATCAACAATAACATTCCTCCTTGGATGTCAATAAAGAGGGAGCACATAATGTTGACTATGATTATTCCAGGTATTTGATACATTATTTTTTTGAATGTAACATTTTCATTTCTCTCGTTGTTTGCATAAATATATATTTTATTTACTTACTTACTTATATATACATATATCATGGTAATAATTATTATGTACCGTAATTTTTAACAATTAGGTAAGTACCAGGTCAAAGATATGAATGTGTATATTGAGCCTCTTATCGATGAGCTAATACAATAGTATTAAGACCATGTACATACTCTAAACCAATCGGCGAAGAGACGAATGTCGGGAATGTTTTTATGGACAAATTCAAGGATGTCTTAGGACTGTATTATTATTTGTATGTAATATTTCATTGCACTTTAATATAATACATAATTATCTAAATTAGATATACCATATTGCATGTTTTAAAAATGATCTTATAGTATAATTGTTATTGATCCATCTATTGCAGGTCTTCAAACAAAGGGTAGATTTTCATGTCCAGTTTGTGGCCCTAAGATGAAGCATCGTCATTCACCAGACTTAGGAAAGATGGTGTTTGATGAGTTTAGGCAATTCCTCTCTAGGAACCATAAGTATCGTACTATTGAAAAACATCTTTTCAATGATAAAGAAAAAACTGGATTAAAACCACGAAGAATGACACCTCAAACTTGTGACGTTGGAACAGAAACATAATGAGACCCGTCAAGCAATAAAATTAATTTGTGTGTGTGTGTGTATATATATATATATATATATATATATATATATATATATATATATATATATATATATATATATATTATTTGTTTATGTAATGTTTGGAATTTTTGTTTTAACTAATGACTTTATTTTATTGTACTTTATAATTATTGTTCTGATTTATTTTATTCTTTGATATCAAGGTCATTGTCGCAGTGAAGGTACTAATATTGTACTTCCACCTGGAATGAAATGTTATCCTTCTCAATTCACGAGGTTTCCCTACTATGAGGACCTAAAAATAGCTCATTTGTTTGATACAATGCATGTCGGGAAGAATGTGACAGAAACGTTATGGAAAACCATAGATGGTGCACATGATAGAGATAAAATTGACAAAATTTGTGCTGACATTGAGAAATCGAATCATGCAATGAAAAGTGTGATCGATAGATCAAATAACAATGGAGGTCGAAATTATAATAATATTCCATGGTTATTAACATAACAACAAAGAAATGATGTAAAAGAGGTCGTTAGAAGAATTAAATTTCCAATAGGTTTTGCTTCAAACATAAATAATATCTTAACGAAGAAAGGTGACTTCAGTGGGGTGAAAACACATGATTGGCATACCTTTGTTAAGGTAATTTTTTTGGTATATTTTTTTGTATGTTATTGCTTGAATACATATTTAAATTTTCCTTTTTTCTGTTTAATTTGGAAAGCAATAATGTTTCATTTTTTATTGTTATAGTATGTTCTACATGTATCTCTCCCAAACGACTTCGACAACAATGTCAAACAAGCTATATATGGTCTTATTAAATACATGAGGTAAGTAGTTTTGATTTATACGCAAAATCTAATTGATACAATTTCTTTTCGTACTTAATGAAATGATGTATTAATTTACTTGTAATGAAATATATATTATGTTTCATTGAAATAACCTTGCGTAATGATTTGCAGATGGTTTTCATTGAAAGAAATCCATCAAGATGAAATAAAGTATTGGAAGAGAGAAATTCCTCGGCTAATGTGTGAAATGAAAAAGTATCTACTTCCAACATTTTTCAATGCACAAGAACACTACTTGATACACCAAGTTGAGGAGATTGAAATGTGTGGACCAGTACACACAAGGTCAATGTGGATGGTCGAGAGGCACTCGAAATCCTTAAAGGCTTAAGAAGACAAAGAGCACCCACCTCTGGTTCTAAAGTGGTAGGATATGTATATCAACCATCGTGGTATATTAGCTAATGTCTCCAGATGAGTTAGTGTTACGCTTATTATGAAGGTAGTGTATTGCATTTGACGGTGAACTCCATCAAAAAATTTGAAGAGGAGCACCTGTTGGGAAAAGGTAGAATGAAGAAAGTGAGAGGTAAAAGATTTAATATGTATAATACATATAATGTTTCATTTTTTTACATCATGTATATGATCATTATATTAATTTAGGTCTTATTATTTCATAGTTTATTAATTAATATAATTTACCATGGTTATAAGTAATATTTATTAATATTGGTGAATTATTGTTTTTTTATTCAGGTGCTCAAGATTATGAGGCACTACTTTATACATTGCAAACAATCTTGAGTGGATGAGTGAATGGATTGAAACATGTAAAGCATGTAACGATGATAGGTTATCATGGCAACTACTATTTGAATTGATTAGAGAAGCGTATCGTAGTGGAGATGGAAACATTACGAATAGGGAAATAGATTTAGCATATGGTTTGAAAGATAGAAAGGTAAGCAATTAATTCACCTATTTTATTCATTACTTATTTTATACTATATTTATAATGTGACAACAAGTTTGATTTTTCAGTTAATTTTCATGCTGTGTAAATTATATGATTAATTATTAATTAAGAATGCATCTTTTTCATGTTTGGCATATTGCAGTTGAAACACCACAAGGCTATGTGGTGCAATGGTCATAAATTTCGCGTTAAACAGTTGGATGATAACAGGAAAACTTCTGATAGTGGGATAACTGCAGTATTCCAAGTCACTAATGTTTCCTCCAGGAGTGACAGACATCCTCGAGAATCTAAAAATAGATATTATGGGTTCTTAGATGATATAGTTGAGTGTGACTTTAATTCCTTCAAAATAGTTTTGTTCGAAGTTAAATGGTATAGGCTACGAATGAATGTATGTGATGATGATATAACACTTATTCAACATGACAATGGATTTCCAATGGTTAAAAAATCGCAGTTTGAAGTAGGAAAAGATCGCTATGTTTTTTCAAGCCAATGCGAACAAGTCTTTTACTCAAAGGTTCCAGGTGAGAACGAATGGTCATTTGCTATTAGATATGATCCAAGAGGAAGGCTAGTAGAGTATACTGTAGAGGAAGAAGATGATATTGATCAAGAAGAAGATGATGCAGTGGTAGATGAGCAGGAAGATGCATTGACAGATGAAGAAGATATATTAGAAGATGAACCAGGCATAGGAGATGAGGCAACAATTATTGATGATGATGTCGATGAGGATATTATTGAAAATGACATAATTGATGATGATGATGACATGGTCGATCATTTCAACACCATTTCTGAATCAGATGTTGGTATAGACGTCTATCAATTGGATGAAGATCAAGAAGATACCGAAGAAGAATATTTATACAGATGTTATTTTTTTTTCTTTTTACCTATTTCTTTAAAACACTCTTAGAAATAATAAAATAAGGAACAATTGTTCTAATTCTTTCATTTTGTCATTATTTCTAGCAGTGTATAAGCTACATAGAATTAGAAGCATAACAAAATTATGTCTTTTACTCTTCAAAACATAATATAAGGCAAGAATAATGACTTGAATATGTTGTCTGGAAAATATATGTTTGAATACTTGGCTCCACCCAACCTTGATACTTCTCCCCAAAGTTATCCCCTCAAGCACAAGCTTGCAAATATGCTTTTGTGTTTTCCTTTTCACTTGCTTCTCTCACAACCTCTCCTCGGACATCATGAGTCCCCTCCAACAAGAAGACAAAAAAAATAGAAAAAGTATCTTTGTCTATTTCCCATCTACCACTCATTTTTGTAGTTGGTAACTACCTCCACCTCACCAATAGGTGGCAGGTAATTTCTAGCTCATTAATGGGCCTTATTTTCCCACTCCTAAAGGAAACATCCTATCTTTTATGGAAATAATTAATTGGCCAACTCCATAGTTTCACAATAAATATAATTATTCAGATTAGATGCCTAAGGCTTATTACTAGGTAATTAATATTCACCATCAATTTGCAGCCTCATCTGTTTTCAACCAAATGTATTCGAACATTAATTTTCCAAACCTCCTTATTTGTTATAAACATCTAAAATACAATTTTGCAATCATTCATTATCAGTAATAAAGTACTAATAATTAAATTCTCCATATGTCTTTCAAACTTTAAACATTATAAAAAGTAAAACACATATATACAATTAGTTACATAAAAACCTCAAGCGAGGGGATGTCACAATTTCAGGGTGTGCATGAAAGGTATAAGTTCATGTGCAAGTTACAATGTGTAGTAAAGAAGGGGCTAACGTCTCAACCTAGAGGGATCAATTGTAAATCATATCGATAAAACACATATGGTCAAAAACACAAGAGGAATTGTATGAAAATACTTATCCTTATATACTAATATCGAAGGAATGTACCATAAATCTAGTGGATGTCACACCAAACCAATCCATTTCATTACCCACGCGCCCTTTTTAATTAGAAAATCACACCAAACCAATCCATTTCATTACCCACTCGCCCTTTTTAAAAAATTCTTACAGAATCGATTTCATTATCTCTGCAACGTTGCTGAGAGTTCGATTCTCACCTAATCGATTTCATTATCTCTGCAACGGTGCTGATACTTCGACTGTTTGTTCAACCGGTCAGTTGCTCATTGGTTCGAGGGTTTAGCAGGTTCGGGGGTTTAACAGGGGACTCGTTGGTTCGACCACCAAAATGGTAAGCATACACCAATCCTTTAGTTGTAATTTCCCAAATGTTATAAAAATTTGCAATTTCTTGTTAATATGGATGGAGGGTTTCAATACCTAAGCTTTATATTGAAACCGAATGGTTACAAAATCTGTGATTGGGGTTGACTCATTTATAAAATTGAGAAGGGGCTCAAACACTAGATAAAAAGGTGGATATCTCTTGGGGGTAGACTTGTTTTGATAAAATCCATCCTTCATAGCATCCCCATCTACTCGATGTGCATCTTCAAGTTAATCAAGGGTGTTATCAACAGATTACAAACCATTATTTCTCAATTTTTTTGTGTTGGCACAAGTATATAAAGGAAAATCCATTTGGTTAGCATGTATTTGATTAATCCTCCTACTGCCCTTGGTGGTTGGGGGAATAAAGACACCATGAATTTTAATATGGCTCTCCTATTAAAAACTTTATGGTGAGCAGTATCCATCAAAGGACTTTGGAAACAAGTAATTTGTGTTAAAAATATGCAAAATAGGGAATTTATTATGTGGTTGTGTAATGCTGCTTTGGATTCCTCACGTCTCGTATTGTTGGAATATCCTTCTATCGACAAAACACTGGTTTTATGGTAATCTAAGGTGGGTAGTTGGTTCTGGCTCCACTCCTGCAATAGGCCTTGATTCACTCTCATGCATGATTGGATCACATATCCTATCATATGATCTCATTATATGCCTAAAAAAAGGGTTTATATGTGATTAGCCAACTATTTTAACTTTGATAATTAGAAATACCCAGAAAACAAATTGACATTAAACCTATATTTACCACTAACCATATACGAAATATTTTTTTTCTAAGTTAGTTTAATCTATTAAGAAGAGAAATAATTTACATCATGGCCGAAGTCGAGTCTTTGCCCAGACCTGTGGCATACTTGACAAAATTGACAAAAAAAAGACTGCCCACAAGGGGAAACCAGCCTCGAACAATTCTCAGACTGTTGCGCTGCCCTCGCAGGGGTAACAGCTGTGGATTCCTCTGAAGATTACATCGATTATAACTTGTAAAAACAAAACTATAGACCGAAATATCTAGATAATAAAAAACAAGCCCAGTAGAATGGGCCTTGAAGCACGAAAACCAGAGAAGAAAAGAATAATTACTCATCAAACGGTTCTTCAACAATGCGACACCAGTATGCAGCCATATCTTCATCCTTCTTTGACATGTCCTTGGTGGGAGCCGCTTCTTGCATGGATGGCCCTGGATCGCTTTGATCCGTCTCCCCCTCACGAACCCTACTGACATGTGCATCCTTGCCCTGCTTGTTCAATGACCTCATCTGATGGTCCAAAACCCGAGCTTTCTCTGTACTCTGCCCCGCCTAACAAGTGCTCGGCTCTCCCGCCTGGGCCTCTTCTTTGAAAGCAACTGTAATTGAGGCAGTTATGCGAGGGCGATTCAAGGAACAATTGAAAGAGAAATGCGCAGTTTGGAGCAAGGGAGAGGCCTGAGCGGTGGGGACGGGAGGAGCAGAGGAGCCCAAGCGATGGCCAGTTTCATGGAAACGACCCCTCCCACTTTTGGTATTAGGATAACGACTAGAGAAAGATTCACTGGATTGAAAATATGACTCAGAGGTGGAGCTTGAGGGTAGACGTAGGGGTTGGCTTCTGGTGCTACCCCTGCGACAATGCATACGTTGACGTAAGTGAGGTATGGAGTAGGTCTCCGTGGAGGGCAAGATAGGTGACGAAGGATGAAGAGTGAAAGAGGTTTGGTTAAAGAAAATATTCAGAGAAACAGAAGTAGACAGACAAAGGCTAGCATGAGAGAAGTGCAGACCATTGCCAAGGTCTAAGAAGAAGTTCAGCAGGCTTCTTCTTCCTATAGCCGTGCGCTAACTAGGGAGCCGAGCAGTCGGAGAGCATATACACTGCATCGGAGGAGGAATGCTCGAATAGCCAGAGCCACTCTCAATTTTTAAAACCCGATTAGAATTACATCAAAGATCGCCCTACAATAACATCTCATTGATGAGAGCCGAAGGCTGAAGCAATGAGGAGCATACGGAGGCGTGTAAGAGAATTAAGGTCAGATCTCAATCTGCGCATGGAGTAAATGCATTTGATGTGATGACAGTGCGATTTTAGTGTCCCTCTCTAGTAGTGACTTGGGTGGGAAAGTGTCTCCAGCCATTGCCACACCCAGGTCCCATCACATTAATATCTCTCCAATTAACCATATACGAAATATAACTGTGCTAGAGATTTGATTTGTGCAACCTAGTTTATATGAAAGAAACTAAACTATTTCATTCACTTATGGTGATTCTCCTTTTATATCTTAACGTTGAATAACATAAAACCAAGGTATAAAATAAATATAAAGAAAAATACAAAGTGTAAAGACAACTAAACTAGATTCCACGTAGATAAAACACACCATAAGAAAATCACACTAGATATGGTATGAAAAAACCACATGATACTATTCTAATGGAGGCATGTCAAGCTTGGTTTGTTGGGCCTTGACCAGCCATCTTGCACCCTATTAAAGAAATATTAGATTACAGAACACAATAGATCATCACATAAAAAATGACAATAATAGAGAAGAACCTAGCATTTAGCTTATGTATTAATGAAGTTCAGTATGTCAATACATGATGAGCTTAGTGATTCATACCCAAATGAGAAAAACTGATACCAGACTTCAAACTAACAATTCAACCACACCATAACATCACTAACCTATCTCTAAGCTTTAACTCATGTTATAAAATTTGATTACATTACAAATCTCGCCAAAATGAATCAAATCACATATAAAGAAAAATAGGAAACAACGTCCCTCCAGTCATCAATCTGATACAACCATTATCTAACTAAAAATATTTGGTCCACTGTGTGAGGGTTTCTTTGGAAAAAAGTTACTTCCTCCTCAGGCTACTATGTTGACTATAGGGGTGGGGTAGGTGCACACATTCCTTCAATCTCATTTCATAGATATATTCAAAAATATTCAATCATCCAGTTGGCCACGATCCCCTTTATATATCTCCAACAACCAATATTCTTGTGCCTTGACTCTGGTGCACAAACTCTGTAACTAGTGCAAGAATCCCATAACATGTGCATCAATCCCATGACTAGTTAAGGAACACCAAAATGAGTACAAGAGCTACACCTACTTAGGTAAGTGACTTGTAAAAGTTTTAAACTATAAAAATATAATAAATGAGGCATTTTGATCCAAATTAAATATGTACCTACCACATTTCAAACAATAAGCAACTTGTACTCAAATCCTCCAGATTACATCAAAAGAGCATAGAAATACTAGGATATATCCTTCAAATTTGGTAAAATAGGGGAGTGGTGAGGGTATTAAATAAAACAAATGAGACATTTCATAAGATTTACATCCCCCAAACCCGACTTCATTGTGTGCCCTCACACAAATAGGGGTGTGCCAAATGACTCCATAAAAAATCAAAATTTTGAAGCCCTAACTCCATCACCTTTTCATTAGGATGTTGATTTCTGATCTTGTGCCTTGAATCTTCTTCAATTTCCTCTTGTCCCTCCTATGTTTAGTTTTCATATATGCTACATGCATCCTCTAACATTTGAATTTTTATTTTAAATATTATGTCTCCTTTACCAAGTCTTCATTTCTAGCCCTCAACAAAGAATTCTAAGACTTCAAGTGGCGGTCCAGAATCACAATTAATTCCACTTTTCTCTTCAAATTTTGAATTCTATTCTCATATTTAATTTTTCTCATCAAATACTTAAGTGGAACCTACTCTTCCTTTTGTTAAGAGACTTCATACATATAATTGTCACCACAGTCATCCAGATCAGCTGATACAACTCCTAAAATGGAGATTTTTTCTTTCTCAAGTATAAGTTCCCTACCAAACAGTAGTCAGCCCAGTAGTCAGTCTTTAATATAGGGTCATATATAGAGTTTTCTTCATATAAGGTCTTGGTTTTTCCTCCTTCCCAATCTGCATGTGTTTTATGTTGTGGCTCTAATGTATCAAAATTTATATAGAGGTTGACATCCACTAGGTGTTCCAAGAGGATTCTTTACTACATCAAGCTCAAACCTCTATCTCATTTATTTCTTGAAGCTCAAATGTTGTGTGAACCTTAGGCATCATTGCACACTAAAGAAGCCCCGAGCAAAGGTAATTAATACTAAATAGATACCAAATAATTATCTCTACATGGAGTTACAACACAGGAGAACAAAAAACGTATTAAGATAGGTCTAATGGGAAAATAATGTTAAACAAGAAGAGAGGTAGGTCTTAGCGAGAATAATGGAGTTATTAGAACCACCAAAGATTTGATATCATGTCATATAAAGGTGTAACTCCAAACTTGGATCATATTCCATTAACATGAATCCATATTTAATATGGTAATATGACTCTTGATTTCATCTTTCAAGAGGTTAATTATGAAGCTGATTTGTTTCGATAATTAATATACCTTTTGAGATTTTAAAATTTCACTACAAATAACCCAGTTTAGTCTCATTGTCAACTTGTCTCTTGTTTGGGTGCCTTAATGTGCAATGACATGTTTCCAGGACTTAATTCAATGCAAGGCATATTTGAAACTCTAACTCTGTCTTCCGGTGTCTTATTAGAAATTATTTCAGTTTTCATTTTGTGTTTTCAAGTTAGATATTGTTTTCAAGTTTTTACATTTATAATTTTATTGTAATGTGGCAGACTGATCAGGGCAGTACAGGAACAACCCCGAGACGGGATGATTGCGGAAAGGGTCCAGCGGAAGAACATGTAAAGTGCCAGCATTGCTCTATCTTCAGGTATTATAGTTATTTATATAATTGAAATAATATTAATTTTGTTCAAATATGTAGACACTTGGCCATGGTATGCCTAATGATTCCCTCTATGAGGAAGAGCTTTCTTCGTCCCTATCTCCATTGCTCTTGCTGTGAAAAAAGGCACGAAAAGCAAGGTCGGAATTTGATACTTTGATAGACGCGCCTCAAACACCTGAAACAAAAGAGAAGATAAAACAACTTATGACCCAGCTAGAAACATATCAAGTAAAATAAAAAATCAAAAGGATATTTTTTTTGTTATGCATGAGATTTGTGATAATTTGATTTTTAATTTTTACATTGACTAAACTAACAAAAAGTTATTTTGTATGTAGCATTATCTGACACTTCCCGAACCTGGTGTTGGTGGTAGTGGGACACAAGGGCAAGAGATTTCCAAGCAACCCTCTCATACACCTTCTACTCCTTTAGGTGCCAGCCAAGAAACACACCCTGCCCAAGCAGACACCCAGCCAACCGCTGAATGTGTTGGAAGTGATGAGGTTGATATGGCCAACTTCATTATTGTGTTTCCTGGAGCTACACGTGTAAGCTCCACGGGGACCATTAATGGCACGTTTTTGGTGAACGATGAAGGTGTCCCTGTAAAGCATGTACAACTCCCAGGTAAGTTTTAATATTTCAACTATTTCATGTACTCTATCTAAAACATATTTTATCATGATTTTTATTTTTAAATTAATGATAATATCTTCTTCTTTTTTCTGTGTAGGAAACAATGAGTTCTACAGGTTTTTGGAGAGCCATGTGTTGGTTATTTTTGGCCCAACCATATGCACAAGGTGGAATTCCCAGAATTCCAACCTGAAAAAAGAACTTCTAGATTATCTAGAAGCCCTTTTTGAGGTGGGCACATTTGACAGAACAGTGGTGGCTCAGGTAGCTGGAAAATATTTGAAATATACCAAGGACACCTATAGGACACAATTACAATTTAGCCCTAGAAACAAACGTCCTCTCACAGTTCCAGAGAGTGAGTGGAGAGAACTCATCCATGACAGAAAAGAGAAAAGGGCAAAGAAATAAGGAAAAATGCCAACTAGACCTGCAAGGTAAATTACAACTTTAATTCAATAGCTTTAATTTTCTCTATGTCTAAAATAAAAGTGTGCTATGTCATAGCTGACTTCAATATTTTGATGATAGGTTGTCTGACACCTTGAAGGCAGCCAAAGATAGGATTGAAAAAAAGGGCCATCACCAGTGTTATAGCCCAAATCCACCTTAAGCTGAAGGAAGGCAGGATTCAGGGTAACACCAAACCACGCTCAGTCTGGTAGCTAGCCCTACCAGAACAGGAGAGGGCTCTCTCTGGGTCAATCTTAGTAAAAATGTATCAATAGGCCTTGAGATGACTGAAATCACTGCTAATTTTAGGCTAGGTATATTAATCAAGGAGTTTGGAATGATTTTTAGGGGTTTTTGTTGGAAAAAGGGAAAGGCAATTTTGGGCTTGGGGATGAGGCCAAATTCTTGCAGAGTTCAAGCTGGGGCAGGGAAGGCAATGGATTTGATGTCTTAGATTCAATGAATGGATAGAAAAGACTACTGAGGAGCTGAAGAGGGCAAGAAGGTGCAAGGATCCTCTTCAAACGGAAGAAAACATATAAAACTAAACAAAAGTTTAAGGAAGAGCACCAACAAACTAATGAATTCTACCTTAGTTACTCATTTGTTTAATTTTCAAAAGCAAAGAGAAGGGAAATGGCATACATAAAACATTAATGAACTTACAATTACATGGAGAAAAAAATCATCAAAACTCAGAGCCACAAGGATCCCAAAGAGGGCTGCAAACCCTGGTCTATTCCTTTGCCAAAATTTCAGAATAAATGTACAATGAAGTGCTATGCAATCCCAAATGTCCAACCCTAAAAATGTCTCAGAAAATACTTGATATAGACCATCCTAACCCCTTCCCATGCCTCTAGGGGTCGAGCTCATCCTTCTAGAAGTTGTTTCAACCAATTGTAAACTAGGAACTGAAATCTAGGCAATCAAACAACTTGCCTCTATATGGAAGGAAACTGATTCATTCATTTAATTTTCACTTTTTAGTGAATGAATCCTCTAGAACAAGTAAATATGTGCCAAAATTACATCATAGTCATCAAATTACATCAATATAGATCAATAGTTACATCAAAAAGTAAAACTAGTCAAAACTGGGTGAATTTCTAAGCTGAAGAGTGAAACTGAGGCCACATTTCTCTATGCGCCTGATTCAGGTGGATATTGGTGGCCACCCGCCTATTCCACTTGGGCCCCCACCATTGTCTCTTTCAGTTTTTCAGTTTTTGCATAACTTACTATTTTTAGCAGTTTTTCGGGTCCTGAACTTCCGGAGCCGTTTTGAGGCCCTAAACGACGTTTTTTGGTATGAAAATTTTTTGCGATTTTGATCATCAAAATCGTCACAAAAGTTGTAGTCCTCGGATAGAGCTTTCTAATGATGTATCATGTGCGTCAAACGGAGATAGTATGCCAAAGTTACGTCCCTGGGAAGTTGAAACACCAATTTACCCAAACGGGGCCCATAGTGTTGGCGCTTCATCTCCTAGGGTTAGGTTTTTGGGATGTTGAGGGCTCTCCATTGTTTCTCAATAATAAATAGGCCCTCGAGCCTCATTGTAACTCAGTTCAGAGGTCTGTAGCCACCACATCTCTTCTCAGAGATTCGCTACCAGCACCCTAGCTATTTTAGTTCCATTATGTCTGTAAGCATCTTTCTGTTATTTTGATATTAATGAAATGAAGTGTTATTTCCGCTGCATATCTGTATTTATGGTTATGTGTTTATTCTATTGCGTTCCTTCATAAATCCGGATCAGTGGTATCAGAGCGGTCTGCTTTTTCTCGATCCTTCTTTGCATGTCCCCAACGAGGTCGGGGTATAAGGAGCTAGGGCTTGATCTGGTGGAACCTTTGCAAGATCAGCCTCGAAAACCTCGACGGACGCCCATGGGGGACGAAAAGAAAGATGAGGAAGCAGGAGATCCTATCAAAATATTGCTCGAGGAGGCCCTCGAAAAACAAAGGAACGCGATGATGGATAACTTTGCTCAGATCCTTCAACGGCTGCCCACCGGCGGCGCATCTGCATCCAGTAGCCACTCCGGAGTTGCGACTCCCTTTAAGGTACAAGTAAATTTTGACATTCCCATATTTGAGGGTCAAATAGACGCAGATGCCATAGATAGATGGTTGAATCTATTAGAAGGATATTTCTCTGTTCATGACTTTTCAGACCGGGAGAAGATTATTTTTGCACCCCTCAAAGCTACCCCCCATGTTAAGGACTGGTGGGAAACCTACTGTGAGAACAAGGACCAGACAGAACCCTCTCTGTTCTCGGCTGTACCAACTTGGAATTCTTTCCGAGACGCCGTCAAGGAACAGTACTATCCCGTGGGGAGCTATGAGGACAAGTACATACAATGGACCACGCTACGACAACAAAGGGATCAAGATGTGCACGAGCTGACGAATCTGTTCCATACCCTGCGCACAAAGTTGGGTATCAAAGATTCAGAGAAACATTTGGTGCTAAAGTATCGCAGCTGTCTGCACAGATACATTCAGGAGGAAATGGAGTTCCTCGACATCTCCTCGCTTGGTACGGCATACCCGTATGCTACCAAGATTGAGCAGAAATTCAAACAGAAGAAGCGAGACTTTGGATCTGCGAATCAAAAGCAAGGAAAAGGTGCTTCCAAACCGCAGAACAAAGGACAGAGCATGGCGGCTAATGACAACCCGTCAAAGCCACAAGACAAGAACAACACCGTAAAGCCAAAGAAGGACACGGGAAAGTGGTGTGAGTTCCATAAGAGCTCCACTCACAACACAAGTGAGTGTCGGGCCAAGCAGTCGCTAGTGGCCGAGATGAGGGCTTCTGAGTTAGATGCATGCTCTGACTCCGAATCAGAACCTGAAAAGGGGAATGAAAAAGGGAAACAGATTATTGATGCGGAGCCCAACGCCACCGTTGCCACTACAAAGGTCCAGAAGGAGGAACCGGAAGATCCAGAGGAGGAGGAACGTCTCTTCCACTCCCAGATGTGGGTAAAGGGCTCCCCTGTACAGTTCATTGTCGACAATGGGAGCCAAAAGAACCTCATTTCAGCAGACGCCGTGAAGCGGCTGGGCTTGCCGACCACAGCTCACCCACATCCATACACCATCGGGTGGCTTCACCAAGGACGAGATCTCCGCGTCAGCCAGCAGTGTCGCCTTCCCTATAGCATCAAGCCCTTCACGGATGAGGTATTATGTGATGTTGCTCCTATTGATGTTTCTGATGTATTATTTGGACAACCATACTTGTGGAAGCGTCATGCTGTGTATGAGTCTCGACCTCGTGCTGTTATTATTACTTTGGGAAATAAGTTGTACAGGATACCAGAGGTACCACCTCCTACGACTATCTCTTTGGTTACCGCAAAACAATGTAGTAAGCTCATTTCCCAAACCAGGAAATTCGTTTTTCTGATGATCCGCCCCCAGGGCAAGAAGAAGACTGTGGCCACGACCTCCAGACAGGGCCCCTCTGCACGACAACAACAAATGGATAAGGTCGTGGAGGAGTACGGGGACATCTTCACCTCACCCACAGGGGTTCCTCTGCACTGCCAGGTCAAGCACCCGATTGATCTGACCCGAGGTGCGCCGCTACCCAATGGACCGATCGATCGACGCTCTGTTCTGGAAAATGATGAAATCAAGAGGCAGATTCAGGAGCTGTTGCAGAAAGGTCACATCAGACCAAGTTCATCGCCCTGTGGGAGCCCGATCGTGTTGGTACAAAAGAAGGATGGGACGTGGAGACTCTGTATTGACTATCGGGCGCTGAACAAGATCACTGTCCGGAATAGGTACCCAATCCCACGGATTGATGACCTTCTGGACCAACTCCAAGGTGCAAAATATTTCAGTAAGATCGACCTGAAGTCCGGGTATCACCAGGTACCAATTGAACCCTCTGATGTGTGGAAGACTGCCTTCAAGGCTAAGGAAGGCCTTTTTGAATGGCTGGTCATGCCTTTCGGGTTGACGAATGCTCCCGCAACCTTCATGAGGATGATGGACGACATCTTGCGGCCATTCACCAACTCATTCGTAGTGGTGTACTTGGATGACATTTTGATCTTCAGCAAGACTTGGGAAGAGCACCTTCATCACATCCGACAAGTCCTCCAAACACCGCGGCAACACAAGTTGTGTGCCAATTTGGAGAAGTGCACGTTTGGCATGACCCAGGTTCAATATCTGGGATACATTATTGATGAAAGGGGGGTGCATGTGGATCCAGCCAAGATCCAAGTCATTCTGGATTGGCCAGCCCCGACTACTATAACAGAGCTTCGCAGCTTTCTGGGTCTTGCTAATTTCTACCGTAGATTCGTGTTGGGATTCTCTCATATCACTTGGCCCTGGAGTCAAGTCACCAAAGGAGGAGCGAGAGCAAAATTATTTTGGTCGGAACCTCAACAGAAGGCGTTCAAAGAATTGAAAAATCGCCTCTGTTCTGCCCCAGTGCTCACCTTACCAGACTTGCAGCAGCCATTTGAGATCGAGACAGATGCCTCCGACTATGCTATTGGGGCAGTTCTTACTCAACAGGGACATCCAGTGGCATATCACAGTGAGACATTGTCTGAGACAGTTCGCAAGTATCCCACCTATGACAAAGAAATGTATTCCATTGTGCAAGCCTGTCGACAATGGAAGCATTACATTTTGGGGAAGGAAACAATCATCCACACAGACCACCGGCCCCTGCAGCTCATACAGACACAAGGGAAGTTGCAGAATGATCGCCATCAGAAGTGGTCCACATATCTGCAACAGTTTCATTTGAACATCAAGTACAAGAAGGGTAACACCAATAATGTTGCAGACTACCTCAGCCGACCACCGATCGTGGCGCTCACCACCGTGCTCAACTCTTGTGGGCACGAGACTTCTGATTGGCCGCTTCTCTATGAGAGTGACCCAGAATTCGGCCACACTTACAAGGCACTCTTAGGGGGCACACAAGTTCCAAATTTTCACCTCCAAGATGCACTTTTATGTCACCTGGGACACCTTTGTGTTCCTTCAAACGAGCGTGCCAAGATGATATGGGAAGCACACTACAGTCGAGTCGCTGGGCATTTCGGGGTCGAGAAAACAGTAGCAATACTACAGAAGTATTTCTATTGGCCGAACCTTCGAAAGGATGTCGAGAAGCACATCAGATCCTGCACTGCTTGTGCCATTGCCAAACCGACCATCAAGAAGCAAGGCCTATATACCCCACTACCTACCCCTAGTCGACCGTGGGAATCCATCTCCATGGATTACATGTCGGGCCTGCCTTCTACTAAGAATGGAAATGACTGTGTTTTCGTGGTCGTTGACAGATTCTCGAAGATGGTCATCATGGCGGCCTGTAAGAAGAATATCACAGCAGAAGCCACTGCTAAACTCTTCTTTGAACGAGTGTGGGTGCACTTTGGGATCCCACAGTCTATCATATCAGATCGAGATAGCAGGTTCCTCAGCACATTTTGGTCCAGCCTCTGGTCAATGTTGGACACAAAGCTTACCAAGTCCACAGCTTTCCATCCCCAAACAGATGGCCAGACAGAGGTCGTCAACAGAATGATTGTACACATTCTGCGCATGTACAACTCAAAGCATCCACGCACATGGGACGAGAGCCTCCCCTATGTACAACACAGTTATAACCGGGCTCTCCACAGCTCAATTGGCCATAGCCCCTTTCAGGTGGGCTTGGGATTCCAGCCACTATGTCCCATTGACATAGCCATGCCGTTTGCAGCTGCTCAGGCCGATTCAGCTCATGTCCAGTCTGAAGTTCACAAAGCAAGTAGCTTCATCGAGCGCATTCAACACATCCGCCAACAGGTTCATGAGATATTGGACAGAGCCAATGCGAAGTACAAACAACGCCATGATCAACACTGGGTGCCACACCACTTCCAGGTGGGCGACAAAGTATGGCTACATTTGCAGAAGGAGCGCCTCACTGGACCTCACCGCAAGCTTCGCCCGCTCCGATACGGGCCGTACACCATCACCAAGGCCGTAGGTAACAATGCCTTCGAGCTTAGTATTCCACCATTCCTTGGTCTGCACCCAGTCTTCAATGTGGATCGCCTTCGTCCTTACTTTCCACCTCTACTGGACACCTCGGACATTGCAGAACAACTCACACCAACAGAGTTAAACCCAGACTGCATGGAACAGGCCACCACAGACTGTATCATGGACATGCAAATCAAGAACACTCGTCAACAGCAGATCCAACTGTATCGGGTTGTCAAAGCTGGCCAACTCCTGCACCAAGGAAAGTGGTTCACCAGGGACCAAGTTCAGCAGAAATTTCCTCATCTCATGGAGGAACTTAACGTAATGGGGACCATTGCTTCCTAAGGGGGAAGGAATGATCCAGGTGGATATTGGTGGCCACCCGCCTATTCCACTTGGGCCCCCACCATTATCTCTTTCAGTTTTTCAGTTTTGGCATAACTTACTATTTTTAGCAGTTTTTCGGGTCCTGAACTTCCGGAGCCGTTTTGAGGCCCTAAACGACATTTTTTGGTATGAAAATTTGTTGCGATTTTGATCATCAAAATCATCACAAAATTTGTAGTCCTCGGATAGAGCTTTCTAATGATGTATCATGTGCGTCAAACGGAGATAGTATGCCAAAGTTACGTCCCTGGGAAGTTGAAACACCAATTTACCCAAACGTGGCCCATAGTTTTGGCGCTTCATCTCCTAGGGTTAGGTTTTTTGGATGTTGAGGGCTCTCCATTGTTTCTCAATAATAAATAGGCCCTTGAGCCTCATTGTAACTCAGTTCAGAGGTCTGTAGCCACCACATCTCTTCTCAGAGATTCGCTACCAGCACCCTAGCTATTTTAGTTCCATTATGTCTGTAAGCATCTTTCTGTTATTTTGATATTAATGAAATGAAGTGTTATTTCCGCTGCATATCTGTATTTATGGTTATGTGTTTATTCTATTGCGTTCCTGCATAAATCCGGATCAGCGCCGCGCTAGAAAACTCAATGCGTCGCGCCACTTTGGATCCCATTTTGAGGCACTTCCCGAAGTCCAAATTGAGATCATGATATCTTTTTGGAAATCCCTATCTCTCTACTATCTAAAATAAGTGAAATTGTTCAATTTGGAGTTCATTTTCCCCTCCAAAACTTCAATCTCCCAAGACTGGTTCCTGTGTGTGCAAAAGGTGGAAGAAAGGCCATTTTCAAGGTGTTTTTGACCCTTTAAACCACCCAGAACCTGATGAAATCTCTCAGCCATTCCTGAGCATGCATAATTTATCATAAAAAACCCAAAAATATCAATTTTTCCTCTAGAAGATCTCTCAAACGTAAGCGCGCGCAAGGTGGCGCGACGCGTCGGGCAGGAAAATATGTTTTGTGACCCAAAAAATTCAAAATGACAAAATTTTCTCCAAATTTGCTGAAATTTGGAGTGAAGGGCCCCCATCAGGTGCCATGTTCAGCCAAAGAAGCTTCGGCCAATATTCGAAGTGGATCAGGCCTTCTCCGACATTTCAGTGCCTTCTTGGTGCATGCAGTTTCAGTTGTAAAGTCATTGTCTTGATCATTTAATGAATTTGTGTCTGTCATGATGTTGCAATGTGTATGAAAAGTGTATGTTTGGTTGATTGAAAATGATAATGAGGACTTTATGTCTATGTCTCCAAGTGCCAAATGTGTGCCAAATGGAAATGAGGGACTGTGACAAAAAAGGGACAGTAGGTATAAATGTGATTCAGTCAAGTGGATTTGAAATGTGTTAACAGTCTCTTGACTGTATTTAGGAATATGGGATTTGGGTATTTGTTGCAAATGATATGGGAGAGGGGAAAAATGATAGGGAATGGTAGGTTTTAGGATAGGGAAAATATGATTTAGGCACAAGTGATATGAGTGATAAATGGGATTATGAGGGAATAGGAAAGGGATATAAGTGGTTTGGGAGGTTATGGCATAATGGATTTGACTATAATGATAGGATTTGAAAGGGAAAGGGATCACAGGTGGGAAACGGAGACTTGGCACCAAAATTACAATTGAAAAACGCCAATTTCAAACCCTAAGAGCAGTCTTGACCAAATGAGAGGGTTTACACTTTCAATCATTCAAATTCTCATATTCCAACCTTTCAAACAACACTAAACACTGATAATGGAAATTTCACAATCTCGTGAACTTACTTGGAGCAAAAAAATTTGAGTCGTTTCGGAAATTTGATGAAGAAATGGAAAAATTCCGGCTTGGAGGCTCTGTGCATCGTGCAGTCAGCCCAATGCACCGCACAGGCTGTATGCGCTGCGCCAGTGTAATTTTTACACTGCACATGTCGGCTCAATGCACCGTGCCTGCCAAGTGCACCGCGTCGGCTGCCCAATGCGCCGCGCAGCTCACTTTCACCATAGTTTGGCTTTCACACTCTGACTTCGCCCTCCATGATTTTCTTCGGCTTATTTGATGACTCTTGCGGGAAAATGGAGTTTAAACTTGGGAAGACAAATGCATTTTGATTTTTCATTTTAACAAACCAACTTTCTAATTTTGCAGAACTTTGGCACTTTCACATTTTTAATACAAACTCTGTTTTTCTCGTTTCCACTTTGATTTTTGGCTGAATGATGAATCTTGTCTATTTTTGTAGGGATAGATGGCATGGTGTAGTGATGAGATAAAAATTATGTGAGATGGGAAAAAACAAGGTGGGGAGGTGAGATTATTGACACCGAAACAAGTTGCAAAACCCTAAGGAGGCACTTCTCACCAAGATAGTAGGGTTTAGTTTTGTACTCAAATCTTCATAATCAAATTCATAATCAACACCAAGCACAAGTTATGAGAAATAAAGGAGTGTCTTTTACTTACTCAATCATGGAGAAACCAAGAAAATTTTATGTTGGAGAGGAATGGCAAAATGTTTTGTGTTTCAGCTCAATGCTTCGCGCAAGCAACCCAATGCGTAGCGCCTTTTTGCAGGAGGATTTTGGAGGCCTTCCCGGTGTCAAAATGGGGCACGAGATAGTGCTTTGGAAATATTATGGAGTCTAATTTCCAACACAACCATAATTTTTCAATTTGGAGTTCATTTACCTTGTCAAAAATCAAATCTCCCAAAACTGGTCAAAATGAGCAGAATGAGGCTGCCTCAAGGCAAAGTGCTGTTGCAGTAAACTTTTGAAGGTCTTCCTCAACTTCAAATTGAGCTCATGATAGCTCATTGGAAAGATATTGTTTTCTAGTTATCATTTTACTCATCAATCAAGTCATTTGGCCAACCAAGCTAGGATAAATCGTGATTTTCCCAAGGTCACTTCATAGGTGCATCAATTCTCCTTAGGCAACGGTATTTTTGACATTTCTCTAAAACCATGATACCTGTGTAAAAATTGAAAGAGGTTTTTCTTATCTGGCATGCTTTGGACAAAAAAATCTCTAATTTTTCCCAAATTCATCTTTTATTGCTCTGAAACATCATTTGAGTGAAACCTATCCCAATGTGTGGAACAAGGGATTTGTCAAAATGAAGTGAAATGAAGGGGATAAGGGGCTTCTAAATTATTGAGAAATTTTTCAGGAGGTAGGGAGGGATGATAGGAAGCAGGGGAAAGTGGAATTTCAGAGATTGAGTGAGGGGAAGGGGTCCAAAAGGGAAAAACACAAGCCTAGCCTAGAAAATTGCCAAGTTGTAGCAAGAAACTAGGGTTTGTGCAAAAATGAGGAATTTGGGGGATCTCAGTGATGGGAAGTGTTTAATAAGGTAAATTAAGGATAGGGGAAGGTGTATGAACATTAGGATACAAGTTTTGCTGATGATTTGACCATCCAAGAGAACTTACCTCCAAAATCCTAGGAGAGGGAAATGGACCTTACCTAGGCACAACTGAAGCATGAACAAGGTGTAAAATGACCCTTTGGAACTTGACATGATGATGAAAACCCTTTGAATGATGGTACACTCAGCCGAATGGTGACATGAACCGACATTTGGACAACTTTGAAAGGAGTGAAAGCAAACCCTAGACCTAATGCTAGTGACCAAATTTTGCTTGAAGACTCACTGAAATGACAAAATTTTACCTTGACATCTTAAAATCACTTTTTAAGAGCATGTTTGATCACTGGAGGAAGGCTGCAAAGGCTGACACTAACATTGGATCCAATGGGGATGGTAGCTCCTTGGAGGTGCCAAGAACTACAGATCTTTGAGAGAGCAGACCAGTGCCTTATCCATTCGGTAATGGAGTCAATAACTGCAAACCCAAAACAACTCATACCAATCCAAAAACATATACATACTGCAACCTGTACATAAAAAAATACCGAAAACTGAAATGTTTCCTTTGGCAGCTTATTTATTTACCAGCCTAGATCCATCTTAACTCCGGATCTAACAAGCGTCGAGAGGGATCAAATCTCTTGAGTTGAAAGCCTCTTTTTTTGGTGCAAAATTTGAGGAAAGGTTTTCACCTCGAGAGATTTTATCACCTCGAGAGATTTGATCCCTCTCGGTGCTTGATAGATCCGGAGTTAAGATGGATCTAGGCTGGTTTCAGTCGTGTGCGACCAAGGAAAATCTATCGATAATATGAGGAACATATTCTTAATTTTATCAATAATATGTAAATACATCTAATATTAACATAACCATTTTAAATATGTTAAATAAGTTTGAGATTCATTGAGTCATTTTAATTTTAAATTTGATTAGTTACCTCAATTTGTTGAGATGATAAATATTGTAAGATAACTTTAGTGATGAAATAAATTTTTGAACACAAACTGACAATGTAATAATATTGAATGATAGAAACTGTGAATAATAAGAATGTAGTCAATTACGAAGTCTTCATTGTGATCGAATTCAAACTATTTTCTTCTACTATTCTTATTTTCACCCATGTTAGTTTTGTCATATTTTCATATTGATTATTTGAAAAGGACAATTGGAATCGTAAAGCATTTAAATATTTAGCTCGAGCTATTGTAGTAAACATCATACCTTGTCTCTCTTTCTCTCCAATATTAATAGGTTGAATTACTATAACGCAAAAATCAATGTACATTGTCAATAATTTTTTGTGCTTACACTGAAATCATTGCACACACACTATTAATCCAATGACTTTAAAATTAATGTACCATCATACATCAAATTAGAAATCAACATATACACTGAAATCAATGCAACTAATGTAAGAAATCAAACAATAATAGAAAACAACATCTACACTAAAATCAATGCATATAATGCAAGTAATGAAATATGATTAGAAATCAACATCTACACTCAAATAAATGAGTCTAGTGGAACTAGGAAAATAGGATTTAAAGCCAACATCTACACTGAAATCAAGGCATCTAGTGCATGCAATCAAATAGGATTAGAAATCACCATCTACACTGAAATAAATGCATTTAGTGCAAGGAATGAAATAGGATTATAAATCATCTACATTTAAATCAATGCATTCAGTGCAAGCAATCAAATATAATTATAAATCAACATCTACATTGAAATTAATGCATCTAGTGCAAGCAATCAAATAAGATCAGAAATCACCATCTACATTGAAATCAAGGCATTTAGTGAAAGCAATAAAATAGGATTAGAAATCACCATCTACATTGAAATTAATCCATTCAGTGCAATCAATCAAATAGGATTAAAGATAATCTACATTGAAATCAATTCATCTAGTGAAAGAGATCAAATATAACCAAAAATCAAAATCTACATTAAAATTAATGCATCTAGTGAAATCAATCAAATAGGATTAGAAATCATCTACATTAAAATAAATCCATCTAGTGTAAGTAATCAAATATCATTAGAAATCAGCATCTACACCAAAATCAATTCATCTAGTGCAAGAAATCAAATAGGATTAGAAATCACCATCTACATTGAAATCAATGCATCTACTGCAAGAAACCTTCTTCCCTATCTCCCCCATATATATCTATATATCCATCCATATCTCCTTATTTTTCTCTTTATCTCACCCCACCATACACACACTCTCTCTCACTCCATAGCTATCAATTTCCTTGTCCCTCACTCCTTCTCTCCATCTATATTTTTTTCTCTTCACCTTACATCTATATCTATATCTCACTCTATCTCTCTATATCAACTCCAAAACATAAACTCTCTTTCTCCAATATATCTATCTATCTATCACTCCCTCCTCCTCCTCCTCTCTCTCTCTCTCTATCGCTTCTATCTCTATTCCTTCCTGCTATACTTTCTCCCTCTCTCTCCATATTCTTTATCACTCCCTCTCTATCTCTCTCTCCACCCTTCACCCTCTATGTCTTTATTCTTACCTCCCCCTCTCTCCCTCTCCATCTTCATATCTCTTTCCCTACCTCTCTTCACCCTCTCTCCTCCTTTCTCTCCCCCCCCCCTCTCTCTCTCTATCTTCACCTTCCAACTTTGTTACCATATGCCTCTCTCTCTGCTTCTCTCCTCCCTTCTCTCCTCCCTTCTCTCTATATATCCTTATTTGTCTCTTTATCTCACCCCAAAACATACACACTCCTTCTCCATCTCTCCCTTGTCACTCCCCCTCTCTCTCCACTAATCACTCTCTATGTATTTATTCTTCCCTCCCTCTCTCCTCATCCAGCTCCCTCTCTCAATCCCTCCCTCTCTCCTCCTCCAAATCCATATTTCTATCCCTCCCTCTCTCCTCCCCTCTCTCCTCCTCTCTTTCAAGTCCCCTCTCCTTTCCTTCCTCTCTCTCCCTTTCTCTCCTACCTCCCTTTCTCTTCCCCCGTCTCTCTCTCTCTCTCCATCTCTCAATCCCTCCCTCTCTCCCCCTCCAAAGCCATATTTCTATCCCTCCCTCTCTCCTACCCTCTCTCCTCCTCTCTTTCAATTCCCCTCTCTTTTCCTTCCTCTCTCTCCCTTTATCTCCTACCTCCCTTTATCTTCCCCCATATCTACCTCTCTCTCTCTCTCTCTCCGACAATCCTCTCTTCCCCCATCACTCTCTTCCTCTCTCTCATCATTCCTCTCTTTCCTGTTTCTATTTGACCCCCCAGCTATCTTTCTTTCTCTCTCTCTTTGTCCTCCAATCCTCTCTCTTCCCCCATCACTTTATCTCACTCTCCAACTATCTTACTATTTCTATCTCTTTATCCTTCTCTCCCCCCTTGTCTCCATCACGCCTCCTTTCTCCTTCTCTCCCCCCTTGTCTCCATCACTCCTATGTATCTTTATCCCACCCATAAGCATACACACTCTCTCTCCATCTCTCCCTTGTCTCTCCCTCTCTATGTATTTCTTCTTCCTTTCCTCGCTCCGCCTCCAGCTCCATCTCTCTATCCCTCCTTCTCTCCTCCTCTCATCCTTTCTCTCTCTTCCTTTCTCTCCTACCTCCCTCTCCCTTCCTTTCTCTCCTACTTCCCTCTCCCTTCCCCCTTCTTTCTCTCTCTCTCACTGTCTACCCTCCAATCCTCTCTCCTTCTCCCTCCCTCTCTCCTTATCTCTCTCCCATCTCCATCTTTATGTCTTCCTCTCCCTCTCTTACCCTTCTCTAACTCTCTCACTCTTCTCACTCTCTCTCTCTCTTCATTCCTCTTCTCCATTCTCCTTCAATTTATCTCCATATCTCCCTTGTCACTCCCCCTATTTCTCCACCTCTATCATATATCATGATATATTAATATATTATACAATATAATAAATTTAATATTATATTAATCTAAACATATTAAATTTAATAATATTAATATATTAATATTAATGTTACGGTTAATAATGTTTTTTTGGCATGGTATTAATAATAATTTGGTCCATGGTATTTGACCCTTATACTTCATATATAATTAGATCTTGATTTCTAATCGTATTTGATATATTTTTATTTATTTACTTTACCTCTTTATACCTCTTTTATATTTACTTATTTACCATACCTATTTTACAAATATATTATTTGGCCCATGGTATTTGCACATGGTATTATTAATAATTTGTCCCATGGTATTTGGCCCATAGTATTAATAATAATTTGTCCCATAGGCTTCACCTAAATAAAACCTATTTTTGAGTTTTTGTAAATATAAAGTGGTTTATTGAGCAAATATAAAAATCGGTTTTATTTATTTACCATACCTCTAGTTTATTTATATTTATATTTATTTACCATACCTCCTGAGTAATATAAAAAAAGGTTTTATTTATTTACCATACCTATGGTTTATTTATATTTTTACGTATTTACCATATATTATTTATTTATCATCTCTTTTTTGAGTGTTAGTAAACTCTTCATATTTTAAGTTTATATGGTTTAAATTTATTTTTAATAAATTTTTAATTGTTCATTTATATGTTTATGTAAGTTATTGTTCAAGTTATTGTTCAAGCCGACATTTTTTTTTGGCTTCCGACATACTTACACATGGAGATCATACTGAGCTGTAGAATGCGCCTCTCGGCGCAACAAATCTCGCCTACTTTGCTGCAAAACCAATAGATCAAGTAACGTTGTAATGCCAGATCAACCAATCAAGTAACTGTGACAAGGATGCTGCTTGAAAGTGCTTCAACCAGGACACAAATGTAAATGTTGACAGCCATACATGCACATAACAAGTCTGGTTATGTAAAAGACAATTTGATCTATCATTCAAACTGAAAAAAAATTCCATGTACGTTGCAATAGGATCGCAAAAACCAGACTCTGTTTGCTGCCCCAACTCCACAATACATGCTTCCAGCTGCAAACTGTCAATGCAAACATCCACGGGCAGCTCTATTGTTTCTTGTTTTGAAGGAGAGAGAGTTTCCAAGAACTTTTTTGGATCTCGGAATTCATATGATTGGATCTGATCATTCAAATACTGAATCTCCTTCTCAAATTTTTCAACAACTAACTCAAAGAAACCAGTTTTAGCTTCAGGAGGAAACTTCAGAGATCTCAAAAATTGAAGCATGGCAACGAAAAATACTTCATCAATTTAAATATCCACTAACTGATCTCTAACTTCATTTAAAACTTCACAAAGAGCAGGGTCTGCCACATACCCTACCATTTTATTTTAGTGTATGAATGGATCAGTGAGTACTGGAATCTTTGGATTGAGTTGGAGTCACTAGGTGAATGATTTCAGCCTTACGGTGTCTGATCGTTGTCCACCATCAACAATCAGATCTGAACTTGATACATGTACTGGGGCAATTTGCAAGTCAGATGTTACGTTTACAAACTAGACCGAAGATTGACTGAAGCAGCATTTATCTACTTTCGCTAATGCAAAGCAAGAGCGTTTCAAAGGCTACCTGGCATAACTTCAGGCTTCGTCTGTAGCTTATAAAACAAATAACACTAACAAGCAAACCATTTTTTTCCCCAGTATGGTCGTAACTATTTTATTGCCCAAATCCACCTTAGGCTGAAGGAAGGCGGGATTCAGGGTAACACCAAACCACGCTCAGTCTGGTAGCTAGCCCTACCAGAACAGGAGAGGGCTCTCTCCGGGTCAATCTCAGTAAAAATGTATCAATAGGCCTTGAGATGACTGAAATTAGTGCTAATTTTATGCTAGGTATATTAATCAAGGAGTTTGGAATGATTTTTAGGGGGTTTTGTTGGAAAAAGGGAAAGGCAATTTTGGGCTTGGGGATGAGGCCAAATTCTTGAAAATTTCAAGCTGGGGCAGGGAAGGCAATGGCTTTGATGTCTTAGATTCAATGAATGGATACAAAATACTACTGAGGAGCTGAAGAGGGAAAGAAGGTGCAAGGATCCTCTTCAAACGGAAGAAAACATATAAAACTAAACAAAATTTTAAGGTAGAGCACCAGCAAACTAATGAATTCTACCTTAGTTACTCATTTGTTTAATTTTTAGAAGCAAAGAGAAGGGAAATGGCATACATAAAACATTAATGAACTTACAATTACATGGAGAGAAACATTATCAAAACTCAGAGCCACAACGATCCCAAAGAGAGCTGCAAACCCTGGTCTATTCCTTTGCCAAAATTGCAGAATAAATGTACAATGAAGTGTTATGCAATCCCAAATGTCAAACCCTGAAAATGTCTCAAAAAATACATGATATAGACCATCCTAACCCCTTCCCATGCCTCTAGGGATTGAGCTCATCCTTCTAGGAGTTGTTTCAACCAATTCTAAACTAGGAACTGAAATCTAGGCAATCAAACAACTTGCCTCTATGGAAGGAAACTGATTCATTCATTTAATTTTCACTTTTTAGTGAATGAATCCTCTAGAACAAGTAAATATGTGCCAAAATTACATCATAGTCATCAAATTACATCAATATAGATCAATAGTTACATCAAAAAGTAAAAATAGTCAAAACTGGGCGAATTTCTGAGCTGAAGAGTGAAAATGAGGCCAAATTTCTCTATGCGTCGCGCCACTTTGGAGCCGATTTTGAAGAACTTCCCAAAGTCCAAATTGAGCTCATGATAGCTTGTTGGAAATCCCTATCTGTCTACTATCTAACCCAAGTGGAATTGTTTAATTTTGTGTTCATTGGCCCCTCCAAAACTTCAATCTCCCGATACTGGTTCCTGTGTGCGCAAAAGGTGGCAGAAAGGCCATTTTCAAGGTGCTTTTGACCCTTTAAACCACCCAGAACTTGATGAAATCTCTCAGCCATTCCTGAGCATGCATAATTTATCATTAAAAACCCAAAAATATCAAGTTTTCCTCCAGAAGATCTCTCAAACGTAAGTGCGCGCAAGGTGGCGCGACGCGTCGGGCAGGAAAATCTGTTTTGTGACCCAAAAAATTCAAAATGACAAAATTTTCTCCAAATTTGCTGAAATTTTTAGTGAAGGGCCCCCATCAGGTGCCATGTTCAGCCAAAGAATCTTTGGCCAAGATTCGAAGTGGATCAGGCCTTCTCCGACGTCTCAGTGCCTTCTTGGTGCATGCAGTTTCAGTTGTAAAGTCACTGTCTTGATCATATAATGAATCTGTGTCCGTCATGATGTTACAATGTGTATGAAAAGTGTATGTTTGGTTGATTGAAAATGATAAATGAGGACTTGATGTCTTTGTCTCCAACTGCCAAATGTGTTCCAAATGGAAATGAGGGACTGTGACGAAAAAGGGACAGTAGGTATAAATGTGATTCAGTCAAGTGGATTTGAAATGTGTTAACAGTCTCTTGACTGTATTTAGGAATCTAGGATTTGTGTATTTGTTCCAAATGATATGGGAGAGGGGAAAAATGATAGGGAATGGTAGGTTTTAGGATAGGGAAAATATGATTTAGGCATAAGTGATATGAGTGATAAATGGGATTATGAGGGAATGGGAAAGGGATATAAGTGGTTTGGGAGGTTAGGGCATAAGGGATTTGACTATAATGATAGGATTTGAAAGGGAAAGGGATCACAAGTGGGAAACAGAGACTTGGCACCAAAATTACAATTGCAAAACACCAATTTCAAACCCTAAGAGCAGTCTTGACCAAATGAGAGGGTTTACACTTTCAATCATTCAAATTTTCATATTCCAACCTTTCAAACAACACTAAACACTGATAATGGCAATTTCACAATCTCGTGAACTTCCTTGGAGCGAAAAAATTTGAGTCGTTTCAGAAATTTGATGAAGAAATGGAAAAATTCCAGCTTGGAGGCTCTGTGCGCCGTGCAGTCAGCCCAATGCGCCGCGCAAGCTATATGCGCTGCGCCAGTGTAATTTTTACATTGCACAGGCCAGCTCAATGTGTCGTGCCTTCCTAGTGCGCTGCGTCGACTGCCCAGTGCGCCGCGCAGCTCACTTTCACCATAGTTTGGCTTTCACACTCTGACTTCGCCCTCCATGATTTTCTTCGGCTTCTTTGATGAATCTTGCGGGCAAATGGAGTTTGAACTTGGAAAGACCAATGCGTTTTGATTTTTCATTTTGACAAACCCACTTTCTAATGTTGCAGAACATTGGCACTTTCACATTTTTAATACAAACTCTGTTTTTCTCGTTTCCACTTTGATTTTTGGCTGAATGATGAATCTTGTCTATTTTTGTAGGGATATATGGAATGGATTAGTGATGAGATAAAAATGATGGGAGATGGGAAAAAACAAGGTGGGGAGGTGGGATGATTGACACCAAAACAAGTTGCAAAACCCTAAGGAGGCACTTCTCACCAAGATAGTAGGGTTTAGTTTTGTACTCAAATCTTCATAATCAAATTCATAATCAACACCAAGCACAAGTTATGAGAAATAGAGGAGTGGCTTTGACTTACTCAATCATGGACAAACCAATCAAATTTGATGTTGGAGAGGAATGGAAAAAAAATTTGTGTTTCAGCTCAATGTGTCGCGCAAGAAACCCAATGCGTAGCGCCTTTTTGCAGGAGGCTTTTGGAGGACTATCTAGTGTCAAAATGGGGTGCAAGATAGCTTGTTGGAAATCGTATGGAGTCTAATTTGCAACACAACCAGAATTGTTCAATTTGGAGTTCATTTTCCTTGTCAAAAATCAAATCGCCCAAAAATGGTCAAAATGAGCAGAATGAGGCTGCCTCAAGGACGAGTGTTGTTGAAGTCAACGTTTGAAGGTCTTCCTCAACTCCAAATTGAGCTCAGGATAGCTCAGTGGAAAAATAATTTTGTCTAGTTATCATTTAATTCATCAAGAAATTCATTTGGCCAACCAAGATAGGATAAATCTTGATTTTCCCAAGGTCACTTCAGAGGTGCATCAATTCTCCTGAGGCAGTGGTATTTTTGACATTTCTCTAAAACCATGATACATGTGTAAAAATTGAAGGAGGTTTTTCTGCTTTGGAATTATTTGGACAAAAACCTCTCTCATTTTTCCGAAATTCATCTTTTATTACTCTCAAACGTAATTTAAGTGAAACCTATCCCGATGTGTGGAACAAGGGATTTGTCAAAATGAAGCGAAATGAAGGGGATAAGGGGATTCTATATTTTTGAGAAAATTTTCAGGAGGTAGGGAGGGCTGATAGGAAGCAGGGGAAAGTGGAATTTCAAAGATTGAGTGAGGGGAAGGGGTCCAAAAGGGAAAAACACAGGCCTAGCCTAGAAAATTGCCAAGTTGTAGCAAGAAACTAGGGTTTGTGCAAAAATGAGGAATTTGGGGGATCTCAGTGATGGGAAGTGTTTAATAAGGTACATTAAGGATAGGGGAAGGTGCATGAACATCAGGATACAAGTTTGGCTGATGATTTGAGCATCAAAAAGAACTTACCTCAAAAACCCTAGGAGAGGGAAATGGACCTTACCTAGGCACAACTGAAGCATGAACAAAGTGTCAAATGACCCTTTGGAACTTGACATGATGATGAAAACCCTCTAAATGATGGTACATTCAACCAAATGGTGACATGGACCGACATTTGGACAACTTTGAAAAGAGTGAAAGCAAACCCTAGACCTAATGCTAGTGACCAAATTTTGCTTGAAGACTCACTGAAATGACAAAATTTGACCTTGACATCTTAAAATAATTTTGTAAGAGCATTTTTGATCACTGGAGGAAGGTTTCAAAGGCTGAGACTAACAACAAGCTAGGCCAAGGCAGCTACTTGAAATTAGCTGCAAGAATTGTAAGTAGCTAAACATCTTATAATTAATTGTATCGCCTTCCAACGTTTTTGTAATCCTATCAAATAACATTAAAAATACACAATAATATGTAATGTAGGGTGATGAATTCAGAACAAAAAATACAGAGGAAGATAAAAATATCACCTTCCATTTCGGATATCAAGCCGTAGTTGAACGTCGCAGAAGCTTGGGGCAAGTCCCAAGATCCAAAATGCTTGATAAGGTAAAATGTTAACCTTTCAATATGTTTGTTTTCATCCATAAATTTATTTTCTAAAAACTTTGTTTAAATCAAGGGAGCAACATTTCCGATGAGGAAAATAACCCAGTTGTAGAGCCATATGTAGATGTTCCTCACGTGCAACCTGATCATTGTAGTGGGGACCAGGCTGACAATGCTACTATCAGTGAGGGCCGCGACGGTAATTAATTTCCACTTATAATTTTTTCTAATTATACCTTGATGGTTGTCTTTATAAAGTTTTTTCTTTAAATGACAGAGAATGTTTCCCTTGAGGATCTTACCACTAGAGAGGAAGACAGGGCAACAGTCCCAACGACGACAACTGGTGCACCAGGTAAATAATCTCATTGCAATTTTTTTTTATTAATATTACTGAACTAGTTCAATGATATTTAAAAACTCACAATTAAAATTTAATATTATCTATTTTTGTAGGCGATGCCCTATCATTGGATGAGACCAGACATCGTGACTACGCAACTAGGTCAGCAGTGCGGGTCGAAAGGCACGAAACAAGAGCAGAGCATGATGATCTTGATGATGTAATTAGGAGCTTTAGAAATAGGAAGAAGAAAAAGAAAATTTGATAATGCAAAATATTGTATTATTATAAGACAAACATTACCATACTTGGAACGTTTTTTGCATTATATGAAAACCTCATTTATCATACTATTTTTATGTCAAGCACTAATTTCAATGTTTCCTTGCATACCTTTTGTAGAATTGTTTTTTTATTAGTTACTAAATATTTTTTTTTATGCTCATGAAAGTAAAAAATGAAATATAGATTGGGTATTGGGGAATTTAGAGTGATGTGATTGGGGGGGGAGGGGCCATAAGAGCTTCCACCTTCACGTGGTTGGCCCTATTTAGTAGAGAATAATTTATTGGAGCGATTTAATCTTGGAGCAAACCTCCCTCGATCCAACGTAGCAAAAAAAAATTCACTGTTGACTTAGCTGCTGCTTTTTTAGATTGTGGGAGGCTTGTTCCTAGTTCATGCAACTCCAATAAATTGTTCTTGAAATGAAGAGGAGCTTATTCAAGTATGTTTGACATTTTCAACATATGTTCTAACATTATCATAAGAATGCATCTTAGAGAAAAAAATACTACATCAATTACTTGTATTTATTGTATAGATAATGATGGATTTTGATTGCCTTGGCAGTGCAGGTACAAATCCTCTTGCATCATGAGCAATACAACTTGTCAACTAGGGTCATGTCCAGGATATTTTTTCTTGTGCGCTTGACTAGGTTCGTAATGTCACATTTTGTAATTTCCTTTACAGTTCATAATTCAATATTAAGCTTGTTCATGATTAGTATCTAGGTTTTTTGTATGTGTTTTTTCATCTATTTGATTGTAAGAAACTCTGCATGTTTCCTGTTGCTCACTATGATTTCTCCATTTACCACTCCCAGGATGAATCTGACTTTATTGTTACATAGGTTACTTTATTGTTACTATGATTTCTCCATTTACGATTTCACAGGTTACATCATGTAAATTTTTCAATCTCAGGTTGGTGATGAGCTTTAGTTCTCTAGATTTGGGGCTTTTCTAATATTTTCTCCCTCATGTTATTCCTACATCACCTCGTTTTTTGAGCATGCCAATTTTCTACCACTTGTACCAATTGGCACATGTCAATCTCTGAGTGGTGCCACATTTCACCTATTTTTAGCCCACTTGACCACCTGAAAAACTCAAATCCACACACCATGTGTCTTTATAATGGAGTGCCACATGTCCTAGATATTTTAGATGCCAACATCATGCTAACATCATCACTGGAGAAGCAATACCCAGTTTCAATACTCATGCTCTCCTCCTTAGTATGGTAGTTCACTCAAGTCCTCTGTCTCTTGCATACATCCTAACCTCTGAATCAATTAATTGTGAGACTATCATGCTGGGATACACCATGTTCAAACTCTTTGCCAGAAGAGCAAACAAATTCATCTCCATATGGGCAGAGAGGAAGAAATTGCAGGTTTAAGGTTTAGTCATTGCAAATGGAATCACCGCACTTTTGACTATTTTTCAATCCTCCCAAATGCTATTGAGGAAGCAAAAGTAAGTATATTGTTGATCCATGGACACTTATTAATCCTTTCAGATAGTTGGAAGAAACCTACTATTTGAGAGGCTGAAGGTATACCTCTCCTATGCTTGGTGATCTCTATAATTATGACCCTATATGAGATTCAAATGATCATCTCTGGGGTCTATTATATACATTAACATAGTAGTCAACCAAGGGTGTCGACTGCCTCACATTCTTTGGACTTCATATTTATGGATGAGAGTTTCTCATTTCAAAATCCATGGGTGGTAAAGGTGGAGGCCCTCTATGGGATCTCCATCTCACTATTTTTTGACAACACTATCCTTATATTTCACGAATCCAAAAAGAAAAGTACATTTTGAGCTCATTCTGGGATGAACATGGTCTTCAAGTCCACCTTGCAAACACAAAAGCATGTAAGTAATCTCTCCTTCTTTTCAAGGATAGCAGGTAGAAATGTTGACATCCTAGTCTTTCCTTTGAATGCTATTATTTGATTCATCTTTTAACTTGTTTTTGACATTTTTATAAATGTTGAACAGAGGATTGCAACATTAACAACCTTGGAGAGACGATGTTTCCAACTTCAATTTTAGGATATTCAGGCTAAGTTCTAGTTTCTTGAAGTATTTTCATAATACTTTGTTACACATAAATTTCATTTTCTTCTTGCAGAATTTCTAGAAATGAATGGATATCTTGTGGACTGCTGTAAACAAATTTAGTTGTATTACCATGCTCAAGAGAATTTAATGTTTGTCATTTTTGGAGGATAGAGATATACCATAAGAGCTCAGTTCTGTGTTGTAGCCTTTTATTAAGACTTGAATCAGTTAAACCATTGGACCTACTGCAACCCTATATTGAGGCTTGGTTCTATTGAAGTCGTCATACATTGGACCTATTCATTGCAGTCTTAGGCCAAGGATATAGCTACAGGATTTTGACATACTTTATGCAGTGAACATCTATTAAAATCTCAGATTATCTCCTATTTACTGATGTTTGGACAGAACTTTCGAATTATCTAAGTCACCTATTTACTTAAAACTAGCACATTTGGTGGAATTTTTTTTTTAAATATTTTTAACCAAGATTGAATGTTATGTAATACATATAGAAATCTGGAGGGGAATGGAGCATTCAGGTTGTAAAATGTATTACTTCAGTCTTATGATTTTTCAATATTCTGTTGGAAACTAAGTTGATTGCTGGTAGAGTTCTGTTGCGTTATTTTGTTGTAAATTAAGTTGACCGCTGGTAGAGTGCTGCTGCATTGTACCTTTGAAGGTATCTCTATTTTTGGAGTATACAGGAGAATGCGACTATTAATTCTAGAGGCCTCGGTTGAAGGCAATTTTTTGAATTCTTCATGTATCTTCAAATAATAAGGTTTTACTTGAGCGAGGGCTAATTTTGTGTTATTAAAAAGGTGTCTCTAAAATTTTCATCATTATGTACCTTTTGAAATTCATTTTAGCACAATGAATCAGGCCACAAAGAATCATATAAAGAGAGAGATATGTCATAGAACTCAACTACCACATAGGCATAATGCCACAAAGATTTCAAAACTTGTATGTCAGAGCGTCACAAAAATTCAGTATAATATAATGCCATAAAAGATTCAGATGCCACCAAAGAAGTCATAGGTTCAGATCTATCACGAATGCTTCTTGTGTTTTTCTATTGTAAACCATTCTCCCAATCTCTTGAGATTAGACGCTTCAACAAATTTATTTTCATATGATCTTTGATACTTCAGATCACATGTCACATATATACGGTACTCTTCCAAATTCTTTTCTGCTTCATTTTCTACCTTCATTTTCCCATAAAATATTTGTCCTTTTGTAAATATGATTATCATAAACTTGACCTTCAACCTTAAGCAAGAGTGAGTTATAATAGATCGTTAAGAGGTTTCAAACTTCATTGGATATTATTTCATCTTCTTCCATAAATCACAAAGAATATTGTATCGAATGTCATGTATAGTCACATGTAACTGCTTGGTGTCATCATAAGTGCTTATTTCTGTAACTTGGTCGAGAGATTAGATTCAAAGATATGTAGGATTTATTCTTTCAATATTGGTCCTAGATTCCTTTAGTATTCAACCTATAGAACTTTTGGAAAGATGCTTCAGACCATAGTCTCAAATTAGGATATAGACTTTTGGATTGTAGACATAGAGCATAGAGGATAAATTACTTGTAAAAGGAAAGAGAATCTATCAAGAGTATTGATTTGGCGTCCAATAACGTCTTTCAATGATGGCTACTACAGAGAAGATGATCTTCAAGTCTATTTGTTACAATAGCTAGCATTCATACATTAAGAATTACTTACACAGGTAAGAATTACTTACTTAGCCAGAATTACTTACACAAGTAAGAATGAAATCTAGGAAGGGATATAACTGCAGGGAAGAAGCAAGATGTTCCTAGGCTTCTCATATGCAAACCAACCATAAATATGTTCGTCCCGAGACTTAAGAATAAGGTCAATAAAGGAACCTTGTTTGGCACAAAACTGACACAGAATCTCGAAAATCTTCTCTAGCTCCCCAAATCAATCATGGTATTGTGGATAAACTATAACCCTATCATTTTCCCTTGCTTTGTGTTATAGTTCCTGGATCCTTCTTGAAGCTTATCAATGAGTCTTTTACCCTGTTCTTGACCTACAGCTTTTGAAAATTAAAAAAATTCTTTGGAATTTAGCTCCATGTCCCCTGTTTTGGCCTTCATTTCTTTGACATCCTTGTATATTCACAGATATTCACAGATTAATGCTTCCATTATTGATAAAATTCATAGATTTATTCACTAGAGCAGTGAAACAAAACTATGCATTGCTTACCATATCTATGTAATTTTCCTGCAGGCATTGTTCTGATGGTGACCCTTTTTGGGTCGAAGTCTTTACAAAGCTGAATGCACTTGAAATGGAAATAGAAAATGTAGTTTGTCATGCCACAGTGTGTCATGATTATGTGGTAACATTTTCTATGGAAGCTTTATGTACTATGCGAGAGTTGTGTTATTCTATTGATGCACCAAAAAATATGTATAATATTATTTTGATCAAAGTGGGTGCACCTCAGGGTTTCTATTTTCATGTGTACTATGTTTATAGAAAACTGAATTTTTCTTCTCCATTTCATTTCACGCGTTTCCATACAAAACCAAACAGGTTCTTGAAAATGGTTGCATGATTGGTGTAAACCCCTCAGTTGAGATTTTGTTCTTATTTTTCATTCTGGGAAAATTAAAGAGTTTGCATTTATAAAGGGACTATGTCCATAAGTACAAGTGTGAAGGTGCCAAATACAATTTGCATGTTGGGAAATGTCTCACCTAAAGAAAAAATGATGACGGAAATACCCTTACCATTCAACTCACATGTATTTTTGGAAAAATTGATGGATATTGGGAATGCAGATCTTTCCATTGAGTTATATGATATTCATTCATGTTAATTTTTCAAATTCCCATATTTGTTTGTTGATTTGATGTTCTATGTAATTAATCATTATGGTCTCTTATGTGTGGAAATAAATCAATATAGAAGCCCATTCTTTATTACTGATGGATTCAAATCCCCTCTCTAAATTCAGAAATATGTTGGTTCATATGTATTTAATAGGGCAACCAAATCATGATTTCCCCAGGGATTTACTTTTCTCATGGATGCCAATCGCATTCCAGACCTTCAGTGCATGTACTATCTTTTTAAAAGGGTGAGTGCACTTGAACTGCTTCGGCTGGCTCTCAGTGCATACATTAAAGATACTGGGCAAGGCATTGTATTGGATGAAATGAAAGACAAGGGCATGGTGTCATCACTTCTAGACTTGAAAGCAAGACTTGATACAATATGGGAAGAAAGTTTTTTGAAGAATGAGGCCTTTTATAATACTATCAAGGATGCCTTTGAGCATCTGATAAATCTAAGGCAGGTTAGTTACTGCATGTTTATGCTCACTTTCTTTCTATTTATACATATTTAATTATACAGGTTAGTTACTATATGTTTATGCTCAATTTCTTTCTGCTTATACAGATTGTTCATTGAATTTGTGCTCTTGATTATCAAATTAAGTGAGACAGAAAGTTTGAAAGGATTAATGACAAAACAGCTAAAGGTAAGTAATGAAAGAATGTTTTTTAGGTAGACAATTGCATTCATAATATTAGATATATTGTTTTTGCATTTATCTGAATTATGGCCTTTGTCTGCAGAACCGACCAGCAAAACTTATTGTCAAATTTCTTGATGAGAAACTTCGATCTGGTAACAAAGGTACTTCAGAGGAGGAGTTGGAGAATACACTAGATAGATTTCTCGTTTTGTTTAGGTTTATTCAAATAAGGGACCAGCTGATATTAATTTATAAAAATCTTATATACTAATTAACCCCAACAAATGAGATGTACTAATAGCTTAAAATTGCCTCATGTATGCACTATGGTAGAATTTAAAAGTGGTATGAGACCCAAATGTACATCTTCAACCATTAGAATTGGAGCTTAACAAATCTTGTGCATCAATTCAAGGAGTATATGCACAAGATGGGGCACCAATAACAAGGTTTCCCCAAAAGCTTCAATTATCTATGCAAAACAAAGAGTTGTTGGAAGTTTCATTTTAGCTATCTTGTGTATGTGATGGATAGATAAAATTGTTATGAGCTGGCTATTGAAATACACTTGGATTGCTCCATAAATATAAGATTTTAGTGTAACCATATGAAAGCCCTTCCATTGGTTTTTTTTTATCTTATCCATTGTATCTTGGAAAGTTTTTAAGGTATCCTTGGGGAATTTCATGTGGATTTGCAATAAATCTTAGGGGTGCATATCATGCAACAACTAGATCATTTGAATTTTGAGTGGCCATTATATTATGTGGAATAATTGGTTTTTTATTTACTATTGGGCCTATTACGTCCAATGGATTTTTTATATCTTTAATATCTCCTTTTTCGGATGATTTGGAGTAAACAAAAGAAGAATATTTTTTTTAATTCAATTTGAGTCTTTCAATAAAAACAAAAGTAAATAATCTTTCATAACTTCAAAATTTTCAAGTAAAGTCGTTTTTTTTAGAGTAGTATATTTTTTCAAGAAATATAAATGCCTTTGAAGATTATTCTTGGGTTTCCTCAACAATATGAGAAGTGCATATTGAAGCTCTGTGTTAAAATTTGAAGCAGTGATTGTAAGTTTCTGTGAATTGATCATAGAGTGATCGATTCCCAAAATTACCTCTATTATTGATTTAAACTCTGTGTAGAAGGCTGAATTTGAAATCCTGTATATGATTGGGTTTTAGTGATGCTCTGTTCTGACGGGCGAAGATCCCTTATGAAATTTAAGGGCATAGTTGAATAGGAATCTAGGCTTTGAATGTAATTGCAGTCAAATTATCAACCACAGTTGCGAAGAATGCACTGAGAAAGACCAAAGCAAAATAATGGTGGAAGCGATAGTGTGGTTTTATAATTAAACCTTGAAGCTATGCGATGGAGCATTTTAAACTTGCAAAGGCCCAAATCGAATGAACTGTAATAAAAAGGCGCAAACAGAACCTTGAATAGAGGAGAAGCAGAACCTTGCAGGAATAATGAAACTAGGGTTAGAATACCGGCTATATCGTGCAAGTTCACAAGTGGTAAGCTATGTTTGAATTTTGAATGCGATATACGTAGTTGGCTGACATGTGGAGAAGAATTGTTTTGGAAAACCATTTATATCACGCGAATTTTGTGAATTAACACTCGTTCATTTAAATCACGCGATATGCGTTTTAATCCGTTGGATCATCGATGTTGGTGCGACGATGTCCCTACCGTCAGATGATAAGGGTGATTTAAGTACCGTGCCCAGTTCATCGCGTGAGGTTGGAGAGATAACCTTTGGACAGTTTGATTGTGCGACTACTGTTGGATCACTGAAGGGTAGCGCGATAGACTTGCAGCCATTGGATGGGGCGATAGTTAATGCAAAGGTATGTCAAATGAACTATGGGCCCGAGTCAAAATTATGTCAATATTTGAATATAACTAAAGCTCAAAGTTGTATGTTGTGGGTCTAATATGGTTCATTGTTGGTATTTAATTTATAGTCAAGGTTAGAGTATTATATGAGTAGATATCCATATGTGTTGGCGACTAACTAAGACAAGGCCCTATGATGTTTGTTGGGTAATATACATTGATACTAAATAAATCAATCTGAAGTTGAATGTCGCACGAAGTAATGTTATGATAGGTCTTGGGGTTAAAATATATAGTCAGGGTTGGAAATATAAACCCAATTGGTGTTTAAAAAAATTGTTTCTATAAGGCCTAGGATCTTGGTTGTGAAACAACCTTGGGTCTGAAGTGAGGGGTTTGAATGTAAGTGGACATGGGGTTATAACCTAAGAAGAAATAGTGCGATATTAAAGCTTCCGAAGTTATAAGGTGAAATTTCGAGAGTTGGTTTGATATTTATTAAATTTACCCGCTATCAATATCACCTAGTGAATGATTTTACCCTTATTCCTTTTCTTGTTTACTAGTAAGAAGGAAATAATCATCTCCCCGAAATTAAAAATTGGAAGAATAAGTGTCAATGTTTGAGACTTCAAAAAATGGTGAATATTTTCGTCCAACATTTGAGTATATACTATTTGCAAAGAAACTGAATTGCCACTTAAATTTTCTCAGAAAGAAACTAAAGCAATCAAAATTGATTTTGATGACAAAATTCATAGACATCACCAGCTTGGTAATTTTTTTTTTTTTTTTAAATTTAACCCGCCGTCGGTATACTGACGCTTTATAAGCATCGGTCTTGCGATGCCCTATGAACATCGTTCTTGCGACGCCTTATATGCGTCGGTCTTGCGATGTTCAACTGTACATCAGTATTGTGACACATCTTCCTGGCGTCGATCTTGCGACGCTTTTGCACAGCTTCGGTATTATGACACCTTAGTAATCATCGGAAGAGCGACGTTCACGTCAGACCACATATCGTCGGAATTATGACAGCTTACACACGTTGGAAGAGCGACAGTTTACGAACGTCGAAAGAGCAATGGTAAAAATGCCAGACCACATATCATCAGAATTACAATAGTTTACACACATCGAAAGAGTGACAGTTTACAAACGTCGGAAGAGCGACGGTAAAAACGCCAGACCACATATCGTCGAAATTGCGACCGTTTTCTCACGTCAGAAGAGCGAAGGTTTGGAAAGTGTCAGAAGAGCGACGATTGTTTGGAAACATCTAAAAATGTGTCGGTATTGCGACACTTTGGAAAAGCGTCAAAATTGCGATGTTATGGCTAACCACATTTTTTTCAGCCTCGGACTGTCACTCTTGCGACAACTATGTCTCAGAATAGCGATGAACTGACCGTCGAAAATCGAGCCAAAATTTCTAGTGCTTGATGCATTCTTCCTACTACATCCAGTGGTAGAAAGGGATGCTATAGAGATTGCAGTGCTGCACCTAGAGGGTGAAGAAAATTTTTGGTGGTTCAGCCACTCGATCCATATAGGAGTGGTCAATATTGCTGACTTTACTCAGAGATTGATGGGAGAATTTGGTGAAGGAAAATCAGAGGAGGATAAGTCCTCACCACCAATGGAGGATACTTGTACCAGCGCTGTCACAACTTTGAGGGAGCAGTCCTCAATATCTTTAGTTGGAGGAGCCAACCTATTGGAGGAATAATTCCTTGCAGCCATACAAGATACTCCTAAATCTCATCAAGGTATGCAAAAATTTTCATCTCCTATTGTTTCAGCAAATCATATGGAGGATTGTATACCCTTGCATAATGCTCATTTGGAACCACATGATTGCACTGCACTGTGCCACCTTGACTTGATCAAGGAATGGATGGAACACCATCCTAATGGGCTAGTGAGGGGCTGAACACCACATGTGAGGTTGGGGTGTGAATTATTTTTGGATTGGGTGAACTTTGCTCCAAACAAATTTATGCAGAACCACATGTTCATCTTGGAGTTGAGACATGAGATAGCCAGAACACCATGGAGGAGAGTTACAGCACTGTCAAGAGATAGAAGTGAGGGGGCTTTGCCTTCAACCCACTTGGATCCTTATGGATTCAAGATGATCATTGGTGTGGGATATTTTCTAGGGGATCTCCAAGGAGTGGCATTTCAGCATCCCTTGGAATGCAAGAAGAAAAATATGATTTGGGAAGAGGGTAGTATTCTTTGGAGGGGTACCAAGGTTGATCATGATGGGAAGCACTCACATCAGGAGGAATTGGAATGGATGGAAAGCAATAAAATGGTAGGCTACATGCACATATATGACATCGGGCAACATGAGGCTTGGCTGCATTGGCTGCTCTTGAAAGAGTTTTGCGACCGTGGGACATATCCTTTTTCCAAGGGTATGAGGGTGGGAGGAACTTGGCAGGGTACTTGCATCATGGAGTAGCAAGGAGTGTGGATGAATTATGATGAGGTGATCATTGTGTTTTCACCATATGATTTGTGTGATAGAGGTATGAGGTGGCAGCAAATACTTTTTTTGCTTTGGAGGATTGAGAGAGAGCAAGGTCAGGTTTTCTCTCCCATTTTGCATGATGTTGCAGGAGGAGGGATGGAAACATTATGGGAGGAATCTTTGACATTGAACATCTCAGAGAATGGAGTTATAAGTTGGCAGGAGCCTATTTTCATAGATCAACAGCGTTGTCACTTTGGAGCAGGGACTTGTTGATGGGGTGTTCCCAGGATCACTTCACATTTGATGCACTGGGTGGACATGGACGAGATGAGATTGATAGAGTAGTGGATGAATTCATTTGTTACTGTAGTATGTTCTTCTTTACTTGTACTTCCAAGCATGAGGAGGGAGATCTTCATGCAGCATATGGTTTGTTCCTCTTCATAGGAGTATGTCATACCACTATGGAGGGCTCATTTATGGATCCTTACTTTCATTACATGGTAAGAATTCTGTTTTTGCATTTATTGATTGTTCAACACAATATTTGCATGCTCTTACCATTTCCTTGCATTTCATTGCTCCACAAAGGGGCAAGTTTTTCTTGAGGCTCCATGGACCATTTTTGGCCAGCTATTATGATGGAGACAACCATCTATTATCTGAACTGAGGCAAATTTTTGGTTACTCCTTGTATGATGAGTTGATACATTCAGTCATCTACTATTTACTAGTGGATGTGATGACCTACATGACAAGCCATTTATCAAGGAACAACTTGCCAGGCTATTTTCTGAAGCTACAGTGGGGAAGACTACGCTGTGACCACTTGGGAGACTGTTGGTACCTTCCAGCACCACATGAAACCTTTAGTCTTTCTTTCATTCCGATGCTGATCATGAGCGCATTTTTTGATGTTTTTCTTGTCTTTATGGGGAGCATGATTGGGGGAGGGACACATTGGGTGGATGTGTTCTTGGGGGAGGAGCATCCCCACATTTTCTGCATTGCATGTTCTGAGGGGAGCATGGGAAGAGACATGGCCACTACAGAAAAATATATGTTTCTTTATGAGGAGGGCCATGAGATGGATGGAGTGCCATATAGTGGTAATTTCTTATCCATCATGTATGAGATGGTTTGGGCTAGCTTGAGCCAAAACACTAGGAAAGGAATCTTTGGAGATCTAGTTTCCTTCTTGCCAATTGAGGGCAACATTATTGCAGCCCAAGATCAGCAAATTCTATACACTTATATTAAGTGGAGAGGAGGAAAGCATGGGGTAGGCCTCTTTGTCTACCATGTTCAGAATTTCATCCCACCTAATTTGCATGAGGTAAAGGTGGAGGAAGACTTTCAGGAGTTGCCATGTTGGAGGGTAACTCATTTTTTTTTATGGATGATAGCTTGGGGATGAGAGATTCATATGGGGATGGTAGATCCTGATATATATCAGACCACGTGCCTCAATAAGGCCTTTAGACCAACCATTTTTTCCTCCATTGATATCTTAATGTCACATAATGATAGCTATTTGGGGTGTTCACCAAAAGCTAGCTTGTTTACTTGGGAGGGGAAACTTGGAGATAAATTGATGATGCAACACCTTGATCCTTGGAGTATTTTATCTTATGAGGTTGCTACAGGGGAGGAGAGGATTATCTTCAGTCCTATCCTTGCAGTTTCTTGAGGACAAGCAACATTTGGGAGGGGAGGACTGTAATATTCCAAAATTTGCATGCAGCAAATTGGAATATTAAATTTTGCTATTGTCAGTTAGGAGATGAATAAAAGGGTGAGGAGACCCATGCATTACATAAATAAGGATAAAATCCCACATGTTGTGTAAGGGGATCATAATTCCAGCCAAATTTTACACTCTCATGTGTGAACAGGGATATTTTGCATGTGGACAAGGCCAAGTTTGACCAAGTCAACAGCATGAATGTAGGAGGATTGGATCAACAAATAAAAGAGCTCAATGTGAATGTGGTTCAGCCTATATAGCTACATGTGAGCTGGATTGAAGACCCTTAGGTGTGAAAAGGGCTGAAGCAAATTGAAGTGGTCAACCTTGACCAAATCAAACAACACAGTTTAGAGGAGTGGCTCTAATGAAGGCACAACACAGTTTTGGAGGGAGATTGTTTGTGTGATGGTGGAAACCCTATTGAGTGGGACCCAAGGTGATAAGGCTCACTAAGTTTATAAGGAAGAGGATGGTAGCCGTTTGGAGGTTAGATTATGTATTACAATTTCATGTCTGCTTAGACTTTTTCTCTCTTAGTTGTTTAGTTGAGATTGCCGGTGATGCTTAGCACTAAGGGATTCCTGTTTAGGAATTCCTTCTCTTCCCTTTGAGTAGCTCTTGGGAGAGATCTGGTCCATAATTATTCATATATGGAAATAGCACCAAGCTTCAGTATATATTTTCAGTGCAGTTTCTGTAGGAGGTTGAGCTGAGTTGCTGGGTGTTGCTGGGGAGGGTTGAGAAACCCATTTTCTGAATTGGTTTTGCACAGGAGGGAGGTTGATTTCCATTGGAGTATCAATTTGGAGAATTCCTAGGCTGATATCAGATATTTGGAAGTATTCCAACACATTATCATCACTTCCAACGTTATTCCACTCAGGAATTGTGTTATTTCTACAAGTCAAATTTAGTAGTGACTCTTGTGGCTCTTTCGGGGAGTTTTCCTGTGATTGGAGGATGGATTCTTCCATGGGGGAGGAACCTTGTTCATATCTGAATTATATCTTCATTCTTACGACCTTTTACACTCATGTGCTTCAGTTTCAGTGATTATTCAGTAATTTTCTGAAAATCACCATTTGTATTCAGAGTGTTTGACAAGAAACCCTTGTCGGGTTCTCTTGTATTTTGTATAAAGGAGACTAGGTCTCATTATTTTGAGAGTATTGTCTAATATAATTCCAAATCTATTTGTCTCTACCACTTATATGTGTAAACGCTCTCTTAGACTGCGCATTCGCTTTTATGTAGAATTCCTTGTGTTGCAGTGTTTGGGGTTTTAGCTCATTTTGGCAATCCTAGGTGTGGGAGATCTGTTTAACCCACCTAATTTGATTTTTTTCATCTCTATTATTGGGTTTAGGTTGTATATTTTCTGATATATAGGATCCAAGAGTTAAATTTCTTATTTTATAGCATAAGTTGCTGGAACTTCATTTTTAGTGCAAGCTTGTTGAGTTGTCCCGATTTTGGGATATTACACCTCTGCAGATGCAATAGCCTCACCAAAAATAATTTGAATTAATTCTTTTGATTATTTATTTTATTCAGTTTATCTAACAATGGTATGTTGCAGTAAAATAGAAGGCCAAGAGATGAAGAGAAAAGTGGTTGAGTACAATTCGTATGACTCCTCACACAAGCTAGAAGAGAAAGAAGTGGAATGGGAAAAATATATTGAGCAATAGAGAGAGGGAGACTCTCCTGATCTAAAGGAAATATTTAGAATTTTGATGGAAGATATCATAAGTTGTAAATTTGAGAATGAGTTGTTGATTGAAGCCCGGGAAATGCTTGCAAAATCTCAAGAAAATAAAGATGAGGTTAATATAGTTATTCTTTAGAGCTTTTCATATTTATAAAAACATGGACAACGGGGGACCAATTAAGGAGACATATGAGAAGAAAGGAATAATGGGGTAGATGGAAATCGATCTTAAAGAAAGTATAGGATGGAAAATGATGATATGATAAAGAGTGGAAGACCCTTGAGTACACCTAACAAGAGGGATAGTATCCATGGATTTTATTCTAGCTTTACTTCTAGGAGACATCATCACCATCACCGCCAACATCATCATAGGAGGAGTGAGAAGGACTATTTTCCAGAGGAATTCAAGAAATCCAAGCCTCCTACTTTTGATGGTGAGATGAAAAATCTAAATATGCGGAAGCATGGCTACTTGGAGTGAGAAAAATTTGCAGACTTCATGATTACATAGAGAATATGAAAGCCAAGATAACTACTTTCAATCTCAATGGAAAAGCATATATCCAGTGGGAAGATGTCAAGCGTGTTAGGGGAATAAGGGAAGAGAATTTGACTTAGTAAGAGCCTGAAAAAATATTCAAAAATAAGTACCTATATGAGAGGTATTATGATGGAAATGTCAAGGAATTATATGTGCTCAAGATGGGTTTCATGTCAAATGAATAATATACAACCAAATTTCTAGAGCTATTGAGATATGTGCCATATATCAAGGATGAGAAATTAAATATCTAAATTTTCATCAATGGATTTCTATTCTTATTCAAAGAGCAGATTGAGTTTGATGAGCCTCAATCATTGGGATAAGCCATCATAAAGTTGAACCACTTCTATGAACATTCAAAGTGAAAGCCTAATCTCAAGCGTGACTAGAATGGTATCAAGAAGAATAAAGGAAAATGGCTCAAGAAGTGAGGAAGACAACATGATGTAGGTGAGAAGGAAAAAATTAGAGGAATTTTGAGGTCTAAAATGCACCTCCTAAGGAAATTATAAAATAATAGTGGAAATAATAAAATAATATTATATTACAACATCAAATTTTAGAGAGAAAAAAAGAAAAAACTATTTTTTCAACTCATATTTTCAACTTATCTCCCTATGGGTTTACTCAAATTTCGAGCGATGAGACTCCTTGGATGAAGAATTTTATTCCTCATCCAAGGACTACCCATGTTGCATACTTTCGATTAACCCTGCTACACGGAAAGTGAAAAATACATGAAAAATGTGATTTCAATCACATTTTTTCATGTACTTCTCACTTTTCATGTAGAATATGCCATCAAAAGTATGTGACATGGGTAATACTTGGATGAGGAATTAAATTTTTCATCCAATGAGTACTCCCGCTAGAAATTTGAGTAAAACCTTAGGGAGATAAATTGAAAATAGGAGTTGAAAAAGTAGTTTTATTATTTTATTTTTTTTAATCCTTTTTCTTTTTTACACCAAAAATGGTGAATCATCCCCTATGGTTGACATCATCATCTTGAATCCAATTGGTTCTTATAAAGTTTATTTTTCTTGCGCATTTTTCTTAGGAGGGAAATTTTAGACCTCAAAAATTCTCTAATGTATGGATCCTCATAAGAAGTTCAATGCAACTCAGATAAGATGTGGGTCTGACCCTATGGAGCAACATAATAAAGGCAATTTCATAGAATCGTTGAAGTGTTGTACTTGTGGTGGAGACCATCACAAGAAGGATTATCCATTGTATCAAGGTGAGATGCCTCATATCTACAATGCTAAGGAGGCACAAATAGTTACGGATGTAGCTCAAATCATTCTCCAGATCTATGCAGTAGTTGATAACAGGTAGGCGGAACATCAAAAATCCATCATCAAGATGGAAGGTAAGATTTGTGATCAATTTTTTTCTATTTTGATTGATCCAAGATCAAATTGTAGTTATATTAGACCTAAATTACTGGATTAATTCAATCTAGACAATGAATTACATGAAAAATATTGGTTGGTGCAGTTGGCTATATGGACCAAGAGAAGAGTTCACCATTTGGTGAAATCTTGTGCATTTGAGGTTAATAGCATGCCTACAACAATAAACCTAAATTCCCTTCCTTTGGGTGCATATATCATGCTGTTGATAATGGGTTGGTTGTTTACTCATAGTTACAAGGTAGATTTCAATGAGAAGGCCATTGAGTGCCTCAATGAGTCTGGAGAAAAGAGAGTCTTGCATGGAAATCAGAATCCTACATCAATGAGTATTACAACCATGCAAGATAAGCATGACCACAAAAAAGGATGTTTATTGTTTGCAGTACATATCTATAGTGACAAAGTGTTGGATTATGAGGATGGTGAAGTCCTGAGGAGGTATCCTATATTACATCAATTTCGAGATGTGTTTCCTGTGGATATTCCAAAGCTTCCTCCTCATAGGGAGATGGATTTATCTATTGATTTGATTCCTGGAGTAGCATCAACATATAAAGAACCATATAGGATGAGCATTCCTAAGTTAATGGAATTGAATTTATAGCCTAAAGAGATTCTTAACAAGGGATACATAAGGCCATGCATATCTCCCTATGGAGCACAAGTGTTGTTTGCAAAGAAGAAGGATGGTACTCTTATATTGTGCATTGATTACAGGTAGTTGAACAAGGTGACCATCAACAACAGGTATCCATTGCCTCGTATCAATGATTTGTTTGATCAAATAAAGGGGGATGCAGGATTTTCAAAGATTGATCTAAGATCAATATATCATGAGGTTCCCATCAAAGAATAAGGCATCTATAATAATACATTTTTTTCAAGGTATGGGAACTATGAGTTTATGGTCGTTATTTTTGGTATTACCAATGCTCCATCCACCTTCACGTGTATGATGAACAGTGTTTTGTGCCCTCACCTAGATAAATTTATGATAGTCTTTGTTGATGATATATTGTTTTATTCAAATAATGTGGAAGAGCATGCAGAGCATCTGAAAAATAGTATTGATACTGTTGAGAGAGCATAGGTTGTCTGCAAAGTTCAACAAGTGTAGTGTCTTTCAGTCTTAGATTCATTACTTGGGATATATTATTTCCATGGAGGGGATAACAATGGATCTGAAAAATATTAATGTTATCATGGAGTGGCCAGCTCCAAATAATGTGAACAAGGTCAGATCATTTTTGGGACTATCAGGTTATTATAGGACGTTCATTAGGAACTTCTCCAATATTTTCTATCCTATCACATATTCATAGAGGAAAGGAAGGAAGTTTGAATGGAATATTGAGTGTTAAGCCAACTTTGAACAGTTGAAGAAATTGCTTACCAATGATCGATTTTTTAGGATTGTAGATCCCAATTAGGACTTTGTGGTTTGTATAGATGCCTGCAAGGAGGGATGTGGTGGATTCCTCATGTAGTAAGGGCAAGTGGTTCTCTATGAATCATAGGATCTGAATGATCATGTGCAGAATTATGTAACTAACGATATTGATTTGGTAGATATCATTCTTGCATTGAAGCTATGAAGGCATTATCTCCTTGGTAGGAAGTTCATTTTGATGTGTGATCATAGTGGACATAGGCACTTGTCTGACCAACCCAATTTGAATGCAAGGAAAGCTATATGGTTGGCTAATATCAGTGAGTTTGACTTCAAAATCAAGTACATCAATGGCAAGCACAATCGATTTGTGGATGCACTCAGTAGGAGAGTGTAGGAGAATCATATTTTATTTGTGATCTCCTATGGGACATATTTAAAGGAGTGGATATTACATGCATGGAAACATGATGAGAGGTATTAAATGCTAAAGTAGAGATTGCAAGAACAAGGTGAGGGTGATAAGGATGAGGAGCATCACCTCAGAGTCGATGGTTTGGTTAGATTCAAAAGCAGGATCTATGTGCTTGATATTAGTGAATTGAAGAAGCTCATTTTGAGAGAGTTTCATGTCAAGACATATTCAGGCCAACCAAAATACTAGAAGAATTTGAAAAGCATTAAGAAGTTCTACTATTGTCCTAATTTGAAGAAAGAGGTGGTTGAGTTTGTTGCTAAGCGCTTGGATTGTCAAAATGTAAAATTTGAATGCAAACATATCTCTTGTCTAAGATAGCTTATTCCAATTCCATAATGGAATGGGAGGTTATTTCCATGTAGTTCATTATATGATTTCCAAGGACATCAAGAAAACACGAATCCATCATGATCGTGGGTTCCAGGTCGACTAATGTAGCTCACTTAATTGCATTAAATTCTATTAATTCATCTATTGAAGTGGCTCAAATATTAATTAAGGATATAGTGAGGTTGCATGGAGTTCCCAAGAGGATTATATCAATAGATTCAACCTCACTTCCAAGTTTTGGAAGGAATTATTTATAGGCTTGGGGTCAGAGCTAGCCTTCCATTTGAGAACTTTTAAGGTCTAAAATGGCCCTTTTAAGAAAAATGTAAAATCAAAATAAAAATTATAAGAACCAATCAAATTCAAGATGATGATATCAACTGTGGGGGACGATTCACCATTTTTGGGGTAAAAAAGTATAAAATAATAAAACTTATTTTTCAAATTTTATTTTAAACTTATCTCCCTAAGGTTTTACTCAAATTTCAAGTGGGAGTACTTGTTGGATGCAAATTTTAATTCCTCATCCAAGGAGTACCCATGTTGCATACTTTTGATGGACCCTGCTACACCAAAAATGAGAAATACATGAGACAACATGATTTCAATCATGTTTTTCATGTTTTTCCCATTTTTAGTGTAGCAGGGTTCACTAAAAGTATGAAAAATGGGTACTCTTTGGATAAAAAATAAAAAATTTCATCCAAAGAGTGTTCCTGCTCAAAATTTGAGTAAACCCATCGAGCGATAAATTGAAAATACAAGTTGAGAAAAAATATTTTAATTTTTTACCTCTAAAATTTAATGATATAATCTAATCTTATTTTATTATTTCCACTATTATTTTATAATTTCCTTAAGAGGACGATTTTAGACCTCATAATTCCCCTAATGAGTACAACTTATCATCCACAGATAGATGGGTAGATAGAGTGGAGCAATAGGATCCTTGAGGATATGTTGAGGATATATGTCATGCATCAGCAAAGGAAGTGAGGGGAGTCTAGCAATGTTTGCTTATAATAATGGGTACCAAGAATCCTTGAAGATGAGTCCATTTGAGGCTCTCTATGGGAGGATTTTTAATACTCCTATCAGCTAGAGTGATCTAGTGAGAAGGGTATTGATTGGACTTGATATGTTCAAAGAGATGGAGAAAGAGATGCAAGTTATCAAAAATAATTTGGAGGTGACTTGCGATAGGAAGAAGAGATATGTGGATTTGAAAAGAGTATTATGATAGAAATAAGTAATAATAAGAGGGGGGTGAATCAATATTATGGAAATATACAAATTATTTTTGCAAATATAACATATTCAAAAATTTACTTCAGAAGGATATAACAAGATCATGCACATGAAAAATAAAAACAACCATGACATGTAGACCCTTATATTTTAGGTGGAAAAAACCCCTTTCGAGGAAGGAAACTGCCAAATTGTTTGTTGCTTCTTCTTATTATCTATTTCTTCAAAATATTCTCATTTACATTACATCAGCTAACACCCACTATAAATGGAGCACCCACCCCTTGACTAAAATGAGAAATATTGGCCACAACCAACTTGTAGCACCCACTCATACAATAGAAAATTACCATGCACTTAGCTTGAAGCCCCCATTTCAAGAACATACAATTCTTCTACAAGAAAATATGATTCATAGCTAAATATATTGTTGCATAAACAAAACATGCAACAAATAATCACACTCAAGAAACCACAATTTCACATTCCATTTGAGAGAACAAATCTCTCCACACACACTCTCCAAATTGATATTAAATATCTCCACACAACTATGAAACACTGCTGGAGAATAATATCTAAAGCACATTGCATTTATGAAGCTGTGAACTCACTGCAAAACTAATTAGTTGTGCACTTGTAACTCATGCACACTTACTCTCTCACACTGCTAGAGTACCAACTAAATGAACTTCCTACCTTCACATATTTGTAATTTTTTAGATCAATTAATTTTTCAAGTGATGGAGCTTGCCCAAATATTGTTCACTTTTTCTTACCAAATCAAGCCACTCATTCCACTAGCCTTTTTGTACTTTTAACTTTGATGCCTTTCTAAAGGCCCCACAACTTGTCTCGACCTTTTTCTCTGAAATTATGATAATAAGCTTAACCAAAGGAAATTTAATTCCAAATGAGTGCATAAAATTCAAATACTTTTTCATGTTATTCCTCAGTCATATGCACAACATGAGAGAAATTCAACTGGTTGCACACACAGGCTTACCTCCCAATGACTAAACCTTTTCAGTCGCACTAAGGACCCAACATTCATGCAACTGGGGAAGAGGACAGATTAAAACATGAAATTTGGCCTTCATATTTGCAACAGAGCTTCAGGGGATCATGTCAACCTAGAAATCATCCTTCCAAGCCCATCATGACATAAAGAAACTAGTTGCATAACCTCAATAGGACTCCACAGACATCATCAACTAGACCTCTAGCATACATGTAGTTGAGCTTCATATGAGGCCTTATTACCTCATGAAATATCTTCTACATACCTTTTAAGACTTATGAAAATAATTTACATCGGCATAACAACCATAAACAAGTGTACAACATACTCAAGATGATACATAGGAACTCATAAGTACATAACTCAACAGGTGACATCAATGGAAACACAAATAGGTCGTGAAACTCCCCCTTTTCCAATCATATCAACCTGTAGCTACTAAAAATAAATATGCCATTTACATACATCAATCTGAAGTTGAGAACATATACAACTCACTCTCTCTCCCCCTTTAACATCAATGGAAAGGGTTTTTACATGGCAAGAAAAAATACATGACAACAATTTGATGCATAGCCAAAAACAATGTACTCCTCCTGAAGAAGTGCAATCAATACTCCCCCTGAATTGTTGAACAATATCCCCATGAAAATATTTATACCACTCCATATTGAAGAATAAATGTACATGAAGAAGCAAACCATATAGAAATGAAGCAAGAAGAAGAAAGAAAAACAGTTCATAATTCCTTCAAAAGCATGCTACCAACCAATCACCACTCATTCTCAATATTTTCCAATTCAAATTGTTCTTGGTGAATGCCATATGACGACGAAAAACTCCATGAAAAACTCCTTAATGCCTTTGAAAAGGCACAACACCCATCTTCTCTCTAAGATATTCAAATTTCTCCCTCTGAAATGGCTTAGTGAGTATGTTTACAATTTGTTCATTTGAAGCAATATATTCTAACTTCACAACCTTGTTGACCAATTTTTCTCTTATGAAATTATATTTTATTGTTATGTGCTTGGTCTTGGAATGAAGAACCAAATTTATAGTAATTTTTATTGCACTTGTGTTGTCTACCATGATACGAAGAGGCTCTTCATATTGAACATGCATGTCTTGAAGAGCTTTTTTCATTCATAATATGTGTGTACAACAAGTGGTTGTTGCAATATATTTAGCTTCAGCTATGGAAAATGGCATATAATTTTTTTCTTGCTTACCCAAGAGACCAAACAATCTCCCAAAATGTGAGTTTCTCCTTAAGTACTTTTTATGTCATCAATACTACTACCCCAATCAGCATTAGTAAAAGTAATCAAATTGAAATATTCACCTTTGGGATACCATAATCCATAGTCAAGAGTGCCTTGAAGGTACTTGAAGATCCTATTTACATCATTAAGATTAATATCCTTAGGATTATCTTGAAATATTGAGACCATTCCTACAACTTTCATGATATCAAGCCTAGAAGTATTTAGTTACAATAAACCACGAATCATGGAACAATACATGGACTCATTTACCTTTGGTGATTCATCATCTTTACTCAATTTACAACTGGTAACTATAGGAGTGCACACTAGTTTTCAATCTTCCATGCCAAATTGTTTTAATTTCTCTCTAAGATACTTTGATTAAGAAATAAAAATTCATTTTTCATCTTGAATAACTTTAAAACCAATAAATATAAGCTCACCCAACATTGACATCTCAAATTGTTTTTACATTTATTGTGCAAAATTTTGGCCCATCTTCTGTAAATCTCTCCCAAAAATAATATCATCTACATACACGTCAATTATTTGAAAATGATCATCTTCAAATTTTATATATAATTTTCTATTTGTGGATCCATTTTTGAAGCCTTTGTTGGAGATGATTGTATAGATTTTCATACTATGCTCTTTGACCTTGTTTTAAGCCATAAAGAGCCTTTTTAAACCTCCACACTAGATTCTTAACATCACCCAATAAGAAACCTTCAGGCTTCTCTATATAAACTTCCTCTTCTATATCACCATTCAAGAAAGTTTATTTTACATACATTTGATAAACCTTAATTTTCTTTTAGCATGCAAAGGCCAAAAACATTCTTATAGCATCTTATCTAGCTATAGGTGAAAAATTTTAATAAAAATAAATGCATACTCTTGGCACACAACTCTTGATTTGTTCCTTACCACTTTGACTTCTTCATCTAGCTTGTTCTTGAACATCCACTTGGTTCGAATTATGTTTTTTTCCTTTGACATTGTGACAAGCTCCCATGTATTTTTCTTATCAATTTGATCTAATCCTTCATTCATTTCTTTGACCCAATTTTGATCTTCTTTGGCCTCATTGAATATTTTTGGCTCTATTTGAGACAATAGTACAAAATTTGTTTGGTTGAAGCTATCCAATAACTCCCTCCTTGTTTTGCACTCCAAGTTCTTTGTCTCCAAGAATTTGACTTTCCAGGTGCTTCTTTTGGATGTGACTTGGTGTAGCTTTCTCTGTAGTGGAGGTCCTTTTCTCTTCTTTCTCTTCTTCAAAACTTTCCTGATCCTCATATTTTATGAAATCATGATCATCTACAACATATTTGTAATCATTAGATTTAGGGAATATTCATAAAAAATAATATCAATACCTTTGATTAAATTTTTGGTTCTCTTGTTGTATCATTTGTATCCCTTGCTCTTGAAGGAATAGCCAAGGAATATTCCTTCATCAACTCTTGGTTCTAACTTTCCAAGTTTGTCTTCTTCCCGCTTGATGTATCATTTGCTCCCAAATATTTTGAAATGATGAACTTTTTTTGGTCATCCTTTCCAAAAATCATATGGATTTTTTTCACTGTTAGGCATAAGAAGAACTCTATTGGCCAAATATATTGTTTTTTGAGTAGCTTCTCCCCAAAAAGTATTTGATACACTAGCTTCATCCAACATAGCTCATGTCATATCTTGGACAAACCTATTTTTCCTCTCCACTACACTATTTTGTTGTGGTGTTCTAGCTATGGAGTATTGCCTCTTGATCCCATGCTCCTAACAAAAATCATCAAATTATTTGGACATGAACTCACCCCCTCTATCATATCTAGGACACTTTATATTCAAATCAATATCATTTTAAACAAGTGCCTTAAAATACTAAACTTGTTGAATGCTTATGATTTTTCTTTCATGAGCATAATCGATGTGGCTCTAGTGAAGTCATCAAAAAATAATATGAAATATATCTCACCTCTTGGACTTCACTTCCTTTTAGGGCCACATACATCTGCATGTAATCGCTCCAATTGTCTGCTTGTATTGAACTCCTTATATTTGAAATGCACTCTTGTTTGTTTCCCTAGTTGGCATGACTTGCATATTATGTTATCTGGTTTAGCCAACCTTGGTAATCCTCTAATCCTCTAACTAAAATATTTCTAATCTTGACTATATTATAAAATTTAACATGACCCAATCTTCTATGCCATAGCTAAGGTTCTTCTATTTTTATCATGTAGTAACTATGTCTAATGTCATAAAAAATATACATATTGTTATCACTTCTAGTGACCTTTGCCATTATCTTTTTGGATTTAAAATTTATCATCTCACACTCTTTAGATCTGAAAGTTCATGCCCATTATCACACATCTAACTCACATTGAGGAGATTTTTCTTCAATCCATCAACATAAATCACATTTTGAGTTTTGGTCTTCTTATCCAATCTAACTATTCCTTTGCCTCTGATGGGAATTGTCGCATCATTTCCAAAACTGGAATTTCCTTTTCCGTACTCTTTTAGCTATATAATTTTTTTCTTATCACCGATCATATGCTTGGAACAACCACTATCAATCAACCATTTCTCATTTTGATCGTGAGTTATCAAGGCAAGCTCACAATTTTCAGCTTTTTTCTTCCATATTTTCTCAACTTTCTCTTCAATATATGATGCATGAAGTAATTTGGAAGGTTAGATACACATTCACTATATTCATTATCAAATTTATTGCATATGAAACACTCAATCTAATTCATTAGTGGAGAAAAATGATTATTTTCATTTGCATGCAAAATATTTGGACCTTGAGTAACTCCTGATCTATCATAATTTATTCTAGGAAGCATTTATAACCTACAATTTATGGTTTTTCATCCAAAATTATTACATGGAAAACAATAAAAATAAAATAGTGTAGGATACCTAACTTCTTGTTTCCATGATGGAGTGAAATTTGAGGATCTTTCTTGCTCCACTTACTAATTTTCTGATTTGATTTAAGCTTCATTATTTTGCTCATTCTTGCCAGTTGCAACAATATTTGTTTGATTTTATTTTCCTTTCAAAGCATATGAATAACTAGTACTTGGCTAATATTTGAAATTTTGTAGAGGACTCTTTAACCCAAAACTAATTTTTTCCTCTGGTGACCTTTGCATGTTGAGGATATTTTGCAAGATTTCATATCCCCTGACAAATTTATGATTTAGGAGTGATTTCTTTTATGCTTTTGATATATTGGCCCTTAATGCAACTATTTATTCCTCAAGTTTCTGACAATTCTCTTTATATTATTCGAGTTTATTGGTGAGCTCATTCTCTTTAATTTTTTCTTCTTCCTATTCTCTCTTTAGGAAGATGATGTCTTCTTCATGACCGCATGCAATGAGATCTCCTCCAATATTCTACTTCAAATATTCATTTTCTTTCTCCAACTAAGCTATATTATTTTGTTGAACAAAAAAATTGTTGCAACAAATTTTCCTTGAATTTCTCGATATCATCTAACTAGGTCTTCAAATAATTATCAACCAAACAAGATTTATTCCTCTTTAGTTTGTGTATTTCCTCCTTCAACATCTTGTTTTTATTTCTAGCTTTGCTTAGCTCATGAAGTGCAGTAATGAGCTCACCTTCATAATCAATTTCTCAGTCCTCAATATCTTATTCATATTTTAAATCAAAAGCCATAAGAACACATTCATTGTGTTCTTCTTCTTCTGATGAATATTTTTCATTGCTTTCATCTGAAATACCACTTTCTTCTTTGGAGTAGTAACTCCTTCTCTTTTGAGATTTAACTTTTTGAAATTGCCGAGTTTTATACTTACTCTTCATATCCTTCTTCTATTCCTCCTTTTTACTTCCTTTTGTGGACATTTTTCTGCAAAATGTCCAACTTATCCACATTCGAAACACTTGAAAGGAAGCATTCCTTTATACTCTCCAGTCCCTCTCTTTAATTTATTGGCAATCTGAGCAAATTATTCCTCCTATTCACTACTAGAGTATTCTTCTTCTTCCTTGATTTTCTTTGGAATTTTCTTGAGATTTTTGGTAGCATCCTTAACCTTCTTGGATAACTTGAATGCAACTTCACTAAATTTAGATTTCTCTTCTGCAATACACATCTCATAAAATGTAAGAATTCCATGCATTTTATCCATAGTGAGAGTGCTCAAATAAGATATTTCCTCAATAGCATAAACCTAGGGGTTAAACTTTGCTTGTAAATACGTCAATATTTTTTCAATAATGACTTCATATTCAAACTTTTCATCAATGCTCTTGATCAGATTGGGCATTGTTTCAAATCTTTGAACATATTATGCAATAGTCTCAACTTGCTTCATCTTTAAGATCTCCAACCTCATCCTATAGGTTTGGAGCTTTTCTTTCTTTATTTTCTTATCACCTTCATAACTATTCTAAATTTTGTCCCAAACTTATTTAGATGATGTGAAATGCATTATTTTTATCAACTCATTCTCACTAAGTGTTGCAATGATGGCATTTCAGGATTTTTAATTTTTTTAATACTTCTTCTTTTCATCATTGTTTGAAGGACAAACATTAGGAACAACATATCCAAAAAATAAATTAGAGAATACATCAACACTTAAACTCATGAGGTGCCCCTCCATCCCCATCTTCCATAAGTTGTAGTTTTCACCATAAAAAATTGGAACTTTCACATCATGGCCAGCCATTGTCCCTTCTCAAATTCTCCTTTGAGAGGTCAAGTTGTAGCAAAGGAGCCAATTGTGATACCAATTGTTATATAAAATTAATACTGAAGGGGGGGGCGGTGGTTTTGAATTAATATTACGGAAATAAAATAAAAAATTCTGCAAATATAACTTATTCTGAATTTTACTTCAGAAATATATAACAAGATCATTCACATGGAAAAAAAAAAACCATCACATGTAGACACTTAGATTTTATGTGGAAGAACCCCCCCCTAGGGAAAATAACCAACAAATTGTGTGTTTATTCTTCTTATTATCTATTGCTTCAAAATATTTTCATTTACATTACATCAACTAGCACCCACTAGAAATGGAGCAACCAAACCTTGAATGAAATGAGAAATTTTGGCGACAACAACCTTGGAGCACCCACTCATAAAATAGACAATTAACATGCAATTAGCTCGAAGTCCCCACTTCAAGTACAAACAATTCTGCAACAAGAAAATATGATTCAGAACTGAAAAATATTATTGCATAAACAAAACATGCAACAAATAAGCATGCTCATGCAGCCACAATTTCACACTCCTATTGAGAGAAAAAATATCTACACACACACTCTCCAAACTGATCTTCAATCTCTCCACACAAATCTGTAAAACTGCTGAAGAATAATCTCTAAAGCACACTGCAACTCTCAAGCTTTGAACTCACTGCAAAAATCACTAGTTGTACACTAGTAAATAATGCACACTCACTCACTCACACTATTAAAGAACCAACCGAATTAACTTCCTATCTTCACATATTTGTAATTTTTGAGATCAATTAATTTTTCAAGTGATGGAGCTTTCCAAAATCTTGTTTAAATCCTTCAGATTTGATTGAGTTGGAATTTTTTTGACCAAATGAAGTCACTCATTCCACTAACCTTTTATAATCTGTAAACTATTGTGGATATTCCACTGGATAGTTTGTCACAACGGATCTTATAATATTATATTAGAAATATGAGATTCTACACTATTACAGTTTTATTTAATATCTAGATATGCAGATTTTACTCTAATTAGTGCATGCATGCAAATGAAAAATTTCCAGAAAAGTAGAGAAAAAAAAAGAATCTCACACACACATAAGACACAAGATATCCTCTTTGGGAAAACCTTTTGGGAGAAAACCCAATTGGAAGGTGAGGCTGGTTCGCTCTCTTTCTCTATGTGGAAATATGGTTGTAGGTACAAAGAAGTAATGCATGTGGACCATGGGTTGCTACAGTGCATAGATCCTCTATTTTTTCTCTACATGCTATCTCTCTTGGCTATCTTTTCTCATCTATGGAACAAAATTCTCTCGAAACAATGGAATGCCTCTTCCCCCAAATGGCCTGGTTATAACACAACCTAGTAGCCTACTAGTGGTTAATTTTGACTACATCAACTCTTAACTAGAGTTAAAATATAGAATATTCTAGATTATTTTACATCAATAACATCTGGCTAGCCCCTTTTCTATGAATAATGGGGGCTGACATATCATCCTCCCAAACTATAGGTGTGAAAATAGGAAGGTCGAATTCTGAGTGGCATAACTTTTGCATACATACTCTCATTGATGTGCTTCTTACACTGTTGGAAAGGTATTTGTGTATATAATAACACGAATTTTTTTTTCACTAAACAGGTAAAGTTTTACCTCCAAAAAATGTCGTTTTAGGCTTCAAAATGCTCCCATAAGGTTTCAGACCCTGTTTCACCAAACGAGGTCCCGCCAATAAAAATGGTCCCGTGAGCTTATTCCTCCTTTTTTTTCCACTCCAAATGCATCGATATGGATTAAAAACAATATAATGATTCAATTCAAATCACAAATCCCCATTTTGGGAGGCTTTTGGTCCCCAAAAGCTTTTACTCAATGAGGTGAGAAAACTTTTCCTCCACCTTCTCTCTATTGTACCATTTAGCTTTGTGTGGAAGTTGTCCCTACAGCCCAATCTGCCAAAGGTCATGTTGCCCCTATATTGTAGTTATGGACCTCTTCTGCAAAATTGTATCTTATATCAACTCTGCCTAAGTGAATGGTTCCAAATTCTCCACAGAAGGTAGGACTTGTTCCTCTTCTTGATCTAGCATGGAGGGTTCATAAAGTTTCAAATTCTCCACATTCACAACTAATTAAATGCACATACATGGTGGTAAACTAAGACTATAGGCATTATCACCCACCTTTTCTAGTATGACAAAGGGACCATACCTTAGAGCCTTGATTTTCTCACCAGGCCTCTGCAACTTCTCCTTATTCAACTGTAGCCATAATATTTCTCCAACCTTGAATGATTTCTCTGTTATGTGTTGATCATGTCTGGCCTTATACTTCTCCTACAGCTTCTGCAGTGTTTCCTATACCTATATATGGATATTCCTAATATTTTCTATAAATTTTCTTACCCTCAAATCATCTCTTGTAAGATCTTCCCTCAGTCCTCCTTGATTCCTATATGAAATTTCCAATGGTGAAGGTTTAAAATATCCAAAATAACCCTGAATTTAGGAATTTCCTATAGAAGTGTGGACTACTTTGTTATAATAATGCTATATATATTCCATATTTTCATTCCAAGTCTTCGAATTCTTCTGGTTGTATCCCCTTAGAAGTTTCAGCAAAGTCTTGTTGACTACTTATGTCAACCCATTTGTCAGTGGATGGAGTGTTGTATACCACTTCAACCTCATGTCCATATTCTCCCACAATGTATTCCAAAATGCACTGGAAAATCTTGTATCCCTATCTGAAATGATGCTCCTAGGTATCCCAAAGTGCACCCAAACCTGTCCAAAGAACAAGTTTGTTGCTTCTTTCCAAATGATGGTATTTTTATAGGAAATTAGAACACATATGTTTCAACCTTTTAACTACCAAGAATAGGTAGTCATGTCCCTTCTCGGTTTTTAGTAAACCTCCCAAAAATTCCATGGAAATTATTTCCCAAGGATGAGTAAGTATAGGTAAGGGATGATATATGCCTTGTTTCTTGTTGCTAGGTTTTCTAGTACAACAAAGCATGCATCCTGTTATGAACCTAGCTACCTTATCTTTCATCTTGGGCCAACACATATACCTTTGCAAGTTATCCACGGTCGTCCATAGACCAAATTTTCCTGCAACCTTGGAGGTGTGAGGCTCTCTAATCAATTGCAATCGCTCACCTTTAGGAGCATATAGCTTATCCAAGCTATAGAGTAACCCATCCTGGAGATGGTAGTCAAACAGGTTATCACCATCGCGCACATCACTCTGACTCTGAAACTAATGATACACCTCCTTCAAGTCCTCATCCTCTGAAAATTTCTCTCTGTATGCATCATGGGTGAATGGCTCCATGTGCATAAGAGTTCCAAAAGTTCTAATCCTTGATGTGGGCAGCCTTGAAATAATATCGATCAAATTTTTTTTTCTACCCTTCTTATACTTGATCACCAAATTAAACTACTATAAAAACACCATCCACATGTAATTCTTAGTATGTTGTAGCTTACTTTGGGCCTGCAAGTACTGTAACATTTGGTGATCTGTGTGGATTATTGTCTCCTTTCCCATTAGATAATTCTTCCACTTCTTCACAGATTACACCATCACATATAGCTCCTTATTGTTGGTAGGGTAGTTAAGAATTTCCCCATGAAATACTTCAGAATGGTAGCATACATGCCTTCCTCTCTACATCAAGAAAACTCCCATAGCATATCCACTCGCATATGTCTCCACTTCAAAGGGTTGTTGCAATTTTGGCAATTACAATATGAGTGCTTGACTGGTATTCTTCTTTAGCTCCTTGAAAGCCTTATGCTAACTTGTTCCCCACTAGAAACTCCTGCCACTTTTTGTTATTGGGTGTAGTGGTGCTGCTACCGCTAAAAAAAAAGCTATGAATTTCCTCAGGTATTATGCTACCCCAATGAAACTCTTGACCTTAGAAAAATTAGTAGCCACCGACCATTTCATGATGGCCTCCATCTTGGAAGGATCTATCTTCAGCTCTCCTCCACCGATAACATATCCCATATACACGAAGACTTTTGCACAAACTCATGCTTCTTGAGATTTTCTAGCAACTAGTTCTTCTTCAATTTTTCCAGCACCTATGTCAAATGTGAAATATGCTCCTCCCAGGTAGCACTATATACTAGTATGTCATCTAGATAGGAAATAACAAATGAATCTATAAAAGTGCACAATATATCATTCATTAATCTCATAAAGATAGTTGGTACATTACATAGGCCAAATGGCATAACTAACCACTCATAAAAACCTTGTCTGGTTTTGAAGGCAGTATTCCATGTATCTTCTTCTTTGACTCGAACCTAGTGATATCCAGATTTCAAGCCCAACTTGGTGAATTATTTTTCTTGCTACAAATTATCCAACAAATAATTTATCCTAGGCAGAGGGTATCTATTCTTGAGTGTGATTTTTTTCAATGCGTTGTAATCTATGCACTCTGCCAAGTCCCATCAATATTTGGTACAATGATGATGGGTGACCCACATGGTGATTTACTCAATTGAATCACACCCTATTATAGCATTTTTTGCAACTATTTCTTCACTTCACTTGATTCTATAACAAACTTCCTATATATTCCAATGTTTAGAAATTGGGATTATGGAAATAGATGGATCTCATGCTCCAATTCTTTCTTAGGTGATAGTCCTTTAGGCTCTTGAAACACATCCTTTTATGCCTATAACAAATCCTCCAATTGTTTCTTATGTTTTTTAGTAAACCCCTCGAGGGATGCCTTTCCCCTTATTGACTCCTCCTTAGACTGACTTTCTCGTAAAAAAATAAAGCATACTTCTTGCTGGAACTGATCAATTTGTTGGTTTGGTTGTCACTTATCAGTGAAATCTTTGACTTGCCTTTATGCGTGTTGATGATGAATGATTTTCCATCCTTGATGATTCGGTACAAGTTGGCTCTCCTCATGAATATTGCATCACATATGTACATGTATGGACTCCCAAACATGACTCCACATACATCAAGGGGAACCACATCCGGATCTACTTCATCAAAAAAATCAGTAGTGGTAGCAAATATAATTTCACATTATTTTGTAACACCTTCAAATTTGCATCCTTATTTACTCATCGTAATGGATATGGGCTTTGATGATAACTGGATTTTACCCCCAAAGTATTTACCAGCTCTGCTATAATAAGATTCACCTACGATCCTTAGTCAAATAGAGCATCAATTTTTTTCTTCTTGACCTATATCTTTATATGGAAGATTTTGGTCATTTATTTCTCTTCTTTTTGCTGAAGGCTACTAAGATTCAGCTCCTTCTACACTAATTTACACATGATCTTCTCATCCACATTTGAGCTATTTTCAACTTAGTTTCTCAAATCAGTGGTCATGAGATTCTTCTTCTTATTATATTTCTTCTCATTCTTTGGGTTTAGCTCTGGATGCAACTTCCAACACTTCTCCTTTGTATGGCCATCAATTTTTCAATGGTTGTAGTGGTTGTTGGGATATTTTCATTGGTGTCCTTTGGCTATCGTATTTTTATCTTTTCCCCATTTTGTATCTTATTCCCCATATTAGAAGCTTTCTGTTGCTTCTTTTTCTTCGATCCACTTGATTTCACTCTTTTAAGGCTTATGTTCTCCAGGTATTGTGCATGTACACAAGCCTTGTCCACCGTTTTAGGCTTTAACAACATCACTTGCTCACATAGATGGTGGTGCAGACCCCCCAAATACATGAGGAGTACATATGGGTTCTTTGGAGAGATACCCAACATTATAGCCATCTTTCTGAATTATGTGGCATACTCCTACATGGTTTGGACAAGATTTTTCCTAAAGTAATGCCACTGGATCCACCGGTCCTCCATGTACCGAATGGGATAAAATTGTGACTTAATTAGGGTTTTGAAATCCTCCCACTTAGTCACCAAAGGTTCTCCCTCTAACCTCAAGGTTTTCGTGTGGCTCTCCCACCAATTCAGTGCATTTCCCTCTAATTTCAGCCGTGTGAAAGAGATCTTTTTCCCTTCATTGATATAATGGACCCTGAAATAAACTTCTAGTTGATGCAACCAGTGGTTCAAATTCAAAGTGTCAATCTCATCGTGGTACACTTGATATCAAATTTTACTTCCATTTTAAACAGGGATTGATTCACAACACTCGAACTGGGTTGATCTTTTCTGGGTTCTTTCTTCAGTTGGTTTTCCATTTCTCTCCAATATTCAGATCCTTGTTCTAATTTGTCCTCTACATTCGAACTACCATCTTCTCCAAATATCCCTAGCTTAATTATTAGGGCTTCCATGAGGAGGTTTACATTGTGTTTTATGTCCGTGACTTGTTTTTCGATCCGCATAAGCCTCACCTTTGCAGGATCACGAGGTTCAATTATAGATTCGTTGACCATGATTAGGGTTTTACGATTTCCAACTCTGCCAACCAAGATCCCCTACAAATATCCATAAATACCCAAATAAACCTGCTTTAATACCAAATTACTTGTAAATTATCGTGTATATTCAACTAGACAATTTGTCACAACATATCTGATAATATTATATTAAAAATCTAAGATTCTACATTATTACAGTTTTTATTTAATTTCTAGATCTGTAGATTTTATTGTAATTAATGAATGCATGCAAATGGAAATTATTCAAAAAGGTGTAGAATGAAAAAATAAACTCACACACACATAATACACAATATATGCTCTCTGGGAAACCCTTTCGAGAGAAAACCAAACTAGAAGGTGAGACTGCTTCACTCTCTTTCTCTGTCTGGAAATATGGTTGCAGGTACAAAGAAGTAATGCCTACGGCCTATGGGCTGCTATAGTGCACAAATATGCTTTGTGTACTCTACCTCATATCTCTCTTGGATATATTTTATCATCTATGGAACAAAATTCTCTCGAAAGAGTGGAATGCCTCTTCCTCCTAGTGGCCCATTTATAACACGACCTGATAGCATACTAGTGGTTAATTTTGACTACAACTCTTAACTAGAGTCACAATATAGACTCTTATATATTATTTTACATCAAGAACACATGGATAGCCTCTTTTCCATGAATAATGGGGTTGATGTGGCATCCTCCCGAACTATGGGTGTGAAAACAGAAGGTCAACTTCTCAGCAACATAAATTTTGCATACGAACTCTGATTAGTGTGCTTCTTGCATCGTTGGAAAGGTCTCTATGTGTATAATAGCATGAAAATGTGTCACACTATAGAAGAAAATTCTTACCCCCAAAAGACATTGTTTTATGCCTCAAAATTATCCCTGAAGGTTTCAGATCTTATTTCACTAAAGTAGGTCTCGCTAGTAAAAATAGTCTTGTGAGCTTATTCCTCTACCTTTTCCATGCCAAATTCATCGAGATGGATGAAAAAAATATGATTATCCAATTCATATCATTTTGATAATTTCAAATTTGATCACTTTTTTAAGGACCCACAACTTGTCTTGGCCTTTTTCTAGAAAATTTAGACAATAAGATTTGCTTAAGGAAATTTAATTCCAAATGAGTGCATGAAATACAGATATTTTTTCATGCTTTTACTCATTCACAAGCACAAAAGAGGATATATTTAATTTTTCACACACAAAGGCTTACATCCCAGCGACTGGAGCTTTTCAGTTGCACTTATGACCCATCATCCATGTGATTAGGGTAGTGGATAGAGTAAAGCACGAAATTTGGCCCTCATATTTGCAACAAATATTAAGGGGATCATGTCAACCTGCAAATTGGCCTTCCAAGCCCATCATGACATCAATAAGCCTATTTCATAACCTCAAAAATACTCCACAAGCATCATGAACTAGACCTTTAGCATACATGTAGCTCAGTTTCAGATGAGGCCTTATTACCTCATAACATCTCTTCTACATACCTTCTAAGAATTATGACAAAATTTTACATTAGCACGACAACCATCAACAAGTGTACAACAGAATCAATATGATACATAGGGACTCAAGAGTACATACTTCAATAGGTGACATCAATGGAAACACAAATTTGTCAACATATTCAAGGATTTTTAGGTTGGAGAGCATGTCTACATGTGTATCAAACCCAAGAAGTGCTCCTTGAAGATTGGATCATGTTCCAAGTTGGCACCTCATTATTGTGGACCCTTTAAAATCCTTGAAAGGATTTGACTAGTGGAATATAGGCTAGTTTTCCTCCATCAATGATAATCCATGATGTGTCTCATGTTTCTATGCTTAAAACATATGTACGAGAATTTGATCATGTGATTGATTAGTATGTATTGCAAGTGGAACTAGAGGGAGAGCTCCATCCAAAGCCTCAATGCATCTTGTAGGAAAGTAAGCTCATGCTCCGAAAATAAGCAATAAAGAAAGTTAAATTGCAATGGAATCACTTTGGGCCAAAGGAAGCTACATGGGAGATGGATGATCAGACACATGCATTGTGTTCTTTATCTTTTGGTTGAAGAAAATATGCTTAGGTGTGTGTGTGTGTGTGTCATAGTAAATAATGTATTGAGTTGTATTTATAAAGCTCCAATAAGGAACATGTTTGTCACATTTTCAACATTTTTTTGTTGTCATAAGAGTTATATAACACTAAGGACGGTGTTTACCCAAGGGGGAGGGGTTTGTAACAACCTCGAGTTAAATTTCCATGTAACTAAATAATGGATGGAAATTATTAAAGAAAAAATAAAACCAAGACCAGGGGACATGTATTCCAAGCTGAATGAGGGGAAAAAACATTATATTGGGATCCACTTGTGGTTAATTATTTATTAGCTATGTAAATTGGCATTGAAAAGAGGAAAAAGGAAATAAATGGAAAATTAATTATTACAGCCCAATAAGGACTCGAGGAAATAATGAAAAATAAATAAAGGAAAATGAAATAAATTCCACTTCAGCAAGTGGGGAAGAAGAAGAGACAATAAAAGGATAAAAATAATAAAATAATATGCATGCAAGGAAAATAAGAGAAAAGAAAATTGGAGAGAGAACATTCTAGCATTCTATTTGGGAAAATGAGATATATATATATATATATATATATATATATATATATATATATATATATAGAGAGAGAGAGAGAGAGAGAGAATACTACAACACTGGGACACAAGTAAGGGACAAGCAAGGAAAGAAAGTAGCACAATAGGAATTCGAGTGGCAGCCAAGAAGAAGGTTTGAACAACAAATAGCAAGGGTAGAAATAACAAAGAAAAGAGCATGAAACATGAGGATTTTTGCAGGTAATAATATGCATGTTTGATTATCTTGATGGGATTTGAATGCATGGTTCATGCATTGGTTTGCTGATCATTTTTTCTATCATTGGCATGGATATTTTCCTGGATTTATAGTCATGTAAATCCTTGCCTTATTTCATTTCTTGGATAATCATGATGTAGTTCGTTCCTTGTTTGGTTGAGCTTTAGATGCCAATATATTTTGGATCTTTGTTGAGGCGGTCTCAGGAAAATACCAAAGGTTGAGGGTGGAGATGTTTTCTGCAAATGAGCCCTTAGAAGGTGGGTGTAGATAGGAAAAATCCTCTGGGTATGGTGAAGAAATTTGGAGGCATCAAAGCTTGTATGGTGATTTATATATCCAATGTTAGGTGAAATGAATGTGGCTTGAGGGTGGAGGTGGTTTTCCTCTAGACTCCCTATTTAGTTATGTTTTTTTCCTCCCATGTAATCTAAAATTAAAGCTTGGAATATGGAATGGAGGTGATTGGGATGGAAGAAAGGATTTATTCAACCCAATATATGGTCAGGTGGAACGTGGAAGTCCCTCACTTGGTTGGTACTTGATATAAAATTAAAAAATGAAGGTTTCATAAAATGATTTGCAAGCTATTTTTTGTCTTTTATGAAATGGATCGCGATTGCAAAAACACACAAATGAAAGTAAATTTTACAAACTTTTAACAGGGAAAATGGACAAAATGTAACATCAAAACACAAAAAATTGATGACAAAGTTCACCCCTCCTAGGAAACATCTCCAGGTCCAACTTCCAACGGTATAATTTTGTATTATATGATCAAATTATCAATTACATAAATATACAAGTCTCAATTTTAAAAAATAACACAGTCATTGCATCCATAATTCTTAAAAACCCTCGTTGAGGATCTTATTGGGCTCAAATAAGTTCAAAAATGACCAATTTACGCCTATTTTTCCAAATTTTCTTGTTAACTGCTTTGCAAATATACTTCCTCTAAAAAAACTAGCAACAAAATGGTCTATCATCTATTATTTTAGGTGCTTCATTAGTAACCCAAAGGTACTGGGTTCAATCCATGATTCTCGACAGAATTAGCTTTTTTATATTAAATTAAAAAAAAAAATTGTTGAGGTCACCTTCTGATCAAGAGATCATGTCTTATGCTAAAAAATTAAAGTGCTCAAAATAGGTCTGAACCTGAGCTCTCGGAAAGGTATCATCATTGTGATTTCGGCACCGTGAACGGTTCGAAAAACTGATGTTGTATGAGGAAGATATCATGTTCTGTTATTTTTCCCAAACAACAAAATTTTGGTGATTGGATGCCTAGTCAGCATTCAGGTACAATCAATAGGTATATACTTAGAATATTCCATTTTTATTCAGCCAACAGAATCATGCCACATGGCTCAATCTGGGCCGTTGGATGTTGATGGTATGGAGAAATATGGGCCATTGATGAGATTCTTGGTGGGCCAATGGTTGAACGACACGTGGCAAGCCCACAGGCTGACACGTGTCCTCAAGATGGTCTATTAAAATTTTTTGAGGCTACAGGAATCGAACCTGAAACCTCAGGCATGGGCGCGAAAGGGCTTCACAAGTCCGCCTGCGGGTTGTTTCTTACCACTATAGGGCACCACTAAAATTTAAAGTTCATTAAGGTTTGTGTTGAGGGCTTGGGAGGCCAACTCCGAAGGGCTAGCCCCCCCACTCTCATGTGTCCTTGGGCCAAGACAGTGGCCTCCACCCTAATCGCAGCATAAAAATTTACCTCCACGACGATTTTGTTCACATGCAAGGGGTTAAAACTAATGTTATAGTTGTGGTTTCAACGCGGCGATTAACCCGGCGAGTGTTTACAAATCCAGTCACATGACGGGTTGCTAGTAGTTAATGCGACAGTTCATTTGGATGGTTGTATAACCATAACCTCCGGTGGGTGTTACAATGGTTGTTCACATGCGGAGTTGTAAGGTTTAATGTGACGGTTCAAGGAGCGGAACCACAACTCCTGGTTCCGACTCATATGGCGGAGTTTAAAATGTTAATGCGAAGGTTACGACGGGGTTGGAATGTGACCACCCTACCACTAACACTTAATGTTTAGTTAAACCATCTTACCATATTTGGATCATGCCCCCATTTTTAGGGGATGTATTAAATTTAACTGCAGTTAAATACATGTTCTCCACATTTAGTGGAGCTTTCCTAGCTGACATTGGGAAAAATGCATTTAGAGGTCAATTTTAGACCAATTTTAGTGAAACAAGAGTCTACCTAGACTAATTTGAGCATTTTGGAGCCATTGGTGATCCGAATGGATTACATTAGTTATTTTGTGCTAAGTATCCAAATAGTAATAATAAAGTGTGCATAAGGTTCTCCTTAAATTGCAGGTTAAACAAATAGTTCTACCTTTGTTAATCAAATTTCTATGTGAGGATTGATTAAGTGTTTTAACTGTTTATCATTGTAAAATAGTTAAAATTAGAGAAATAAAACTTCACAAAGCACATTACTCAGCAAATTTTTGAAGCAGTTCACCCCTCCTGGGCTACATATGCTGGTCCAACTCCCAATGGCATGTCCCTCATGTATTAATTTTCTCAAAATGTAAGTACAAGTGAAAATAAGCCTTAATAGGAAAAAATATCTATAAAAATAGCTTCAGAAGATATGAAATAGCCAGATATGACTATTCATTTACACAAATTAGATAAAGAAAGCCCAATACACTGCCTTCTCCACGATGGCCCTCATGGCTCCTTGATCTTCCTCGAAGCTACAACTGCTGAAGCTAACCTCTGTTCGACCTAAACCCTGTGCCAAACTTCTCAGAATGTTGAAAATACCCAAAATTGACTATTTTTTCACCCAATTTGGTTCAATAATGAGAGATTTATGGAAAAAACAAAATCTGTCCAATATCCCTCAAAAAACTCCACTAAATGTGGAGAAGTTGAATTTAACTACAGTTAGGTTTGCCAATTCCACCAAATTTTGCGCGCCTGCATAAATTCCGCTAACTTAACAACCTGGATTAGTTTAACTTTAAACATGGATTAGAGCGGTTTAAACAGGCTTAATAACTAAGCGTGTTTTAGGCGCTAATGAAGGGTTTAAGGAATAAACCACGTATTAGTGGCTAATTAAACTTCATTAACAAATTACGCATTTGCAGTTAGCGCTTGGTCGCCCGGGGCCGAGTCGCATGGAGGGCTTGGTGCTGTTGGGCTAGCCTTTAAACATTTCCGCCCAACAGAATTTTAAACCACAAATACAACCAGGTTTCATTAACATTTAAGAAAAAATGCGTAGCCCGACTAGTCTAGTCGGTGCTTTTGCGTGTAGGAGGCACAGGTTCAATTCTTGTAGAGACACAATTTTTTTGCCACGCCCAATATTCCATAGGCCTGGGGCCAGGTGGCAGCCTTCGGGCTTGCCACATGGCACCTGTTGATTAACCAAAATCCAAATAATTCAATCCATCAACCAATCATCAATTGCCACTTGTCGAAGTATGATACGCCCGAATGGAATATTTTAGGGAATATTTCGAGGAATATTCTCAGAATATTCCTTGAAATATTTTTTTTTTAATTTTTTTCAAAAATTAAAATTCAAACTTAGTCAACTCATTTTTGTAGTTTACTAGGCTTTTCAAACCTTCATAACTGCTGCATACGACCTTTGTTTTGTGAACCATTCATGGCACCAGCATCACAATGACGAGACTTTTCCGATCGTTCAGGTTGCAACCATTTTTGATCACCTTCATTTTTTAGCATTTTTCATAACTTGGAAATGATCTCCTGATCACACCTCCCCACTGGGAAGCTTTTGGACCCCAAAAGCTCTTTGGACTACTGAAGCTGAAGATGAGGAGACTAAATCTCCACTCTTCCAATCTTGATCCACTGAAATATCCCTGATTTCATTAATTGGAGCTTCTGATGAAACAAAAAAAATTTCCTTGAATCTGTTGACCAACTATTGTTGACTTTGACCTTGTCATGCTGAAAATTTTCGAAACATGCAGAACAACAACTGAAATTTACAGTAAACATATTGTTCCTACATATGTCTACCTTCAAATGAAACTGCATATTACATTCACCTTGCAACCTGTCCTTATGGCGATTTTTTGTCTAATTAGCTGTGTACTTGTGTCGATTCCCAACCAAGTTTCCTCGCCATGGTACCCTGCCATCCTAAAACCAACAATGATCATTGCTAAACTTTGTGCCCTCTCTACTTGGATGCTTTAACCTCTCTTGGATTTTTTGACCTCCTTGCACTGACACTTTGTTTTCTACACCGATTGACACCAAAGACAATTGCTGCAACTTCTTGTCATCTTCTTTCAAAGACAATCTGATTTCAGATTGAAACAACTCATTATTTACATCAGCATAAACATGAAAATTATTATGTACAATTTCCATTTGTTTAATCATCAATAAATTCAAATTTTTACTTGCATTGACAAACCTTTTCATCTGCCCTGCATTCACTAAAATTGAGTCTAGTTTTTTGCGATGTGCTCTCACAATAAACTCCTTGCCATCCTTGAATAAATGGTACTTGCTCTCATGGCGATGGAAGATAGCTTTCCTGTCATACAAGTAAGGACTGCCCAACAACACATCTATAATATTAAGCGGAACAACATCTAGTTCAACCATGTCAATAAAATGTGTTGTTATGGCAAAGCGCAACATGCACTTCTTTGAAACCTGTAAATTTGAATCCTTGCAAATCCAACCACGGGGATATGGTTCAGATGTGGAATGGTTTCAAGATTCATTTTCTTGACTAAGTCTTCAGAAATAAGGTTCTCTTGTGAACCACTGTCAAATAGTGTGTCAACCTTGGTATGTTTGGAAATGATCCTCACATGAAACAGTTCAATTCTCTTCTCTTCATTTGGAGCCTCTATGTGACAGTTAGAAATACTAGAACTAGGTTTGGATTCATTCTCTTTTCCCTTCAAGTTCTTTAGTGCCATAGCTATGATTTTAGTTTCATCTCCTGATTCAGACACTAAGTCTTGTTCAGTTATTGCAACTATCTTGCATTTTTCCTTGGCTTTATCTTTGGTTTTAAAACTTTTTGTTTTCAACTCCAGATGAAGTTTCCAACAATGGTCCTCATCATGGGTTGTTTTGGAACAATTTTTGCAGAAAAAATTTCCCTTCCCTTTCCTAGAATTTGCACTTCTCTTTTTTCTTCCTTTGCCTTTAATCTCACTTTCCTCATTCACATCAAAATTATGTTTACCCCTTGCCTCTAAATGTGTGGCTTGAACACAAACCTCATCTAAGCTTGTAGGGTAAAACATGAGAATGGTATGTCTTAGGTAAGTGTGCAAACCTCCTATATACTTTACTAAAGTTTATTGGATATGCAAATAAATTCCTAGTAAAAGAGCTCTTCTTCTAAATTCTTGAGTATAAACTTGAACATTTTTTCCTTTCAACTGTTTGAAATTTTGCCAATCCATTATGGATTTTTGCATGTCATCTAATGGATAAAACTATTGTTTAATTGCAGAAATGAAATTAGACCATGATAAGATAATCTTACCATATTTTTTGATCTCTTCTCTTTTCTTGGCTTCCCACCAAACAAGAGTCGCGCCTTCCATTCTCAATGAAGCTAGCTGAATTTTAGTTTTGTCATCATGAAAATTTTGAATTCTCAAGTATACCTCTAATTTTCTAATCCAATTATCTAGCTTTTCTGCATTTACTTCACCATCAAACTTTGGCAATTCAAACTTAACATCAAGTTTAAGAAAATGAATTTTACCCGTGTTCTTGACATTGTGAGAATGATGTATTGAAGATGATGTAAACGTAGACGATGATGAGTATGAAGATGAGGGTGATGATGGCCACTTTCCACTGTCTCCAATTCCTTTATTACCCTTCTTGGATTTATCCTCATCATTATGGCCTCCTGACGATCCTTCTCCTTCCTTGTGAAGTTTGGATACTTCTCTTTCAAGTCTTTCATTCTTTTCTTGATAAAGGACTCTCACCATTTCTATCAAATCAAGGAATGCTTTTCTAAACACCCTTTCTTCCTCTTTGGGATCAATATCTTTAGGAATTTCTACCTCCCTTGAATACATTCTTATGGCTTCTTCTGCTTCTCTTTGAGGTGAAATTGAAGGTGGAGATAATAGCACTCTTGCCCTCCTTGGTTGAGGATTACTGTAAGTCTTTGTGAATTGACCTTCTCCTCTCTTAAGCTTCAGCCTAGTAAGCATCAAAAACCTTGCAAACAATTAAACAAACTTTTCACAATGACAATACAACAAGTAGAACTCTAGCTCTGATACTAACCTGATCTGAATGGAAGATATTTGTTACGCTATGCAAAGTAGCCAAATAGTAATAATAAAGTGTGCATAAGGTTCTCCTTAAATTGTAGGTTAAAAAATTATTTTTGGCTTTGTTAATCAGATTTCTTTGTGAGGATTGATTATGTATTTTAACTATTTATCATTTTAAAACAGTAAAAATCAGAGAAATAAAACTTCACAAAGCACATTACTCAGCAAATTTTTGAAGCAGTTCACCCCTCCCAGGCTACATTTGATGGTCCAGCTCCCAATGGCATGTTCCTCATGTATTAATTTGCTCAAAATGTAAATACAAGTGAAAATAAGCCTCAATAGGAAAAAATTTCGGTAAAATCAGCCTCAGAAGGTATGAAATATCCAGAGATGACTATTCATTTACATAAAACAGATAAGCAAATCCCAATACATTGCCTTCTCCACGATGGCCCTCATGGATCCTTGATCTTCCTTGAAGCTAAAACTATTGAAGATGACCTCTTTTCGACTTGAAACCTATGCCATACTTCTCAGAATGTCGAAGATACCCAAAATTGACTATTTTTGCACCCAATTTGGTTCAATAATGAGAGAGTTATGGAAAAAACAAAATTTGTCCAATATCCCTCAAAAAACTCCACTAAATGTGGAGCAATTGAGTTTAACTACAGTTAGGTTGGCCAGTTCCGTCAAATTTGGCATGCCTCCATAAATTTCTCTAACTTAACAACCTGGATTAGTTTAACTTTAAACATGGATTAGAGCGGTTTAAACAGGCTTAATAACTAAGCATGTTTTAGGAGCTAATGAAGGGTTTAAGGGATAAACCATGTATTAGTGGCTAATTAAACTTCGTTAACAAATTCTGCATTTGTAGTTAGCGCTTGGTCACCCAGGGCCGGGTTGCATGGAGGGATTGGTGCTGTCAGGCTAGCAAATTTTCCACCCAACATAATTTTAAACCACAAATACAACCGGGTTTCATTAATGGTTAAGAAACAACGCGTAGCCCGACTGGTCCAGTCGGTGCGTTTGCGTGTAGGAGGCACAGGTTAAATTCCTCTAGAGACACAAATTTTTTTCCATGCCCAATATTTCACCGGCCGAGGGCCACGTGGTGGCCTTTGGGCTTGCCATGTGGCACCTGTTGATTGGCCAAAATCCATATAAGTCAATCCATCAACCAATCGTCAATTGCCACTTGTTGAAGTCCGATACACCCGAATGGAATATTGTAGGCAATATTCTGAGGAATATTCCTGGGATATTCCTTGGAATATTATTTTTTCAATTTTTTCCAAAAATGAAAATTCAAACTTAGTCAACTCATTTTTGGAGTTTACTAGGATTTTCAAACCTTCATAACTTCTGCATACGATATCTGTTTTGTGAACCATTTGCAAAACAAGCATCGCAGTGACGAGACCTTTCTGGTAGTTCAGGTTGCAACCATTTTTTAGCACTTTCATTTTTTTAGCATTTTTCATAACTTGGACATGATCTCCCAATCAATTGGTGCAAAGAAAAAAGCCATTAAAGGCCTACAAACATATGTAATTTACAATTTTGAGTATAATGACAAAGAGGGACATGCTATTGGGAGCTGGACTAGCAGATGTAGCCTAGGAGGGGTGAACTGCTTCATCATTCATACTATGTAAAAATTATGTGTGAATTTTTTCCTCTGTTATACACTGTTGTTCAGTGTTTTCAAGGCTTATTTACATGCTTAAAGTTCACTAATTCATCTATTTTTCATGGTTAAAACTCTCATTCCTTAAGTAGACACATGAAGACAAATAGTACATGTTTATTTAACTGAAAGGACACTTAGCACAACAAAACTAATACATTCCTTTCAAATCAAGTTGGTATCTAAGCGAGATTTATATCTCTAGAATTTTTATGTGCAAGGATTTGTTAACTGTTTGCAAGGGTTTTCATGATTACTAGGCTCAAGCTTAAGAGAGGAGAAGGAAAATTGGTGGAAGCAAGAGGTTCTCAAAGTGAGCCACAACAAAGGAGGGAAATATTGCCACATTCTCCACCACCTAGTTCACCTCCAAGAGAAGAAAAAACAACATCAAGCATGCCTCCAGGAGAAGAAGAAACCCATGAAGAGGTGGATCCCAAAGAGGAAGAAAGAGTGTTCAAGAAAGCATTCCTTGACATGACTGAAATGGTGAGAGTCCTTTTTATGGAAAGGAATGAAAGACTAGAAGGAGAAGGATCCAAAATTCACAAGGAAGGTCAGGGATCATCAGGAGGTCACAATGATGAAGACAAACCAAAGAAAAGCAATGGAGAAAATGTAGGTAGTGGAAATTCATCATCCTCACCCTCATCATCATCATCCTCTACTTCATCTTTAGTACACCAGTCACACAAGTCAAAGAACACTGGTAAAAGTCCTATTCTAAAAATTGATGTTAATTTTGAATTTCCAATGTTTAATGGTGAATTCAATGCAAAATATCTTGATAATTGGATTAGGTAATTGGAGGTTTATTTGAGAATTCAGAACCTTCATGATGATGACACCAAAATCCAACTAGCTTCATTGAGGATGGAAGGTGCAGCTCTTGTTTGCTGGGAAGCCAAGACAAAGGAGGAGATCCAAAAGCATGGTAATATTATTCTATCATGGAATGATTTCATTACTGCAATAAAAAAATAGTTTTATCCATTAGCTCACATGAAGAAAGCTATAATGAATTGGAAAAATTGTATACAATTGAAAGGAAAAAATGTACAAGACTACACCCAAGAGTTTAGGAGAAGGGTTCTCTTATTAGGGGTAGATTTTCAGAGTCAATATAATTTGCTCAAGTACATAGGGGGCTTACATAGCTACCTTAGACATACTATCCTCATGTTTAATCCTACAAGTCTATATGAGGTATGTGTTCAAACCACACATTTAGAAGCTAGAGGGAAAAATACTTTTGAAGAGGGTAGAAAAAAACATTTTAAGGCGAAAAACAAAGAGAAGACCTCAAAAGGAAAAGGCAAAAATAATGCATCTATCAAGAAAGAGGGAGATAAATTGGTTTGTAGACATTGTTCAAGGGAAGGCCATGAAAAGAAAATTGTTGGAAACTACATCCTAAAAAGAGAACCAAATTTAACAATAACAAAGGGAAGCAGAAAACTGTAGGTACAACTCAACATGACTTAGGAGAGGATTCAGGTGATGAAACTAAAATTACAGCCATGGGATTGAAGAACATGAAGGGGAAAGAAATTGAAACAAAACCCAGTAATAGTACTTCAAACTGTCACATAAATGCTCCAAATGAAGAAGGGAGAATTTAACGGTTTCATGTGAGGGTCATATCCAAACATACCAAGATTGATACATTGTTTGACAGTGGTTCACAAGAAAATTTAATCTCTGAAGACTTGGTCAAGAAACTAAATCTTGAGACCATTCCACATCCAAAACCATATCCACTTGGGTGGATTTGTAAGGATGCATATTTACATGTTTCAAAGAAGTGTATATTGCGCTTTGCAATAATTGCACATTTTGTTGACACAGATGAATTAGATGTAGTTCTGCTTGATATTACAGGTGTTGTGTTGGGAAATCCTTACTTGTATGACAGGAAATCTATCTTCCATCGCCAATACCAATTATTCAAATATGGCAAGGAGTACATTGTTAGAGCACATCGCAAGAAGACAAATATTGCAATGGTAAATGCTGGACAGGTAAAAAGGCTAGTGAATTCAAGAAAGAATTTTGTTCTTCTAATGATTAAGCCTAAAGCTGATGTTAATCATGATTCATTTGAAGATTATGATCCTAAGTTGAAATTAGATTTATATGATGTAGTTGATGCACATCATGAGATGTTTCAAGAGCCGACAGTATTGCCTCCTAAAAGGGATATTCAACATGAGATTCAGTTTCAACAAGAATGTCATCTTCCAAACATCGACATGTATCACATGTTGATAATGGAGAATGCTAAAATAAAGAGGCAAATAAAGGACTTGTTGTACAAGGGACTCATAAGGCCAAGCACTCCACCATGCAGTTCACCAATAGTCCTGATTATGAAGAAATATGGGACTTGGCGCATGTGTGTCGACTTCAGAGCTTTGAACAAGATAACGGTAAAGAATCGATACCCACTCCTAAGGATAGATGATCTGTTAGATCAGCTGAAAGAAGAAAATTATTTCACTAATTTATATTTACGAAGTGAATATCATCAAGTAAGAATTGCAGAAAGTGGCATATGGAAGACTACATTAAAAAACAAACAAGGACTCTTTGAGTGGTTGGTTATGCCGTTTGGTTTTTGTAATGCACCGGTGACTTTCATGCATGTGATGGATAATGTTTTGCATCCATTTCTTGATGGCTTTGTGATTTTTTATTTATATTATATACTCATTTTAATCAAAACAAGAGAATATCATGTCTTGCATGTAAAGAGGGTACTTGATGTTTTGAAGAAAGAGCAATTATTTCTTAAGATGTCTAAGTGTGAATTTGGAAAGACTTCTCTGGTTTATTTGGGAAACATTGTAGGAGGAGGTGCATTGAGAATTTATCCTTCTAAGTTGGAATCCATTATGAATTGGCCCACTCCCAAATCAGTAACCAAGGTAAGATTTTTCTTAGGTGCAGCTCAGTATTGGAGAAATTTTATTGCTAACTTTTCTGCCATAATAGCTCCTATGCATGCAGTGACAAGTGTGAAGAAAGGCTCCCAATGGGGAGGCAAACATCAGTAAGCTTTCAAATCTTTAAAATACAAGATCAGTTCAGATCTGGTTCTTGCATTACCGGATTTGAGATAGCCATTCGAGATACAGACCAATGCTAGTGATTATGCCATGGGCACAGTAATTTTGTTTCATGGTAAGCCTATTTCTTTTCATTCTGAATCATTCAATGGTGCTGTAATAAATTATCCAACACATGAAAAAGAGTTGTATGCATTGGTACAAAGCATCAAGAAGTGGAAAAAGTACTTGATGGGTAAAGAGACGGTTATTCATACCGATCACCAACTGCTACAGTACTTGCAGTCGCAAACAAAATTGCAGCCATCATGACATTTCAGGTGGATGGGATTTCTTGAACAATTTCACTTGGTTATATGGTACAAGAAAGGTATTTTCAATAAAGTTGCTGATATGCTTTCAAGACCAATTATAAGTTCTTCTACTTTTCTTAAAAATTATTCTATCGCACATGATAGTTACATAGAACAGTATGCATCTAATGTTGATTTTAAAGATGTGTATGCTAGTTTGGGTGAAGAGAATCAGGTTAAGGAAAATGATTATCACTTGCATAAAAATTTGTTTTTTCATTTGGGCAAGTTGTGTATACCACAAGGAGAGAGACTTAGTGTCGTGAGAGAGGCTCATTTGTCTCTTATTTTTTATCACTTTGGGGTAAGAAAAACAGTGGCGTATCTACAGAGGTATTGTCATCGGCCTCACATGATAGATAGTGTGTCACATTTTATAAGAGGATGTTCTATGTGTACAACAAGAAAGCCTAGCAATAGGAAGCTTGGGTTGTACACGCCACTACCGGTACCATCAAGGCCATGGGAGAGTGTCTCCATGGAATTTGTTGGAGGTCTACCTCTGTCAAGAAAACAACATGATTATATTTATGTAGTTGTCGATAGATTCAGTAAAATGTGTATACTTATGCCATGTAAGAAAACCATTACTGCTGAACAAACTACTGAACTTTATTTTCAACATGTACGGGTTCATTTTTTTTTTTCAACTTCTATTGTTAGTGACGGGGATTCCAGGTTTTTTGGGAATTTTTGGTCCAATATTTTGAAGATGATGGACACAAAGTTAAAAAAGAGTATTTCTTTTCATCCACATACTGATGGCCAAACCGAGGTGGTGAACAGAACTATTGTGCATCTATTGAGAGGATATTGTAGGAATCATCCCAAGTTTTGGGATGAACGATTTCATTAAATTCAACATGCTTAAAATAGGGCCAAGCACTCTTCTACAAATACATCACCTTTTGAAGCCTGCTTTGGGTATTGCAAAAATCGCCATTAGACTTCATCTTTGAGAAGGATGTTGCAATTGATGGGCATAGTGATATTGAAAAGGATCGAAAGTTCATTGAGAAAATTCATATTATTCATCAACAAGTTCAAGAGCAGCTTGAGAAGAGTCAAAGCAAGTACAAGGAGAGGCATGATAAACATAGAGTTGATCACAAGTTTCAAGAAGGGGACGAAGTATGGTTGCACATAAGCAAAGGAAGGATGTAAGGAGAATGTAAAAATATCAATCCTATTCATTATGATCCATTCAAGTTTGTTAAACAAGTTGGTAATAATGCATTTCAACCTAAATTTCCTTCATATATGCAAATGTATTCCGTTTTCAATGTGGAGAATTTACGTTTGTATGAGCCTCTGTTGATTGATGATCAAGGGAGTGACATTCAACTGCCATCAATAGAATATTTCTCACCAGAATTCCTAGATGATCTCAAGGAATATGCCATCCTTGAGAGGAGGAATTGCACTTCTAAAAGGGGAAGTGTCAATTATCTTCGGATTGGGCTCAAGGGCAGCAAACCAAGTAAGGCAAGATGGATGGAATTGGAAAATATGAGGGAGTTGTTCTCTCATCTTCTGAATAGGTGATTAAAGTCTTTTAGGGTCCAAAATCTTCCCAATGGGGAAGTGTGATTAGGAGATCATGTCTTATGCTCAAAAATGAAAGTGTTCAAAACAGGTCCGAACCTAAGCGACAAGAAATGTCTCATCGTTGCGATTCTGGCGCCACAAACGGTTCGAAAAACTGATGTCGTATGAGGAAGATATCACGTTCTATTTGTTTTCTCAAACAGCAAAATTTTGGTGACTAGATGCCCAGTTAGCATGCAGGTACAGTCAGCATGTAGGTACAGTCAGCAGGTATATACTTGGAATATTCAATTTTTATTCAGCCAACAGAATCATTCCACGCAGCTTAATCTGGACCGTTGGATGTTGATGGTATGGAGGAATATGGGTCGTTGATGAGATTCTTGCACAATGGTTGAACCACATGTAAGCTCCCAAGCCACCAACATGTTCCTTTGTGATGCTCAACAAATTTTTTGAGGCCACAGTGAATCGAATTGAAACCAGGGCATGTGTGCAAAAGGGCTGATTATTCTCATTTACATAGTTTTCATCCCCATAGAAGTACTAATATTTAAAATTTATTAAGGCTTGTGTTGAGGGTTTGGGAGGCCAGCTTTGAAGGGCCAACCCCCCCTTCTCACGTGGCCTTGCACCAGGACTGCGGCCTCCACCCTAACTGCAACATAAAAAATTACCTCTGCTACGTTTCTGTTCACATGCAATGGGGTTAAAACTAATGTTACAGTTGTGGTTTCGACAGGGTGGTTAACCCAGTGGGCGTTTACAACTCCAGTAACATGATGAGTTACTAGCAATTAATGCAAAGGTTAGTTTGGACGGTTGTATAACTCTAAGCTCCGGTGGGTGTTACAACAGTTTTTCACATGTGGAGCTGTAAGATTTCATGCGATGGTTGAAGGAGCAGAACCACAACTCCTGGTTCTGAGTCATATGGTGGAGTTTAAACCATTAATGCAGAGGTTACAGCGGGGTTGACATGTGACGACCCCGCCACTACCACTTAATGTTTAGTTAAAAAGTTCGACCATATTTTCAGTGCCCCCCCATTTTTAGGGGACTTATAAAATTTAACTGCAGCTAACTGCCTATTCTCCACATTTAGTGGAGCTTTCCTAGCTGACATTGGGAAAAATGCATTGGGAGGTCAATTTTTGACAAATTTTGGTGAAAAAAGAGTCTACCTAGACTAATTTGAGCATTCTGGAGCCATTGGTGTAGAGAAAATAGCCATTAGAGGCCTGAAAACATATATAATTTACAATTTTTAGCATAATGACAAAGAGGGACATGCCATTGGGAGCTGGGCCAACAGATGTAGCCCAGGAGGGGTGAACTGCTTCATCATGACTATTGTGTAAAACTTATGTGTAAATTTTTTTCTCTGTTATGCACTATTATTCAGTGTTTTTAAGGCTTATTTACATGCTTAAAGTTCACTAATTCATTTAATTTTCATGGTTAAAACTCGTATTCCTTAAGCAAACACATGAAGACAATTTGTACATGTTTATTTAACTGAAAGGACACTTAGCACAACAAAACTAATACACTCCTTTCATATCAGTCGAAGCCCTCTCTAATGCCAGTATTGATTGGCCCATGTAGTGACTTGGAATTAGCCTAACTCATATACCTACAACCCAATCACTGTGTGCCATGCACCCTCACATCATTGGTCCACCTTCCTATCTATATAGTCCAATCAGTTGATGACATCAACATGAAAAAATCATACATATGGTCACATGGCATCTGTACCCTACACATTCAACCTTGCAAGTTGACTTTTTAGTTATTTGCCAAAAACTTCATAATACAATAAATTCCTTGTGCAATGTCATATTCAGGTGATTCAAGTGTATTTTCAATCAAAACGATGAGATGTACGATTTGGAACTATTTTTGGGATAATTTGAGCACTTTCATTTTTTAGCATATTTTTTATCCCCTTGGTCATTCCTCCCGAATGGAAGCTTTTGGACCACCAAAATTCTATTATTACTTAGAAAGTAAGTGATGGTAAAACTCTCTCACTTTCTCGATCTATATACACCTTCGATTTCTTGGATTGGTACCTTTGAGCCCCACAAGAAGATACTCTGCATTTCCTATGCATGAAGTTATTATCCTTCTGTCAATAATTGAATCTTCCTACAACTAATTTAAATATTCAAGAGAAAAATTCTATAGATGGATACAAAAAATTCTCTTCTTTATCAACAGTCATAGGAGGCTCATACAATCTCAAGTTTTGCAATAGAATAAATTTGCATGTAAGGTGGAAAATATAATCTAAAAGTGTTGTTACCAATATTCTCCAAGATTTTGAAAGGACCATATCTGATTGGCTTGAGCTTTTTACCTTCACCTTTTAGTCTTTCCTTGCCAATTTACAGCCAAAATTGATCTCCCACTTGTAAATCATGATCAACCTTATGCTTATCGTGTCTTGCTTTGTACTTAGCTCGACTTTTCTTTAGTTGTTCTTGCACCATTTGATGCACTAGGTGAATTTTTTCAATGAAATACTTGTCTTTGTCCACATCACTATGCCCATCTACTGCAATATATTTACCAAACACTAGTACAAAATGGCTAATTATTTACTAAAGAAATGACTAAATTTTACAAATAAATAACCATTTTTCAGTCGGTGACCAATAGTAACTAATTTAGAGTATCTTATAACATGACAAAATTTTAGTCGTTTTTAGATTAGTCATTAATTGGTTGTATCAATTTTATTGTCTAGTAGTATATTTAGTCATTAATTTATTCATTGATTTAGTCATTAATTGCCACAATTAATGACCAAATATACAACAAAATATATTACTATATGATCACCCGAGAAAACCAATTAATGACAAAAAAAATATGACCAAAATGTTGTTCATGTTATGAAATACTGTAAATTAGCTACTAATAGTCATATATATTCAAATTTTATTCATTGTTTGAAACTAATTAATGACCAAAGAAATACGACTAAATTTTGGTCATTTTATAAGATATTGTAAATTAGGTACTAATAGTCTTATATATGCAAAATTTAGTCGCCATTTGTAATCACAAATTTATCATTTGTAGTAGTCATTTATCTTTTTATGGTAGTTTCATAATCATTATATAAACGACTAATATAGTAGTTTATATTCATTTCATTTACTTTCATTAATAATCATTATAAGCGCCTATTTTAGTTGTATATTCATTTTATTTGTGTTCATCCTTAATCAATATAAACTCGTAATTTAGTAGTTTTAGATTGATTTTATGTGTTCATTATTAATAAACAAAATTAATTAGTATGATTTTGCGACTAAATTAAAAATATTCCATACTTCTCGATGAATCTCTTTCATTTTTGTAACCAACTATGAATATGACTTAGGCTTCTTAAACTGTATTTTTAGGGCATCTTTTACTTCATCCATAGTGGCATTAGGGTTTTCTTGGACATATCTGATATACCAATCTAATGCACGACCTTGGAAAGCAGTGGTTAATTTTTCTTTCTTAATATCAGCATTATTAACCTGTTGAGCCTGCCATACAACATTAGTCACAAACCAAAAGTGCTTAGTATCTTCACTTCCAATACCTCTAAAAGTAGGTAGCTTCATTGACGCAGTCATATCTACACCTGGGGGAGGTGGAGGTGGGGGTGGAGATGGACTGCGGGGTGGAGTGGGTGCTTTGTGAGATGAGTTTGGAAGTGGAGTGGATGGGATCCGAAAAGGTATCAAGGCTCTTTGATCATTCTGATTTGATGAAACTTCTTCTTCTTCAAAGTGCGCAGATTCACTAGAGCTACTAATTTCTGGTTCACGATCACTATCATATCTATGCTTGAGAGGGATATAAATAAATCCTTTCTCTGGGTCTTCACAGTAAATTTTTCCACTGCGCGTAGTCAGGCCTCTTTGGGACATTCAAGAAATATGTTGACATAGAGAGCCATGTTCACACAATATCATATTTAGCAACAACTTCAAAGAGCACAGAAACTTACCTCTAGGACCCTTGATAAATCTCCTTTCTGCTTAAAAATATGACACAAACTGATGAATGGAAAATTCTGTCAAAAATCCTCCCAAGATAGGATCGATCCATTGATATATCATATGGGTGATCTTATTGTCTAGCTTTTATAATTGTTGAACCAATTCAAGAGTCCACTCAGTGACTGCATCATCCTTCACACAGGTATTGAATTGAGTCAACTGCATCAACCAATCCTGCAACTCAATTGCAAAGGAGAAAAACAATATCTCGTGAACTTCTATATAGATGTACTTCTGTACCCACTTTTGAACAGGTATCATAGATATTATATTCTCTTAGATCACGAATTCAAAGATATTCCTATCCATCCAATATTGCAATTCATTTTTCGAAGGCCGCCACAACATCAAATCTACCACAAATGATCCCGATCTCAGCAACAGAACCATTTTTTGGCTTGAGGGGTCCTGACCCAGGTTCAGATTTTATTGTGTAACCAACAAACCCTCCAACTACTGGCCCTTTCGGCAATGACATGCTTGCATAGATCAATGTCTCACCCAAAACAATATGGGGGGTGCTGGAACTAAGTTTACGCACTGTGAGGAAGAAAATAATGTAGTGGCCCTAAAAAAGTTTATTATAGAACTTATACAGATCGTAAAAGATGTGTGCAAACACAAAATAATACTTATTAGATCAATATAGAAAATGTAACTAATAAATAGATCGCAGACCACTTCATCGCAGATGTACAATAACTGAACCAGATATAGATCTATATAATGTGTTGTAACTTAAGTATATCTTTCCATGTCTTTAACCACCATTATAGATTCATGCATAAATAAAAGATATACTCATGAAGATATACTTAAACATAACATAAGTAAAGCGATCTCATAACACAATGCATAACACAGTTTCTTCATCAAAACAATATTCAAAGCACTTCAATACTTCATACTTTCCCTTACACTTTACCCTTCCATGCACACAACCAGTGGAGTCTACACAAAACCAGGACTAGGTCTCCACGCACACAGCCAGTAGGAGCCTTTCTACCCAACCCATATTGAACCCTTACAAAAAGTATTAGAGATGCATAAACTATTAGATAAAAACATGAATTATGATGATTAATTCCTTAGACTCTATCTATTTATCTATATCTATCTTAGCACGCAGATACTATGGTCTCAAACAATGGTTTGAGGCCCACGGTTTACCCTTAAAACAATTTTACATAAAAAGAGGGACTTTGACCCGCCCTAAAGCCCCTTGACATTTTCACGTAGTGCACATATACAAAAATTATAAGAAAATATATCAAAAAATGTACCCCAGGGGACCCCACTCTAACAAAAACCATTTCGGGAGAAAACCCAACTAGAAGGTGAGGCTACTTCACTCTCTTTATCTGTCTAGAAATATGGTTGCAGGTACAAAGAATTAATGCATATGGCCCATGGGCTACTACAGTGCACAAATCCTCTATTTTTTCTCTACCTCCTATCTCTCCTGGCAATCTTTTCTCATCTATGGAACAAAATGCTCTCAAAAGAGTGGAATGCCTCTTCCTCCTAGTGGCCTAGTTATAACACAACCTGGTAGCCTACTAGTGGTTAATTTTGACTACATCAAATCTTAACTAGAGTTAAAATATAGACTCTTATAGATTCTTTTACATAAATAACACGTTTCTAGCCCCTTTTCTATGAATAATGGGGGTTGACACGAGATCCTCCCAAACTATAGGTGTGAAAATAGGAAGGTCAACTTCTAAGTGGCATAACTTTTGCATACAGACTCTCATTCATGTGCTTCTTACATTTTTGTAAAGGTATTTGTGTATATAATAACACGAAATTTTTTTTCACAAAATAGGTAAATTTTTACCCCCAAAAAACGTCTTTTTATGCCTCAAAATGCTCCTATAAAGTTTCAGACCTTGTTTCACCAAACGGGATCCTGCCCATAAAAACGATCCCGTGAGCTTATTCCTCCATGTTTTCCACTCCAAATGCATCAAGATGTATAACAAAAAATATAATGATTCAATTTATATCACACCCCCCCATTTTGGGAGTCTTTTTGTCCCTAAAAGCTTTTACTAAATGAGGTGAAAAAAAAATTCCTTCACCTTCTCTCTGGTGTACCATTTAGCTTTCCTAGAAGTTGTCTCTTCAACCCAATCTGCCAAAGGTCATGCTTCCCCTATATTGTAGTTATGGACCTCTTCTGCCAAACTATATCTTCTATTAGCTCTGCTTGAGCGTCTGGTGCCAAATTCTCCACAGAAGGTAGGACTTGTTCCTCTTCCTGATATAGCATGGAAGGCTCATAAAGTTTCAAATTATCTACATTCACAACTAAGTAAATGCACTTATATGGTGGTAAACTGAGACTATATGCATTATCACCCACCTTTTCTAGTATCTCAAAGGGACCATACATTAGAGCCTTGATTTTATTACCAGGCCCCTACAACCTCTTCTTATTCAATTGTCGCCATAATCTGTCTCCAAGCTTGAATGATTTCTCTGTTCTGTGTTGATCATGCCTAGCCTTATACTTCTCCTGTGAATTCTACAATTTTTCCTATACATATAGATGGTTATTCATGATCATTTCTATAATTCAGCCCTCAAAGCATCTCTTGTAAGATATTCCCTCACTCTTCCTTGCTTCCCATATGAAATTTCCAAAGGTGAAGGTGGAAAATATCCAAAATAAGTCTCAATTGGGGACTTTTTCTGTAGAAGTGTGGACTACTCTATTATAAGAATTCTATATATATACCAGATTTTCATCTGAAGTCTTCAAATGATTCTCGTTGTATCCCCTTATAAGTTTCACTAAATTCCTATTGACTACTTTTGTCTTCCCATCTATCTGTGGATTGATTGTTTTAGAACTCTTCAACCTCGTGTCCATATTCTCCCACATTTTAGTCCAAAATGCATTGGAAAATATTGTATCCCTATCTAAAATGATTCTTCTTGGTATCCCAAAGTGCACCCAAACCTGTACAAAGAACAAGTGTGTTGCTTCTTGCCCGCTGATGGTATTTTTACAGGACATCAGAACACATCTTGTTGAACCTTTCAACTACCATGAAGAGGTAGTTATGTCCCTTCCTGGTTATTAGTAAACCTCCCAAAAATTCCATGGAAATGCTTTCCCAAGGACGAGTAAGTACAGGTAAGGGATGATATAGACCTTGTTTCCTGTTGCTAGGTTTTCTAGTACAACAAAGAATGCATCTTATTACGAACCTAACCACCTTCTCTTGCATCTTGGGCCAATACATATACCTTTGCAAGTTATCCATGATCATCCATATACGAAAGTTCCCTGCAAACTTGGAGGTTTGAGCCTCTCTAATCAACTGCAATCACTCACCTTTAGGAACACATAGCTTATCCAACATGTGGAGTAACCCATCCTAGAGATGGTAGTCAATCAAGCTATCACCATCGTGCACATCACTCTGACTTTGCAACTGTTGATACACCTCCTTGAAGTCCTCATCCTCTGAAAATGGCTCTCTATATGCATCATGGGTGAATGGCTCCATGTGCATAAGATTCCCCAAAGTTGTAATCCTTGATGTGGGCGGCCTTGAAAGAATATCAGCCAACTTGTTTTTGCTACCCTTCTTATACTTGATCACCAAATGAAACTACTATAAAAACCCCATCCACTTGTAATTCCTGGTCTGTTGTAGCTGATTTTGGGCATGCAAGTACTATAACATTTGGTGATATGTGTGGATTATCGTTTCCTTTCCCATCAGATAATTATTTTACTTTTTCATAGGTTACACCATGCCATATAGCTCCTTATCTTAGGTAGGGCAGTTAAGAATTTACCCATGAAATAATTCATAATGTTAGAATACATGCCTTCCTCCCTGCATCAAGACAACTCCCATAGCATACCCACTCACATATGTCCCCACTTCAAAGGGTTGTTGCAAGTTTCATAATTCCAACACGAGTGCTTGACTGAAATTCTTCCTCAACTCCTTGAAATCCTTATGTTAGCCTGTTCCCCACTGGAAAATATTGCCACTTGTTTTTATGGCGTGGAGTGGTTCTACTACTACTGAAAACGAGTCTATGGATTTCCTTAGGTATTGTGCTACCCCAAGGAAAAATCTGACCTCAGAAACATTAGTAGCCACCGGCCATTTCATGATGGCCTAAATCTTGGAAGGATCTATCTTCAGCTCTCCTCCACCAATAACATACCCCATATACACCAAATACTTCTACGCAAACTCACACTTCTTAAGATTTTCTAATAGTTGATGCTTCTTTAATTTTTCCAGCACCTGCATCAAATGTAAAATATGCTCCTCTTGGGTAACACTATATACTAGTATATCATCCATATAGGAAATAAAAAATGAATCTATAAAAGAGCACAATATATGATTCATTAATCTCATAAAGATAGCTGGTACATTACATAGGCCAAATGGCATAACTAACCACTCATACAAACCTTGCCTAGTTTTGAAGGCAATCTTCCATGTATATTCTTCTTTGAATTGAACTTGGTGATATTCAGACTTCAAGCCGAACTTGGTGACATATTTTTCTTGCTACAAATGATCCAACAATTAATTTATCATGGGTAGAGGGTATCTGTTCTTGATCATTATTTTTTTCAATGCCCTGTAGTCTATGCACATCTGCCAAGTCCCATTGTTCTTTGGTACAATGATGATGGGTGACCCACATGGTGATTTTCTCAGTCGAGTCACACCCTGTTACAGTAGTTCCTGCAACTATTTCTTCACCTCACTTGCTTCTATAACAAACTTCCTGGATAGCCCAATTTTTAGCAATTGGGAGTCTTGAAATAGATGGATCTCATGCTCCACCTCTCTCTTAGGTGGCAGTCCTTTAGGCTCTCGAAACACATCCTTGTTTGCCTATAACAACTCCTCCAATTTTTTTTTTTCTTAGTACACCCCTCTAGGGATGCCTTACCCCTTATTGACTCCTCCTCAAACAAAATTTCTCGTAAAAAAATTAAAACATACTTCTTGCTGGAACTAATAAATTTCTTGGTTTGGTTTTCACTTATAAGTGAAAATTTTGACTTTTCTTTGTGCGCGTTGATGCTAAAAAATATTCCATCCTTGATGATTCGGTACTGGTTGGATCTCCTCGTGAATATTGCATCACACATGTACATGTATGGACTCCCAAACATGACTCCACATACATCAAGGGGAGCCACATCTAGATCTACTTCATCAATACAATCAACACTGATAGAAAAATTTATTTTTACATTGTTTTGTTACCTTCAACTCTGCATTCTTATTTACTCATCCTAATGGATATAGGTTTGGATGATAACTGACTTTGAGCCCCAACTTATTGATCAGCTCTACTGCAATAATATTCACTTGCGATCCTAAGTCAAATAGAGCATCTATCTTTGTCTTCTTGACTTGTATCTTTATATGGAAGATTTTGGTCATTTCTTTCTCTTCTTGTTGTTGAAATCTACTCGGATTCACCTCCTTCTACACCGATTTACACACGATCTTCGCATCCATGTTAGAGCTATTTTCAACTCAGTTTCTCGAATCAGTGGTCATGAGATTATTCTTCTTGTTATCTTTATTCTTGTTCTTTGGGTTTAGCTCTAGATGCAACTTCCAGCACTTCTCCTATGTACGGCCATCAATGTTGCAGTGGTTGCTAGGATATTGGCACTAGTGTCGTGTGGCTACCGTATTTTTATATTTTCCCCATTTTTGCTTCTTATTCCCTATATTAGAAGCTTTTTATTGCTCTTTCTTCTTCGATCCACTAGATTGCACTATTTTCAGGCCTATGTTCTCTAGGTATTGTGCCTGTACACAAGCCTCGTCCACCGATTTGGGCTTTAACAACATCACTTGCTCACATAGATGGTGGTGAAGACCCCCAAAATACTTGAGGAGTATGTCTGGGTTCTTTGGAGAGATACCCAACATTATAGCCATCTTTCTGAATTATTTGGTGTACACCTACATGCTTTGGACTAGATTTTTCCTGAGTTAATGCCATCAGATCCACTGGTCCTCCATGTACCCAATGGGATAAAATTTCGACTTAATTAAGGTTTTGAAATCCTCCCACTTAGTCACTATAGGTTCTCCCTCCAACCTCAGGGTTTTCGTGTGGCTCTCCCACCAATTCAATGCATATCCTTCTAATTTCAGCCATGCAAATGAGATATTTTTCCCTTCCTTGATATAATGGACACTAAAATAAACTTCTAGCTACTGAAACCAGTGGTTCAACTTTAAAGTGTAAATATAGTTGTGGTACAACTTTATATCAACTTTTTCTTCAATTTTAATTAGTTATTGATTCACAACACTCGAACTAGGTTGATATTTTCTGAGTTCTTTCTTCGCCTGGTTCTCCATTTCTCCCCAATATTCAAATCCACATTCCAAATTTTCCTTTGCAGTCGAACCCCCATATTCTCCAAATATCCCTAGATTATTTCTTAGGGCTTACATGAGGATGTTTACATTGTGGTTTATATCCGTGACTTTTTGTTCGATCCGCATAAACCTCACCTTTGCATGATCATGAGGTTCAATTATAGATCTATCGACCATGATTAGGGTTTTACGATTTCCGACCCCGTAAACCTAGATCCCCTGAAAATATCCACAAATACCCAAAGAAAGATTCTCTAATATAAAATGACTTTTAAACTATCGTGGATATGTTAGGTCCCTATATTACTAGTATACTCCCTTATTATTGTTAGTGTAACCCCCTTATTGTTATTATTGTATCCTTGTAACCCCCATTTTGTTATTATTGTGCCCTTAAATTATTATTGTTAGGTCGGCTAGGATTACATTGTGGCCCACTAGGATTACATTATGGCCCCATGACTCCTATATATAGAAAGGAGGTTTTGTAAAGTGTATCATCCAAGAATTGTTCATTTATGTAATGTATTGGAGGTTTCCCCCTCGAAGTGGCTTATTTCTAAGGCGTTGATATATTTTTTCTTCTATTTTTGGAGTTGGTTACACAACATTTGGTATCAGAGCTTTGGATTCTAGGGTTTCGCTGCTCCAAACAGGTCATCGTGGCATTTTCGCTATAACTTTTTTTCTACGAAGTTTCAGAAGCTGAAATTTTTAGGGTGTGAAGCCGAAATCCTGAGGAAGCTTGTCTAAAAATTTCAGACCTTGGTTCGCAATATTTGCGGAGATATCATCTGTGGAAGTTAGGTCTTTTTTCAAGCTCCTAAACAGGTCATCGTGGAATTTTCGCTATAAATTTTTTTCTACGAAGGTTCAGAATCTAAAATTCGTATGGTACGAAGCTGAAATCCTAAGGAAATTCTTCAAAAAATTTCAGATCTTGGTTCGCAATATTTTTGGAGATATGATCTGTGGAAGGTAGTGCTTTTTCAGGCTCCTGAATTTCATCTCAAAGAGGTGATCGTGGGAAAATTTCAATAACTCACTCTCTGGGCATCAGATTTGAGTGCCATAAAAATTGGTCACAAGTACATGGATTTTAGTTTCTTGGCTATCAATTTCGTAGACAAAGGACTCCAACAAAGACACGGCAAGTCCCAAGAATTTTTCTTCATCGAACTGCAAATTAAAATTAGGTCATTGTGGGAGATTGGACACAACTTTGTCTTGGGGAATCCAAATTAGATCAGACCTGTGGCATTTGAAATAATCTTCAGAGGGCTACTACAGGGTTGAATTTCAGATATTGAAAATTTTCAATTACAGAGATAATTCAATTTCAATATCGAGCTCCTAAAAGCAAGTAAAAGGTGTGTATTTTTTTTTCCGAACTGCATAAGTCTTATTTGAAGAATCAAGTTGAATTGATTCCAAGGGAATATTGTAGAATAGGTATCAATATCGGATTCTAAAATGGCACCTAAAAATAATTCAACACCCATTAAGCCTTCAGAAGGCTCTACCATGACTCATGAAGATGAAGAATTGCAACATGATCTATCAAAATTACAAGAGCAAGTGCAACAAATTTCACTCGCGCAAAGAGCAACAAAAAATGAAATGGAAGTTTTGAAGAAAGGCGTGGAAGTGAAGATGGACGGTTTGAAGAAAGGCATGGAAGCTAAGATGGATGGCGTGGAAGTGAAGATGGACAGTTTGAAGAAAGGCGTGGAAGCTAAGATGGATGGCATGGAGGCTGGCATGGAATCTAAGATGGATGACATGGAAGCTAAGATCGATGAGAAAATGGAAAACATGAAGAATTTTCTAAAAGCAGACATGGAAGGTTTGATAAAGTTGATACAAGAAAGGTTTCCTAATGGTGAAAAGATAGTAGAAGAACCTCATGATGAGAACAAAATAAATGTTAATCGTGATTTCATAAACTCTAATGTTGGCGGGAAGAACCACCATATTCCAAAAATGGATATGAGGAACTTTGATGGAAAGGATCCTGTAACATGGATACTACAGATGGAGAAATATTTTGATCTCCATAACGTGCAAAACACACAAAAGGTACGCATTGCAACTTTACATTTAGAACAAAATACATTTGTATGGTATCGATGGCTTTGCTCCCGTAAAAAAATTGTCACTTGGTCAATTTTTACGGAGGAAATGGTAGCACATTATGAGGATACAAAGAGCAACACCTTCTTTAGCCAATTGATAAATCTCAAACAAAAGGGTTTAGTGGGGCAGCACATTGAGGACTTCCAAAAATTGAATATAAGGGTAATTGATATTCCGGAGGAACACAGGATTGATCTCTTCATAGGCACTTTAAAGGATAACATTCAACATGAAGTTCGCGTTTTGGAACCTGATTCATTGGAGAAGGCATTCAGGTTGGCAAGAAAAGTTGAATGTAAAATTATGGCAACAAGGAAGCCTACCACTCAATTCTATAAAGAAGGAAGTGTGGCTATGCCTAGATTTCCACAACCTACAAGGTTGAAACCACAACAATTGGAAGAAAAAAGAGCAAAAGGGCTTTGCTACAGTTGTGATAGAAAATACACTAAAGGTCATAAGTGTGCTGAGAAGAAATTATTTTACATAGATTGTGAAGAGGAAGAAGAAAATGAACAAGAAGAGGATATACACCGGGAACCAACCCTAGAAGAGGAAGAAATGAATCCGACCATATCGTGTAATGCACTGGCAGGAATTACCACTCCTCAAACTCTCAAGATACAAGGACAAATCAAGAAGGAAAAGGTAATAGTGTTGATTGATTCAGGTAGCACCCATAATTTTATTCATTGTAAGGTAGCCAAGGAATTAAATTGTTTCCTATACCCAGCACCAGAATGTCAAGTGATGGTTGCAAATGGAGGAACTATAAATTTCTCTAGAAAATGCCATAATATCAAGCTAATCATGGGGGAATATGTATTGAATAGTCCAATGCTTTCCATTCCTATGGGAGGTGTTGATGTTGTACTAGGAGTACAATGGTTACAATCTTTAGGGACGGTAGCTTTTAATTTTCAAGAACTTTTCTTGAAATTTTTTTCAGAAGGAAAGGAAGTCGAATTACAGGGTATTGAAGGGAAGCCGGGAAGGATAATAAGCTCTAATGTCATGACAAAGCTTCTTAAGAAAGAACAACGAGGCGTAATTGCACAATTATGCTCACTAGAAGTTCCGACATCAAAATCATCTATTTCTGCAGATCTCCAACAAGTCTTGGACAATCATTCCAAGGTGTTGAAACTCCCAAAGGACTCCCACCTATTCGTGATCATGATCATGCTATTCATTTGATTCCAGGAAGTATTCCTCCAAACATCGGGCCTTATAGATATCCTTACTTCCAAAAGAGCGAAATTGAACGTATGATTGCAGAAATGTTAGAGGCGGGTATAATTCAACCTAGTCAACGTTCTTTCTCTGCTCCTGTAGTATTGGTACACAAGAAGGATGGATCATGGCGAATGTGTCTGGATTATAGGGAGCTCAATAAGCTCACCATTAAAGACAAATTTCCCATTCCTGTGATTGATGAATTATTGGATAAATTACATGGAGAAATTTATTTTACCAAATTGGATCTTCGTTTAGGATATCATCAAATTAGAATGAAGACTGAAGATATTCCAAAAATAACATTTCGAACTCATGAGGGTCATTATGAATTTTTGGTCATGCCTTTTGGCCTTACCAATTTTCAAATCCTTCCTTAGAAAATTTGTGCTAGTATTTTTTGATGATATACTAATATACAGCAGGTCTTGGAAGGATCATGTTCAACATGTTGATAGGGTGCTCAAACTATTGCAGGAGAAACAATTATATGCAAAAACATCCAAATGTTTCTTTGGAGTACAAGAGGTGGAATATTTGGGTCATATTATATCTCACGAGGGTGTTAAAGTAGACCCTAACAAAATTAAAGCCATTAAGGAATGGAAAGTCCCCAAGACAATAAAGCGGTTGCGAGGATTTCTCGGGTTAACAGGATATTATCGCAAGTTTGTTAAGAATTATGGGAGAATAGCAGCACCTCTAACAACATTATTGAAGAAAGATGCATTTTCATGGACTCCTAAAGCAAGTAAGGCCTTTGAACGTCTTAAAGAGGCAATGTGCCTAGCACCGGTCTTAGCTACACCAGACTTCACAAAAACCTTTATTGTGGAATGTGATGCCTAAGGAAATGGAATTGGTGCAGTTTTAATGCAGGAAGGAAGACCCATTGCTTTTGAAAGTCGTCCAATCAAAGGAAAGTATTTACAGAAACCTATTTATGAGAAGGAAATGTTAGCAATACTGCATGCACTAAAGAAATGGTGAACTTACCTAATGGGAAGACACTTCAAAGTAAAAACTGATCATGATAGTCTTAAACACTTTTTGGAACAAAGACTATCTTCAAAAGAGTAGCAAAAATGGGTCACAAAGATGTTGGGTTATGACTTTGAAATAATCTACAAAAAAGGAAAGCTTAATGTTGTTGCGGATGCACTCTCAAGAAAGAATGAAGAGGTGGAAGCATTGCTTTGTGCCATTTCTATTATCCAACCAGATTGGATAACCGAAGAAAAAGATGAATGGAAGAAGGACAAAGATGTATGGACACTCATTCAAAAGTTGCAGCAAGATCCTAGTACATCTGATACATTTAGTTGGAAAAATGATTCCTTTTGGTACAAAGATCGCTTATATCTTTGTAAGAATTCCCAACTAAAACAAAAGATTCTTCTGAAATTGCACACTTCTCCTTTAGGAGGACACTCAGGATTTTTAAAAACTTACCACAGGGTGAAGAAAGATTTTTTTGGGATGGCCTTAAATCTGATATTCAAAAGTTTGTGGCGGAATGTTTGGTTTGCCAGCAGAATAAAGTGGAGACAATTAAGACCCCGGGACTTCTACAACCTTTATCCATTCTAAGTCAACGTTGGGAGGAGATTTCAATGGATTTTATCACAGGTTTACCTAAGTCCGAAGGAAAGAGTGTCATCATGGTGGTAGTTGATAGACTTACCAAGTATGCACACTTTTGTGCATTATCTCATCCATTTAAAGCAAGTACAGTTGCTACTACATTTATGGACAGAATTCAAAAGCTACATAGAATCCCAAGGGTTATTGTGAGCGACAGAGATCCAATTTTTACTGGAAATTTTTGGATGAAGTTATTTTCTTGTTTGGGTACTCAATTAGCTCATAGCTCATCTTATCATCCTCAATCTGATGGTCAAACTGAGATAGTAAATAAATGTTTGGAAGGATATCTTCGTTGTTTTGTATCCGATAAACAAACACAATGGGTCAAGTGGTTACCTCTTGCTGAATGGTGGTATAACACTTCCTTCCATACTGCAGCAAAAATGACCCCATTTATGGCACTTTATGGATAACATCCACCATCCATCACATCATCTTTAAGGGAAAATTCGAAGGTTCAAGCAGTGGAAGATCACATCGAGCATCAGCAAGAAGTTCTCCAACTCTTAAAGGATAACATGAATTTGGCACAAAATCGAATGAAACAACAGGCAGATCAACATCGCAGCGAGAGAAGTTTTGATGTAGGAGATTGGGTATTTTTACGGCTACAACCATATAAACAAATGTCCCTCAAGCAAGCTAAGAAGGATAATAAATTATCGCCAAAGTACTATGGTCCTTACAAGGTGTTGCAAAAGATTGGTACTATGGCATACAAATTGGAGCTTCCTGCTTCTTCGCGAGTACATCCAGTTTTCCATGTTTCGTGCTTAAAGAAGGTTATAGGTGAAAATGTTCCAGTTCAAACAATATTGCCAGAACTTGATGAGGAAGGAAATATCATATTGGAACCGGAAGCGGTCATGGAAACAAGAACTCGACAACTACGGAATCGATCAATTTTAGAATATCTCATCAAGTGGAAGAACTTACCCACTGAAGATTCTACATGGGAGGATGAGAATTTTATACAGAAGCACCCAGAGCTACTCAAGTGTTGAGGACAACACTTTTTTGAAGGAGAGGGCATGTTAGGTCCCTATATTACTAGTATAGTCCCTTATTGTTGTTAGTGTAACCCCCTTATTGTTATTATTGTACCCTTGTAACCCCCATTTTGTTATTATTGTGCCCTTAAATTATTATTTTTAGGTCGGCTAGGATTACATTGTGACCCACTAGGATTACATTATGGCCCCATGGACTCCTATATATAGAAAGGAGGTTTTGTAAATTGTATCATCCAAGAATTGTTCATTTATGTAATGTATTGGAGGTTGGCCCCTCGAAGTGGCTTATTTCTAAGGCATTGATATCTTTTTTCTTCTATTTTCGGAGCTGGTTACACAACAGGATATTCCATTGGACAATTTGTCACAACAGATCTGATAATATTATATTAAAATTCTAAGATTGTACACTATTACAGTTTTATTTAATTTCTAGATACATAGATTTTACTGTAACTAATGCATGCATGCAAATGGAAATTATAAAGAAAATTATAGAATGAAAAAATAATCTCACGCACACATAATACACAAAATATGCTCTCTGGGAAACCCTTTCGAGAGAAAACCTAGTTGGAAGGTGAGGTTGCTTCACTCTCTTTCTCTATCTGGAAATATCCCTGCAACTACAAAGAAGTAATGCCTATGGCCTATGGGCTGCTATAGTGCAACAATCCTCTCTTTTTGGTCTACCTCCTATCTCTCCTGGCTATATTTTCTCAACTATGGAATAAAATTCTCTCGAAAGAGTGGAATTCCTCTTCCTCCTAGTGGCTCGGTTATAACACAACTTGATAGCATACTAGTGGTTAATTTTGACTACAAATCTTAACTATAGTCACAATATAGAATCTTCTAGAGTATTTTACATCAATAAAAATGGCTATCCCCTTTTCCATGAATAATGGGGGTTAACGCGACATCCTCCCGAACTATGGGTGTGAAAACAGGAAGGTCAACTTCTCAGTGGTATAACTTTTACATATGAACTCTGATTGGCACGCTTCTTGCACCATTGGAAAGATATTCGTTTGTACAATAGCATGAAAAGATTTCACACTAACGCAAAAAAAATTTACCCCCAAAAAACATCATTTGATATCTCAAAATGCTCCCCAAAGGTTTCAGACCCTGTTTCGCTAAGCTAGGTCATGCCAGTAAAAATGGTCTTGTGAGTTGATTCCTCCACTTTTTCCACTCCAAATGCATCGAGATGGATGAAAAAAAATACAATGATCCAATTCAAATCATTTTGATCATTTAAAATTTGATCACTTTTGGAGGACCCACAAATTGTCTTAACATTTTTCTGGAAAATTTCGATAATAAGCTTCACTTAAGATAATTTAATTCCAAATGAGTGCACGGAATTTTAAAAAAATCATATTTTTACTCAGTCACAAGCAAAAAATATGATAAATTCAACTGGTTGCATGCACAAGATGACCTCCCAGTGACTGAAGATTTTCAGTTGCACTGATGACCCATCATCCATGTGATAGGGGTAGAGGATAGAGTAAAACATGAAATATGGCCCTCATATTTGCAACAGAACTTCAGGGGATCATGTAAACCTGCAAATTGGCCTTCCAAGCCCATCATGACATCAAGAAACCAGTTTCATAACCTCAACAAGACTCCACAAACATCATCAACTAGAACTTTAGCATACATGTATCTCAACTTTAGATGAGGCCTTATTCCCTCATAACATCTCTTCTACATACCTTCTAATAATTATGACAACATTTTACATTAGCATGAAAACCCTCAAAAAGTGTACAAGAGACTCAATATGATACACAGGGACTCATGAGTACATACTTCAACATGTGACATCAATGGAAACAAAAATAGGCCAACATATTCAAGGAGTTTTAGGTTAGAGAGCATGTATACATGTGTATCAAGCCCAAGAAGAGCTCCTTGAATATTGGATCATTTTCCAAGTTGGCACCTCATTATTATGGATCCTTTGAAATCCTTGAAAGGATTGGACCGGTGGAATATAGGCTAGTTATTCCTCCATCAATGAAAATCCATATGTTTCTCATATTTCTCTGCTTAAAAAATTTGTACGAGAAGTTGATCATGTGATTGATTGGTCTATATTGCAAGTGAAACTAGAGGGAGAGTTCCATCTAGAGCCTTAACGCATATTGTAGGAAATGAATCTCACTCTCCGGAAATAATAAATAGAGAAAGATAAATTGAAATGGAATCACTTTGGGCCCAAGGAAGCTACATGGGAGATGGATGATCAGACGCATGCATTATATTCTTCTTTATTCGTTGGTTGAAGAAAATATTCTTAAGTGTGTGTGTGTGTGTCATAGTAAATAATGTTTTGATTTTTTTTTATAAAGCTCTAATAAGAAACACGTTTTTCATGTTTTCATCAGTTTTTTCTTGTCATAAGAGTCATAGAACACTAAGGACGGTGTTCCCCCAAGGAGGAGGGGTTTGTAATAACCTTGAGTTAAATTTCCATGTAAATAAATAATGTATAGACATTATAAAAACAAAAATCAAACCAAGATTAGCGGGCATGTATTCCAAGCTGAATGAGGGGAAAAAACATTACATTGGGATCCACTTGTGGTTTATATTTATTAGCTATGGAAATTGGCATTGAGAAGAGGAAAAAGGAAATAAAATGAAAATTAATTATTAGAGGCCAACAAGGGCATGAAGAAAAAATGAAAAATAAATAAAGGAAAATGAAGTAAATTCCACTTTAGCGAGTGGGGAAGAAGAAGAGACAATAAAGGGATAAAAATAGTAAAATAATATTCATGCAAGGAAAAATGAAGAAACGGAAAATAAGAGAAATGAAAATTGGAGAGAGAACATTTTATCATTCTCTTTGGGAAAATGAGTGTGTGTGTGTGTGTGTGAGAGAGAGAGAGAGAGAGAGAGAGAGAACACTATAGCACTAGGACACAAGTAAGAGACAAGCAAGGAAAGAAAGTAGCACAACAGAAATTTGAGTGGCAACCAAGAAGAAGGTTTGAACAACAATTATCAAGGGAAGAAATAATAGAGAAAAGAGCATGAAACATGAGGAATTTTGTAGATAAAAATGTGCATGTTTGATTATCTTGATGGGATTTGAATGCATGATTCATGCATTGGTTTGGTGGTCATTTTTGCTATCATTGGCATTGATATTTTTCTTGATTTATAGTTATGTACAGTCCTACCTTATGTCATTTCCTGGATAGTCATGATCTAGTACATTCCTTGTTTGGTTGAGCTTTGGATGCCAATATATTTTGGATCTTGTTTGAGGTGCTCTCAAGAAAATACCAAAGGTTGAGGGTGGAGATAGGAAAACTCCTCTAGGTATGGTGACGATATTTGAAGGCATCAAAGCTTGTATGGTGATTTCTATACCCAGTGTTAGGTGAAATTACTGTGGCTTGAGGGTGGATGTGGTTTTCCTCTAGATTCCTATTTGGTTATGTTTTTTTTCATCCCATGTAATCCAAAATTCAAGCTTGGAATATGGCATGGGGGTGATTGGGATGGAAGAAGGGATTGAGTCAACACAATCTATGGTTGGTTGGAACGTCAAAGTCCCTGACTTGTTTGGTACTTGATCTCATATTAAAAAATTAATGTTTCATAAAATGATTTGGAAGCTAGTTTGTGTCTATTATGAAATGGATCGTGATTGAAAAATCACACAAACAAAATTAAATTTTACAAACTTTTAACAGTGAGAATGGACAACATGCAACATCAAAACACAAAAATTGATGACAAAGTTCACCCCTCCTAGGAAACATCACCGGGTCCAACTTCTGAAGGTAGAATTTTTTATTATATGATCAAATTATCAATTACATAAACATGCAAGTCTCAATTTTCAAAAATAACACTTTCATTGCATCCATAATGCTTAAAAACCCCTATGTAGGATCTTATTAGGCTCAAAAAGGTTAAAAAATACCAAGTTAGGCCTCTTTTTCCAAAGTTTCTTGTTAACTGCTCTGCAAATATGCTTCCTCTACAAAAACAGGCAAAAAAATGGCCTGTCATCTATTAGTTTAGGTGCTCCATTAGTAACCCAAATTTCCTGGCTTCAATCCATGATTCTCGGTGGAATTAGCATTTTTATATTAAATTTTAAACAATTTTTTTGTTGATGTCGAAGCCCTCCCTGATGCCAATATTGTTGGTTTTTCGGAGCCACATATGATTGAGGGGCACGAGCCATAGGCCATGCACCCTCCTTCACCCTCCTCTTGGTCGCATGGCATACATATGACTTGGGCTTGGGGCATGGGCAGGGTGCCATGCACCCCACCCCTCCATGCTTTCTGTTGCGATCACGCTACATAACAGAACCTAGGGTTGGGTTGATTTTGCATGGCCTTCAGCTATACCCTCTCCCCCAACTCCTGCACCATATGTCCTTAAATATAACCCACCCACCGTGTTAAATAAGAAACACATGTATCCCAATTGGTCGGGCATCTGTTGCACCTATAGGAAGTCATGTGTTCAATTTCTATGGAGATGTGTCAGTCAATCAAACCATTCTTTCATGCCAATCCTAAGGCCTCTCATTGGGCCACATGGCACCCTTTGATTGGCCCATGTGGTGGCTTGGGATTAGCCCAAATCATATACCTACAACCCAATCACTATGTGCCACGTGCCCTCACGTCATTGTTCTACCTTCCTATCCGTATAACCCAGTCAGTTGATGAAATCAACATAACAAAATCATACAGATGGCCACATGGCACCTGTACCCTACACATTCAACCTTGCAAGTTGACTTTTTAGTTATTTTCCAAAAACTCCAGAACACGATAAATTCCTCGTTTCCTCGTACGGTGTTAGATTCAGGCGATTCAAGTGTAGTTGGAATCAAAATGAAGAGATATACAAGTTGGAACTATTTTTGGGATACTTTGAGCAGTTTCATTTTTTAGCATATTTTTTATCCCCTCGACCATTCCTCTCGAATGGAAGATTTTGGACCACCAAAATTATATTATTACTTAGAAATTAAGTTATGGGAAAACTCGCTCACTTTCTCGATCTATATACACCTTTCTTTTCTTGGATTGGTACCTTTGAGCCCCACAAGAAGATACTCCACATTTCTCGTGTGTGAAGTTCTAATCCTCTTGTCTATAATTGAGTCTTCCTACAACTCATTTAAATATTCAAAAGCAAACTTCTATAGATGGAGAAGAAAAATTCTCTTCTTTATCAAAAAGCATAGGAGGCTCATACAATCTCATGTTTTCCACATTCACAATAGAAGAAATTTGCATGTAAGGTGGAAAATCTAATTGAAAATCATTGTTACCAATCTTCTCCAAGATTTTGAAAGGACCATATCTGATTGGCTTGATATTTTTACCTTCACCTTGTAGTATTTCCTTGCTTATGTAAAACCAAACTTGATCTCCCACTTGTAAATCATGATCAACCTGATGCTTATCATTTCTTGCTTTGTACTTAGCTCGACTCTTCTCCAATTGTTCTTTCACCCTTTGATGCACTAGGTGAATTTGTTCCATGAAATGCTTTCCTTTTTCCACATCAATATGTCCGTTTATTGAAATATATTTACCAAACACTACTACAAAATGGCTAATTATTTACTAAAATGATGACTAAATTTTTCATATAAATGACCATTTTTCATTCGGTGACTAGTAGTGGCTAATTTACAGTATCTTATAACAAGAAAAAAAATAGTCGTTTTTAGCTTATTCATTAATTGGTTGTCTCAATTTTATCGTCTAGTAGTATATTTATTCATTAATTTGGTCATTAATTTAGTATTCAATTGCCACAATTAATGAACAAATATACAACAAAATATATTACTATATGATCACCCAAGAAAACCAATTAATGACCAAATTGTTGGTTGTGTTATAAGATACTGTAAATTAGCTACTAATAGTCATATATATGCAAATTTTAGTCATAATTTGAAACCAATTAATGAACAAATAAATGTCACTAAATTTTGGTTGTTTTATAACATATTGTAAAATAGGTACTAATAGTCTTATATATGAAAAATTTAGTCGTCACTTGTAATTACCATTTTGTCATTTCTAGTAGTCATTTATCTTTTTTTGGTAGTTTCATAATCATTATATAAATGACTAATTTAGTAATTTATATTCATTTCATTTACTTTCATTAATAATCATTATAAGTGACTATTTTACTTGTATATTCATTTTATTTGTGTTCATCCTTAATCAATATAAGCTACTAATTTAGTAGTTTTAGATTGATTTTATGTGTTCATTATTAATAAACAAAATTAATTAGTATGATTTTACGACTAAATTAAAAAAAAAAACCATACAATATGCATGTTCATCTAATATTAAAACTCAAAGTTACATATGTTAATTACAATAATATAAAGTGCAACTATGAAATAAGATCTGAGAGATGAAACATGAACTGTGCAACATTCTCGCTATGGTTTCCCCACTCAGCTGCCATGGACAAGAGGTTGGTGTTGGTGCCTTACAGTCCCCTGCAATTAGAGATTTGTCTTGCATGGGAGAGGCCTGGATCATACTCCTCCATGACGACACAAAACTAGAGATAAATTGAAATTATGAGGTGTGTGAGTTCTCAGGTCATCATGGAGCGCACGACAGAAATAGAGCATCGCTTCTAACAGTAGACGTGTCCTCTATGGGAATATGAATGCCAAATAACTTTAACCCTACACGCGATCTCTCTCAGGCAAGCTCTCTCTAGATGAGCCTTGCTGCACGATGGAAGTTGTCAATCAGGATTTGCATCTGCGCGCACCTCCCTGCCATTTTTTCACCTTAGAATTGCACTGTGATTCGTGACCAGAGCGTAGGAGTGCCCGTGTCTATGGATGCGTCCTCCTCTGCCAGTGGTGGTGAAGGATCCACGGCGGTATGGCTCCACCCACCTCTTCATAATTTAACTACACCCAAATTTGGCATAGCAGGTTTAGCCACAGTCCGGGCAAAGGTGTGGGACTGCTCACAGATCTATGGGGGCCTACCAGAAGGATTGGATGGGAGCTCTGCCCTGAGGTGAGGCTGAAGACTGACGCATTCCTCCGTATGTTGTGCTCCAGCAAGAAATATTCTGACAGTAGCAGCGCGACTCAGATCAGTTCTCCATTGAAGGCTACCAGCAAGGAAAATACTGTCATCCATGGCCTACCCCATCTCCACATTGAACCATCACTCCAACGTGCATCCCTTGAAAAGGCAGACTTGGCCCCCTCCTTCCAGATCTAGATCTCACTTCTTAATGGCAAAAACTTGCTTTGTTTTGTGGATCTGGTGTAGATCCTTACGCATGCCCTCGAACTCAAGCTGAGGATCCAATTTTCCCTTCAGCGATTTCTCTATGGAGGTAAAAAACTCGAGAAGACTCTCCTGATCTCATTTTATAATATTGAGAAAAACTCTTCATTGGTTTTAACCCTACATCTGCGAGGAGGGGCTTCAAGGCGGCCATCCTCTGCTCAAGCTTTCTCTTACAAGGATGTTGTCCATGCACAACATCCCAAGAAAGCTTCCCAACCACCTAAGGCTCCAAAGCCTTTTTTAGTGGATAAAACGGAGGACATACCAGCAGTTGAAATCTCCCATCCAACACTTGATAACTAGTTTCAACTATATACAAAAAAGGCCATTATTTTCTGACTCAAAGGATTATGGACATGCTCAACATATTTCTACCAATGGATTCATTCCACTTGGACTAATAAAAACAATATTTTCTTCTGCTCAAGTGGTTTCTTCATAGTTCCATTCGATTTCCACGAGGAATATCAAAAAGCCTTAGCAGGAGGACCTTGGTTTTGGGGAAACGTTGTGCTATTCCTCACACCATGGTTCCCAGACTTTGACCCCTCCACTGCCATCATTACCAAGCTTCCTATTTGGGTCAGGATTCCAAATTTACCGGCCCCTCTATGAAACTTTTCTATCTTTCAAGGAATCAGAAACACCCTAAGAAACTTTCTGGCAATGGATCCCTCCAAGGGGGAATCAGGCATATACACCTATGGCAGAATATGTGCTGAAATAGACATCAGTAAATGCTTTCCCGATCAAATAAATCTCAAAGTGGGAGACTTCCATTGGAATCAGACTATGGACTATGATAAAACTGCCTTCTTATGTCGTCACTGCCATCAAACATGGCACCTTAAGAACTTATGCTCCTCATTCCTTGCCCAAAAAAGAGGAGCAACTGCAAATCAAACTCCAAAAGCTGGAAACCATGTGTACCGCCTCTCGTGGATGACATCAACTCCTTCAGCTCAAATGAGGAAGACATTGATGCAAATGAGGAGGTTTCAAAGCAGGAGAAGGAAATGACCCCGACTGACCCTGGAAAGACCAACGGTCCTTCGATTGCTTAGAAACAGTCTCATCAAACCTCCCCCTTATATTCAGATAAGGAGCCCACTCCTCCAATCACCAACATGCTCCAAGTGGTACTAGCCCATCCACCCCAGGACAGCTAAGTTATAGTTTCAAAAACGAAGGGAAAGAAATTTCATACTAAGCATTCAACCCACCCTGTGTAGACTCCTGTGTTTGTCTTTTTGGCTCCCTTGCTTATCTTCTTGGCTCTCCTGCTTCTCTCTTGGCTAATTAATAGGACCAAGGTTGATTGTTCATCATTTCCAGTTTCCCTGCTATCTAGCCTCTTGTTTGTAATCCATCTTGTACCATATGCTTTTCTAATAGAATTAGTTTAATTTACCAATATATATATATATATATATATATATATATATATATATATATATATATATCAAGTGCAACTATAAATAATTTCAACCACATAAATTATATTATATGAAATATTAAATATCACAGTACGATTTTTCAACTTAATATTGGTTGGACTACAATTTACACATGAACTATTATTTCATCACTTCAAAACATTATCATTGTGTTTCCAAGGCATTATAGGTGTATTCACCAACTCGGAAGACTTTCTCAACAATCTTTATATGTGTGTCTCATGTGAGATATTGTCTTTAAGGTTATCACTAGACCAGTTCTCTTCTCTCTCTTTATTTTTTCATTTGTCGCTCAAGTGTTATTGTTCTCCTCTTTCTTCAATTCTTGCTTTTGACCATCAATACTAAGTTCCTCTTCTAAAATGCAAGAAGATATAATGCAGAGTATAAGACATGAAATACGATGAACATTGGAATATAAAATAAAGTATACTATAAAGGATTTATATGACATATATATCAACATCAGCTATGTCAATGTCATTTTTCCCCAGAAAATCAAGAAAATCGAACAAGTTTTCATGAGTTGGGTGATAGTGGCCACTATGTGGCTAGATGACTTGTATAAAAAAAAACAAATAAAATATCAAAATAGAAAAATAACACATTGGGAACTTAATAAAAATCATTTCAACTAAGTTACAATCTAAAAAATAAAGTTGTAGATATCTTATGAAAACAAATGGAAAGAAAAAGTCAACATATAATAAATAATGTATGACAACTCACTGGAAAATTGCATCGTAGAAGAAAAAAATTCTCCGATGGTTACCCATACATGTGGGTGGGTAACATTCCCCAATATGGCATGATCCTCCTACTAACATAATGATTGATTGGTTGCATCTTGGCATTGCATCTCCTTTGTGAGTCAAAAAAATAAAAATAAGTCCATCATTAACTAGTTGTACTCCATAGTATAATTTTCGCATGTTATCTCCACATACCTACAAAAAATATCATATATTCCAAACACATGGCATTTTGGAATTGTTCTTAAAACTATTTCATTTATGCTTCCTTCCAATGCATCTAACCAAATGTACCCACTTGATTTTCTTCTTTCATATTCATTTACATCCTAAAAAATGTTCATTTCAAAAACAAAGACAACCCCAATATCTTCAGATCCTAATGCTCATCCATACTTTCCACAAACCATAAGAATTAATACTCTCTTATGATCAACTTTGTATAACAATGAAGCTAAACAAAACTAACTATTCTTATAAAACAAAAATGAAGCTCTTGGTATAAAAAAAACAATGAAGCTTAATTTCTATTGGTATAATGAAGCTTAATTTATATTGGTAATTACACAAAATAGAAATCAAGTTATTGGTATAAAAAAAACAACAATGAAGCTACACAAAACACTCAATAAATATTTACAAATTCCAAAACATAATGAGACAAGGAGCAATGCATTATTCTCCACCATCTGTTCTACCAAATAAAATGGTAAAAATACTAGAGGAAAAATCTCTTCTTTATAATGCATTTTAAGAAGAATAAATGGATATTCAGTTCCTTATATTCTATTTTAAGATATCCTTTTGCATTCCAATGCTGAAGTAACTCCACATATGATATAACATTTCAAGTTTCCACATACTAGAAGTTGAGACTCCATTTTCTTTATCTCCATCAAAATCAGAATCTAAATAACCAACAAGATGGAAGTTTAAAACGTTGGAATATTTGATGTCATAAGTTTGAGTTCCTCTTAAATATTTTAAAACTATTTTTGTTGCTACATAATTCCCCTCACAAGGATTATGCATAAACCTGGAAAGTATTCTGACAACAAAGGTTATATCAGGATGAGTAATAGAAAAATAAATCAAAATTCCAACATGGTGTATGTACTTTGTTGGATCTTCAAACAATTTTCCTTCTTCTGAAGTGAGTTTCAAATTATTCTCCATTGGTGTAACAACAGGATTACACTCCACCATACTATATGTGTTCAATAACTTACCAACATATTTCTTCTGAGAGATGAAAATATGTTGTGTTTTTTTATCAACTTCAACTCCAAGATAATAATGAAGTAAACCTAAATCTGTCTTATCAAAAACATTTTTCAATTCCTTCTTAATGGATGATATATATTCATCATTGTTTCCTATGATCATCAAATCATAAACATATAAAACTAGATATACAAGTGATCTTCCAACTTTCTTAACTAAAAGAGTTGCATCATCTAGGTCAAAATGTTTAAAATATAACTTAAGAAGATGCTCAGTTAGTTTCTCATACCATGCTCGTGGTGCTTGTTTCAAACCATACAAAGACTTCATTAGTTTGAAAACTTTTTGTTTTTTCCCTTTAACGGAAAAACCTTCTGGTTGAAATTCAAATATCTGTTTAAAAAAGAAGCTTTGACATCCATATGAGGGATTTTCCATTCTTTTTGCATTGCAATAGAAAAAAAACATCTAATAGTGCCCCATTTAGCTGTAGTAGAAAATGTCTCTATATAGTCAATAACATGTTTCTGTGCATATCCCATCGCTACAAGTCTTTCCTTTTTCTTGTCTCATGAACCATCAACTTTATAATTAGTTTTATAAATCCATTTGCAAACAATAGGTTTGATTCCAATATGAGGATCCAACAGCCTCCATGTGCCATTTTTTATGAGAGAATCATATTCATTTTGCATTGCATCTTTCCATTGATCATAACTAGCATCTTATTCAAAACAAGTAGGTTCACAATCCATGGAAAAAATAAATTCACAATGAGAATAGTTACCTGAGGAATTTCCAGTCTTAAACTCATCATATTTCTTTGGAAATGTTCAAATACAAGTTGATCTTCACAAAGGTTGTGTAGTAAGTTGCTCATCTTCTTCATCTATTGTAGCAAGTTTCTCACCTTCTTCATTTGTCTCAGCTCTTGCCATTTGTGTCCTTGTTGTTTATGTCACTATCATGTCTGTAAAAACACTTGCATTAGCCAATTTCTCACCATTGAGAGAAGGAAACTCCACAGACTGGTCCAACATAGGAATCCTCGCTTTAGGATGTGGAAGTATATTATCTAATTCATAATAAAACTTTTGAGGCACACATTTTTCTATCTAATTAAGTTGTCTATAAACAGTGAGGGAATATTTATCAGATTCAAGAAAAATGACATATCTTGACAAAATAAACTTCTTGTTCTCTTCATCATACAATCGGTATGCCTTAGAAGTCATTAAATAACCTAAAAATATACATTTTCTACTTCATTCACTCAATTTCTTCCTATGATTTTTAGGAATCAAAGCATAACATTAAGAACCGAAAATTAAGAAATTTTTAACATGTGGAAGATAATTATACCACATATCATATGGAGTTATGTTGTTAATGACAGAGGAAGGGCACTAATTTCTAATATATGCTGCACGGAGCATTGCTTCTCCCCAAAATATCAATTTTACATTCTTAAAAAAAATTATTGACCTTACCATATTAAGCAATGTTATGTTCATTCGCTCTACAACACCATTTTGTTGTAGATTATATGGTATTGTGGTCTGGTGTTTGATGTCATTCTTTTGTAAATATTTTTAAAAAACATGTGAAGTATATTCCCCCCCATTATCAGTTCTTATAGTACCAATATTAATTTGAGCTTCATTTGTTATCAAGAGATGAAATTTCTTAAACACATCAAAAACTTGTGATTTTTATTTAAGAATATAAACTCAACACATCTTCGAATAATCATCAATAAAATTCAGTATGTATATATTTCCATTCGCAGTTGGTATAGGCATAGGTCTACATAAATAAAAGTATATGAGTCTTAATTTCCTTGTGGCTCTAGAATTAGAATTCTGAAAAGATTGTTTGTGATGTTTGCCCAATATACAAGAATTACATGGGGTGAATTTATGGGAACTGTTGGAAGTCCTTTAATCCCCTATTGTTTCATAATTCTAATACTTTCATAATTAATATGACCAAAGTGTGTATGCCACAATAAAGAATATGATAGAGTATCATTTTTTTGATCCCTATAATTTGTGTTCAATGCAACAGACGACATACCTTTAAACTTCAACAATTTATTTTCTTCCACACCAGTCATTATAGTTTTATTGTCAGCAGCTCTTATAATTTCTACTCTACCATCAAATATGTGAATGGAATGTCCATGTTGTCTTATTTATATAAGAGATAATAAATTCATTTGGAATTTTGGAACATAAAGAACATCATTCAAAGTATAATCTGAAATTCCATGAATTTTTAGCTGAATTGAACCAATCCTTGATGGTTTGATTTGAGACTTATAAGAAAAACACACCACTCTGTCAATATTTTCACTGAATTATTCAAAAAAAAACTCTTCTAAAGGTCATATTACAAGTGGCACCCGTGTCTAAAAATCCAAATTTCATACCATGAAGAAAAAGAGGGACTAAAAATATCTTCCATGTGAAAATTACAATGAGCAACAACATAATGTGCATTCTCAGAAGTCTGTCCTTTTTCTGGAATTAGATGATCTTTCTTTTGAAGCATTTTTTCTCTTCTTTCATTAATTTTCTCTCAAGGAATTCTACAATTTGTAGCAGTATGCCCACTTTTACCACATCTAAAACATTTTACAGCTAGTTTATTAGAAAAAATTCTTTGTTTATCATTCTGGTGTCTATCTCCTTGAATATTTCTGCCCCCCATGCCTCTATACTTCTTCCTACCTCAACCTTACCCCACTCCCCTGTGTTTCTTTCTTTCCAAAAACCTTTTCTCTTTCTGCAATTTTCCTTACTAATTTGTAAAAATCTAAATCTTTTAATTGCCTTCTAACTTGGAGAGATTCCAAGTAGTGTGAATAACTATGGTAAAGAACTTTTATAAAGGAAATAAGCCGCAAACCACCTTTTACTCCAGCAGATTCAATTTCATGATTGATGGTTTTGATTTCAGAAGCAATTTTTAGAGTATCATTATCGTTCATTTCAAGATTAAATAACTTCAACAATAACTGAAATATCTCCAATTCAGAATGTGAATCATAAAGCTTTTTTAGTTTTTTTATGGCATCATATCATGTTTTCCTCTGAAGTATGTATCTACTTACCTCTTTTGAGATTGAAGTGGAGATTAAGGCATATGCCTTCTTATCCTTACTTTTCTAGATTGCTAGTTGTTTCCACTCATCAGTTTTCCAGATTGCTAGTTGTTTCCGCTCATCAGGCTACTCTGGTGCAGTCCCTCCTTCTCCTTCAGAGACTCCATCCCATAAATCATTAAAAATACGAGTATTTTTAATCTTCGTGAACCATTCTTGAAAATTTTCCTTTTCGGACAGAACCAATTAAAGATACCAGGGAGTTCATGTTTTCAGATATGTGTATAGAACTACCAAAAAAAATGATTTTGATCACATGCACATAATTTTTTTTTAATTCTGATTCAACCACAAAACTTATGTTCCAAAGAACGACCACTGGCGATTTCACATCTGCACTGGCTCGTTTGATCATGTCTCCAAACGCAGACAATTACCTCTGCAACATATATTCTTCCCAAAACCCACGGTTTTTTTTGTTTGCCATAGCATTGCAGGATTTGATCACGCCTCTCCAAATGCTAGTATTCAGCGTGGTGATTGACCACCGTATCAAAACGTGGCACAGAGAAATCGTCTTACTTTCACGATTCTCCAAACTGCACACACACCAAGGGTAAGCTTCAGTTTGGTGTCTTCTCGCACCGCAGATCGGTGGCAAACCCTCACACCACATATGGCAAAGGTCTCCTCACACGGCATATCGGATCTCCTTGCATCGCCATCCAACGATGCAAACGCAGCAGAGGTTCTCAACTCGCACTGGCTTCCGATGGTTTCACTTCCCTCTACATTGTCGTTCACGCCAAGGGTTCTCTCTCTGTCTCGAGAAGCAAGGGTACTTCCATGTCTGCATGCAGGATACACATGTTGAAACCACAATCGTTCCAACTGCTCTGTTGGGCATGGTCCTCTAATCTCAATGCTTGCTCCATGAAGATATTCATGCATTAGAACCGCTCTGATACCACTGTTGAATTGAAATGATGCGATTTCTAGCGTATTCAATTAATATAAACTGAAGGTTACATTTATACTTCAAGGATCCAGTTATATCTTCATAATCGAAAATAACTAAACTATTTTGGTCCAAAATGGTCCAAAATCCTGTATTAGAATGTTGTCCTCAAAATGTTCCTACAGGTCCAAAATGTGAATAATACAGAAATTATATAGAAAAAATATAAGATGATATTTTATTTAATATAAATAAATTATTTATTTATTGGATATATATGTGTGAGAGATATTAATTATATTTATATATTAAGTAATATGCATATATATTGAAAGATTTATTGAAAAAGAGAGGAAATTTTTTCAAACAAAGAGGTGGTCCCTATTGTAAGGAATTCGAAAAAGGTGAGGGGGAGAGGATGGAGTTAAGTAAGGAGATGAAATATATATATATATATATATATATATATATATATATATATATATATATATGAAAAAAATATATAATATCAATATAATAAATGTAAAAACAATCAAATATAATAAAAATATATATATATTAAATAAGTGAGAGAAGGGGTTGAGAATAGAAACCACTTCAGTGGTTATTCACTAGAATTAAATTATTTAAAAGAATTAGAGTTAGACTTAACTTAATTCAAATTTATACACGTCTTTTATAATGTCTACCTGGTAAGACATCAAATAATTCATATAATAGAGATACCAATTCCAAAAAATGATTGAAGACTTGAGCATAAAACTAAAAATATTCAATATATATAATTTTAGTCTAGTTAATTAAGATTTGAGTCTAATTATGTTTAATTACCTTTTATTTAAATCTTAAAAAAAATATATCACACCAATTAAATTTAGTTACCTTCTATTTAAATATTTGAAAAAAAAAAAAAATTATTTATTTTTTATAAAGGGTTAGCGTGAACTATTAGATTTACTATATTAGATTTTACTTAAATATTTGAAAAAAATATCACGGCAATTAAATTTAGTTACTCTTCGTTTAAATATTTTTAAATAAGATTATTTTATTTTTATTTTATAAAAGGTTATCGTAAACTATTAGATTTACTATGTTGAAATGGTAATGGTCAAATAGATTACAGAACAAATTTACTAAATAGAATTATTTTACACTATTTTTAAGATTACACATTTAAGCAATGAAATCATATTTTGATATCTGATAATTTTTTAAAATATTTAATAAATTTAGATTAAGAATAAATAAAATAAATATACATAATTAATCACCAAATGAGACGTATTGCTACGCATTTTGAAAAATGTATCTTTGAATAATAATTTTAACTATTCACAAAAGGGAGGGTTGTATCCACAGGTTGGAAATAAAACAAGGAAAATGAAATATTATAAATTTGTTGGGTATGCATGCGGCGTCAAATTCCATTATGTAGCAATTATTGGCCACCGACGTACATTCATGTATATTTAGATACAGTAGTTGCGATTTGCATGATGTGGGGCCATTATTTTTTATAACATAAAGTATTTGTCTGCACGCAAATTTTGATTGGAGTCCATGCAGATGTTGGTCTTTTGTGTAAACTAAAATTTGGTTGATGTTTATGTGCAAGGCATTAACTATAGTTTCTGCTGAGTGCCTTGGCTTTTCCAGCGCTTTATACGACAAATAAGTTTTTGGCTTCATATGAAAAAGCAATGACAGCTTTAGCCCAATAAAAGACCGCTGATTAAAAATGGTACGCACATAGATCACTCACACACGTTGTTATCAGTTAGGTCATAAATTACCATACGTAGAGTTAGAGTCGATTATTAATTGAGTCAAGCAAGCTTTTGTTATGTGTGTTTATGGCGTCTTGTATAGAAGGTGATTGGGTGTTTTGTTAAAGTAATTTTTCTGTTTTGATGTGAAGTAATATGTTTCTCCGTCTCAATTGAGGTGATATTTTAACATGATGAAAATGCAGTCATGTCAAACTTACCAAAAAAAAGTTTTACAAGAATTTATTCGAATCACAAATTTGAGTTGTGAACTCTCCATAATCTCAATATCACTTAGGTTTTTCAGAATGCTAAATCCACATACACTATCAAAAACTCACTTTAAATAACAAAAATCAAGATTCGATCAAAAACATTAACACCATATAGATTTTTACAATATCTAAACATCATTAAATTTAAAATATTTTGGGTTTAATATGTTTCATCAATTTATTATAATATTTATAACATAAAAACATTGCCATTCCATAAAAAAAATTCATTAAATTCATTGATGGTATGTTTTTATCAAATTTTAATTCATAATTTGACATAGATTTGATACCCATAATAAAAGGCAGCACCAACTACGTTACGTAATCAAATTGAATGCGTTAAACAAAAGAAAACGTGACTTCTCCCCGTATTTCGGATGAATAGATTAGACGTTTTTATTCTCTCCGTATCATAAAAACAAAGAATGAATGGAATGTACTGTTGTTTAAAAACACTTTGTTGGATGAAATTGCATGCGAATCAATTATGTCATACAATTTTGAACTGTGCATGATTTTCTGCTCAGACTTACTGTCAATCTCTATATTTATATATTTGGCCTTTTTGCAAATTTATTTTTGAATGGTCAGAATTTCTTGCACCGGAACTTCATGCTTTTATTGAATTTAAATTTTGTCTTAAAATTTTAAAGATATAAATTCATTTAAAAAAACAAAACTTCCTAGCACATAATTGGTACCTTAAATTAAGGTAAAACTCTATATATTTGAGGTACCATTTCATTTTATTATAAAAAAAAAGTTTTTATTTATTTATTAAATTTCTTATTTTAAAATTGTAGATTTGAAATATTTCACGGGCACAATCAAGTGTTTAAAAAATATTTGTATAATATATAATAATATTATTTTATTATAACTTAAAAAATATATATAATATATGACTTTTTATAAGAATTTATATGTGTATAGATTATTTTGAGGGTGCATTTTTTTTTTGGGACATTTATAACACATAGTGATTTGTTTTACCTTAAATTAATGTGATCAAAGATGTGAGATTGGTTGAAAATTTAAATTAAATTAATAATAACTGATTTTGAAAATCCATTAATTTATATAGATAAAATAACAACTATCCTATGCACACATCTCCGGTGCCAAGAATGGTTTAGAAGTAGACAAAATTGCTAAGAATTCTTTAGAAGTAGACAAACTTGTTTAATCATAGTTTGAGATAAAGAATTATGGCTAAGACATAAAGTAACCACAACTTCATTTTTAATAATGAAAGAGTATGTTGATAGGAATTATTTATAAATATATTAGTTTTTTTTTTAAAATTGATGGATTACTAATACAAATTTAAATTTATGATTAATTAAATATAATTAAATAGCTATTATTTAAATTTAATTATAATAATTAAATAAAAGGAAATACTTTATCTATTTAATTGATGAATACGTGTTTTAATGTTTTATTTTAGAATATGGATATTAGAAAAATGATACTATGATAAATCTCTCCTTATATGTCACTGCATCTAAAATTTGGAAGTTTTTGTAAAATTGATGATTGATTAATTCATTTGTAAGTTCTAGTAAAATGAAATTGATGACTCATTAGTTCACCCAAAATTATAAATAGGAGGGAATACTCTATCTATTCTATTGATGTACACATGTTTTAATGTTTTATTTTAGAAAATGGTTATTAGAAAAATGATACGATGATAAAGCTCTCTTACCTTATATGTTACTGCCTCTAAAATATGGAAGTTTTTGTAAAATGAATGGTTGATTAATTCACTTGTAAATTCTAGTAAAATTGAAATTGATTACTCACTGGTTCACCCAAAATTATAAATAGGAGGGAACAAGACGTGTTTTACAATTCCACACATAATTGTTTTATAGTTTAATAATGATGAGCATATATATTTCTATAAAAGAGGTTAGTATTGAAATATTATCTAGTGATTTTAAGAGAAGATAAAATTAACACTTCTAATTCTTAATCATACAATTTTCACACAAAAAAAAACTATTTATGCTTAAATTTTCAATCAACATAATAGCTTATATAAATATAAAGTTGAATCTCAATTTGAAAAGACTTGATATAAAGATTAATAGAAGAGGCAACATATCATAATGGATGGAAAAAGAAACAAGAACTTTTAATTCATTGAGTAGAATTAGATTTGTTGAAGTAAAACGATTCTCATTTGGAAAAGACATAACATAAGGATGAATAAGTTGAATCTCAATTTGAAAAGACTTGATATAAAAATTAATAGATGAGACAACATATCATGACAGAATGGGAAAAAACAAGCACTTTTGATTTATTGAGTAGAATTAGTTTTGTTAAAGTAAAACGATTCTCATTTTGAAAAGACATGACATAAGAATGAATAAGTTGAATTTCAATTTGAAAATACTTGATATAAAGATCAATTTGAAAAGACTTGATCTAAAGATTAATAGAAAGGACAACATATCATAATGAATGGAAAAAAACAAGCACTTTTGATTCATTGAGTAGAATTAAATTTATTAAAATAAAACGATTCTCATTTTGAAAAAACATGAAATAAAAATAAATAAAAAAATCTAAAAAAATGATATTGACTATTTTAATTTTGATTTATTTTAATTAAATATAAACACAATGGTACATTTAACTCCATTTGACTCTATTAAACTTAATTAATTAATATATATATATATATGTTTTCACTTCCACCAGACTTTCCTTATATTCGGAACTTAATTGGACAATTCACATCCTCTATAACAAATATTTCCACTTCGTGAAGTAAGCAAACATATTCAAATCTTTAATTGATTAATGTGTGTTTCAATCACCTTTTCAAGATTTGGCATGATTTTCCCCCATATATCAAATTCAGTTGAAATAGTGCGGACACTAATTGAATTAAAAAACAAAATATATGTGTGAAGAAAGGGAATACATTGCCTAAATCATTAGGCCAGTCACCAAACGTGAGACGCAGAAGTACCGTTTGGTACTTTGAGCTCCACTTACCAAAGAACGAAACTAGGAGAATATTTTTTGGGAAATGTTACAGTATTTTTCATATTTTACGTTAAATGCGCTGAATGGGGTTGGCATTAAACTAAAATAAAATAAATAGTTGGGAACAGGACAGTGCAAATGAGGATAAATTGAGGGGTCTCTGAGGGCAGGGTATCACTCATTCAATTCCGTATGGTGTTGTGATTGCGGGAGAGTGAAGCGTGCCGGGGGGAAATTGAGTGCACGTCCAGAAGAAGAAGAAGAAGGCAGTAGAATGGCAGAGGGCAGAATTTTCTTTTTCCGCTCGCTGCATTAAATACATCCCTTTGATTGTCTGTTTATTCATCAATCATAGATCTGACACGCTCCCCCACGGTCTATTGGCCCGCTCGAACGAGGGAGGAGGAGATGGAGAAAATACGATTTACTGAGCGCCTGGTTCCATTTTCGTTATTGTTGTGTTTTGGGTTGCTTGTGTTTTTGCAATCTGTGCATTCTGTGCAGTGCAGACCGATCTCTGCTCCCCAGTTGCCTGCCTATCAGGCTCTGGATGTTGAATCTTTGCTTCGAGAAACCGTCACCGCGCCTGGCGGCGTTGGCGAAACGAAGCCGAGACGAACGACCTGGAGCGTGCAAGTTGTGCACAGGGACGCTATCCTGCACAAACACGGTGGCACGAACGCTACGGCGTCGTATGAACGCCGGTTGGAGGAAAAACTGAGGCGTGACGCCCTGCGCGTCCGCGGGCTTGAGCGGAGAATAGAGAGGACAGTGGGATTGAAGGGCTCGGCGAATAGCGAGCAAAATGTGGCGGAGATCGCTGCCGAGTTCGGAGGCGAGGTCGTGTCGGGAATGGACGAGGGAAGCGGCGAGTATTTCACGCGAATAGGCGTGGGAACGCCGACGAGCGAGCAATACATGGTGCTCGACACCGGTAGCGACGTGGTCTGGATTCAGTGCGAACCCTGCCGTGAGTGCTACTCGCAGTCGGATCCCATTTTCAACCCCTCGTTCTCCGCTTCCTTCTCCGCCGTCGGCTGCGACTCTGCTGTCTGCAGTCAGCTCGAGGCCTACGATTGCCACAGCGGGGGCTGCCTCTACAAGCAATCCTACGGCGACGGTTCGTACTCCACCGGGAGCTTCGTCACAGAAACGCTAACGTTCGGCAGCACGACGGTCCGCAATGTGGCCATCGGCTGCGGCCACGATAACGTCGGCCTCTTTATCGGAGCCGCAGGGTTGCTCGGCCTCGGGGCCGGGATGCTCTCTTTCCCTGCACAAATCGGCACGGAAACGAGCCACGCCTTCTCCTACTGCCTTGTCGAGCGCGGCTCGGATTCCTCCAGCACACTCGAATTCGGGCCGCAATCCGTCCCAGTCGGCTCAATCTTCGCCCCACTGCAGAAAAATACACATTTCCCCACTTTCTACTATGTCTCCCTAGCCGCCATCAGCGTCGGCGGCGCTCTCCTCGACTCAGTCCCGCCCGACGTCTTCCGCATCGACGAAACATCGGGCCGCGGAGGTTTCATCATCGACTCCGGCACCGCCGTTACGCGCCTCGAGACAACCGCCTACAACGCCCTGCGGGACGCCTTCGTCGCAGGCACCAGCCAACTTCCGAGAGCCAACGGATACTCCATTTTCGACACCTGCTACGGTCTGTCGGGGCTACAATCCGTGAGAGTTCCCACCGTTGGCCTCCATTTCTCCAACGGAGCTTCCTTGATTCTGCAGGCTAACAATTATCTGATACCCGTGGATACAATAGGCACTTTTTGCTTTGCCTTTGCGCCAACCGCCTCTGGTGTGTCCATTATGGGTAATACTCAGCAGCAGCGCATCCGGGTCTCCTTCGATTCTGCAAATTCTCTCGTTGGTTTCGCTCCCGACCAGTGCTGATTACAACAATAATCTGCTGAATAGTTCGCGCGCACATTCTTTCGTGAAGAGGGAATTTAGGTGAGTATTTTGCTTTGGAAATGATGGAGATTCGTATCATGTGATCAACTTAGGGTGCACCTTTCATGTCAAGTGAAGTCATATTACAAATTTTAGTGTCTCTGTGCATGTAGGCATTTGGCATTATCAGTGGACTAGTACGCTTTTTGGGTTTTGATGTCTCTCTTATGATGAAAATGTACCATGTCAAACTTAATGAAGGATTGTGCATCAATTTTAAAAATGGTCTTCTACGCATGCAAAAATTGAGATCCCATATTTATCAAAATGACCGATCGGTATCATGAATGGACAGACTCAAAATTCTCCCAAACTGACTAAATCTAAGAGATAATTTGTTTTGGAAATTTCACACCAAACAATTTTCATGGACATGAAGATTGTTTATTAAGAAATAATTCCACCAAAGTTATGTTATTTTTATTAATTCAAAATTTTATTTTTCCAATAATTCTATTGAAATATTAAAAAAAAATTAGTTTGGTTTATATATATAGAGTTTGGTTTATAAGGAAAAATTATGAGGTGATAAAAGAGTTATTTTGTGATATTACTACAGTTGTATATGAAAGATATTTTTTATTATGTTTCTACTTATAATAAATTTAAATGTTAAAATATGTGTAGCATTCATATTTTTTTGATAATTTAATTAAACAAAAATATGGCGATTTTGGAACATTTTTTTTATTATTTTTTTACATCATCATTATATCCATGTTTATGTAGAAATCTTAAAACCCTATTACTTTGAAAACATAAGCCTTATCCAAGAGGACTATGAATTCACTTTGGGAAGCTTTTGAAATCTCATGCACACTATTATAAATTTAAAGAGGAATTCCTTACAAATATATGGAGATTAGTTTATTTGTGTAGAAAGAGAGAGGGAATCAATTTCTTCATTTTTGCCTTATTTATTTGAATTTTATGGGTCTAAGTGTCTCTAAAGATAATGGGTCTATTCAACATCATATTATGGTAGTGAAAAGAGACCCTCTTACTTTAAAACTACTTCTCAATTAATGGAGAGATAAGAGGTTTATTTGGTAACGAATCCATATTTACTTTGTAACTTATGGTAATTAGAATGAGCATAAATAAATAGTAACTATGATTGTGCATTAAGTAAAAAGGGAAGAATGCATTTATCGGTAGCAACACCAATGTAACTAGAAACGGAAGACCTCCATTTTGTTGAAATTCTAATGGGAAGGATCCTCTAGAAACTAAAACCATACCAAAATTGTAAGCCATGGAGGTTGCATGGGGATACAAGAAGAGGTTTTCTCATTTCAACCAAGTAGAGGCAAAACGAAACTTCATTTTGAAAATGCATTGTAATACCTCCTTTGATGTTATTGATGCCGAGCTCCTAGAATGGATTCCAAACATGGGATTTTCTTATAGTACCAACGCTAGATACTTTAATATGCTAGATCTACATTTACACAATAAATATTTCATTGTGTGGTAGTGGAAGAAGAAGGCACTAAAAAACAATCTATACTTGGCAAAGTGGATTTGTTGGACCGAAAATACGAAGTCTTCATTAGAAAAATAGAAGAGAGCAGAGAAATTGTGTACACAACACAATACCACACTATGATTTTTTGTAATATTCCCATTTTAGCTCATAGCTAAATGGAATATTAAAATTTTGCTTTTATCACCTAGCAGCTTAATAAATGGGTAAGGGAACCCATTCTTATTGAAGAAATGAATAAAATCCCTCATAATGTGAAAGGTATCATCAGAGTAGCTTGATTTTGCACCCTCAAGTGTGAAAAGGGGAAAATGCATGAAGACAAGGTCAGGTTTGACCAAGTCAACAGCGCTGCCATAGGAGGAGTGGCTTACTTTGGAAGACAATGCAGCGTGAATGGGGAAGAGGATATTTGATGGAGGAAACCCTAATGGATGGGGCCCATGGAGAGAGAGCTTTCATTTGTTTAAAAGGAGGGCAAGGCAACCACTGTTTCTCATGCTTTGATTATTCATTTCATGTCTATTCAGACATTGTACATTCTTTTGATGTTTAGCAAGAATTGCCGGGGAATTCTTGTTTAGGATATCCTCACCTTCTTGAGAGGCCTCTTGAAGGATTGTTCTTCATTCTCCATCTCTTGGCTCAAGGCCAAAGCTTCTCCTTTCAGTTACTGCATTATTTTTTCTCAAGTATAATGCAATATTGCTGGGGTGTTGCAGTGGAGGACACCATATACCATTTCCTTGGCTCATTTGTCAGAGGAGGGAGCTTCTATTCTTCTGGGAGGTTAGTGAGGGAGATCCAAGAGCATATTTTAGATCATTGGAATCAGGCCAAGCATTTATCTTCACCAACAGCGAAGTCCCTTCTCTAGACTGCGTTATTTCTAAGTGTATTTGCAGTGGGGACTTGCTCCACATGTTTGGAGGGTGAGATCTTAGGTGAGAGGATCAGCCTTTCACTCTAGAGATCCTTTGGATGAGATTCAGCCATCTATTGCAGCATTATCAGCTATCTACATCCATTTCCATTTTTGAGTTGTAGCTGCTGCCTAGAAACTCTGGCATTTCTGCAGATTTGTCAATTTGTATTTATTTCAGCCAATCCTCCCAATGATTTTGTATTGTATATTTCCAGGGGTTGAGATCTTTCTCCCCCTTCTTTATTTGAGCCACATATTGTTGTATCCATTTATTGACATTATTTGCAGCATTTATGCCTCATGGATTGCGCAGTCATAGCCAGGGCCTCTTTTATATAGTTGTATTTCTTCATATTTCATGTACATGTTTCATTGAGGCTGCATTTCCTAGCTTGAGAGATCATTTCTTTCAAGATATTATATACATTATTGCTGCTATAATCTAATGTAATGGTTATGTGGATCTTCCGGTATTTTCAGTATTAATGCACTCACTGCTATTTTCCAGTTCATGTTTATCTATTGCTAATCTCCACATTGGTAATATCTTGAGATATTCCCAATAGTGTAGTTGTTCCAAATTTGGAACATTACATTTTTTTATTGGTCAAAGTAGTTACATATATAGGACACAAATCTTTGACTTTCACACTTCTAGGTCATGACTACAACTCATACATAGGAAACAACGACTTCTAGATTGACACTTGGGAACTCTTTAATGACAACTCATGACAACACATGGAAGCATTATGTGACACTTGGGAACTGTTTAATGAAAAATCATGACAACACATGGAAGCATTACTTCTAGTACCCTCCCTTAATGCTTACATGGAAAACATTGAGAACACATATTACAACAACAAAGATAATTATGTCTGATTGGTCTTCATCAACACTGACATCCACTCTGGATTCTCACAAACACCGTTCTTTCACCACCGCATCTTCGAGTTTTCACTTGACCTCCATTTAAAATGTAAACTCCTCTGACCATCATTGATGAACATTGCAAGAGCAACAATATTAACACCTAGAGTCACCCTATGTTATGTACAACTAGTTTCCATGTGTCATAACTTATAAGGATATATTCCAAAGGAACTTAGGATAAAAGTAATACAAGAAATAATATAATGCATAAGTAAGGTCCTAAAGTTTAGAAATTTAAAAAGGTAAAAATGGATAACTAAAAAAAAGTTAGGTGTAAGGTGTGTGGATAAAAGAAATATGCAGTTGTAAAGTAATGTTTGGAAGAATGTAATGTGTGGAAAAGGAAGTGGGATAAATTCTTGCACAACATGGAAAATGACTAATTGTGGGAAATATTCATGTAAATGAATAAGTAAAAATAAAAGAGGAGGTAAGGTAATTCCTCATGAAAATAATACTTAGTTGTGAAAAAGGAAAGTAGATAAATGACATGAATAATGGAAATAATTATCAAAAAATGAAGTAATGGAGATATGTGGAGAAACAACGATATCATTCACATATGAGACATAAGGATATCTAATGAGAACATGGACATGAAAAATTTATTTCTTTCAGATATGTTTTTCCTTTCTTCTCTTTATTGAAAATAGAAATCACCGTTATTGTCCTTGTGTGGAGAAGATTTGCAACTTTAATATCTACTAAATGCTTATTGTTTCAAAATCACTCTATCTGATGTGTGACGTGGAAACACATCAACACATATCAAAGGATATTGAGAGATCAAGCATTATGAGTATGTTTGGATTTATAGTTCTATTGAGTAGGTGGATGACCTCATGGGATATGAGAATGCCATGTTGAAATGGCAACAAGAAATATTCAAAATGACATCAAAAGGGATTCTAGTTTAATTTTATTTTATTTAAATTAGAAGTAAATTGTAATTCTACATCACATGACAACTTGTACGAGTTAACTGAGTCAGGAAGACTTAGTTAGCTCAGCTTATTCTATTTGAGGGTCAAAGTAGAGGCATGTAGCATGTCTCCTACATTATAGGATCCCTGGTTGAGTTTATTTGGAGTTGTAATTAGTTAACTGGGTTTATTTGAGTTAAAATCTGTTTAACGAGTTCTAACTGATGGATGAGCTAGTGAGAGGTGCAGTGAATTAATTTTGATTTAATTCACATGAAGTGATCAACCAAATAACTGAAAATTCACTATAAACAACTCTTGCATGCCAATTTTGAGGAAGACCCAGTTGATATTGGAGTTAAAGGGAAGTGTAATATTAGTTGTATAATTAGAAAATTGTACAGGTGGTGCATGGAGTCAGTAGGATGCCTTGGTTGTATTGCATAATCAATTAGTTGGAATTTCCTAATTAATAGGGGCTCAAATCCCTTAGGAATGTGTAAGCAAGGCTGAGCAACCCAGAGGAAAGAAATTGGTTAAGTATTGGACCAAACTTGCTGGGATCAGAGTGAGACAGTCAGAGATAGTGTAGAGAGCTCTCAAGCCTAAGAGAACCATTGTATTGTTTCAGATTCTTGACTTAATGCAATATATAGATAGTAGGGTTTTTAGCTAAGGCTTTCCCCCATAAATTTGTTTGTTGTGCGATTGAAATTCTTTCTCTTTCTTGTTCATGCGATTGTGAAATCGTAATTAGTTTCCACAATTCATAGAATAGATTCAAGTATATTTTTTATGATATTACAAGATCAGTTGAATCTATTTGGATTTTATATATGGTATCGGAGCATGAATCACTATAGAAGAGAAGAACCAGAGTTTTTTTTTAACAAGTGAATCAAATTTGCAGATTTATTCTTCAGGACCTGCAGAAAATCATGATGTCTTACTCTGGATTGAGACTCGAACATGCCCTTGAGGGTAATTCGAATTACATATCTTGGAAGGACAGGATGGAGGCAATGATGGAGGACAAATGAATGAAGGAATTCATAGACAGTGATATTCGCATACCCACAGTAACAGATGCTCAAAATATTGATGCATGAATGAAGAATGTAGCAAAGGCGAGAAGGATTATGTTAGAAATATTTCGACATCATATTGTCTCTAACCTCCCTGGAAAGGAAACTCCATATGCTATGTGGAAGGCCTTAAAAAATCTATTTCAGAATAAAAAAAACCACAAGAAGCTGGTGCTGAAGGACAAGATCAGAAAATTCAAGATGGAGGAAGGTGACACAATACCAAAATACTTGACAAAATTCACTCAATGTCGAGATGAGCTTCGAATTGTTGGTATTACTGTTTTCAAGGATGATTTGGTGAGCCTAGTGCTTCTAGTCCTTCCAAAGGTCTAGAAATACTATTGGGATTTGGTAAATGGGAGGGAGAAGCTACCAAAGTGGGAGTGATTATGGTCCAAATTAGTGCAGGAAGAGATTAGGAGAAACACCAGAGACATGACCTCTTCCAAAGAAGAGGACATTTCATTAGTCAGAAAAGGAAAGAAAGCCAAAGGAAATAAGTCCCAAGGTGAACAGGGAAAGAAATACTTTTCCAACATCAAGTGTTTGCACTATCACAAATTCGGGAACTATGCCACGAAATGTCCACAGAAGGCAAGCAAGAAGGATCATGTAGTTGCACCAGCAGGGGAAGCTTTAACTTCATAGTCTGAGCTTGATTTTACGCTCATTGCATGAATATCCAACACTGTAATGGGATGCATATAATATCTCGACAGCGACGCCTTGTTCCATATGACGGGGTACAAAATCTCTTCTGTGAATTAGAGGAGAAAGACCTCAAGCAAAACATAGAGTTTGGAGATTACGGAAGATACAGTGCAACCCACATAGGTACAATTACATTTTAGAGGGAGTCTATCTCTCCTCTTAGACTCACAAATGTATTATTTTTTCTAGGACTAAAGAAGAATCTTGTTTCCATATTGGTATTGGAATATCATAGCTATGATGTGATATTTAGAAAAGGAAAGGTTTTCCTTAGGCACATCTCCATGGGACAGGTGAAACAAATCTGTGTGCAAGTCAAGAACCTGTATGCTCTTGAGGTACCAGATGCATTAAAATCTTTTAGGAGCAAGGAAAAGGTTATAGAATTTTTTTTTGAGAGGGAGCATGACTTACCTCTCAACATGCAACCTCAGAAGAAGCCTCAACAATATGTGGAGTAGCCACAATTAGAGAATCAGAGAGGAGACCAAGTGGAAGCATCCACTCAAGTAGAGACCTCTAGTATGGTGAAATTTCGAGCCAAGTGGGTAAATGGAGCACATGCTGCCATACTTCTAGGTGAGAGCAGGGGTGATGTGAAGTAATAGTCCCAAGAGTGCAAAAATTTGGTCAGGGTCCATTGAGATGCCTTGTCCCATGGATCATTACCTTACTACGGGGGCCCATAGTACATAGTAGTGGGATGGATTAGTGGAATTGTTGCAATGAGATGACAGAGTGACACATGTATCATACATATCCAAATTGATTCAGTTTGGATGTTTTTCAGTTTCAGAAGTTGCAGTAGGAACAACACTAGAGAGAAGTGTTACATCCAGAACATTCCAAAGGTACCAGATAAGGATAGAGTTGAATTCCTTTCTTGTCGAGAGGGAGTGTTGAAAATGGAAACAAGAAATTTGAAAATAGCATCAAAAGGGATTCTAGTTTAATTTTCCCTTAATTAAATTAGAATTAAATTGTAATTCCACATCACATGACAAATTGTATGAGTTAAATAATTCAAGAAGACTTACCTTACTACGGGGGCCCACAATACACAGTAGCGGGATGGATTAGTGGCATTGTTTCAATCAGATGACAGAGTGACACATGTGTCATACATATCCCAATTGATTTAGTTTGGATGTTTTTAGTTTCAGAAGTTGCAGTAAGAACAATACTAGAGAGAAGTGTTACATCCAGAACATTCCAAAGGTACCGAATCAAGATAGAGTTGAATTCATTTCTTGTCGAGAGGGAGTGTTAAAAATGGAAACAAGAAATTTGAAAATGGCATCAAAAGGGATTCTAGTTTAATTTTCCCTTAATTAAATTATAAGTAAATTGTAATTCCACATCACATGACAACTTGTATGAGTTAAATAAGTTAGGAAGACTTAGTTAGATCAGTTAATTTGAGATGAGGGTCAAACTAGAGGCATGTCGAGTGTATCCTACATTATAGGATCCCTGGTCAAGTTTTTTTTTAGTTTTAATTAGTTAACTCAGTTTATTTGAGTTAAAATCAATTTAACTAGTTCTAACTTATGGATGAGCTAGTGAGGGGTCCAATTAATTAAATATAATTTAATTCACATGCAGTGATCAATCAGATAACTAATAATTCTCTATAAAAAAACTCTTGCATGTCAGTTATGAGGAATACCCAGTTGATATTGGAGTTAAAGGGAAGTGTACTATCAATTGTATAATTAGAAAAATGTATAGGGAATGCATGGAGTCAAGAAGACATCTTGGATTTATTGCGCAATAAATTAGTTGGAATTTCCTAATTAATATGGGCTCAATTCCCTCAAGAATGCATAAGAAAGGCTGAGTAACCCAAAGGCAAGAAATTGGTTAAGTATTGGACCAAACTTGTTGGGATTAGAGTGAGACAGTCAGAGATAGTGCAGAGAGCTCTCAAGCCTGAGAGAAGCATTGTATTGTTTCATGTTCTTGACTTAATTCAATATACAGATAGCAAGGATTTTAGCTGAGGCTTTCCGCAGATAAATCTTTGTGTTGTGTGATTGAAATTATTTCTCTTTATTGTTCATGTGATTGTGCGATCGTAATTAGTTTTCGCAATTTTTAGAATATATTCAAGTCTTTTTTTTTAGCATATTACAAGATTAATCGAACCTATGTAGATTTTCTACATTTCATTTAGTATCTCTCTTATTTTCACATCACCTACTTGCCCAAGGGATATTAGATGGGGAAGAAGAGGCTTGATTTGGTTGGAAATAACCATTATGATTATTTGAAATCATGATATAGAGTGCAATTGGCCCATAGCTACTTGGATCATTCACTCTTTCTTACTTGGGAATTGGTGTGAGGAAGGGTGCATAGAATGTTGGGAGGAATGAGGTTGTGCATCACGATTACTCTACTACTTCCATAATTTCTTCTCCTATGACTGGACAATAGGAAAAAAAAAGTCCATTGTAAATATATTCAACTAAAGAACCTTATTTACTATCCATTTCCATGACAACTACCTAAACCTCTTCTAAGTTTATGATTTTCATTAACACCTCATTTTTCTCATGACAAATTAGGGATGGAATATGTATCATTATTCTTCTTATAGCTACCGATAAAGGAGGGCTAGTATATGAGAGTAGGTTTCCATAGTAATGAATGAGCTTCTTCTCCATATCTTTATGATATGAAAGAATACAACCCCACAAAGCCCTAAACAAGGAGATTTTGATATGATTCCTATGCTAAATCATATATCTATGAAAGATGGATATGCTCTTTTCTCTCTCCCTTAACTAGAACACCCATGAATTTTTATTCAAGATGAGTTACTCTTATTTCTCATTTCCTCTAGCTATGTCAAAATGTAGGACTCCTCATTTGATAGTTCACATTCCATTCCTTATATTATTAAGGCATGTTTCACTTGATCCATTGAATTCTCTAGATCATGTTAGGCCTGGAAGATGTCGTCAAATTCCCTCCCAATTCCAAATTTTCATCTTTACCTTCAAAAATTTTATTTTTTTCCAGAAATAGTACATCATGTATCCTTCAAAATTTCTTTCCTCTTTCCACCGTTGTTTTATGTTTTCCATGAAGAATGGGTGCGACAAATAGAATCTATTAAAGTTAAAAGGTTTATTCCTAGGGATGGATTTGACTTCTAGATCCAAACAAATATCCTATTGTTTTAACTGTGGATATTATTGATGGTATTGAGGCCTTGAAGATGCATATTTTGAATGATATCTACAAAATTTTCTTCTTCCACATCCAAGTTCCTAGCACCCCCTTCTTTTCTAATCTAAATATTTGATGATGTCGAAATCCCCACCAATGATCCATGGGGCATAATTAATTAAGGGTTCGATGGACTTGAGAAAGTCCCTTTTATCTCTTGATTTAGAGGTTTCATACACATTGGAAATGAACCATACCTCATGTCATCCTATGGGATGAAATTATATTGTTAGTGTTTTGGAGGAAGAAAACATGTCCACGACTTGAACCTCCTTAGGGTTTTATAATATGTCCATACCTCCTACCTTCCTTTGTGTAAAAATTTATACTAATTGAAAAACATGCAAGCTTTTGGAGGTTATAAAAGATATTTTATTGATAGAGCATTTAGTTTCTTGAATCATCATGATTACAGTTTCTCTTTGCTACATTTATTTTTTAGGAGCCTTTACTTTCCTTTGTCGTTGAGTTCCCTCATATTCCATCATGTAATCTTCATTAAGGTTTGAATGGTATAGAGGATAATGTCTCTGTCGTAAAAATTATATGCTTCAAATTAACTAGGATTTCTCCCAATACTTGAAATAATTGTTTATTACTTCTTTAGCTCTTTGGATGAATTTTTAGGCTCTTTAAAGGAATGGGTGTGCACTCTTATGTGAGGGTTATCAATGTTGTACCTAATGGCTCCACTTGCGGTAATGATTTGGAATTGAGGAGAGAATTTCATAGTATATAAACTTGAAGTTTTAGAACTGACATTAACAAGAAAATTCTTATTAATTATTGTCAACGTTAAAATCTTCTTTATCCTTCTTTTATTTTTTTCATATTTGACCTCCTAACATTCAAATAACCTATCTTTTTCCCCACATATCTCACTTAGTTACCTCTCAAATCTTGATCATTTTCCATATCTCTGTCCTAAGGATGAGCCACACTTGATGACTCGAAACACACGGGGGCTTCACTCAATGAACCTCTGACATATCACATACATTCGTGGAATACTAAAAAATACCCTTAATTTGACTACATATTAGAAAATACCTCTATAAATCACATTATTTAAACCCTACCAATACAAGCCCAATACACCTTCCCAAATTAAAAAACCCCTACTTTCAGTTGTATCTGAGCTTAGCTCCTTTCCACAATATTGCAACAAAATTGTCTCACGATCCCTATCCTTTTTTCTCTCCCGTCTCACCTATGTGCAAATCCAACTAGCATTGCCTTTCTTATGACATTGGAATTTAGAGTATTAGATATTGTTATTGGCTTAATCTCTCCACAATCTACGACCTAACTCCCTATGAGCCATTAGCCTTATAATCCATCCCTACTCCCTGTTTTTCCTCGTAATCTATCAACCAACCATAAGAAGGATATGCCAGTGCATCTCTTGGTGTCATGCTAGTCGCTTCTCTATGTCATCCATATGTGCCATTGAATTCTCATCATGCACACAATTGAGATCAGATCTCTCCACCATTAGATGCACACTCTCTTATCAAATTAACCTCATATTTCAAGTCCTTGTGCTAGTCCATCTACCAAGAATTGTATAAATATCCTACCGTACCCCACATTAAATTCATCCTATCCCTTAATCGCTTCATCCCAATTACCAATACCAATTCTACCTCCATCTTTCTAATCAACATGTGATCAGGGTGCATTCCTTAGTGATGTACTCCACTATTCATTATTAACAATTGTAAGGACATATTGCCACATTCTCCTACCTACTGGTCAGGGAGGGCAATGGTAGAATACTCCTTCCTTCGTTAATCCCTTCACCCAATTCGAATATTCATTTATCTCATAATTTAAATATATACAAATTATAATAAAAAACATTACTTATAACAAATAGAGTTAAAGGTACAATGCCGAGAGGATTTTTTTAAGTTAAATTTAATTTCCATAAATAATACATAAATGTTATAATGAATATATCATTATAATAAATTTAAACTTTATTATTTAAAACTTTATAATATATTATAATTATTATTTAAAATTTTAATGTTATTATAATTATTATTTTTAATAAACATGATCTTACTCACCTCATTCCATTCCAAAGTAGAATATTTGCATTATAATTTATTTGCATAGTTAAACTAGCTACATTATATTCTTACCATTTTTCAAGATCTTTAATTCTTGATTTTATTATTTTTCCTTAATTGTGTTTTAAATTTTTTATTATATATATATATAGAGTTTAATAAGGTAGTTAATTTTTTTTTAATTATGGTTTAGATTAATTTGTTTGTTTATTTTTTATTATAAAATTTTAATTTAATTTTAATTAATATTAATAGACACAAGTTAACTAATAAATAAAACATTTTTTTATTCACCTACAAGAGTGAGATTGTGATTCCTTATTATTTAAAATGTATTTTTAAATATATAAATAAATTCAACATCCTAAAAACTTATAAGTCACTTAAAATTTGTAAATTAAATAACTTGAACTCTTGATTCTTAAAAATATTCACTTTATTATAAAAAATTAACGAGAAAAAATACCCAAAACAAGACCATTTTATCTATTAATTAAATTAAATTATATTAATTTGTTCATTAATTAATTTATTTAATATTAAATTTTTTATTTTAATTTTAATATTAATTTATTTTATTATTGTTTTTTTAATATATCAATTATTTTATTTAAATTATTTTATTTTATGTAATTATTATGTGCATATATTAATTAAATATAGAAGTAATTTGACCTCATTAATACCTCTAAGATATACTATTAACATTAAAAATAGTTTAATCTTAGCGAGTAGCTCAATTGATAATAGATTGTAAACGTTGAAAGTAGTATAACATTAGTAAATACCTCAATTGACAAATTTGCAAGGGTTTGCTAGGAAAAAGTTCATGCCATCCTTAACAATTTACATCGAAGGGTTAGTAAATAAACTTATTAGGAAGGATTTGATGTGTAAAAGGTCATGCCCTTTTTGGGTTGTATCTTTAACAATTTACATCGAAATCACCTATCATTATCCTTAGGTACTGTTATCACTCTAGTAATTTCTTAAGTTGTGGGATTTGAGTTTTTAGTCTAAGAATACTAGAGGTAACCACAAACCTACTTCAAATCCTAGGATCTAGCGTTCCTAGAATTCATAGAGGGCTCTCTCTTTAAGATTTATCTTTGTTTTTTATTTATGTTCTTAGGCTAGTTATGACAGAACAATTGGTTTTGTATTTAAAGGTTTTTGTGGGAAAAAATCACTTAGAGGTAAACTAGAGAGAAATCAACTTTTCCATTGGGCTATGGAGTCTAAATCTAGCTAGCAGCACTAGAAGTCAAGGCCAAAAAGGTACAAATGTATTTAGGGCAAGATAGATAACCCTCAGAGATTTGGGAAAGTGTTTTTTGGTGAAATGGTATGATCAGGATAAAGGGCAATGAAGGATCCTTTGATCCAGAAAATGGAAGAAGGAGGCAAGGGTCAAACGGGAGTAGGAGCAATTAAGAATTCCTAACACCGAAAATCAGCAGAAAACATTAAAATGGTAACTAGTTAAAAACAGGGAGCACTACACTAACCTGTAGTAATATTCCTAGTTGCACATTCAGACAGAACAAACATAAAACGAATGCATGAAACTTAGAAAAGGAAACAGTGACAAGTAGGAAGTAATTCACTCATCAACTTATCACAGGGATCCTAAATTATGATGCCAGTCAGCTTGTCCAGTCTGCTACTTCGAATTCAAACACACAAGAGCCTCCAAGGTCCAACAAAATTTCTATAATAAGTCCAACAATTTTATTCCACACTCAATACTTCAAATGTAGAAGTATTTATACAAAATGTAGTTACAAATTTCCTAGGAGACATCTAGGAATATCTTTAGGAAATAGAAAATATATTTACAAAATAAGAGGGACAACTGCTTAACAAATTAGCAAGTTTTCCTCTTATCCAAAATAAATAGAACTACTTTATCTAATGAAGGAGCTTTTCAGTGATTAGATGTCTTGCTTTGCTGGCTGCTAGAAAATATATTTATTTGAGTTGGCTTAGCTGATACTCTTTAACGCTACCCTTTAACTCTGATACAATTTTGACTGATATTTCCATTGTTTTACTGCTGTAAAAATATATCTTTTTGCTGTAAAAAATTAGCAGATTGTCCTTTTCTTTCACTATTTCTTCTTGACTATTTTCAAGGTAATTTCTTCACTATTTTACCTCTCATTTTCACATTAAATTTGTAAATGCTTGCCACTGTTCTTCACTAGTAATTTTTACATTCTTCAACTTTCTAAAATTCTCATCTGCCTCTGTGTATTTAGCAAAATTGGGTTTAAACACAAAAAGATGTCTGATCTCATGTTGCAGAAAAAACAAACCTTCGAAGTGTTGAAGGAGGACTTTACCTGTAGGAGTGCCTTGTGGCAATGGTTTGCTAACTTGCTCCTTGGAAAATTCTCTGATTTTCTTATCATAATATGTTTGGGGCATTAGTTTTTCATTGAAGACATGAATGTCTGGCAAACCCTTTTGTCTTAAGTTTGTATACTTCACCATAAACTTTTTTATGGCAATATTCATTGTTTCACACTTCTCTTCCAGGTAGTTCATCAAATTTTTATTTGTTACTACCTTTTTAATCTATAAAATGGTCTCTGTTCCATCCATTACCTATAATTCGTCCAATTCTGCTTTGTTCTTGCTATTAAAGAATGTGATGAGTTTTAAATCATGAGCTTTCTTATCAGTTAACTCATTCTTGGTCTTCTGAATCTCTGCCTGAGATGCTAATAATAAGTCTCTTTGTTCATATATAATCTGAACTGAATGGCCTCAATTATTTTTGTCTATAGATGATTTTTGACAAATGAAATTTGTTCAGTGAATGTTAGCTCTTTTTGTAAGCCCTTGCTTTGTTCCCCAAGTCTAAATGCCTTCTACTCATGGGTATTAGCATTTATTTGAGCTAACTTATTTGTGAATTCAAGGTTTTCAATTACCTTCTTTAGGCTATTGATCTCATTAGTTTTCAAAGACAATTCCTCCATAGCCTTCACAATCTGACCTGCTCCATCTACTTATTGGACCTGTGTTGTAGAAGAATTTGTGTTTGAGGTAGTAGTTGAACTCACTGGCACTATAGTTTCCCATTGTTCCTTTGGTGCTATCTTTTCTCCTAATGTAGATGCCACTGCTATGGTAATAACTGGTATCGCTGAAGGAATGATAGGAGTGTCAGTCTCTTTCATAGTTTCCTTCTCTTGGACTAGCTGGTCCATTTGAGATTCCATTTCTTTGATTTGAGCAGTTAGTTTTAGGATGAGCTTCATCATCTCTTCTTTTTCACTTTGCTCTTGAAGGAGTTCTTTAGTCTGTGGGTGCTCACTTTGAGGAAGATTACACTGTTTCCTCAAAGCTGCAATATCATCATTCTTTTCTTAATTAAAAATTCTGCTGCTTGAACATTTGAGGGATCATATCCCACCTGTAAAATCAAATCCTCTAAGGCTTTAATCCTTAGGTATTTTGCATACAAAGAGCCTTTTTATAGATTCATTTGATCTTGTAGGTTAAGAATGATATTCTGCAACTTGGTAGCACTCATCGCCTTTGTCACCACAGTTGAATAAAAAATTTTAGAGCTATGTCTGTGGAATTCAATTTGGTCTAGCTCATGAACATTTTCAGTGTCTACTTCAAACTCCACCTTTTTATAATCTACCATTGTATTTGGTGTTGAAGTAGTTGGTTGCAGAAAATACATAATCATTTTGTTTGTGGAATAGTCAAAGGTTGTCAGTAGCTTATTTTGATTCCCTGGTTTTTTCTTGAGGAATTGAGAATATATATCTGATTTAATTTCCCCATTCTTCTGCTTTATTTGCTTATACTTTTCCTTGATATCTAAGTATTTTTCCTTAGCTGTCTGTGAGGAAGAGGCCTCCATATTTTGTTTCTCAATCATCTGAGTATCATCTTTTCTTGTTTTTTTCTCTTTTTCAATCTGTGCAAGAGTTTCATTGATTATCCCTGTAGCCTCATCATTATTTACCTCTCGCTCATTTGTATCCTCAACATCAATTACATTTTCTTTCCCAATAGAACTAAATTTTAGCCTTTTATTACAAATCAGCTTGAATTTTGTTTCTGTAGTTGTTTCAATTGTGTATGTCCCTTCTTCTCTGCTTCTTTTGGCTAAAATCTATGGTGGCTTTACAACTTCCAATGCTTGTGTTGTAACCATTTGTCCTGTTATTTCTCCATTCATGACTGTATCTATCAATGTGTTTTCCACCCATTCTTCTTGATTGGAAAACTTTTCAATCTCTGGTTTGGGCTCATGAATGAAGGGTGTAAGTTTACATTTTACCCTTAAATTACTCAAGATCCCTTGAGGATCATAGTTCCATGGAAAACTTTGTTGGAATTTGAATTATAATAGTCTCTTTAAGATTTCTTTCTCTGCCTCTATGTTACTTGTGATGAAAGGACCCACCAAATTCTTCAACTTGAATTGAGTCTTTTTCCTTGCAGCTAAAAAGTTGATAGAGTCAAAATTTAGAATCTGTCTTAAATATTCCAATGCAAAAACTCTCATGTTCATGTATTTTGGCAACTTATAAGGTAATAAGTTGGATCCAAAAATTCTTATTTCTGTATGCTTTTCATAAAGAAACCAGTCTCCCATTTTGCTATGTTCTGATAGTTGTAAGATCCTCTTCATTTCTTCATTGACCCTGGGCTGCTCTTCTTTGTACAAAATTCTCATTACTAGATGGGGGAAAAGGTCTGAGAAATTTGTATAAGTGAATTCACTATTTTCTTTCCTTAGCAAGTAATTCTAGAAGACAATAGATAAAGGCTTACCCTCCAAATCCATATTTTGCAATGCAATTGGAAAATTGTCAGCTTGGAAGAATAAAAACAAATGAAACACGTAGGAAGAGTATTTGAAAACCCCTTCAGTGGGTAGTTTAGTAAGCTGGTGATGAATAATGTTTACTATGAAACTTGCATAATAAAAAATGAGTGTTGGGGGTTGGCCTAGAGATAAGGTAGATAGAAAGCTAAGAATGGATTCGTCAGTTAATCCATCTGTAAAGTATCCCAATATAAAAGATAGCATTGAAATAATATGCCTAGACCCTTCAGGAAATTTGGAAGTGGAATAAGGCGGGTTAAACTTAGGTATGCCAACATGAGAAGGAAAAAATTCTTGAAATATCATAAAATTCTTTGGGAAATTCAAGCTTAAATACAACTGGGTCAAAAATTCTATAGATAGGGGAACTTACTAAGGATATGACTATAATTGTAGCATTTGATTTATGGACTCTGTTGTAATATTAAAAATGATTTCTCTGTCTACATTAACAATGGCCCTCTGGTTTGGTTCATAATTCTTTTGACACAATCTAACAAGGTCTTGTCCAGGATTAGTCAAAGGAACTACATATTGAGGCAAATGAGTCTCCCAAATAGGCATTTGATCTTTGTCCAAATACTTATCATAACACCAATTATGTATTTCCAAAAGGTTAAATTCTACCATAGGGTCAACAATCTTGTAGTCCATATCAGTTAATGGAATGGTTTCTTCAGCAACTATAGGTGGCTGGAGAGGATTTACTGATACATTGGATTTAGCAGTGAGGGCTGGAGTAGCTTTAATATCTTTAGGAGTTACAGGTTTAGGAGGTTTGGATCCTCTAGGCTTGGTTGGTTTAGAACCTCCATCTTTAATAGTGATTTGCTTTTTAGTCATTTTGGACTTACTATTGCAAGCTTAAACTGTTTGCAGGAGCGAATTTTCTTTGTCAGAGGATATAAACTGGAATGAGACAGAAAACAAGGATTTCCTAAATAGTTTTGACTGTAATCAAGGGTTTTTAGGATATCTGAGGGCTTTAAACCTTTTTCTGTATGTGAAATTGATCTTTAGAGGTCACAATTTGATGAAAGTGGCTAAACAAGTGCTTCTTTTGGACTCGAAAATTTCTGGGAAAAATTGGCCACGGTTTGGCCTCTTTTTCGAGATTTTTTTAGGTGATTTCTTTGGTCAAAACCCCTAATTGAAAACCTCGTTATATGATTATGGGTCTAAACTTAGAAATTGCAAGCTTTGATTGGTCAAAAAATACCTTTGAATGTAGGTATTTGGTTTCTTGGAGGGTTCTTAAGAAGTCGTGGCTGAATTTCGAAGTCGAGTCCAGATTGCTGGATCAAGAAATTGCTTCTGGTCAATCTTTAAGGGTTGAATTCAAGAATTTTGGGTATAAACTGACAAATTGAAGCAGAAATTTCTTTACATAGTTGAGCAAAAGTTTTTACGATTTGAATGCACAAATAAACATCAAAATGATATAAAAAAAGGTTTTAACTTTGATTTTTGTTTATCGCAGATGCATTAAATGCATGTCCTATCAAATGGGGGAAGCAGTTTTGTTTTTTAAATGCGAAACAAGCAATGGTTTTTGCATTTGTTTATGCTGGTAAGATATTTTTACCCAAACGAACGCAATCCAACAGAAAATTGACATGTCGCGGGGGGCGAATTTGATAAAACAACCTATTTCACGCTCGATTGGTGTTGCAACAGGAATTTGATCTTTCTACGCGATATTGATTTCATGCCATTGGATCTTGTGATTGGGAGAAAAGGGTGAGGATCTGTTTGAAAGTTGCAGGCAATCAAAGGTGGGACTGAGGTAAATTATGTATGCGGGAAAGAATATAAGCATGGTTTAAATATATTATGGGTTTATATAAAGCGTGAGGCTTTACATAATGTGACGGAAATAATATATGGGCGGAATTAAAGTTTCACCTTGGGTTCTCTTTTATATAAGGCGTGGGGCCTTATATAACAAGGATAAATATGAAAAGGATAAGGTTTTAAGTTTTGCGATGCTTAACCTTTAGCCTTAGGTTAAAATGTGACTTTTTTTGCTTTAGAGGCGGATAGGTGTGGGCATTTCAAATATTTTTCAACCTTCATAAAGTAATAAAACATTTTTCATACTTATGATAAAAATGATATGAGCAGGGTATATGTATTTTATTACAAAATACATAGGATATGTGTGTAAAGCCACATTTTGAATATTTATTTTATTATATAGTTGTTAGACTTGTTTGAAGGGTCTAATAACCATAGGGGGTGGGGTATTTAAATAAATTTATCTTTAGACCAAAGGGGGTATTATTTGGGTTTTTTAATTTAGCATTTGCATATTAAATTTGGTCTAAAAACTTTATAATAGTGAGTTTTGGGGCTATTTAGATATAAAAGGATTTATATAGATAGGATAAGGTATTTTTAGGGAATTATTAACATAAGTTAGAATTTAACATGACAAGGGGAAAATGAGTACACAAAAATACACTAAATGACCAAGTAAATTGAATGAATAAAAGCATAGCTTATTATTCTATCATTTCACCAATTTACTTAGGATAGAGTGTTTTTTGAGGGTTTTTGTATTTTTATAAATGAAGTTAATTAAATGGGATTTTAAGCTTCCTTAATTAAGAAGGATTCTTTACTTATGAAGATGACTTAAATTTATGAATGAGGGATAAATAGAGGTAAAGGGGATTTTATCATAAGAATCCAACATTTTCCACTATCCAGCCATCAAGCCTTGGGTCCGGTCCCAACAAAAGTCAGAGAAATGCTCTGAGCCTCTTTAACTGGAATTATAGAATACTGAATACCTACAGGGGAAGGGAAATTAGTGATTTTTTCCCGTGATGAATATTTACATGCTTTTTCCCACTTCTTTCTACCTACCCAACTTTTACTCTAACATTTTTTCCTTCCTTTTAGCAGGTGAATTTAAGCTTGCTACCTTGAAACATTTTATTCTTTTTGAAAGCATAAAATTATCTAATTCTACCTTATTTAATTCGAGGGCTCAGATTAAACTGATGAGCTCCTAATTATTCTCTACCTATCTATTATTTGTTAGGATTAAACTATCTGGCAAAACTTTATTCACTATCTAAAACATGGAAATTGAAAACATGACAAGTCAAGTTTAAATAGTTTAACTCATCATGGATTATGGCATTTATTGACACTCAGCCATAATCATTTTCAAAAAGTAAAAAATAGTGGAATTTGGACTTGCACACTTTCATGTTTTATTTTCATAATTTTTCTTTTGGGGTCTATATTTTCTAAGTCCTTTGATCTTTCTTTTAGGACTTTTTTATCCTCTTTTGATTTTTATTTTTATTTTTTATTATTATTTTTAAATATGGGAAAACATCTTGCAGAAATCAAGGTATGTACATATTTTACAAGGCTATCAAAACTCAATTCAAAATTATGAATCCTATATTTATAAGACCCTAACAGGTACCTTTAGCCTTTCTAGTCGAATGAAGATTTCATAAATCCAATTTACACACTTTACAATTTGTAGGGTTAAACCCTCTTAGTGAGAGACTTTTTTTAATTAACCGGATCTTGTGAATCTTAACAGAATTTTTATTGACTTCAAAAAAATACATCAACACCAATTTATTCTAATTTATTCTTCTTTGATGACTATTCCATTAGGGATATGATTATATTTAAACCTAATTTGTTATATTTATAGGCTTAAACTCTTATTGAGCTCATAAATTTTTTATAGGCTTAAACTCTTATTGAGCTCATAAATTTGCTATAGTGAATTCTTAAAAAGTTTGTTTTCACTAAAATAGATAAATTAATTCTTGATTCACATAGTCTTATGGATAGGAAGACACACAATTCTCCTTCCCTTTCGAAGTCTCCAACTCAGAGTTAACCCTTTATTGAAATACGATTAGTTATTAACTTAGTATAAGCAACTTCTTTCATCATAGTTGATCCTTTATCTGATTTGAAGTCTTTGTCAATGATTTTATGTTAAATGGTTTTATATGCATCCCATCCCACTAATATTGTACCACCATGATAGTGAACCGTCCCTCCTGAATTGGGATTGAATCTTTATGATCCACCCAAAGAGCTTACTAATATGTTCTACTACAATTTTAGAGATGGTATCAAGTTTATATAATATAAAATATAATAATTCATTAATATCCGTAGCTCATACTCATGTTATATGTGAGGATGTAGTTGTCTTGTTATTTATCCAAGACTTTGAAGGAGACGTAGTTTAGTGGACTCAATCACTTTCCATAAGATATATACATAATTAATTGGAATAAATGAAATCATCACTTCAAGGAGAAATGTCAATGAAGGGAAGACATCCATTCATTTTTAAAAATGTTTAAAATTACTACTATTTATGATGTTAAAACAATCAAATTGTTTACCATAACCCTTTATAAGATACCCAATGATTCCCATCCATATAATAGTAACCTCTTTCTCTACGATGTTTTTCTCATTTCTATCATACTCTTAATATATACTAAATAATAAAGGGGTCAACTACACCAAAGTATTTATTGATGAAACCCTCACACTAGAGTGGTGGATGGAAGAATCAAGTATTTCACATTTCAACTCACCCTACATTCAACCAAGAAACCCCATAACGAACTGAAAGATGAATTTTTTAGCAATTTCAATATTATAAAGTTGCTTATATACATTAATAATGGAATCATAATGGTAAGAGAATTTGTGGTCCAATTGAGTACCCAAAAAAAAGTAGTCCAAAAATTTCCAATGAAAATTGTATATTTATCACTTACAATAATTTCGGGGATTACATTTACACTATAAATTATTTCCATGAAGATTGATAATACTGTACTTGCTTTAAAAGAATGAAAAAGAAATAAAAAATGGGAATACTTTGTGAGACAATCCACTAATATCATGATAACATTCTTTCCTTCAATCTTGATTAGACTTGTAATGAAATCCTCTAAAACCTCTTCCTAATGTTGATTTAGTATGCCTAATAATTGTGAGATCCCTTTGTTCTTGATTTTTTCTCCCTTATTTTGTTTGAAAATCACACATTCAACAAAAGAAAAAAAAATTAACATTATATTTAATAACTTCCGAGAATAAATACTTCTTCATATTGCGGTAAGTTTTAAATAACCTTGAATGTCCTACTATAGAAGTGTGCAATTCCAAATGGACATTTTGTTTGAATTAAGATTATTGCATAATTATATGTGGTCTTTATGCCACAATAAATCATTCTTCCACACAAATTTATTTAATGCACTTGGGTCCCCATATAGTTGTTGAACGATCTCGCTTACATTATTCCCTTCTTCTTCCACCTAGTCCAATTGCATATAGGAAATAACATGCATTAAAAAATTTGTATCTTTCTATTTACTTCAACGTGCATTCACTGTGATATTTTATTTTTTTGATTTTATATATAATCAAAATCCATAACCCAACATTTTTATAATCCTTTTTCATTATTATTTTGAAGATAATTATTATTCCAAGAATTTCTTCAAACTATCATGATCTACTTTTACATTGAAATGTCTTCATATTAGGTACGGTAACCATTATTAACTATATGTATTATGACCAACATCTATTTTCATAAATGGGTTTTAGTAAGTTATTTCTTATAAACCATATAATTTCAAAGGTAAGGGGCCTTCCTTCTTGAATTAAAGTTACACCAATGTGATGTCCTGACGAATCACACTCCATAATAAGTGTTATGATCCATACACCTTACAAATTTTAAGAAACTAATAATTACAATCCAGTTCAAGGGGGAAACCTTCCTTTGCAATGAAAACAAAGTATATATAAGATTTTGTGAGCCTAAGAATAGTTCTCCTTGGTATGTGTGTGTGTAGAGAGAGATAGAGAGAGGGTTAAATTATAATGAAAGTTTCTAACCTACATAAAAATATAACGTTATAAGTTTAATAAATCAATATATAAGGATTAAGAATCAATTTTAGGGTTAACATGGAGATTTTCTAGGGCCAATTTTAAATCTCCCGTTCAAACAATTGTTTTCCTCAATGTTTCACTAACTTTATGTGTTTATGAATGAAAAAATCATCTTTCCATGTCACCTCTTCCATTGGAAGCTTCTTCCATTTGATGAGGAAATAAATAAGTACTTGATTTCTCAGTTGCTTAATCTTTATTTCTTTGATTTATTTTGGTTCTAGTATGGCATTCCCTTATTTATTAAGCTCTGGTAAAATCATTTGGACAAGGACCTTGTCACCAATTACCTTCCTCAATCAAGAAACATGGAAGATTGGGTGCACATGTGAATATGGAGGAAACTCCAGTTTGTAAGTCATACTTTCAATTGTCTACAATACCTTATAAGCACCATAATGCCTTAGTGCTACTTTACTATCCTTTTTTTTTCTTGAGGGAAAATTTTTTATATTGTTGTAGCCTCATCAGTACCCAATATCCCATTTCAAATTCCATTTCACTATGATGTTGATATGATTTTTGTTTCATCCTATTTTGTGTTATAACTAAGTTGTGATTGAATTGTGTTGTCATTGATTGAAAGGGAAAAAATTGATGGAAAGGCCAAAGAAGATGATGAAAAAGGTGTTGAAAGGCTCATATGTTTCCAAGAAAATTAGTGACTGGCAATTAGTCATAGGTGGAGATAATTTGATGCCATTTTTAGTACAACGGATCATTACAAATGCAGAAGAAACCAAATTGGATGAATAGATCTCTAAAAGATATTTCGAGCACAGTATGTGGAAATCCAAACTTCCTGGATCAAAATTTAGATCCATTCAATGCCAGGGACCCCAAAGTCAAACCTTGTAGATATAAAGTCATTAGATATCCTTTTGGACCATGTTTAGTTTTGGTGCACAACTAAACATAGCAGAGTAGTTAGTAGAAACCCTATCTAGAGCTCTAGGCAGACATTGAGAAAACCTCACAGTGCAGAGAAGCATTTATATTGGTTTTAGGTGGAGCCCCCATTACAAGTCAGCTTGACGGTGGGAGCATAACGATTTTACCCCAAAGAAACCTTAAGGATAACTTAAGGGAATTAGGGAGATGATGTTAGCTAGGAAAAGGTGGCTTGACAACAACACAGTGGAAGCATTGATATTGGCACAAGTTTAAAGCAAGAGGACCTCACTTGACCACTTAGTCTGATAGAGTATCCCAGAAGCGAAAAGGCGTGCATAAAATATTGAAGGCTAGGGACGAGTCAGAGCTGGGACAACTTAGTGAAGAATGAGCCAGTAGAAATATAGCTGGGAAAAGTGGAGAATGGAGAAGAGGCAAGCCATGACCCTTATAATTTTTAGAAAGGAATATGGTGAAAAACAAGGCTTGAGACCTTTCTCTCTCCTCTCTAACAAAAGGACAAGTGGAACAAATTAATTGTTATATGCACATCATGGTAGTACAAGTGGATAATGATGTCAGTAGTGACATGGACCAACTGGAGCATGACACATGGTAGCTTTTTTTGGAATGTTTTGGGTGTCAAGTGGGCCATTTTCAGGTGACATGTGGACAAATCACAAAGTGATATGTGGTAAATGTGACATCAACATGAGATCATGTCATTGGCAGGACCCTGAATGGTTCAAGAAGTGATCATAAGAAGTTATGGGCTAATTGGTTGTTGGGTGTGCATGGGAAGTTTCAAAGAATAGTCAGCCTGACCTATCATTTATGGGTTGTTGAATGCAGGTGGTGGATTTGATAGGACAAATCAACCCTCAAGGTAAAGCCCAAAGGTAAATATAGGTGCACAAAGAAGAATCGTCAAGAGGCAAGCGTCAAGACATGAAGGCGGTACAATTGGTAGAGAAAAAAACATTGGGAGAAGTGCAAAGGTGGACCCACTGAAACAACTCAGCTCGTAGGATAGACCCTGAATTTAACACAAAGGTGCAAAATTTTTATGGTAGGGATTTATGGAAAGTGACAGAATGGGAGATGGAAATATTCCCACCAAGTGATAATTCCGTCAAGTAACAAAAAACATGTCGAGGATGTGGTTTTGTGGTGTTTTAATGTTTTAAATAATCAAGGCCCAACAAAAAGGTTTTGCATTATAAAATAAGTTATTGGGGCTTATTGTAATATCGGGTCTATGTCTTAATTTTTTTCATGTAGTGGATCCTTGTCGAAGCCCTAAAAGGCAGGGCAATTTCTTGGGATGAGATGTATATCACGACGGTGTTTTGTAGTGGCATTGTATTGAAAGAATTTTTGCCTATGTTAAAGTGCTTTAGGCACACAGATGAATGGGTCAGAAGCTAAATAAGCTAGTGTTTTGAAATAAATGATATGGCAATGTTTTTTCATAGATCAATGAGTCGACAACTTTGAGTTTGGAAGCTATGCTAAACATAAAAATGAGCACCAAAGTTTCTAAAGCAGACATGAATGAGGTAAGTGGAAGCATTTGGAGGCATGGATGAGTTAGGTGGATTTTTTTGAATTTTTTCCAAATATAGTGGCAATTAAAGTTGGAAGTGGAGTTAAAAGCCCAACTAAAACCTGTAAAGTGCCAAAATAACAAAATTTGGAAATTTAACTTAGATATTGAGCCCAAAATAGCAGAGCAGAGGTTGATAACTTGAAGTTCATATTTATAATATTGAAATGAATAGGAAAACTAAAAAAATTAGAATAATAATGCAATGATTCAAAGTGAATTTACCTAAAATATCATGCCAAAAATAACCAGTCAAAAAAAATTATAAGTGTAATTGATGCGAAATTTTGAGAGACTTGGTGCAAGAATTTATGGTGAAGCGAGGTTCTGGTATGTTGGTGTGGATGGTGTATTTATCAGTAATCAAATATTGTTGAAGATGTTTTAGTGAGTGTGTGAAGGGACAAATTAATTTATTTTTGAGTTGACATTCATGGTTCTAGTGTGAAAATGAACCATTGATATCAATAAAGTTGTAGCTTGCATATGAGGGGTTGTAGCTCCTTCCAGTACATGCTAGTAAATATTTTCGGTTGTATCTCCATTCAGTTGTAGCTAATAAATTGGGGATTTGTAGCTTCCTACTAGTTGTAACGAGAGAAATTTTTAACAACAAATTGTAGCTTTCCTTGTGAAGGAATTGGAGACTCTAGTTTGAAGAATTTGTATGTTCCTTGTGTTATTGATAATATTTCATGTCATGGTCATGTGAATGAATTTTTGAATTTATTTATGGTGTCTTACTATCATTTCATAAGTGAAATAAGGTTGTTAAATTATGAAAAATCATATAATATTGATTCACCCACCTCTCAGTATTGTCCCGGTTTATAACAATTGGTATCATAGAAATTTTACTTCATATTAGTTTAAAAACTGGAAGAAAGATCAAGGACCATGGAAAACTAGGAAGGAGGATTTACCAATAGGGAACATATGTTCAATGGAACAAATTATGTATTTTGTAAAGTAAGGATGAAGACTTGGAGTTGATGTATGCGGTATTGTGGAAGAAGAATATCAAAGGCCTCCAATAGTGATTACCAAATATCAGAACATGGAGTTTAAATTTGATGTTAAATCCATGAATGCCATGCTTGCTCGCCTACCTGAATCAAATCATGCCAAAGTAATGGACTACACATCTACCAAATTTATCTAGGACAATATGAGTAGCTACTATGAAGGTGACAGTAAGGTAGAGAAAGCTAAAATTTGAAGTTTTAGAATGCAATTCGAGTCTTTGAGGATACATGGTGATGAATATATTGCAGAATATTTTTTAAGAGTTAATAAGATTGTGAATACTATAAGACACCTTTATGAGAGGTTGGATGAAGTTGTAGTAGTTCAAAGGTGTTGAGATCTCTTCTTGAGAGGTTTAATCCCAAGGTTTCAACCATTGAATAAATGACCAATCTGAACAATCCCATTGTAGACCAATTACTTGGCATCCTTACTGCCTATGAGATGAGCATATCAAATGCCAACCTTGCAACAAAAAAATCAAGATTCAAAGTAGATAGGAAGCCCAAGGAAAAGTATGATGATTCGCGTTTTGAATCATATGAAGAAGAATCAAAGTTTGTGAGGAAGCTCAATAGAGGCTCAAAAAATTATAAAGGTAAGCTACCTTTTAAATTCTTTAATTGTGGAAAAGTTGGTCATTATGCTTCAAAATTCCTTGAAAAGAAGAAGAAGGATTATGATCCAAGAGAAAATTTTAGGAAAGTGAAAAAGGATAGAAAGAAGGCTAAAAATAGAGGTATTTATGTTCAAGAATACAAATCCTCTAAAAGTTAATCCAACCAATCCTCAGATGAGGACATAAATGATGAAATCCCAAAATAATTCATGCTTATGTCCATAAAAAAATTTATAAGTCGAAGTTATCAATTATGATCATTATGATTCCAAAGTAAATCTAGAAGAAGAATTGGTAAGTGCAATTGAAGAAATAGAAAGACTGAGGAAAAAAAACTCCCTAAAGGAGTTATTTATCAAGGAAAAAGGTGAAGTTGTTGAACCATTGCTTCTGAAAATTTAAAAAGGTAAAAGGACAACTACCTTTCTACTTGCAACAAGACAAGGAACTGTGCGGTAGCAAAAGGACACCATGCATCAAAATAAGAAATTAAATAATGATAAAAAACAACAAATTAAAGGGAGAAATTTTGTGCAGGAAAGGAACATAGCTGCGACGACAGATCGAAATACACAAAAATTAGTCTAACCAATCAATAGAGGACAATTTTTTAAGTATGATGATATATTTCTAGGGTATTGCCTCACCTGCACTAGTTATGGGCATAAAGAAACCAATTTTAGAGTGAATTTATCCTACATGTAGCTCAGATCAAGAAGAAGAAATCAACAGATCTGATAAAGGAATAGAAAACCCATGTACAAAAAAGCAATTTATCCCTTGAAGTGTCAAATTTTTGGGCATATAGTTGTTGTTTGCAGACTTAAGGATAAGAAGCCTAAACTAGTTATTGAAAAAATCGGTCAAAGCCTCAAGATCTAGAGAAAAAAGGAGAATACATAGTAATGTATTTTTTTTTATATGTTCATAATGAAGGCAATGATTGGTATGTGGATAGAAGTTGTTCCAAGCACATGTTAGGAGATAGAAGAAAGTTCTCAACATGGAAACAAATTGATAAGGGTAATGTAAACTTCGATAACAATGCGCCTCGTAATATTATTGGAAAATGATTAGTTAGTATGTAAAATGGAAACAATAAAGACAAGAATGTTTTATTTGTTCATGGGTTGAAGAACAATTTTCTTAGTGTGTCTCAGATGTGTGATCAAGGCTATGGTGTTATTTTAAATCTAAAAATAGTCAAATCAAGTCTACAGGCACAGGTGAAATAGTGGTTGAAGCTATGAGAATAGACTCTAATGTTTATGTTCTAAAAAACATAAAGGAGTTACTTATCAAATATTTATGAGAGTTGGTTGTGGCATAGGAGAATTGGAAATTTAAATTTTGATTAAATAGTCAAACCGAGCAAGAATAATGTTGTCATAGATTTACCTGGGCTTTCAAAACTAGAGAATATGATTTGGAAGTATTGTCAATTGGGTAAGAAAACTCTAGTTCCATTCATGTCTAAGGAGAGATCATCATCAAATACACTTCAGTTAGTACACATGGAATTGTATAGACCATCACAAAATCAATCAACCACAGGTAAATTGTATTTCATGCTAATAATTGATGATTTCAAGAGGATGCTATGGGTTTATTTTCTTAGAGATAAATATGAAGCCCTTGAAATGTTTAAAGATTTAAAATCTATGGTTGAAAATGAAAATAACTACAAAATAAAGAGAATAAGATCTACTAATGGAGGAGAGTTTACTTGAAAAGAGTTTGATGAGTTTTGCAAGAAGCGTGGCATCAAAAGGAAATTTAGTATAACAAAGACTCCACGAAAGAATGGTGTTGCAGAGAGAGAGAAAACAAATATGTACAATAGTTATCAAGAGCTATGATGGATGAAAGGAAAGTGTAGCAAATTTTTTGGGCTGAAGAAATTCACATAGTAGTGGCTATTCTCAACAAATCCCATTTCATACAAAACATTGACAAAACTCCCTATGAGATTTAGTATGGTAGACCTGCAACAATCAAGCATTTTCAAGTTTTCGGTAGCAAATGCTACATCAAGAGGAATGATTACAAGTTTCGTAAGTTAGAGACAAAGGTTGATGAAGTTATTTTCCTTGAAATTTCTCAACAAAACAAATGATATAGATGTTATAATAAAAATTCCAAGTTTTTTTATTTATTGTATTAATGTCAAAGTGGATGAATATGAGGACAAACAGTCGACAAGTACTAGTGCTAATGAACCAGTTACCAATAATGAGGAGAACCATGAGCCACTTTCAGAAGAAGACACTGAATATCCCTCCAGTCCCTAAATCAAAGACCCTTCAAGGTACGCTCGAAAATATCACCTAGATCCAGATTGTTAGTGATTTAAAAATAGGTGTACAGATAAGACGAAAGTTGTTATATCCCCCTGCGCAAGAACATGTAGCCCTATTTTCAATGAATCACCAACATTTTATTATACTTTATATAGATCTATCATTGGAAACCTATTGTATTTGATAGCTTCACAACCCAGTATTATGTAAGTCATTGTTATTGTTGGAAGATTTCAATCAACCCCTAGACAGAGCCATCTTCTAGTAGCCAATAGGATTCTCATATATCTCAGAGCCACAATGGATTATGGATTGTGGTACCCAAAACATAAATATTTTCAATGATTTTTTATATTGATGTTGATTGGGAAGGTGATGTAGATGACCGAAATAACACTAATGGCGATGCATTATTTCTTGGAGAATGTCTAGTTTCATTGTTGAGAAAGAATAAAGCTTCCATCTCTTTATCTACAACTGAAGTAGAATATATTACAACATCTTATTTTTGCACTCAACTATTCTGGATGAAGTAGACATTGAAATATGTACATGTGTTTTATTATTAGTCTATACCCATGATTTGTGACAACACAAGTTCCATAAACATGTCAAAGAATCCATTGTTCCACTCCAAGACAAAGAATATTCCAATCAACTACCATTTATTGAGAGAGAAAGTTTCCAATGAGTTTTTTAAGCTAGAATATGTTCCTAAAAAATAAAAGGTTCCTAATATTTTCACCAAACCCCTCCTAAGAGAACAATTTGATTAGTTGAGGAAAATATTAGGAGTTCTTCCTCTTGCCTCCCTCCACTAGCTCTTCCTTCAAGAGGAAAAAAGGTAGCTGGTATACCTTCAACGTATCAAGATGAAGCTGTTAGGTCCATAGGATCAACAAGACATGAGAATATTATTGACAAGTGGAGTAAAGTTTACGGGGAGTCCATTAGTCTCTTTAACATTTATTCCAAAGGGGGAGATGATTTGTTGATCAAACAAAAGAAAGAAGATTCTTGGAGTAGTCATGGTGCAATAGAATAACAATAACATCAAAAAAATAGTACAACACTAGAGAAGTGTATCTCATGGAGAGCAAAATTAAAATGAGAGATATGCATCTGAAGGAAAAATTTGAGACAATCATAGTTGGTAGGTCTTCATGAGGATGTTTTTTTTTTTTTTAATCATGGTTTTTCCATCAATTCCAAAGGGGAATAATGTTAGAATTGTGTTGTTATTGATGGCAAAGGAAAAACATTGATGCCCAAGGAGAAGAAGATGATGTAAAATTTGTTGCAAGTGTTGGGTGCTAAAAGGTGTCTTTTAAAACTCCTAATTGCCTCACATTAATTATCAACCTGGGTAAGTCTTTTTGTTTCAAGAGTGTACACAATATGTGCAAACTATAATCCAAAGAGTAATGTTTCCTAAAATGTAGTATAGATCTTGGCACAAGAATAAATGGAAGCATCTAATAAACTCTAATTGCAATTATTAAAGGGAATATCAAAGTGCAATCTTCTATTGAAATCAAATCTTACAGCAATCCAAATAATGGTATCATCAGCCGAGAGCACATTAATAATAAATCACTCCTACTTAGCTAATTCAATCTAGATTATACTAATTTCTGCAAAGCAATTAAGACAGAAACGATATCACTTCTGAGAGTCTCATAGCAATAATTAAACTCTTACAGATGATTTAAGAAATTCAATGCGTTGTCTTAAATAACTTACGCTGTAATGAACAAGATTCAGATCAAATGGTAACGAAATAAATCATAAATAGAACACATAATATCTTAGTACAAGAAAATAATAAATAGCTAATGAAATGAACTCACGGTAACAAGAAATTATCAAATCAATCACACGCTACAAGAATCAGAAATATAACACAGGGAAGCAGTTAACTCTACTAGGGACCGGGCCCTTAGCCACCAGTAGGCACTGCTAAGCTACTTCAGATAATGCGAATGAAAACAAAAACTTCAATTATTCATCAAACTTGAGTAGCATTACAATATAATTCTGTATTTTCATAGCTACGTTCTGTCCATATTATTCTCATAAATAAATCTATATTCCCTTTCATAATTCCTCTCTTTGATTTATGTTTTTTTCATTTAAATACGCATAGAGTAGAGAGAAGTTACAACAGAGATGATTACAAAATGATCCCCATAACAAAATTGGATTGTTCATAACCAATTTATCAGCAAGATCATATCTGAAATATCTTTCCATCAATCATTCAATAGGAATAAGTCGAATTTGGTATTGCAACTAAGATAATTTGGAAAACGGCCACAACAGTGAATCTAGGAAAATCGTCTTCATAGAACCTTCCGTTTCTCTTAATACGAACCAAATTTGGGAAAAATTCTCCTTTGAAAAGTTAATTCGGTCTGTTCTAGACAAAACCCATGTTTCAAATTTTCCATATTCTTCTCCATTTGCCGACAACATCCAATACAAAACTGTCACTTTTTATTCTAACGAATTTTTGAGTTGGAATATTTAATGATGAGATGGAGATCAAATCTGCAATATGGAGAATATCTTGGAGGCTAAAATGGTGAGTGATGTTACAAAAAAATTATTAATAAACCATCATTGGTAAAATCATGCATAATAATCATCGATTTATTAAAAATAAAGGAGAATAAATAATATTTATCCATAAGAGCATAAATAATTATAAAATGGAATTATATGATAAACCATGATAAATTACGTGATAAAGAATGGTAGAAATGGATGCAATAGGTGTTAAAATGTGATAATAATAATGACAAACTAGCGGCCCAAAATCAAGGTTTGGGTGTTTCCAAGAAGATTGGTGACGAAAGTAGTAAAGGTGTAGAGACTTTGGTTACATTTATTGTATAATAGATCATTCCAAATGTAGAATAAAACCACTTGGATGGATAGCGCTCTAAAATATCTTGCTAGTGGTATGTGGAAATCCATAAATGGGCTCTTCGATAAAAATTTATATCCATTCAAAGCTAGGGACCCCAAGGTAAAACCTTTTAGAGATAATGTGATTGGAGACCCTTTTGGATCATATTTAGTTTTGGTCGACAACCAAAGACAATGGATTAGTTGGCAGAGCTGCTATCCAAATATTTTTGCAGAAATGGAGAAGATATCACAGTGGGAGGAATAATTGCTATTATTTGTAGGTGGAGGCCTCATAAAACTCATATTAATGGTGGGAGCCCAAGGGTTTTACCATGGATAAGCCTTAAGGAGCTCTTAAGGGAATTAGCGAGATGACGTTAGTCGGGCAGAGGTGGCCTGATAAAAACACAATGGAAGCATTGATACTAGTACAAGTTTGAAGCTGGAGGACCCCACTTGATAGCTTAGCCTGACAAATTATCCTGTAAGTGCAAAGGCGTGCATAAAATATTTAAGGTTAGGGGTGAGTCAGAGCCGGCACAATGTAGTGAAGTAGGAGCTGATATAAATACAACCGATTAACGTGGAGAAAGGAGAAGAGGCATGCCATGAACCTTAGAATTTTTACAAAGGAATATGGTGAAAAACTAGGGTTTAGGACCTTTCTCTCTACTCTCTAACAAAAGGACAGATGGCATAATTTGATTGGTCAATGCACACATTGGTAGTATAAGTGGATAATGATTTTAACAGTGATGTAGTTGAACTGGAGCGTGACATGTCGTAGGTGTTTTTGGCCTTAATAAATGGCCAAGTGGGACATTTTTGGGTGACATGTGGACCACTCACAAATAAAAATGTGGCATATGTGACATCAACATTGATGTCATCACGCTGATAATAATTTGAAAGGTTCAAGAATTGCACAAAAGAAGAGTTATAGGTTGACTAGGTGTTGGGCATGCATGCAGGTGTCAGAGAAAAATCAGCCCAACCTAAAATTTATTGTTCATTGAATATAGGTGCTGGCTCTCATAGGAAAAGTCATCCCTCAAGGTAAATATAGGCCCACAAAGAAGAATAATTGAGAGAGATGTGCTAGGACATGGAGGCAGTACAGTTGGAAGAGTAGCGGCCAATGGGAGAAGTGGAAAGGAGAACCCACTGAAACAACTTAGCCCGCAATATAGACCCCATAGATAATACAAAGGAGAAATTTTTTTATGGTTGGGATTTATGGAAAATGACGGAGCAGGAGATAGAAATTTTATCGTAAAGCGACAATTCCATCAAGAAACAAAAAACATACCCAGGACACGGTTTTGTGGTTTTTTCAAGTGTTAAAGAACCAGGCCCAACAAAGAGGTTTTACATTATAAAATAAGTGTTTAGGGCTTAATATTGCAAGACCGGGTCTACAATATTGATTTTTTTCATGTAGTGGAGCCTTGAAGAAGCATTAAAAGACAAAGTAAGCACTTTACCTAATATTTATATCGTGGTGGTTTTTTGTAATGGAATTGTATTGAAAGGATTTGGGCCTATGTTAAAGTGCTTTGGGCACACGAATGAAAGGGTCAGTATCTAAATAAGGCAACGTTTTTAAATAAACAATATGGAAATGTTTTTTCTTGAATCAATGAGTTTTCAACTTTCAGTTTTGAAGTTATGCTAAACATAACAACAAGCGCCAAAATTCCTAAAGAAGGCATGAATGAGGTAAGTGGAATAATTTGGTGGAATGGATGCGTTAGGTGGATTTTTTGGAATTTTTTCCAAATATAGTGGAAAAAAAAGTTGAAACTGGAGTTAAAAGGCCAACTAAAACCTATAGAGTCCCGGAATAACAAAAATGGAATTTTAACTGAAAGATTGAGCCTAGAATGGCAGAGTAGAGCCTGATAACTTGAAGTCCAGATTTAGAAGACTTAAATGAATAGGAAAAAAGAAAAAAATATAAGACTCATACAAAGATTCAAAGTGAAGTTAACTAAAATCTCATGGCAAAAATAATTAGTCAAAAATCCTTAGAAGCATCATTGATTGAGGAATTTTTCAAGACTTGCAATAGGACTTTATGGTGAAGTGAGGTGTTTGCGTCCTAGTGTGGATGGTGTATCTCTTAGTAATAAGAGATTGTGGAATATGTTTTGGTGAGTATGTGAAGCGACAAATTAATTTATTTCTGAGTTGGAATTAATGGTTCTAGTGTGAAAATGGATGAAAAATGAAGCATTGATGTCAATAAAGTTGTATCTTGCATATCAGGGACTGTAGCTCCTTCCAGTAGGTGTTGGTAAATATTTAGGGTTGTAGTTGATAAATCAGGGAGTTGTAGCTTCCTGCTAGTTGTAGCCAGAGAAATTTGTAACAAGTTGTAGTTTTCCTTGTGAAGGAATTGAAGATAAGTTTGAAGAATTTATGTGTTCCTTGTGATACTAAGATTTTTTGATGTCATGCCCATGTGAATGAATTTTTAAAGTTATTTATGGTGTCCTAGTGTCCTTGGATAAGTGAAAGAAATTTTTTAAATTGTGAAAATTCCTACAAGACTTTTTCACCCCCCCACTCACTATTGTCTTGGTTTATAACAAGTTTTCCTTTAATAGTTTGACAACCTTTTATCGGTACCCTATGTGGTACTCCACTAATTGATAATTTATACTCCCTTTCAAGGTGATGTGATGGATGGAGGATGATATACATAAAATTCCATAAATGGGGATATTCGTGATGAAATATGGAAGGATGTGTTATACCACCATTCTACCAAGGACAACCACTTGATTAATTACATCTATTTTTTATATGTAAATAAACACATATAACCTTCTAAAAATTTATTCATAATCTTAGTTTTCCCATAATATTTAGAATGGTTGGAAGAGTTGTGAACCAATTGAGTTACCAATCAAGAAAATAATCGTGCAAAAATTTATAACAAAAAATGGTTCTCTATCACTTAAAATAATCTTCAAGATTCCATGTGGCTTTTGGATTGCTTCCATGGATGATTCTTCTATTGTACTTGATTTAAAAGGATGAGAAAGAGAAAAAAAATGGTATAATTTTTCATTCTATCTACCACTACATTATTTCGATTAAATCTAGGTGAACCTATAATACAATCCATGAAAACTTCTTCCCAGTGCTATATTTATATGACTAATAGCTACAAGAGCTATACAGTTTTAGTTGTTTATTCCTTATTATATTGGCATACCACACATTCAACTCCAAATGTTTTCACATATTCTTTAAGACCTTCCATTTTTTTTTTTTTTAAATCTCATGGTATGTCTCCAAGAACTTTGAATGTCCTCCTATAGGAGAAGTGTGTAATTCCATAGTGATATTCTATTTGAATTAGCAATTCTTACATAAGTGATCTCTTTATACCACAATAAAATCATTCTTCCACATAATTTCTTATACTATATCATGGTCCTCCTAGATTTGTTGGTTGACCTTTCATACCTTTTAATGTTGTTTTCATTGTGCCCTTTATTCTTCAACTAAACCATATTGTGGAATAAAAATAATGCATAGTAAGCCTTCCATGTCTTCCTCTTTCCTTGAGAGTCAATTTATCACAATATCCCCTCCCCCCCCTTTTTTGATAATTTTAAACTCATATCCTAGAATTTTTGTAACACATTTTTGTTTCTCCTCTAAATATAGTATTTGTTCCAAGAATTAATTGAAACTATCATGATCAATTTTTACTTTGAAGTATCTTCCTATTAGGTATGGATGCCATTTCTTAACTCCATGAAGTATTGCCAACATTTATTTTTCATAGGCTGGTTTAAGTAATATATTTACTTTAATTTATCTACATTCAAAAGGTAAAGGGCCTTCCTTCTTGAATAAAAACATGCACCAATTAAATTCTTTTTTGAAGTCAAGTGTGGTTAGGATGGGAGTTGTATGCATATCTTCATTAAGTTTTTTAAAACCTTTAGTTTCTTATTTAGTCCATGAAAATTATTCCTTCCCCAATAATTTCATTAGAGATGCTACTATTTGACCATTATTATTTACAATGATCTTACAATAATATCCTATCAATCCTAATAATCATTTTAGTTTCTTTAAGGTCATGTGTATTTTTCGTTCCATCATATCTTTGATTTTGTTATAGCCACTTTGAAACCTTCATGATATAAAAGATGACCATGATATTTTTCTTCAACCCAAAAAGGCTTTGCATATAGTTGGTTCTCTTCCAATAGTGTTAAAACCTTGTCAAAATGTTGTAAATTATCTTCCAAATATGTTTTATAGATTATTATGTCATCAAAACATACTAACAAAAATTTTGTAAGGAAGGATTGGAAAATAGAATTCATTAAGCTTTGAAACATTGAAGGTGAAATAGTAAGTCCAACTGGGATAACCAAAAATTCATAATGAAGTTGATGTTTTCTAAAGGTTGTTTTGGGAATGTCTTCTTGTCTCATTTCAATTTGATGATATCTCGAATGGATATATAACTTAGTAAAGAAAATTTGTCAGTGCAGTTCACATAATATTTTATTGATAACAATAATGGAAAATTTATCTTGAATTATCATTTTATTTAGTTTGTAATTTATACACATATCCCATGAATCATCATTTTTTATAACCATCACCATTGGTGAAGAGAAACCACTTTGGTAGGGTTGAATAATATCAACCTCTAGAATTTATTGATCCATATGCTCAATGGCAAGATTTTGTGCATATGGATACCTAAAAGGCATAATTTTAGTTCGTACACTTCCATGGTACAAATTAATAGCATGGTTATGATCTTGAGTAGGTGCAATACCCATATACATCTCTCTCAATAACATGGAATTATTGTTGACAACATTTTGGAAATCCAATGGAGAAAAGGATATATCTATTTGAACATATATTGAGCACAAATGTCTAATTAAACCATGATGTCCATTTTTGAATATTTTTTTCATGCTATTAGAGATTATCTCTTTATAGGGCTTCCCTTGGATACCTCTAATGTCAATTTCTTTTCCTTTTGAGGAAAATATCATGAAAATATCTTGAAAATTAAGACTCATTGTTTCCAATTAGTATAATCAATAGACCCCTAATAAAACATAAGAACCACCCATATAGATTTTTATCATGGGGCTAAACAATAAATAATCCCCATACTTAGCTTAATACTATGAAACTCCCTATGAAAATTATGGTCCCTCAAGCTACAATCATTATTTGAAATTATGGTGTTGGATATGAAAATAAATTGACATGTTTTTCCAATTTGTAATTGATGAAGTTTTGGGTACTACATAAATCAATAAACATGATTACCTTTATTTAATATATAATTTTATCTTGAGGGTTTTTAGAGTACTGATACTAGCCAATGCATGAAAAGTTATTGTTGGAGTAGTATCTTCTGGCTCTATATTTTATGATGATTCTGATTCTTGAAATTCTTCCTCTTCACAGTCTATGTAGACTAATTTATTCTCATGGAATTTATTTCCCTTACTATATTTATTGTCACAATTGAAACATAATCCCTTTTCTCTTATTTCACCCATTTGATAAGGTATCAATATTTTCAATTGAGTGAGGTTAGGAGAGGGAGCATGATGTTCTCTACAGTTTTTAGTGACCACTCTTCTAGTAGCCATATTCTACTTTTAACATTTCTTTCCAGACTGAAAGCATGCTTTAGGTTTTTATAATGAAATAGATGCACCTCATGTTGTATGATTTCCTTTAAATTTCACATAAAGAGTTCTAATAAATTATCCTCTGAAATTTTCTTTACCATGAGAATCAAATTTCCAGATTGTCAAATGTGTTATTTGGCTGGAACCTTTCGTTGAATATTTACCAATTTATTAAAAAATATATTACTCTTAATAACATCATAATGTGATCTCAATTCCTGCATAAAAATGACCATGATATAGTATAATTATTTTTCCTTTTCACAAACCATTTATATCATACACATTTATCATGTCCTAAAAACGTGGATGCATTGTTTAGATTTTGTAAGGTCATCATTTGGTGTAGATCAAAGTATTTATCCATATGGAATATCCATGTTATATGATCATTACCATCAAACTTCCTCATATCGATCTTTGAAATGAAGTATTTCCATGGTTCTACGTTGAATCATCATTTATGTGGATCTTGAGGTGATGAAAAGTCATGATTTTGAGACTCAATCTTTATTTCCTCCACATTTTCATGATTTCCTTGAATATTGATATCTCCTTTAGGAAATTTCTCCTATTTTGTATGTAAGAGGAGGGTGGACATGGATTTTTTTAATTATTCCATATTATTTTCTATCTCATCCATTTTTTCTTCAAATTTATTTTCCACCTCTTCAATATAGTGATAGTTTTCTTCTCAACATTCCAAAAAAATCTTGATTTGAAACTTCTTGAATAAATGTTATAGAAAAAATTCTAAGATGACTCTTTTGAAGCAGAAAAATCCTAGGTTTCTATTCCCTGATACCATATCTTATAAACCATGTATCTTGAAAATGATAAGAATCAATCACTATAGTCCACTTCGAGGGTGAAACCTTTTTTACAATCAATGCAACATATAGGATAAGATTTGATGATGCTAAGACTATGTCTCTTTAGTTTATATGTAGGAGACTGCTTTTGCCGCTACTATACCCTCGAAAAAAATTTCCTACATCCAAATTTCAGACCCCACTTTCACTTTACATATTGTCGCTTCTAGTAGCATGAGTCTTTCATGAGCTTTCTCTATGTTCTAAAGTCCCTTTTAGAAGAAAACCAGAGTGTTGTCTTTGATCATGGAAATCATCACATATCACATAATCATAGTTATGTTTCATTTCAAGGGATAAATTTGGTGCTAATGAGTCCTACTTATCATATATAAATGTATTATACTCATTCCTAAAGTTTTATGCATTGTCGCACAAATGTTGTCACTTCCATCGCAAAGCATACCTTTAGTGTCACACTTAGGGAAAATTTTCACATTGTTGTTGCATTGATGGGATTATGTTTTATTTTTCTTTAGCAATAAATTTTGTGTCATTAGTTGTTCCAAGTGTGTGATCAAGCTCAATTTTTCCTAGTTCACTTTGACCTCACAGATCCCACCCTTAGCCAAATTTTGAAAACTTCCTTCCCAAAGAACTTGGCTTCACTTAACTCTCCTGAACTACGCACTCTGTAGTCTCAACCCTAAAACTCATATCTTTCCACTTGTAACTGTAGAATGAAAATTTTATTCCTTCCAAAACTTTGCACTGCACAGTCTTAGTGCTAAACCCTGACCTATTGAGCTCTGTAACTACGCAACCCTACCTCCCAGTTAGCTTCTTATGCACACTATGAAATGCCAATCCTCAAGCTTCTAGCCTGACCTATTGAATTTCACAATTGCACATGCCCTACGCCTCTCTCCCTCAAGAACTGTGTAGTGGGAAACCTCAAGCCTCAAGCCTTAAGCCTGAGTCCCGCCTCCTTGAGCCCCTAAACTGCGCAGTCACCCAACCCTGGCCTTCCAAATCTATGTTTTGTGTAGTATCTAACATCAATCCTGCCCCCTAACCTCTTTAGTTTCACAACTGTGCAATCCCTGATCTAGTCTCTCAGTTTAGCACTTAGTTCCAATTCAGTTAGTGATTTTCATGAATAGGGGTTTTTGAAGAGATGTTGTGTCATCATTAGTGGATTTAAGTTGTAGGTATTATATCTAGTCATGATAGGATGATGAGGAGGGAGATGATGAAGGAGACCCTGCTATAAGACATATTTGTAGCTGCAAAGTCAAAGTTGATCGTTGAACAAGGAGAAGAAGGGAAACTAGATTGTGACAACAACTAGAGACCAACATCATAGTGAAGACTACCTATCTTCAAGCCTTATGGAGGATGAAGGAGACGAACATGTACCATATCATAAAAATACAAAAAGATAGAAAAAAAATAATGGCTTGACATTTCCATATCATCATTCAATCTATGTCATCAATGTCATATAAAAAAATATCTGAGCGTTGAAGGAGAAGCCTCTTCAGAAGATGAATAAGAGGAGAAAAAATATGAAGACATGGATGATGCAACCGTATACTGGATGGATCAAGGACCACTCACTCTTCCGAAAAATCTCCGCAAGACGCCTAAACATCCGGAAAAGTTGTTGTCAAATTTTGATCTAGGTAAGAAGAACAAAGCTAAGTACCATCTAGATGCGTTATATGTGCATTTATGGATGCTTGAGGTATGTTTTGATGATGTTACTTGAAGAATATTTCCATACACTTTAGAAGGTATAGGTTTGTATGGTATCACAATCGTCCAACCAATTCAATCCATAGCTAGAGAGAGTTTAACAATCTATTTTTGGAAAAAATTATTGACGACACGACTCCCACCATGTTATTAAAAGAACTTGGGAACCTGAAAGACTACCAACAACAAGTATTTTAGGCCGCATTTTTTAAAAGAATAATAACCCTCAACTGAGAAAATATCCTCATATTTCTAACACAATGTTCAATATCGAAATCTTGGGCATGGATAATTTATGCACTTTTCATCAAGAGAAACATTTAGAGAATACATGCACATAGTAGAACCACAATATGAACACTATGATGAATAATATAGTTGATACTCTATTAACGAAAGAAAAACCTGAGCAGGTTGAAGAAACAAATGAACCTTCCAAGACCGAATAAAGTTCAGGTTTTGGACATTCAATGAAATTTTTCATTGTCATATGTGTTAAATAGATTTTTGATCAATCATTAGTAAGTGAAGCTCCTCCCAAGAAGTCAAATTACCGTTATAACTTAAGGAGAAAATGACCTATTTATGAGCAGGAAATTAAAAAGTAGTTACTATTTAGAATTGTACTACCTTCCAATCTAGCTCGGTGTTCATAGAAGAAGACTGGAAGTGTGCCTTTTGCTAAAAACACATCCAAAGCCAATAAAAACAAGTCCAGCACTCCTTATGAAATGGATAAAGTTACACCTCATGATTCATCAACATATCCCTTTAAGATAAAACATTGAATACAACATTCTTGAAGATATGAAAAGATCTCACCCTAACATTTCAAAATTCGAGATGCAAAGATAACGGGCCAGCGAGAACTAATTATCTAGGAACTCTCATCACACCCTTTGGCAAGTAAATAAGTTTTTTCTTCTCAGGTAATGTCTGGTAACTCTCACAATATCGTCGAATATATTGTTAATGCTATAAATTTTAGTTCTAACACTCTTTGACCCCTTTTCCTTTTAACTTTCAAAATTTTTAATTATAATTTCCATAATTGTTTTGTTGAATCTGTCACATTCATGAATGTTATGACATTTTATATGGCTAAGAAAATAAATTCTAAATGGGATAATACCGATGCATGGATCCTATATTTGGACAAATAGTGAAATCAACAATGTTATCATTCATTTGTCATGTGATCATCGAGTTCACTGGTGTATAAGTATCATAGTTGTGGACATTCCTGAAGCCCATCGTTTACTTCTTAGAATATATTGATCCAAAAAACTCCAAGAATACTTTGTGATAGACTGGTGTCACTTATGGCTTCCATACAAGGGCAGAAATAACCAAATTCGAGTTGAAATAAAGCCTTACATGAAGCATACCATGACACAACTTGAGGTAAAAAATGAACCAAGGGGATTCTCATATGTGCTTTTCAGAAACAGTTTTATAGAAGTAGATCAAAGATTTTATCTAGCATAGCATTCACCTATCCCACCTAATACATAGTTGGAACTCCTTCCTTGAAATCCAACTGGCGCAAATGACCATTGTACAGTAGATATAGATAGTAGTAGTGTAGGACATAGCTCTAGTATTTCTAACATGTGGATTTTATACTTTGATGGTTTCAAAACACATGAGGGATTTGAAGATGGTTTCATTTTAATAGACCCATAATAGAGAAAACAAATGATCTCTTGTCTCTTGGAATTTGAGTGCACCAATAATGTTGTTGAATATGAAGCACTCTTTCTAAGTTTGAAGAAAACCATTGACCTCAAAGTTGAGGTATTCAAAGCAATAGGTGAATCTAAGATCATCACACGTTAGGTATGCAATATGATACATTGTGTGTCACCTAATCTCAAAAATTAAGAAAAGAGGTATGGCATCTGATTTTACAATTCCAAGGCTTTAATATAATTTATGTTCCTAGAATCCATAACGTTGTTGTTTATACATTAGAAAATGTTGATGCTAGGTTGTCACTGTTAAGGGATGGATTTTTTATTGAAATTATTTATAGGCCATCTGTTGCAGATAATATCACTGAATTTCGCATTTTCAATGATACCCAACAAATACTGGATTTTATGGGGAACACTGATGTATTTAAATATGCAACCATTAACAAATATGAGCACTAGAAAGCGTTGGAGGATGCAACTAAAGCAAGCAAAGGAAACCCCATTCCCAAGGGTGTGGTGTCATTGGAAAAGTTGTATGATCTGTAAAATTTATTGAAGGGACCAAACAAATCAAAGACTCATAGCTCGGCCCTTTTACACGAACATATTAACCTTGGTACAAAATAAGATTTGAAGTTTATAAATTTGGTACTTATTATACAACTCAAGAGCATAAAATTTTCATTTTCCTCTTTAAGTAGTACCAAGATGTTTTTATGTGGACATACGATGACCTTAATACTTATGACACACGAATAATCAAACATGTGATTCCAATTAGGGAAGGGGCCAAGCATTTTTAGTAGACGCCGTGGAAATTTCATCTGAATATTGAACCCCTCATTCAGAAAGAGTTGAGAAAGTTCTTGGATGCTTGAACCATTTTTAAAGTTTGTTATTCAACATGGGTCTAAAATTTGGTTCTGGTGAGGAATATGTCTGGGGAGATACATTTATGCGTGGGTTTTTGCAATTTTAATCGTGCCTCGGACAAAGAGAAATATCTAGTTTCGTTGATGGAACAAATTTTAAAGACAATATCGGGGTACGAAATATTTTCGTTGCTAGATGTATTTTTGAGATACAACCAGGTTTTGGTTTTAGAGCCCAATAGGCATAAGACAACATTTAGAGCCAAGTGGGGTAAATTTTATTTTTAAATAATTCCTTTTGGAGTTATCAGCACAGGTGAAATTTTTTAACACACTATGGACATTTAATTTCGAGGATTTATTAGAAAGAGCATTTTGGTCTACCTGGATGATGTTATAGTGTTTTCCAAAAAAATATTTAACCACTTACGCCATTTAAAGGAAATTTCTGAGCGATGTCAAAAATACGAGACATATATTTATCCCAAGAAGAGAATTTTCATAGTGTCTAAGGGAAATATCCTAGTCCATATTATCCCAAAGAGTGGGATTAAGGTGGATCCTAAATGGGTCATAACTATTAATCATATTCCCTTCCTAGTGAACAAGAAAGATATGCATTCCTTCTTAGGGAAAATCAATTTCCTCCACAAATTCATCTCCAATTATGCGCAGATAGTGAAATCACTACAAGAGATGATAGTGAAGGATGTGATATATAAATGGGATAAAAGGGAAAAATATTCATTCACCCATATTAAGAAAGAGATTAGAGAAGAACTAGTGCTATATAATACAAACTTCAGCAAATATTTCTTGTTGTACACCTTTTCTTTGGATAATTTTCTTGTTGTAATTCTTATGCAAAACATTGACAATGATATGAGCGACCTATATAATTCATGAGTGCCAGCTTGCAAGGACCAAAAATTAATTACCCTGCAGTCAATAAATAGGCTTATGCAGTCTAAAAGGTGGAAAAATACTTTAGGTCTTATCCTCTGAATAATTATGTTATTATCTTTGTGTCGCACGTAGATGTTATGCCATTGTTTATTCAACAAGAGTTGGGGAAAGAAGAGAAAACTGGATGACTAAATTGCAAGAATATGATATTTATTTCAAATTAGTTCACACTATCAAGGGCCATGGTTTATGTCAACTAGCAGAAAAAGCATCAAGCTCACTGGAAGATGATTCTTCTAAGCGGGAGGAGCAAAAATAAATGTATAATATCGAATAAGCTACCCCCGCTGGATGCATCCACCTCTTGGTACACAAATGTACAACAATATCTTGAGCATGGTACCCTACCATCTCATTTATCAGTAAGACAAAAGATGGCTACTAGATTGAAATATTTATCATATCAGTTGGTACACAAATTGCTTTTCAAGAAGCACCATAATGGGGTCTTGCTCAGATGCTTGGAATCACCTGATTTAGAAAGGGTATTGTGTGACCTCCATGAAGAACCCGCCAAAGGAAATTTCACAGGTGACACTACCACACAAAAATTTATGTGGTTCAATTTATATTAGCCAAAAAATTTCAAAGATGCTTATGTTTATGCTCTCAAGTTCACAGTTTGTTAGAAATGCGTTGGCTAAGATAAGAAGTTAGTTTCCCCATTGCAACTCATCATTGTAAAATAAATATTCCAGTAATGGGGCATAAATTTTATCAGTCAGATATTTCCACACTCATCGAAGAAACACCTTTATATTCTCACTATTACAAATTATTTCTTGTGGTGGAAAAAAACGGTTCCTCTCAAGCAAGTGAATGATCAAGAAGTCATTAGTTTCCTAAAGAAAAAAATTATTACCAAGCTTCGCATTCTGAAATCACCTGTCTTTGATAATGCAACATATTTTTCATTACTGAAACTTTATGATTTGTCATTGGAAAATGAAATTGTGCTGAAAAATGCAGCTAAATATTATTCACAGAGTACTGGCCTTGCTAATTCAACCAATAAAAACCTTATCTGCATTATCAAAAAGACTGTGTACTATGAACAAAGGAACTGCCATTCTACTATGGTGAACACACTATGGGTTGATTGTGTTACATCTAAACCTTCTCCGAGAAACTCTCCTTACCTTCTGGTGTATGGAAAATAAGCCATACTACCTCAGAATATTTACTTGACTACCATTCAACTCTCACAATAATATCAGGGTAAACCATGTCTTCTGTTTCAGAGTAGGATAAACACACCGTTGATGCTATATAAAAAAATTAGGAAAGAAAAATATAAATTTACTCTTCATCAAAATCACATGAAGAGATGCTTTGACAAGAAATATATGGGGAAAAAGGAATTTAGTGTGGGTGACTTGGTATTGAAGAGGGACAAATCCCATGAAGAGATGGCTAAACACACTAAGTTACAATCCCCATGGATCAGACCTTTCTTTGTTCATGAGAAAATTTTCCACCACACCTATCACCTCCAATATTTGGATGGGAAGATGGATTCACTTCCTTTCAATGGCCAAGATTTTAATCAACATTTCCAATGATAGTTTGGGGTTGTTCCCTGCCTTATGTATATAGTTCGTGTTTGGTATTTATTTTTTATCATGATGAGTCTTTATGTTGTATTTCGTCTTGTGAATAAGTCTTTTGTGAAGTGTGTGTTTGGTTCCAATGCATGTGAAAATTGTAACGGTTTTGTGACACTACAAAATTTGGCTAACATTTAGTCCTTCTTTGTCTTGGTTTATACCTTTTGGTCGATGATGTTTTTATCGATAATACGATCCTTGCATAAGGAAATATTTCTATCAAACCATGATATCTGTATCTATTCTAGAAACCTCATGCCTACACTTAGTTCTTTAAGTTTCAGTGTTTTCCACACCGATCCAATCAAGTAGAGAAGGATAAGGAGAAAATATTAACAACCATACTAATATAAGAGGTATATAAACATATCTGAAGGAAAAACCTATTATTCTCTCAACAAGTTAGGATCCCTATTCCGCCCATTAAATAAATAAGTTTCAAAGAAAAATTGTATAAAGTAAAAATAAATAAAAGGTGAAAGAAGAGAAAGGATTCTTACACAAAGAGGTGAAGTAAGTAAGTTTGACGCGGTGTTGTCCAAAATAGTTGGTAGAAAAATAAATGCTTGTGTTCTCGTAGTTACTCTGTCAGGGTACTCTATAGGCTTGATAATAGTGGAGCAACATGAAAGATGAAAACCAAGGCTTTGAATATCTAAATATTTCTAACTACATTACCCTTCTCATGAATCAAAAAAATTATGATATGGCTGGATTTATATATGTGTGTTCCACTGAGAAAAATGATGAAGGGGACTGTGTTTATAAATGGGTTAAGTGGGGAAGCCAAATTAATATACATGATGAGTCAATACTTTCTGAGAAACCAGACCCTACACAAAATATTTGACTAAGGCAAAGAAGCTATATTTCAACTAGTTTGTCGCAAAGTTTTCTCGGTGCTACACCACCCTCCAAAATTTTGGCCTACATCGAAATTTTGGAGCCTAATTTCACTTTACATGCTATCTCTTCTAGTAGTATGAGTCTTTCATAAGTTTTATCTAAGTTCTAAAGTCCCTTTTGAAAGAAAACCAAAGTGTCATTCTTTAGCATGGAAAGCATCACGTATCACATAAGCATAGTTATGGTTCATTTCAAGGGGTAAATTTTGATGATAATGAGTCCTACTTATCATATAGAAATGTATTATACTCATTCCCAAAGTTTTATGCACTATCACACAAGTGTAGTCACTCTCATCGCAAAGTGTATCTGTAGTGTCGCACTTGGGGAAAGTTATCACATTTTTGTCACATTGAGGGGATTATAAGGTTAATGTGTTATGAGTGATAATTTTTTTTTTGTTGTTTGTTATAAGTGTGTGATAATGCTAAATTTTTCTCTGTTCACTTTTACCTCATTGATCCCACCCTTAGCAAAATTTTGAAAACTTCCTTCCCGAGAAAATTGGCTTCACTCAGCTCTCATGAAGTCCACACTATGCAATCTCAATCCTGAAGCTCAGATATTTCCTCTTGGAACTACGTGATGTGAAATTTATACCTTAAAAAACTAGGAAGTGTGCAGTCTCAATGCACAACCTTGACCCCTTAAGCTATGGAACTGTGCAACCCTGCCTCCTAATCAACTTCTTCTACACACTACGCAATATCAAGCCTTAATCTTCCAGCCTGAAATCTTGAACTGTGAAAGACCTAGGCCTCTTTCCCTCTAGAACTACACAGTGCAAAACCTTAATCCTTAATCCTTAAGCATGCCTCCTTGAGCCCCTCAAATTCATGGTCACTCAACCCTAGCCTTCTTGAACTACACATTGTGCAATATATAGCCTCAGTCTAGCCCTTGACCTCTTGAGATGCACAATCCTTGGGCCAGTATCTTAGTACAGCACCCAGTTCCAACTTAGTTAGTGATTTTCGTGAAGCATGTTATATTAGGGGTTTTCACATTGATTTCATGAGTGGATTTCAGTTTCAGGTTTTATATCTGGTCATGACAGGATGATGACAATGGAGAAGATGGAGACCCTACTAGAAGACACCTTTGTAGTTGCAAATAAAAAGTTTTATCATTGAACGAGAAGAATAAGGGACATCACATTGTGACAACAGCTGGAGACCAAGATCATAGTGAAGACTCCCTACCTTCAAGCCTTAGGGAGGAGGAAGGAGAATAAAATGTACCATATTACAAGAAGACACAAAGATAGCAACCGAAAGAATGGCTTGACATTTCCATTTCACCATTCCGTCCATGTCATCAATTTCATGTCATGTCTTGTCAAGGTGTCATGTCAAGATGTTATATGAGTCATCAGTTGCCACATCATTTGTGGATTATGTAAATTTCATATATGAGAAATGTAATGTAAAGTTTAAGTCCAAGAGTCATCTATAGAAAGTGAAAAATCATGAAGGAATCAAAAGGTGATATGGAAGTCAAATAGTCATGAGGGTAGTCAAAGATTCACAAGGGAGGTGAATAGTCACCCAATTTGCTATATATATACCCTCATAGCTCATGCAAAGGAATTTTCATGTTGGCTCCTCTTAACAGGAATTGGACATGAAGATAGTTCTATTGGAGCTAGTGGTGTTCATTGTACTGAAGTATCTTGGAATTTTTCTTAATACTTGAGGCTCGTTGCACCAACACACTTTCATGCGTATGTTGTAAATATTGTAAGAACATTCTTTTGAATGTTTTATATATATGTTTTTTTCATCTATACTAAGTAAATTGAACTATTTATGTGGCTTTGGTACTTATCTTGTTAAAGGTGTGATGAATAGATTGTAACGATCATTTCTTCTATGTGGAATACTTCGCTAGTTGATCAACGATTCATTCATATGTATATGCTCGTGTGACTTTACTAGAGTAACACTATTGCTCTTCTTTTAAAGGGTCACTCTTATTTTCCCCTATGGTAGAAGAACCTTGATACATTATGCAACTGAACATTCCACAAGGCATATTCACTTGTTCATCTGAAACTACATGTCTATTTCTCTCTTGTCCTAACCATTGTAGCCAAGGAAAATATTTAAGAACATATGGAATTCGAGCTTTATTTATATAAGGGCTTCTACACAAAATGGTGCGAAGTCTAATTTAGAATTTTCATTGGGGAGACCACCATTGCATGTTGTAAGTATCCAACATTTTCAATAGATATAAAGGGTACAATTAGTGAAAGGGCACAATGAACAAATTTTCCCTACATAAAAATATAATAATATAAATGTAATAAATCAAATATAGGACATAACAAGAGATTTAGGGTTAATATAGAGCTTAAGAATAATGTTTTTGTGAAGTAAGGTGTGGCCAATATATGAGTTGCACACATAGAATCCTTCATTTTTTCAAAATATTTGGTTACTTCTTAAGTCCGGTAAAATGCCTCATTTAATAATGTTATTTGTGGTGTCACTATTTGAAAATAATTTTTAAAACATATTTAGGAATAGCCTACTAATACTAAGAATAATATATGATTATTTTAAGGTTTTGGGAACTCACCATTCCATCATAGATTTAATTTTGTTTGATTCTAATGACACCTAATCCTAAGGGTTTGGGAGAAATTGTATAACAATGTAAATAGAAAATAAGGAAGTGAAGAGACAATGGGAAATAAATCCCAAGAGTCTCAGCTCCATGTATATATTCATATGCATCCTTAATCAATGTAATTTAGTCTTTTGGCATATTTAACTCCTGGCCTGATATGATATCAGAGCCAACTCTATTCCCAACATTCCTACCCTTGTAATTCCCTCATGCTCTTGGCAGACTTGCCTCTCTGCCTATTGTTGGAAGAACTATCCCATTCCCACTACGGATTCCTCTCATTGTATTACACAGTTTAACATCTGTGTTAAAAAATATATAATTTTAGTGCCACTACAGCTCCATAGACTCCTTCTTGATGGTAGAAACAATCTTTCAGCCTCCTACAGTGCCTACACACTCTCTAATGTAGCTCATCCCTCTCCCTATGCCACCAACCTCCTGCACCACTAACCTTCCTAAGCTACTGGCCTCCCGCACCACCTCCCTCCCTATGCCACTAGCCTCCTCCACTTGTCCATGGCCACTCTCACTCCACACCTCTCGTGGTTGCGTCAAATTAATTCTTTGACCTGTCGTCCCTCCACACCTCTTGTGGCTCTGTCCATGGCCCATCGGCCCTTCATTCCTCCATGGAAACACCTTCCCACAGTCTGACACTCCACTACTACACCTCTCATCTGGCACTCCACTGCGTGCTCCTCCCATCCGACACTCCATTGCTACACCTCTCATCTGACACTCCTGCACGCCCTCCACACCTACTCGCTCCTCTCGTGGCTCCTTTCCATTGACCCTTCCATCAACCTATCCACCGTCGACCTCCCCCATATCTCAACTCCCTACTTCGAACCTCCCCTAGTTCGAACCTTCTCCAAAGTAACCCTCCCTAGTTAATACCTATGCATTTTTTTACCAATTTTTTGTTTACAAAAAAACAAATTAGTGCAAAATTTAAATTTTTTAGCACCATAATTTTTTTTACAGTGGTAGCTAAGTAATTTTTTTTATAGAATTCATTCACTTGTATCTATTGTGGGAGTCGTTCTCTCAGGAAAAGGGAACTATCTTGAATGTTAAATGAAGATTAAACACACACTCATTTTTAATGAGCTATGGAAAGGAGTTTGTGAAGGAGATGGAGAAAATCCACCTATAGAGCCTGCAATAGAAAAAGAAATCTCCATTTGGGATAACAAAAACAACAAGGCCTATGCCTAGATTGTAGCATCTGTAAATGAATAGGTGAGTCACCATATTACACCATTTTCAAATTCCTACGAAGCCTTGACAAAATTGAAAGAACTCTATGACTCACATTCAAAACTTGAAGTTGTTTAGTTAATGATTAAACTATTCAGCCTTGAATTGAAAAATGATTACCCTCTTTCTTTAGAATCAGAAGTAAGATGTATCATGCATGACACTAAAAACACTAGTGTTGAAATTGACATATCTCTCATATCTTATGTCAAGGCATTGTATCCCACTTACTCACACTATCTTGAGTTGTTTCTGTTGGGGTTCCCATGTTTTGGCCAGGTTGACAAGACCAAAAGATGAGACAACATAGAACCACTTTGGGACCCTAGGATCTAGCCCTCCTGGGTCCAGAGAGGGATATCTCTATGATAGTCAAAGGTTTATGTCTTTAAGCTCAAATGTTATGATTTTAGGCTAGTTATAGGCACAAGGTTGTTTGTTTGGTTGTTGGGAATCAGGAAAGAAGGGTCTAATATAAGACAAGGGTGAGCAAAGAGGAAACTAGGCAAAGATAGATAACTCAGGGAACATCAAAACCATTGGGCAATGGAGTCAAAAAAGGATTTACTTGTGTTCAATGTGCAAGCTTTCAGTTGGGCTAGTCATCTAGAGCATTTGGATCTTAAAGATGGTTGATGGAATGGAACATTAAACATTGAAAGTGAAAGAAGGAAAGACAACCAAATTTCTGCCTATAGATCAGGTGAGAGGTCATTTAACTCTAGACCTGCTTGGGCATACTCAAAGGCAACTCTCAAAGAGGGACAAAGGGGCTGCTTATAGATCGGACCAGAGGTCATTTAACTCTAGGTCTGCTTTAGCAACTCCAAGGGAAAACAAGGACAAGTTTGACAGGAGGGATCTTAGAAAGGTTTAATGAGATGGAAAGATCTTAGTGAGGTAGAGACAGGGTTCTAGACCTCCCAGTGTTCTCAACTCATCTAACTAAATCCTAACAAGAACATCTAAACATGGATCTCATTAATTCATACATCAGAGAGCAGGCAATGACATCCAATACACTGGTTAAATCAATTGAAATCAATATTTAGATACACATATAAGCAGAAAACATAAAAGGCAGGGAGAGCAGCAACATAAGGTACCTATCAAGGGTAAATCTTATGCCAAACTTCTGATGCGAGCCTGAAGAAACATAATGAAATGAAAGCAAGTCAATCACAAATACAGAGAAAGGAAAACATCACCAACTGCTTTAGATCAGAATCCAAAGAAATGTGCTTGTCATATTAAAAACAACACCAATCAAGTACATCATTGCCCACAGTTTGAACATTCAGTCTGAATACATCAAATCTCCGCCTACATTACAATATTACACAGAGAACTTGTCTCAAGAGGAAAATGCTTGCAATCTACTGATATCTTATCAAAAACCTTTACAATAATTTCCTTCTATGCTTTATAGCAGATGATGAACAGAAGGTCGACTGAGGTGGTAGGTGAACACTAAATGTGATATTAAACACAGAAATGAATGCAGGGCCGAAGCCCATTCTGTTTGACTGCTGTGTATTTAATCTCTGTCACCACTTTATGTGGGAGTGATCTTCTCTGGGTATGAATTTGACATGTTTCGGCTGTGGCGTTTTGTTGTACTGGTGGTGAATAAACAAAGAGTGAATGGACTGCTGAGAAGTTTGCTACATAAATGTTTCAATGGTCTTGAACTGCTGTTAGGGTGGGAATTCCTTCAGGGACACAGTGCATAATAAAAGAAGTATGGGCGCCCTGTACTTGCCGAAGAAAAACATTATGCCAATGAATAAACCCTGATGTTACCTTTTACTATGCATAGGATCCTTCTGATTGATCCTCGGGGTCTTCAACCTGGTGTTTTGCCTCTTTAAATTGCAGATTTGAGGCTCAAGATCTTCATTGTCGTGCTCTAATCTCCTTTACTGTGTACTGAAACACCTTGCCACTCCATCTCTGCCTCTGACAGGTTAGCTCAAGTTTTAATGGTGCCGAGAAGTTTTCAGAGTTGGATTATGCCCTTTGATGGAGAAAACCACCCTGCTGATGTATACAAATTGTTATTCATTAACTCCGGTGCACAAACTCCCTGTTGTTGTATTTAAACATTGTAAAATCGTGACAGAATTTCCCATCTCTCTGTAAACCTGCAAAATACGCAACCCGTTAAGAAATCCATGGATGGGGCGAAGGATGATGTGGAGGCAGAGAAAGGCCGTGCGGATGACGATGCGGAGTAGCAAATCGCAGAAGGAGTGGAGACAAATTGGTCTGGCGGAGGTGACGGTCTGCGGAGCAAATTTTACTGAAAAACCTTAAAAAATCCGAGTTTGGATGAAAATATACAATGGAATGGTCGAAAGTACGGTGAATGCACGTGGGGTGACATGGCGTACGGGAAGCCAAGTGGACATATGACGTGGAGACCTGGGCGACGCTGGAATGGTCAACGGCAGAGGGACAAATTAGGACCGTTGATCGCGGTGGGGATCAACGGCGGAGGGCGGGCCATGGGTACGGCAGCGATGGCTTTAACTCCCGCACAGCTTCGTTGATTGATGACCATAGGATGGGGCGTGCAAGATCTGACAGCGTACATTCATTTCGTTGTGTGACTCTGGTCAAAAGATAACGCACGGGAAGAAAATGGTTTTGTCGTCGTACAGGGGACATGCGGCGGACGGCCAGTGGAATTGTTGGGCGATGGAGAAAAAACGCCCATGGCCCAAAGGCAGTGCGGAATAAACCGGCGGTTTTGAATGGTGCACGACGCGGGGGGGGGGTCCACCGAAATGGCGTGCTCCGCACCGTCCGATCTGCGGAGCAGATCAACGGTGGAAAATGCACCCGAAACGATTTAACTGCGGACCGTTGATCTGTCGGGGAACAAACGACTCAGATGAGGTCGCTGGCGATGAATGGTTTCAGTGGTATTTGCTGTGGGGGCGGTGATCACCGTTAGTTTTGTTTGGATCAATGGTTGAGACTGTGCCCAACCGAAACTTTGCGATAGGCGCCTTTGGGGGTTAACGACCGGTTACGGCGCGGGGTTATATGGAGGGGGGAAGGCACGGGGCTAGCGGGAAGGGGCTGAGGCCTATTATAAGGTCTGAAATGGGTTTTAAATCCATTTTAAATGTATTTTGAGGCCTTAGAGGGTAACGGTAGGGAGATGGAGGAGGAATGAAGTCATTTTGATAGAGGGAGGAAAAGGGGAGAAAAGCGGACATTGCAGGGGTACAAGGGATAAATGCAGGCCTTAGGGAAGGGAATCAATAGAGGGGATTAATGTTAGGCATAGCACAAAGAGACTTCAAGGAGGATGGCTTTTGAGGGGGAGAGGCATTCCTTGAAGGCTCCACATCAACCTAGCCCCCAGCTTGCTTGTCTAGAATTTCATAGGGGGGCTAACAGTGGCTCCACATGGGGATGGCTTCTTCTTGAAGGAGTCAAGAAACTCGAGATGATCTTTGGAGTAGGCCAGTTGCCCGCTGCTTGGCACATCCATTTTTATTTTATTTTCAGTTGCCACCATATGTTAGAGACACAAATCAACAGAAATATTCCCCAACCAATCTACCTACCTAGACTACAAGCCTAGCATTTTTCTTCTTTAGGGTGCATTCGAGCTAGCAGACCCTTTACATGATTTATTTTTGAAACAGAAAGCAAACCTATTCTACTTCTACCCTTATTGCCCCATGAGACCAGATTAAACAGTTGGCCTCATATGCTTCTCTACCTAATCTAACATCTGTTGGGATTAAACTGTCCAACATATTTCTTCTCCTACATTCTAAGATAGGAAATTGAAAAACATCCAAGCCAGGATTAGACTGTCTGACTTGCTGGAGTGAAGACTTGTAGAAAACTGCAAACAAAACTGTGAAGGCATGAAATCTGCAGTTTTAAATATCCTTCTCTGTTTGTGACTCAGATTTTGAGCATATTAGAGTCACCTTTATTCTTCGCTTTCAGCTCTGGTTTTAGGCATATTAGAGCTGATTCTTCTTTTCACTGCTGGTCCAGATTTTGAGCATATTAGGACCAGCTATTCTGCTCCTTTTGGCTTAGATTTTGATCATGTTTGAGCCACTCTTTTCACATTTCAGAGGTTCATGTTTTGAGCATGTCTGAACCTCTCCTTTCTTTCTGTTTCTTGGAACATTTTTCTCTGTTTTCTTGAAAGTAAAACTGCAATGGTATGTACAATGGAAATGGAACTGGAAATGAAAATTAGCAGAAATAGTGTTTGAGCATCCTGCCATTGACAGGACCCCCAAACAGCTCCGTACCATCAAGTTATTGTAAGAAAAATGCATTAGGACCCACAGAAGCTCGGATAATGAATGGACCTTACCATAAGCTGTCAAACTTGCCATGTTTACCTTTGTCCTCTCTTTTTGAATCCCATTTCAGAACCTTGTCACCAGTTTTGAAGTCTGAAGCTTTGGTTCTTTTGTCAAACTGCCTCTTTATGTTTTCTTGCACTCTGAAAGCCCTGCTATACACCTGCTCCCTTGTTTGCTGAAGATGGATGGTTTCATTAACTCTTCTCACCATATTGTTTTCCTCTATCTGAATCTCCTGGACAAGCTTGATCACTGGTATTCCAAGGCTAGTAAGAAAAACTGCTTCTGTTCCATAAACCAGCTGGAATGGTGACATGCATATAGATTTATTTGTGGTGAGCCTGTCACCCCACAAAGCATGTATCAACTTTTTATGCCATGACTTTTTGTTCTCTTCCAGCAGCTTCTTAATGATTGTGACCAGGCTTTTGTTAGATGATTCAGCCAATCCATTACCCTGGGGGTAATAGGCAGTTGAATGACCAAGAGTGATATGGTACCTGTGACAAAACTCAACCATTTTCTTGGATCCGAAGGCAGCAGTGTTGTCAGTGATTATTTTCCTTGGACAGCCAAACCGAGATAGGATGAAGTATTCTAGGAACCTAATGATGACAGAATTAGTGGCATTCCTAGTGGGTATGGCTTCTATCCATTTAGTGAAGTAATCTGTGGCAGTCAGGATCCACTTGTGTTTCCCAGAAGAGGCTGGATGAATTTCCCCTATAAAGTCTAGACCCCATTGCATGAAGGGACCTTCCACAGTGATGGGTTGTAGAGGAAGGGGGAGGAGTTTTCTTTTACCTTCAAAGATCTGACATTTGTGGCAAGTGGTTATCATTTTATGGACATCATTAAACAGTGTAGGCCAATAATAACCAGCTCTGAGTATCTTATTTGTAGTGGCTTTCCAACTCAGGTGGCCTCCACATTCTCTAGCATGAAACTCCTGTTTAAAATTTTCGGCTTCAGTTTCAGACAAAAATTTCAGCAATAGGCCATTTGGATTTTTCCAGTATAGATTCTCATTCATAATGCAATAGTTTCTAGCTTTGAGTTTTATGAATATGGCCTTGGTTTTGGACAGTTCTGGAGGGGCATTGAGGTGGGTGAGCACGTAAAGGATATCAGTATACCAAGGAGAGTTTTGAAACTGCTCCTCAACAGTTGGATGGGGCAATCCTTCCTTCTCATCTAAGGAATTTATCATATTAATGTCAAGGGCCTGCAAGTTTGATTCAGCCATTAATTTGGCTAGGCCTTGACCTTTGATCAGCTTGGTGGGTTTTATTTCAAGGTCGTATTCTAATATTGTAGCAATCCATTTGCCCCTTTTCCCATCAGGGTCCTGGGACGAGATATCTTTGACCACTATATTCGGTACATAAGCAATGGTGTGAGAATGCAGAATGTACACCCTAAAGTCTTTTAAGGCCTTAATCAGGGCATAGGCCTGCTTTTCCATGATGTTGTACTTTAAGGGTGCATCTCTTAAGGCTTTACTGAAGAAAGCTATAGGCTGTTCATTACCTTCTGAATTTTTCTGCAATAAGACTGCAGCCACGGTATGCTGGGAGGCAAATGAAAAGATCAGAAAATATTTTGAGAAATCAGGGCTAATCAGCACAGGAGCCTGAGTGAGTGCAAGTTTTACTGATTCAAGGGTATCTTGTGTTGTATGATGTTGGTGTCATAGGCCTTTAAGTCTTCATAGCTCCATGCAAACACATCAATGAATTCTTTAAACAGGTCAATGTATCTCTTCTTCATGTTTGTAGGTATAGACTTAGCCAGTTTGATCATTTTGGGTTTGTCTTCAGTGCCTATGTTGCATTCTTCAACATCAGAGTCTGCATGTTCCATAGTGGGCTTTTTCGCTACATCATCAAAATCAAATAGGTCCTGTAAGGGTGCTAGGCCTTTGGGTATGTTCTTGTCTTTGGCCTACAACACTTCTATTTCTGCACTATCTGCGTTTTCACAATTTTTGGTTGGATTTCCAGTTTCTTCAGAAAGGGCGTTTAGTTCTATGTTACAGGGTGTTTCTTGTTCATCTGGGGGATCCTCACTTGGGTAGCTGTCATCAGATTTTGAGTCTGAATCAGAGAATTCAAACTCATTTCTGCCCACCAAAAAATCTTCGATTTGTTTGTCTCCTTCGAAGACCTGCCAATATTTTTCGTTGTCTGGCACTGCAGGTCTGAACTTGGTCTGAATGACGATTTGTTGGTCAGCTGGAGCCTTAGAATATGAACTAGCTAGGCAAGCTAATCCATTTGCAATGACATTTTGACTCCTAGGAACAAACACTAATTCATATTCCATGAAAGTTTTCAATATATCCATGGCATCATTCCTATATGCCCTTAATCGAGGATGTTTTGCTGCGTACTCACCATTCACTTGTTTGATCACTAACTCAGAATCTCCATGCACAGTTATCCTACGGGCCCCTAATTTTTTCAACAGACTTAAGCCCAGGATAAGAGCCTCATACTCTGCAATGTTATTTGTGCATTTGAAGTGCAGATTGATAGCGTGGCTCTCTGCATGGTCATTTTCTGTGTTACGTAGCCACACCCCTGCTCCAGCAGTTTGCCTAGTACAGGACCCATCGAAATTAATTTCCCACAGGGGTTCGCCATTATGTTGTGTTGTGTGGTCCGTACTAGGTTGTGGGTTGTCTTGTTCTTCACGTGGTGTATCGGTCTGAGGGGTGTGACTAATGGGCTGACTGCATGGTGTTTCTGGTTCATTCTGAGTTAGGCTCCCACCGCATATTCTGCAGGTTTCACTGTTGTTTTCTTCTTCAATTTCCTCCAAAGCGGCCATTATGTTCAGGTCTGTGCTTTCAGCCTCTACGTCTATACCCATGTTTCCAAATTCTGACTCCTCCAAGAATTCATCATTACAGAGAATGAAGGAGTTGAGATCCGTATGTACAGAGTATAAAGGAGAGTTTTCAGGCTTCTCGGGGCTGCTGACTAAGAATTTCATCTGAGCTTCCCTATACAGTCTTCTAAGTTGGCCAAAGATAGGGACAGTGGCATATGAGCCATCCATTTGCATTGTTCCTTGCAGCTTGGCTCCCCATGATCTAGATAACAACATGCCATACTTGGGTGGCACATCTGCCACCACCACATCCATGACCATGTACTTAGCAGGAATCTTGGTCAAGCTCACACATAAGTCTTTGATTAGCCCTAGGCACTTCACTCTTCTAGAGTCAAATGAGTATAAGTCTTTGTAGGGTCTGGTGATTTCTAGGCCTAACCTTTCCATCACTACCTTAGGAATTAGATTGTGTGACGCTCCAGAGTCATGCATGGCATTATGAAGGATCTTGTCATGAATGTTGAGACTGACATAGAAAGGTGGAACCACCCCTTCCTGAAACTTTCCCTCAATCTTTGGACCAAACAAAAGGGCAGGTTGATCATCATTCAAATTCATAGTGTCATTGTTTTCCCCCAGATTTAATGCTTTCAAAATTTGGCCTTTATATACATTCTGAGTGGCCAGTTCAGATAATGGTACAGAGATTTTGATTTTTGCAATCTCACTTTCCAGATTGAAAGTGGACTGGACCTTTGTAACGCTCAATTCTGTTTTATTTGCTACTGCCTTAGTGGCTGAATCAATTTGTGATTTCTCACTATGTACAGGGTCAGGAATCATTTTATCAGGGGCACTAACTGCAGTGCTAGTGTTTTTTTTTCTTTGTTGTCTTTTTCTTTGTTTTTCCCAGAACTTTCAGCAACTTTTTTGCTATTTTCGGCAGTCACTTTAGAAGATTTTTCAGGTCTTTTCTTGATGGTCAACTCAAGAGCTTTGGGTTTGGAAGTGTCTTGGTTCTTTTTTCTCCTAAGTTCATATTGTTCTCTGACCTGCATCATGGCATTTTCGAATCCTAATCTGTAATCCTCATTTTCTAACCATTCCTCATCCCAATATGATGGTGAGGGTTGATCTTCTCTTGAATCACAGTTGAGGACTGAGTCTTCTGTTTCAAACATGTTTATTGTATTCCCTTCAGACTCTTCTATGATTCCCTCATCTTCATCTAAATTTTTTTCTTGGAATGGGGGAATTACTTGTTGATCTGACTCTCTCTCTCTGTTGGGAGCATTGTTGTTCCTTCTAAAGTTCTGGTTCTGATTTTGGTTCTGGTTTCTATTCTGATTGCTAACTATGACAACCATTTTCTTCATCATTTGTTGTAGCTCTTCCATGTTTTTAGATAATTTGTCATAATTTGGATCAAAAGTGGATGCTACATTGTCATCCCTATAGGTTACCCTCCTCTTAGACCTCAATCTTACTCTTTTCTCAATCAAATTTTCCTCTATGTTTACAGTCCCTTTCTGCATGTCTTCCAATGTGGTGTATTCTTTATCCCTAAGCTCATAGGCCATGTCAGCATCAAACCCATCAGGGTATTTTGCTAGGGCCATCCCTTGTGGAGGTTTCATATGTGGAGGGAGAGCATTGTAAATGCTGTTAAATCTCGTTGTGTAATCATGGACACTCTCTCCTACATTCCTTTTAAGGCTCATGTATTCGGCTAGGAGTTGACGAGGGTTTTCCCTAGTCTCCCATTTGTTTATGAAGGTCTGATATACTGCAGGGAGATCTTGGATACTGCCAGGAGGTAAGCCCTTAAACCATTTCTTTACATCACCCCCTAGGATTTGGGCAAAGATTCTCATTTTGACTAATTCATCGTCAATTTCCATGTAATCAAAGGAATCCTCCATCTTATCTACATGTTTCTGAGCTGTTATGTACTCTTTTGCAGTAAAGTGTGGGATTTTTGACTGATAATCATTGGGTAAGGGTAACATGGGCTGAGGTAAAACCAGAGGTGCATACCAAGCTGCCATGATGATATTCTGATGAGGTAAAGGATTGATTTGCGCAGCTGGTATATGGATGACAGGGATATTAAGACCAGCAGAAGTCTGTTGAGCAGATCTAGGGTGGGAGAGCCCCAAGTTTTGAATGAAGTGGATATCAGGTGGTGTAGATGGAGGGGTTCCTCTGTCCCTAGCGTGTTGACCACTGTGAGATGGCGAGCTGTGAAGCTCGAGGTCTGGTTGGTCTAGATGACTGAATGACCTAGTTCTTGGTAAACTCTTTGGAGGGTCTAGGTCAAGGAGAGAATGTAATAGAGCTGTTAGGTCTTCTAGTGCAGAATTAGCTCTATGAATGTGACTGGAAATAGTTGGTCTTTTAGGTGTAGGAGCTCCCTTGAGGATACTCTCCGGATTTTCAACTATCTCAGGTGGGTCAGGGTTGGGATAAGCTCTTGTGTGAATGGTTCTAAAAGCCAGAGTGTTGTTTCTCAGCCCAGCAGCTTAACCCCACTTGTCACTTCTATTGTCATTAATGTTGTTTCAAAGGTTGGTCTCCCAGTGGAGTCTTATGTGAAACCAAGTTAATCAGCAGGCCTACTGATCACCAGTGGAGTCTTGATATTTTAGGAACTATGGAGTCGCCAGGTGGAAGTTTTAGGGTATGTCAAAGGGGTTACACTGTCCACCATAGTGCTCAAGCACTATCACCTCTCAAGAATAACCTCAAAAATAGAAAACTCCAACTAGAGATTGACTGGAAGGGCATTTACCAGATATGTCACCTCCAAAAGAGGATGAGATCCGAAGGCTACCTGGCCCTTTCCAGGCTCTGTCTAAGAGTATGATGGATACTCAACAATGGAGGTCGATTTAGGAAAGGAGTGACTTACTGTCAACCTAACCAAAGATTGAAGGGTTGAATGCCTAGGGATGTTTCAAAGTGTGATGCATTCAATTTTTCCCCAGCGGAGTCGCCATTTTGTTGGGGTTCCCATGTTTTGGCCAGGTTGACAAGACCAAAAGCTGAGACAACATAGAACCACTTTGGGACCCTAGGATCTAGCCCTCCTGGGTCCAGAGAGGGATATCTCTATGATAGTCAAAGGTTTATGTCTTTAAGCTCAAATGTTATGATTTTAGGCTAGTTATAGGCACATGGTTGTTTGTTTGGTTGTTGGGAATCAGGAAAGAAGGGTCTAATATAAGATAAGGGTGAGCAAAGAGGAAACTAGGCAAAGATAGATAACTCAGGGAACATCAAAACCATTAGGAAATGGAGTCAAAAAAGGATTTACTTGTGTTCAATGTGCAAGATTTCAGTTGGGCTAGTCATCTAGAGCATTTGGATCTTAAAGATGGTTGATGAAATGGAACATTAAATATTGAAAGTGGAAGAAGGAAAGACAACCAAATTTCTGCCTATAGATCAGGTCAGAGGTCATTTAACTCCAGACCTGCTTGGGCATACTCAAAGGCAGCTCTCAAAGAGGGACAAAGGGGCTGCTTATAGATCGGACCAGAGGTCATTTAACTCCAGGTCCGCTTTAGCAAATCCAAGGGAAAAAAAGGACAAGTTTGACAGGAGGGATCTTAGAAAGGTTTAATGAGATGGAAAGATCTTAGTGAGGTAGAGACAGGGTTCTAGACCTCCCAGTGTTCTCAACTCATCTAACTAAATTCTAACAAGAACATCTAAACATGGATCTCATTAATTCATACATCAAAGAGTAGGCAATGACATCCACTACACTAGTTAAATCAATTGAAATCAATATTCAGATACACATATAAGTAGAAAACATAAAAGGCAGGGAGAGCAGCAACGTAAGGTACCTATCAAGGGTAAATCTTATGCCAAACTTCTGATGTGAGCCTGAAGAAACATAATGAAATGAAAGCAAGTCAATCACAAATATAGAGAAAGGAAAACATCACCAGCTGCTTTAGATCAGAATCCAAAGAAATGTGCTTGTCATATTAAAAACAACACCAATCAGGTACATCATTGCCCACAGCTTGAAAATTCAGTCTGAATACATCAAATCTCCGCCTATCTTACAATATTACACAAAGAACTTGTCTCAAGAGGTAAATGCTTGCAATCTACTGATATCTTATAAACAACCTTTACAATAATTTCCTTCTGTGCTTTATAGCAGATGATGAACAAAAGGTCGACTGAGGTGGTAGGTGAACACTAAATGTGATATTAAACACATAAATGAATGCAGGGCCAAAGCCCGTTTTGTTTAACTGCTGTGTATTTAATCTCTGTCACCACTTTATGTGGGAGTGATCTTCTTTGGGTATGACTTTGACATGTTTCGGCTGTGGCATTCTGCTGTACTGGCGGTGAATAAACAAAGAGCGAATGGACTTCTGAGAAGTCTACTACATAAATGTTCCGATGGTCTCGAACTGCTGTTAGGGTGGGAATTCCTTCAGGGACATGGTGCATAATAAAAGAAGTATGGGCACCCTATAATTGCTGAAGATAAACATTATGCCGATGAATAAACCCTGATGTTACCTTTTACTGTGCATAGGATCCTTTTGATTGATCCTCGGGGTCTTCAACCTAGTGTTTTGCCTCTTTAAATTGCAGATTTGAGGCTCAAGATCTTCATTGTCGTGCTCTAATCTCCTTTGCTGTGTACTGAAACATCTTGCTGCTCCATCTCTGCCTCTGACAGGTTAGCTCGGGTTTTAATGGCGCCGGGAAATTTTCAGAGTTGGATTCTGCCCTTTGATGGAGAAAACCACGCTGCTGATGTATAAAACTTTTTATTCATTAACTCCGGTGCACAAACTCCCTGTCGCTGTATTTAAACATTGTAAAATCGTGACATACTTTCCCATCTCTCTGTAAACCTGCAAAATACGCAACCCATTAAGAAATCCATGGATGGGGCAGAGGATGATGTGGAGGTGAAGAAAGGTCGTGCGGATGACGATGCGGACGAGAAAATCGCAGAAGGAGTGGAGACAAATTGGTCTGGCGGAGGTGACGGTCTGCGGAGCGAATTTTACTGAAAAACCTTAAAAAATCTGAATTTGGACGAAAATATACAATGGAATGGTCGAAAGTATGGTGAATGCACGTGGGGTGACATGGCGTATGAGAAGCCAAGTGGACGGATGACGTGGAGACCCGGGCGACGATGGAATGGTCAATGGCAGAGGAACAAATCAGGACCGTTGATCGCGGCAGGGATCAACGGCGGAGGGCGAGCCAGGGTTATGGCAGCGATGGCTTTAACTCCCGCACAACTTCGTTGATTGATGACCGTCGGATGGGGCGTGCAAGATCTGACGGGGTACATTCATTTCGCTGCGTGACTCTGGTCGAAATATAACGCGCGGGGAGAAAGTGGTTTTGCCGTCGTACAGGGGACACGCGGCGGATGGCCAGTGGAATCGTTGGGCGATGGAGAAAAACCGCCCATGGCCCAAAGGCGGTGCGGAATAAACCGACGGTTTTGAACGGCACGCGGTGGGGGGGGGGGGGGTTCCACCGAAATGGCGCGCTCCGCACCGTCTGATCTACGGAGCAGATCAACGGTGGAAAATGTGCCCGAAACGATTTGACTGTGGACCATTGATCTGTCGAGGAACGAACGGCTCAGATGAGGTCGCTGGCGATGAATGGTTTCAGTGGTATTTGCTGTGGGGGCGGCGATCGCCGTTCATTTTGTTTGGATCAACGATTGAGACTGCGCCTAACCGAAACTTTGCGATAGGCGCGTTTGGGGGTTAGCGACCGGTTACGGCGCGGGGCTAGTAGGAAGGGGCTGAGGCATATTATAAGGTCTGAAATGGGTTTTAAAGCCATTTTAAATGTATTTTGAGGCCTTAGAGGGTAATGGTAGGGAGATGGAGGAGGAATGAAGGCATTTTGACAGAGGGAGGAAAAGGGGAGAAAAGGGGTCATTGCAGGGGTACAAGGGATAAATGCAGGCCTTAGGGAAGGGAATCATCAGAGGGGATTAATGTTAGGCATAAAACAAAGAGACTTCAAGGAGGATGGATTTTCAGGGGGACAGGCATTCCTTGAAGGCTCCACAACAACCTAGCCCCCAGCTTGCTTGTCAAGAATTTCATAGGGGGCCTAACAGTTTCAAGCAAGTTAAAACCCCAAGGAGATTACCTTTGACTCCCTTGAAAAAAACTTTGTAGAAAGAGATAAGGATTTTAGAAAGAAGAAAACCCCTCAGTTTTTTGAAGAAGTTGTATATTTTGCATATAGAGAGAAGAATCATGCTCAAGATTCTTCCAGAGGAAGAGGTGGCAAAAGAGGACAAGGAGGAAGAAATTTCATAGGCAAGGGGGGTAGACAAGCTCAAAGTTAAAAATATGATCTTCATTGCATATGCTACAATAGAGATTAGCATGATGTATCCACATGTAAGCTGCCTTGGGACATAATTGAGTAGGAAAGAAATGAAGCAAAAGGTAAAACTCATGAAAAATAAAAAGGTAAATCACATGAATATTCTCATTATGTTGTAGCACATTGTTATATTGGAGTAACTAAAGGCTAGTTTAATGCTTTAATTGCTTCTTGGAGAAATGATTGGTTTCTATATTTAGGAGCAACATGCCACATGAATTTTAGAAAATATTTTTTTGAAGAATTTTCTGACAAGGTTGATGGCGTAGTATACTTTGCAGACAAATATAAATTCAAGCCATCACAGCTTGGCACAATTAGTCTTAAGTTTCCTTGTCTTCCAGACTTTCTTATACATGAGGTTCTATACCTTCCAGAGTTGAGGAGAAACTTGTTGTCCTTGGTCCACATCTGCTAGCAAGGACACTCCATTCACATGTTTTATGGAAAGTTTTAGGTTAGAAAAGCATCAGATCACTCACTTGTTATGAGAGGGATAGAAGAAGGAAGACTCCTAAAGCCGCAAGCTACCTTTGGTCATGCACAAAAATTTGCATTTAGTTCTCACTATGATGAAGGTACATTCCCATCAAGTATTTTATGGCATGATATATTTGGACACTTGAACTATGAAAACCTTTGATTGTTGAAGAAAAATGGTGTTACTGTTTTTCCTACAATTCCTAGGAAACTTAAGCAATTTGATGCTTTTATTCTAGGGAAGCATAGAAAACAATCCTTTCATGACTCACATTCTAGAGAACATAGAAAAATTGAGCTTATTCATTCAGATTTATGTGGCCCTGTGCCTAATCCTTTTGCAAATGGAAATAAATATATGATGACATTTATTGATGACTACACCAGAATGCGTTGGGTTTACTTATTGAAGAACAAATCTGATGCTTTTCAAATTTTCATGAATTTTCATGCATGGATTGAAAATGATACACAAACTCATATTGGCTCTTTACAAACTGATAATATAAAATAATACACTTCAAATGAATTTGAAAAATAACTTCGTCAACATGGATGAAACATCAAACAATCGTGCCTTATAATCCCCAATAGAATGGTGTAGTTGAAAGAATGAACAGAACAATTTTAAATATGGTTTGTTCCATGATTTTTTTAAAGAATATAAATTTATGTTTTGGGTTGATGTAGTTCTAAGTGATGTGTACATAAATAATAGGTTTCCTTATAATGCAATTTGAAATACGACTCCTTATGAAATGTGGCATGGACACATTCCTTCAGTAAAGCATCTCAGGTTCCTTGGTTCCACCTATTATGATTTGATACCTAAGGAATAAAGAAATAAACTTGGTGCAATAAGTCAAAAATGTATATTCTTGGGGTATTCCAATACCTCCAAAGCATATCTTCTCTATGATGAAGTTAAAAATGAGTTTCTAGTATCTAGAGATGTCATATTTCTTGAATCTTCCAAGGCTGACAATGTTGTTGAGCGGTGTTGGAACAGGGTCCTCCAAAGGCTGCGAATTGGGACAGTTTTGAGTATTTTTGTATATTTTTCCATATTTTAGTCTAGCGTAGGGGTTTTGGGGTGGGTCAAAGCCATGAAAGCATTGTAATGGGTCAAAGGGTAGACCTAGAGTCCGCAAACCACGTTTTGAGAACCACAGGAAAGATTAGGCTAGATCGTTATAAATAGAAGGACATTTTGAGTCAATAGGAAGGGATGAATCAAGATTGGTGCGAAATATGAATTAGTATATCTGTTTCGGTTATTGGGGGAAAGGACTCCTGCTGGCTGTGTCCACGGAGATACTCAGTCCTGCTATGTCTGGACCCTTTTGCTATGTGCGTAGGTTGGGTTTTGGGTATTGTAAAAGGATCTGAAGGATTAATGAAAGTGGAAGGTTGTTGAAATATCTGAATCTGTTAATGTGAATCTATGATATCTGTTATGTTATGCATGGTTCTGTGTTAAGCTATGAAAGTAACTATGTTATTTTCTTATGCTGCGTTGAAATCTGATCTGGATCTATCTATTATACTTTATGCAAGAATATCTCTGATAGTTGCGTTATTTTTCCGTTTATTTATGATCTGTTGATTATTGTGATTGTTAGCCACCTATAAATTTTGATATACCTAGTGGTGGCTAAATTTGTTTTCAAGCCTTCAAGAGATTTATTTCCTTTGAAAATATATCATCCTTGAAGTCTTATGTTTTTCCTATCTTGGAGGTTCATCTTCACTGCAGTTTCCATCTTAAAGCCATGCTGACTCACCAAAGAAAGTTGTTCCAAAGGCCACTAAAACTGCCCATGTCCACTTATTTCCCTTCATTTTCATAAAGCCTTCTCTTCATCTTTTGACCCTCCATTTCCCTTTAAAATCCACCAAAATCCCTTTAAACCTCTAAAAATCCCTTTTATAGGTTTAAAACACCCCTTTTCCCTTTTACCAAAAGTAAAAAAAAATCCTTGAAAAAACCTTCAGTTTGGCCTAAAAGCCCATTTTTACACTAAGGCCTTCAGCCCCTTTCGGCCTTAGCCTTGGATCATTTTCTGCATGTGACCCGGAGCCATATCTAGGTGCTAGCGCTTATCGTTAATCCCAATTGGAGCTTCCTTTTCCCTTATTTTCCTTTATTCTTCCGATGCGATGAGCCCCTTCTCCTCCGATCACTGATTTAATCATGACCGTTGAATCCACAAGAACCAACGGCCAAGATTCAATCGCACTTCACATTTTCCTTTTCCCTTTTCAATTTTATGTTGGTCACTAATTAGATCTCCACCATTGATCTTTTCAGATCCAACGACCAGCATTCCATCGTGTCGCTCCATTGGTTCTCCACTACACTCATCACTTGTGCTCTCCGATTTTATTTGGATCGTTGAATCCACAAGAACCAAGGGCCAGGATCTCATCGCGCTCCGCCCATAGCCCTCTGTTATCTCCCCACCGATTAAATCCTAACTGCCGATCGTCCTTCAGATCGAATGTCCATTGCTTAATCGTGCATTGCAAATCCAAAGTCTCGTTCGCCTTTTCACCTCCGATGTGTGATCCCCGATTTAATCCCAGCCGTTCATTCCGCCAGATCCAACGGCTAGCGTTTCATCGCATCGCACCTTTCCATCACATGAACCTCCACCGTCCCGACCTCCTATTTAATCTCCACTGTCAATATCTCTTCATATCAGAACACCCACGTCACATCGCTCCATCGCATCGGCAAAACATAAAGGCTTAATCCCTTTCCTTATCTCCTCCGATGCCGATTCCTGATTTAATCTCAGCCGTTGAATCGATAAGAACCAATGGCTGAGATCATATCATGCTCCATTCATAAGCCCTTCGTCATCAACCCATTTAACCCGCCGATCTCCTCCTCCGTACCCTCGGTCCCACCACCAACGCCCTTGTTTCCCCTCATTTTCACCTTTTTCCTATGTATTTGCCCATGCATAAAGTTTTACATTTTAACACTAAAAGCCATGTTTTTGCACCTACTCAGTTTAAACCTTGGTTTTCGTGGTATTGCACCTTTCTCACCATGGGCCCCGCATACACTTTACCCCACAGCTCTTCATCCATCGCGTTCAACCCACACTGTTGGATCTAGAGCCTCCAATCCAACGATCGATGATCAGTCTCGCATAATTTTTGAGTTTTTCCCACAGTGCACAACTTTTACGCGATAAAGGTGGTTTTAGAAATCTACGTGTCGAACGCTAACCTATATCGCATTCCAAAAGCTAAAAACACCTCCCCCCCATTTAATTTTGCAAAAACCGCTGCCAGTTTTCTGCCATACCACTTACCCTTCCCCGCAATGTCATTTTCACTTTAAATCATAGTCGTAGATCATCCTGATCTAACGATCCACGTTATATCGCGACTTCATTTACCTACCATTTCATCGATCTCCCAAATGACTTCATTAACCAATATCCACTGTTGATCATCCTGATCTAACGGTCCACGTTCATCCTCGCACCCAAAACTCCAAGGCACCTGGTTAGCTGCTCTGCCAGGTTTTTCATCCATTTTCCGCTGCAATCACATTCTTCCTCACTGCTCCTCCGCCACCCCAGATCCTCTGCAAGTAGTCTAAACCCAACCTGCAGGATTTTATAATGTGTTTCCGTGTGTTTGCAGGTTTTTTCATGGCCGATGAAGGAATTAATGTCTTACAGTCACAAAGGTGACACAAAAGCTCAGATGGAAATCTCAGGGCCACAAAACAACATCAAAGGGCATCAGTATAGAAGCAGATCGAGCAATCAACAAAGTGAAAGCATAAACAAAGTTAAAATAGGTTGAAGTACAAAGAGACAGAGCAGTTATTAGTGTAGAATGTTGACTTACACAAACGTAGCCCATCTCCACGCTCAAAGGCCTACCAAGCAGTTATTACACCAGGGAAGCTACTAAAAACTGTCAGAAGAAGTTATTTAGAAGTATGGGAGTCCTCATAGCCCATTCTTCACTTAACTCACACCAGGAAGATAACAATACCACTCCAGATAGTTTTTCCTCTCAAGGACACCCTGTGGGTGATTTCTATCATATAAAAATGGTCTCAACAAGCTACAAAGTTATTGATAATGTCTAAATTTAATGTTATGTTTATGACACAACATGGAGCATTCTAATTCTCTCTCCTATCTCTAAATGATCATTTAAAACTTTCCTCACCTACTTTTCCTCATTTTTCCTATAAAGACTCTTCGAAGTCTCATTGTAAAATGTTGGCATTTTGTGAATTCTAAAGTAATACATATTGTTGCTTTGAAGAAGCATTGGTGTTCTGAAAGAGTGTGGAAGTCTCTATGTTTTTTGTTGATGAAGGAAGCTGGACCTTCAGATCCCTGAGCCTGGTTATGGTGAAGTAATCTCTATTGTTAATGTTATCTCCCGTTTATCACTTTGTTCCATTATGCTTTGACTTACAGTAGGATAAAAAGTTTAGGCAGAGAAATGTATCTTAGAAGCACCTATGACCTATTTATCCTTCACTGTTTATATGTTTTCTACTACTGAATATGACAGGGTAGTCTAATAGCTCTCTTGAATATTTAGTTTTTTTTAATTTCAGAAATGGTTAATTTGGTTGTGCTAAAGACTGTTTAGGCATTCCCTCTTTCTTTACCACTGAATATTGTATCTGAAATATCCCTTTGATTAGTGAGGTCTATTTCAATCATACCCCCTGTTTCTTATTGTAATTATTGTGTTAAAGGTACCTATAATTGTAGTCCTAGATGTCTAAGGCGCTCGCTCTTCTTTGAATGCAATTGTATGTTTTTCTTGATTGAGCCTTCAGCAGTAAACTTGTAGGAGGAAATAGGGCATTCCCCAAATCCTATAATTTATTAACAAAGGTTTAGCCAGCATTTCTCTTTCCTTTGAGTGTTTATATTGATTAAGTCCAAATCAATAAGCTTACTGGAGGAAATAGGGCATTCCCCGAATCTTTTAAGCCATTGTGAAAGGGTTTAGCTTGTTTTCACTCTTAGTCCTTAATGTTAATCCCATTTCCCCTATATTATTCAACAGATCCTTGAATAAGTTAGATTTTCCCTTTGGTTTACCTTCCTTCTCAGTCATAACTTTGGGACTTTCATATGACTCCATTTCCCAATGGCTTGTAGATTCCCATGCTTTATCTATACCACATGAAACACATTTGTCCAACCAAACAAACAAAACAAACCCTTGTGTTGTATAAATAGCCTAAGACCTTAATTGAACTTTGAAGATACATTATTCTTTACCTTTATAGAGAGATCCAGCTCGGGAACCAGGAGGGCTAGATCTTGAGATGCCAAAGCGGTTTTGATGTTGTCTTGTCTTTTGGTTTTGCCTAACTGGCCAAAACACAGGAACCCCAATAGTAATTATAATTGGTATGGCGCACGTGGATATGAAGGGATCTATAGATCTGGGTTCTATGATATACAATCTGGTAATTGTGAAGTCGAACGCAGCTCTGCCTGACTTACCTACCCTCTCCTAGGGTGTGGAAACCTATTTCCAGCACCCTCCCATACTGCTTCGGGTGAGACTTTGGCCTGCGCAAGCAGGTCACTACCGAAAGGGCTAGTAGTATAGGGGTTTTTTGGCAAACCTTAACCTTCGAACCTAGGTCAGGGCCCCTCGAGCCAACAAATGGTTCTGTTGCCGGGGCCGGGAGCATTTTGAGAGAGGGATCGGGTAATGCCAAGGCTATATTGGAAACCTGAAAGAAAATAAATTGATGAATGGTCTGAACAGCAAGTTTAGGAATTTGCAGTAAAAGAAAACCACAGTAAGAGGTTGACCACCGAAGAGTGGAAGAATAAGTATATTTTCACGAATATCTACAAGATATTCTTTGTAACAATTGCGATCAAGCTCCAAGAGTGGCTCACAAGGTTGGTCGAATTTCATAAGTGTTGGAAGGACGAGCATGTAACATAGTGGACCCCAGAATTGATCCAACAGTTAGAGAAGACTGATAACACCATCACTCGCACGGTGGAACACTGGGTGGACAGTGTGCTAGGAGGGTTCATGACAGAATTTTCCATTGATCTGTTCATCTCCTACTCTGAAGCAGAGCGAAGATTCTTCAAGGGTTTTCGGGGTAATTTTTTGAAGACCTTACCATTGCTGATTAAGATATTACTACGTGAAAAGAGTATTCTATGTAGCCACACCGAATGAATGACCTCTGATCTGGACGTGAGTATGACACGAAGTGGAAAATACTATCGGACCATCCAAGAAGGAGATAGATATGTCTATAGTTCGGTAAGAGAAGTAGCTGCGCAGAGTCCTCCAGCCACACCACTTTCAAACCAGGATAGGGGTAAGAATTCACCTACACCTCTGCCACCACCAGAATATGACATGGCTGTGCACATGAAGTTTCATACCTTTAAGGGTGTGGGAGATGAAGACATGGATCCATTCTGGTTTGTCACATAATCGATATGGACTGCCCAGAACATAGCTAGTGATGCGGTGAAGAGGGCACAGTTGTCCCTTGGCTTCAAAGGAAAATCTTTGGATTGGTACATAGGATATGTTAGCACCTGATCTGGACCTCAGGCTGAAAAAAGGAAAATCAAGGTAACATCTAAACCACGCTCAGCCTTGTAGCTAGCCCTACAAGGTCAGAAGAGGGCTCTCTCCATGAAAGGATATTCAACTAAGTATAATTATAAATTGATTTTAGGCTAGGTATAATAATGGGAAAATGTTTAAATGAAATGAATAAATTTTCAGGGTAGTATGGAACAAATGGGACAATTTGAAACTGGGGAATTAAATCAGGATATAGGTTGTCTCATGGGGCAAGGTAGGCAGGAAATTTTAGAAATAAATTTTAAATAAGAATGGAATGGAAAGAACAGTGAGGAGCTGAAAAGGGCATAGGAGATGGATCCCTTTCAAAAAGAAGAAAACATAGAATATTGAATGATTTCCCAAGGCAGAGCATTAAAATGGATTCTACCTTTCTATCTTGAAAGCATTCAAACAGAGATGTTTATGAATGAATGGTGAACATAAAAATTTACATATGAACACAAAGGAGAGAACAAATGATAAATTTCATACCACATGGATCCCACAAATCAGAGCTGAATCTCTTATTAATTCCCTTTCCAAAACTGTTACAATGGAGCGCAGAGCGTTCTTCTTGATTTCCACACTATTCCCTTACTTCTGAGTTACAGACTGCTTTACAAATGATTTAAAATTACATTAAATAGGCTAAAATATGGGAACATAGATCCATAGAAAAAGGGAGCTATTTTAACAGCTGAAGAACTGAAGTCCAATCATAGAAAAGAAATCCAACAATCTTCCCCTAAAAATAACGGACAACAATACATTTTGACCACTTGAAAATTCGTTGTTACATCCAACGAATGAGAAGAAGAAATCTGTAGAAAATATCTCTTTAAACCGTTGGCAAAGATGTCTTACTTTTTCATATTTAGTTCCTTGGCCTTTTGACTGTTTCTCACTGTTTTTTTCTTTTGAAGAAAACTGACTTGGAATCAAATTATTTTGAAATAAAATAAAACGAAATTATTCCTTCAGTGAAGGGAGAAACCAATTTCGAATGAGGAAAAAGGGAAGGGAGAGGAGGTGGGGTCCACATCGCAATCAGAATCAGAATCAATGGGTAGAGGGGATATAAAACATTTGAAAAATGCATGTTGCGATGGTGTAATTGCAATCAGGATCGGACGGTATGGCTATATTTGGGAACAGGGCATATATAAAAACTCTGATGCAATTTGGCAAGGTCCGATGGGGCAACATAATAAAATAGTGGAGGAATCCTTTTAAAACATATGAAAAATGGTTTTCCTCTTTTTACAAAGGGAAAGGATGAAATTCCACTTGAAAAGGGTGAAGGGATCAAGGTGGGACTAGGAGATATAATCACAATCAGAATCAGGCTTGGGAGTGGGGCCAAGTATATTACACTGCAGGATTTTCCCGATGCGATTGGGAATAGGCAATGAGGGGGAATGCTTTTGGTAAAAAAAAAAAAAAAAAAAAATGATTTTTACAAAGGGAAGGGCCATATTATTATGAATGGGGTGGAAGTATTATGTGGTGGGACCCGTAGGTCCATCGACATCGGGAGATCGGAGGAGAGTAAGGCGCAAAAGGAAATCGTCGATGGCAACAAAGCGATGGAATATGGGCCGTCAAATTAGGGGGGCCGATCGACGGCTTAGGAATAATCGGGCGGAGGAAAATCAGGAGGGAATCTTTGAAAGCACCGATCAAGTATGAGCTGTCCGATCGAATGGACACACCAACGGCCAGGATAACATCGGGCAGGGTCAATCGGGGGTTTGCCATCGGAAATATACAATCAAGAGCACTTAATGCAATCGCATCGGAGATTTTGCAAAGGGCCAATTGGGGCGCACATATCAAATGTTGCGATTGCGATGGAAAGGGAAGGGAGTTGGATTGGCGAGGGGGGTTTTATAATATATAACTTTAAACTCTGTTATAAAGCTTAAAAGGGGTCATGAGGGGGAAGTGGTTTGTAAATTGCGATTGCGACTGGAGGGGATTTATAATATAAACTTTAATTTTATTATAAAGTTTCAAGGGCATGAGGGGAAGTCATTTTTAAATAACATATGTGTTAAAAGATTTAATAATGAAAATTTTCCATCGGAAGGGGAAAAAGGAGTTTTTTAAAAGAAAAACATAAAACTTTAATAAAATAAAGTTTAGGGAAAGGTGAGAAAAGGGATTTTTTAAGGGTATAGGGGACTTTCGTTCACTTAGGCATAAATTTCATTCCAGAAGTCAATTTTGAGAGTGTAATATACCGTCGGAAATCCTTTTCTGGGCTCTTTCTGCTGAACATACTTAGAACATGATTCTGAACTAAAAATGCTATGGAAAACCTCTCTGAAGGGCAGGGTGGTGACTTTGTGGAGATAGCAGCTCCTGATTTGTAACTTGTTACATATGATGGCATAAAATTACATAATAAAAGAGAAGTATCATGTTTCCACCTCAAAAAATGGTTTTGAGGTGAAAATTACATCAAACTAAATAAAACATTTCTTTGATCACCCAGGTGCTGTGACTTTGAGTTTATTGACTTCCTCATGACCTTGATGATATTTATTGACACTTGACTCATTAATTTGACCATGGTGAGGTCCTAAAACCTAATGAGACTCATCCTATGACCTACTAATATGATTTTTAGAGTGAAAGTGACTCATGAATAAATACCATAGAGAGGAGAATAAGTAGGTTTCACACGAGGGAAAACTAATGAAAAATCACTACCATCAATGAATCCATGACCTGGCGGAATGGTGAAATTTATTGGTATGGGACTCCTAATATGAAAATAAAAAAGAGAAATTTTGATCACTGATGGTAGTATGAATAGACTGACACTAACAGGATACATCAGCTAGCATGCAAATGCAACCATTAAAGAGAATAATAATGCCTTGAAGAAACAGTTCAAGAAGCCTAAGTCCTACTCTCAAATAGTGGTTGATCTAAAGGATTTCGAGCAAGGGACTTCTGAGTCTGTGTGGGAGGTTGATCAGGGACTGAAGAAGGTGATAAGAGAGGAGGATTTCAGTATGATGATAGACAACACACGGAATGGTTCATTTCTATGCTGCTACCTCACTTGCGTGTACCTATGGGTCACCAAACTTTCGAATCACAGGAAAAATCCTTGGAGGTCGCTATGAAGTTAGAAGCTGTGCCCAGAGATGATACCTAGCTAGGCATCCAACATATCCAAGGATAATTGGAGGCGATGCACATGGAAATCTTGAATCTGTGAAAGGAGCAAGGAGTAGACGCTAGCCCTAAAATATGGTGCATATGATGCAGGATGAATGGCCACAACAAGGATAACTGCCCTTTGTTAGCAGACTATATGCAGGCCAAGGGACCTAGTCCATTGTGCCCTAGGGAAGTTGCAGGATCAAGTGGGAAAGTACTATGGTGTGATGATTATTGCGTTTCGGGGATGCACGACACAAAACACTGTCCCCGCCTTGCTACGTATGTCCCAGAAGTAAAGAAGAAATGGTGTAGGTTTTGTAGGTCGACAGGACACGATGAACAGAACTATCAGACATATGATTTGATGATCGATCGAGGGAACCTCTATAGGGTAAATTTGGATCCATCCCCACCAAGATCCCTCTCGAGCACAGGTGGCTCCCCATCCAGGGGTAGGGGAGGCAAAAGAGGTGGAAGCGTAGGTCGGGGATGAGGGAAAATAATCTGTTATAATTGTGGAGAAGTAGGACACTTTTCAAGGGACTGTCCAAACCCTACAAGGTAATCCTGCTGGTATTACAGACAGCTAGACCATGCGATTGAATACTGCTCAATCTTGATGGAAAATACGGAGGAGAAGCATCCGACACCTTCGCAGAATGTGTAGAGGGTTAAGGCTGAACTGCGAGACAAATATCCAAGCGTGAATGTCGTAACACACAGTGGGATGGCCACGAGGGGGCCTAGGGAGAAGAATATGACCGAACCTCTTATTCGACAAGCAGTTATCAAGAAGGAAGGTTTGGATCTAAGAAAGGAAAAAGAAATGTTTGTCGCAGCTCGTAAAGACTTTTTTGAGGCAGAGGCATCTACTTCGCAGCCGCCGGGAAACCTCAAGGTAGATGAAGAGGTAAAACCCTTTTTACAGGCATGTATGAAGCTGTTGTGCAACCCAAAGGCCGTGGAAAATCTTCAGGCATTAATAGATATCTGTGCAACATGACCTAGCCCCCCTCTAGAAATCAATGACATACACAAACTATATTGATATAAGAAACGAACTAGTAGGGAGATGCGGTTGACTACGCAGATTCGGTGATTATGAGATGGATCAGGTTATTTTGGACCTAGGGTTAGATGCGAATGTATTACCTAGATAGACTTGGCAACGAATGGGGGAACCTAAGATGGAATGGTCCACTATCCAGCTGCGTATGGCCAATCAACAGAAGATTATACCCTTGGGGAGACTGTCAAAGATTATGGTAGATATCGTAGGGGTTATGTTCTGGGCTGATTTTGAAGTAATTCAGATTGTGGAAGATGGGGATCCCTACCCTGCACTCCTAGGCTTAGATTGGGCCATCGATATGGGAGGCATTATTAACCTAAAGAAGAGAAGCATGGTATTTGAAAATAATGATACAAGGGTAATAGTACCATTAGATCATGCAGAAGGAAAATGATACACACAGCTGGTGCGTGATGAAGAAGAGGATGTGGATCACATCTATAAGTTGACTGCGTGGGATGAATATTGGATCAACCCCATGGCGGATGGAGTAATATTCTAGGAAAAGGACAGTGAATTCTTCTCTAACTCTGATGGGGAGATAGAGAATTGGAAGAACTGGTTACATGATGTCTCTACGCTATGATGTCTTCGGGTCACAAAGGGCTTCCGCTATGTTTCCTCAGAGGTAAGAGACCTACCTTATTTTGATGGTTCTGGTAATATTAAGGAATTTTTACGAGCATTCGAAACTGAGGTTCCAATGGAACGAAGGCTATGGGCCCTTAAGCTAGCCATGCATGGAACATTGGTGCGATGGTGGGAGACGCATGAGGAGGCATTCCAGGATTGGTAGGAGTGTCAGGATATGATGATCCTATGATTTGAGGCCCCAGCTGACCTACGAGTCAAGACGTTCCTTGGTCTAGAAGACCCACGTGAATATCTATTCACTTGGATAGAACAGTGGTGATACAAGACTACTAAAGAGTGGGTTCATCTGTTTATTCATGCCCTGGGACCACTTCCCACTGCATGGTACTTAGATGCGGAGCTACATCAGCACACCTGCCACTGGGAGACTTTGAAGGATGAATTTTTGGGAACATTTGGGTTAGTAGGCAGGACAGAGGTGCTTGACGCAGCTCTGTAGGACATTAACACTGTAGCATGGGGTGAAATGCACCTATATGTCACACTTGAAGTGCTCACATGGGAAACGAGAGTACCAAGCATGGTCAACTATAGCAGCCTAGCCCCGAAAGAAGGTAAGGATGATCCAAAAGTTTCTTCTAACTAAGAATTAGATGGGATGCACACAGTTACCAGATCGCTCAGGCTGCGAATGGGTAGCATTAAGATGCACCCCACGTTGGCTAAGATTTCGGGTGAAGATACAGGAGGCAGAGTTGTCATATATCCGACAACTCCTACAACTAGGGAAAATTGCGTTCAATTCTCTTCCATGCAGGTTATTACAGAAAGTTAGTTCGGGGGTGTGCACTGATCACAACACCTATGAAAGACTTGCTTATGAAGGAGGCCTGGTTCTGTTGGGATGAAATATGTCAGGAACATATTTCTTTGGTTTTGAAGTACCTAGGGATCAAGCGTGTGTTGGGGGAGGATGCGCAGGAGGAAGCCCAACCCACCAATTTGATCAAATGGTTACCTCCATTCATCCGACCGCGCAGGCCCTCGACACACACATCAAAGAACCTTGACGGCCTGATTACCTATCTGCATACGCCACTAACACCGAGAGAGGTCCTTGTCCTTATTGACCCTTGCGGAAGGCTCCATCAGGTCAAATAAGCCGATCAGGACTTGGCGAATTATGAAGCCTTCTCTGAGCTGGCGCCCGCATTGTACTTCAACATGATTTATCTGAATGATGGGTTCATAGTCATTCCTCAGTGTTGGGTATGTGGATTAGCCGAATCTGGGCTCTTGAATCTGCTGCGGATGCCCCACTTTGGCCACTACAACGTCACGGATTGGTTGGCCTAACAGTTTCTCGCCTTAATTCACGATGGCTACCTATGCATTCAAGACAGAGTCCCAATTGACGCTGCATTGGTTCACAGAATTACGGGCCTTCCAATGAACGGGACACACCCTCTGGAGTGTGTACACAAGAAATATGAGGGGGAAACCACTGAATATGTGAGTCAGACCTACCATGTGGAAAGGAATACGCGAGGCTTCATCATCAAATCTATCAATAACCCTGCTACGTAGATGGGTACCATGTTATTAGCATGCAAGCTAATGCGAAAGTGCTAGGTTGCAACCATCCCTGCTTATGTCATTTGGTTAGCAGGTTAGTGTGCGGAGGGGGTTTGCCTCAATTATGCCCAATACTTATGCGATGATGTTTTTACCAATGTCCGCGAATCTCAAGAGCAGGGAAAAGCCGTTTGCTATGCCTGGTTATTGTTCCTTATAGCCCTAGTCACTTGGGAGGCCCCTACAGAGTCGACCATCCCCATCTCACCCCAGATATGTGCGAAGGGGCTTGGTATACCCATTTGTGGGATTCTAAGGACGCGCAATGCATAGAGGATAACCAAGTCTTCTGGGTCCTCTTCCAGAGTAGTGTGGTAGAAGCCATCAATTATCGACCTCAGCTGTCCCCAATAGTATATGACAGATACAAAAGTATTACAACATTCTAGGATACCATGCAAAACATTCAGATCCACGACCACAAGGATAAAACATGGATGTCACTTCCTTATATGGTGACAAACGAGGAAATTGACAGTGTGATTACCCTATGGCCTCCTGCCTAGAAGATAGGCTTCAAAACCAGCACAAGGGGCACCACAGGTACTAGCATGATGCAAGTGCTCCCACTTGTTATCATCAAGGATACTAGAGCCCCGAGAAAGATTACAGGGAAGGACTCAGGCGCATCCACGAAAAAGAACACACAGCCAAAGTAGACCACCAAGAAGGACACTGAGGCTAAAACCTAGGTTGATTCGCAGCCAGATCTGGGCACAGAGGAAGTAGACATCGGAGGTGCCACGTCCCCCAAGGGTACAAAGAGAACAGGTGAGCCTGTCAAGGGGCCTCGAAAGAAGCAGCACGCCCAGTGGAAGGAACGAGATGAGATAGTTACTTTGACTGAGGGAGACCTTGAAAAAATTGCAAATTATGTCACACTATCCATAAAAGATATATGGTTATATTTAGAGGAATAACAGAAGGCTGTGATCAACACCATCCAGGTCGAGCTTCAAAAACTACAGTTAAAGACATACACGCTATAGAACAATGTGGTTCAGGGACGTACTCCCTTGACATCTAGCAGTACAGTGCTAGTTACAAAGGAAAGTTGTCTCTGTTCGTTACCTAGCACTGCCCTTGTGATCATTCCGCCTGACCAGGGAATACAACTCCAAGAAGGTGCAGGGGTGCAGTTGAATCTAGCCAAGTTTCCCCCCGAAGCATTGCAAGGTCTCTACACCGCTGTGTTTCAAGATTTTCACCATCGGGACCAGCATGTACACCAACAAATCGGTGTCGTTGAGAAGACCATTGCACAACAGAACACGGAAGTGCTCCTCACTATTGCGCAACAAGCAGAGCTCAAAACCTTGATCCACCAACTCTACACGAAGGTTATAGAAGAGATCCCAGCCGCAACGACCCCCAGGGCTAAAGTTGAAGGATTGGTCGCAGAGTTGAAGGCTTCTAGGATAGAAATGCAGGTCATTAAGACGCAACTGGAGTATCAAATCACTGACTTACAGGCCAAATTACAGCCCGAAACGCCTCTGGAGGTACGAGCCCAGCATGCTGCGCTGGTGATCACGGCTATAAACACCATTACATGGCAGATTTCTCAGGGCGCCCAATTACTAGAGATAGCCATGCAGTTATGGACCAAGGTCCACTGCGATCTGATCCTCCAGGAAATAAATAAAAAATTGTGGTAGAAGGAGGAAGCTTTTGAGCAGATCGAGGCTACATTACCCACCTTGGTTCTTGCAAAGTCTTTGGCACAATTTAGGACTAGCAACACCCTCCAAGATGATATTGAGGAGCTCTGGCATAAGAAGCACATCATCGAAGAATGCTTGAAGCCTTGGGCTGCCGCAACCCTCCAGCTCTCACAAGATGTAGATGTTGTTTTTAAGCGACTAAAGTAGACACTAGAGAGTGTTGCCATTGCGACAGAAGGACCGAAATCATAGAAGCTCGTGGATATTACGTAGAGCGCTGCTGCTTAGAGTCAAGAATTGTTGCCCCCACTGATCGTAGCCGTCAATGAACTGCACGCACAGGTGGAGACCCCACCACCACAGTGACTCGGGACGAGTCAAAAGATTGTGTTGGGCGACTGTTGGAACAGGGTCCTCCAAAGGCTACGAATTGGGACAATTTTGAGTATTTTTGTATATTTTTTTCATATTTTAGTCTAGCACAGGGGTTTTGGGGTGGGTCAAAGCCCCGAAAGCATTGTAATGGGTCAAAAGGTAGACCTTTTGAGTCAATAGGAAGGGATGAATCAAGATTGGTGCGAATTACGAATTAGTGGATCTTTTTGGGTTATTGGGGGAAAGGAATCTTGCTGGCTGTGTGCGCGGAGATCCTCAGTCCTGCTATGTGCAGACCCTGCTGTTGTGTGTGCAGGTTGGTTTTTGGGTATTGTAAAAGGATATGAAGGATTAATGAAAGTGAAAGGTTGTTGAAATATCTGAATCTGTTAATATCAATATATGATATCTGCTATGCTATGCACGGTTCTGTGTTAAGCTACGTAAGTAACTATGTTATTTGCTTATGTTGTGTTGACATCTGATATGGATTTGTCTGTTATACTTTATGCAAGAATATCTGTGATAGTTACGTTATTGTTCTGTGAATTTATGATTTGTTGATTACTCTGATTATAATTGGTATTGCGCACCTGGATGCGAATGGATCTATATATCTAGGTTCTGTGACATATGATCTAGTAATTGTGAAATTGAACACAACTCTTCTTGACTTACCTACCCTCTCCCAGGGTGCAGAAACCTGGTTCCAGAACCCTCCCATACTGCTTCGGGTGAGACTTTGGCTTGTGCAAGAAGGTCATTGCCGAAAGGGCCAGTAGTATAGGGGTTTGTTGGAAAACCTTAACCTCCGAACCTGGGTCAGGACCCCTCAAGCCAACAAGCGGAAGCTTGATCACTTGGATAGATTTGTATATGCAAATTCATTTCAATAAATTGATAATCATATTCCACATCTTGAAGGGGGGATGCCTATACTAAATCAATATGTGGAATCATCTTCTGAAGCACCCTCTCCCCCACATGAAGAAGCAACCACGAATGACACTTGAGTAATGTGATTGACAAAATTGGGAGAGTGAATCTTGATTCAATACCAACTCAGTCAAAAAAGCAGCTTGGGCCATCTTAGATTTTCCTCCAAAATGGCTAACAAAGGCTGTTTAGATTCAACAAGATGATGATCCTAGTTAAAATTAAGCACCTACAATAGGTGGGGCCTGCAAGCTATTTTTAGGTGATATGTTTATTTTTAGAATTTGGATCAAAGTATATTTTTAGCAATAATCTATTTATATATAGTTGAGAAAATTATATGGATGGATGGACGTCTATTTTTGGAATGCATGTGTGAAGTTGTTTCATGGAATGCATGTCTAAAAATAGAATGGATGTCGATTATTGTTAGCCCTTAACAATAATTAGACAATAAATAATAATCTATTCTCTTGAAGCACTTGATTTTAGTTAAATGATGTGGCAAACCAGTTAACTGAAGGAATTTTGAGTTCAAAGGTTGGTTGGTGGGACATGCTAGTGGACTTCATTGTAACTGAGCGATCTAAAGTTGTAACAAAGTTGGATGTGTAGTTATGTGAGTTGTAAAGTAGTTTAACTTAGTTAAGTGAGTTAGACTCAGTTGTGCTAGTTGTAACTTGTTGTAACTAGAGATACACTAGTGAGAGATTAGTGAATTAAATATTAAATTAATTCACATGGGGTGATCTCACATGCAACTAAATATTTACTACTATTAACTACATGCATGTCAGATTCAGTGGAGACCCAATTGAGAGATAGGTGAAAGGGACAATTTGACTATCAATTGTGACTATAGTGGGTGCATAAGTGCAACCAAACACACATTGGAGATGCCAATGAGGATTGCGTAGTCAAGGCAAGGAAAGATCGAATTCATTTAGGGATTGTGATCAACAGGGATTGCGTTGTGGAGGCAGGCTTTCAGGAGGTAGTAAATTGGTGCATGTTTATGCTAATTTTTGTATGACAGTGTGAGACGATTGTATATTGTACTAAGAGCTCTTGTATTAGAGTTTTGTATGAGATTATTTCATGATCCATGATATATACATAATATATGATAGTGGGTTTTTATCTTTATGGTTTCCCGATAAAAAAATTTGTGTTATGTGTGATTGATTTTTCTTCATGTGTTTGCAATTGGAGATTAAATTTCCTCAAATATTTAAGAAAAGAATTTTGTATTTAACAGTGGCATATAATTGCTAGAGCAGGAGAATCCGGCAATACATAATTGTATTAAAATTTCTACAAATACACTTGAAAATTTTTGTCCTTATGAGATTGGATATACAGGAACAAGAAGTTCCACTAGGAAAAATGGAGTTGATGTAGAGGATTCTGATTCACCTATTGAAATGGATGTTTCTTATAATTTTGAATTGAATTTTTCTACAGATATTGAACCAACTTCCTTCAAATAAGTTTCTTCTCATGGTTAATGGAATGAAGCGATGCAAAAGGAATATGATGCCTTGATAAATAATGGCACTTGGAATTTGGTTAATCATACATTGGGAACCAAACTATTTTGTTGCAAGTGGGTCTATAAGAACAAGTACAAATTTTATGGCTCACTTGACAAGCACAAATCTTGGTTTGTGGCAAAAATTTTTGCACAGAAATAAGGGGTCTATTATGAGGAGACTTTTTTCCCCATAGCAAAATGGGCTACAATCTAAACACTCTTTTCCTTAACAGCTCAAAATGGTTGGAAAGTCCATCAGATGGATGTAAAAAGCACTTTCTTAAATGGAGATATAAAGGAGAATGTTTTTATGTCCCAGCTAGAAGGATTTGTTGTGAAGGGGAAAGACCAAAAAGTATGCAAGCTTGTAAAATACTTGTATGGCCTCAAGAAAGCACCATGAGCCTTGTATGAGAAGTTAATTGAGCATCTTCTAAAACCTAACTTCAAACATTATGATCTTGATGATGCAAATTTTTTTGTCAAGAAAGTTGGAAAAATAGTTGTATATATTGTGGTGTATGTAGATGATATTTTTATGATAGGGAACAATGAGAGTTATATTGCATCCATATAGAAGGAATTAAGGAAATGTTTTTAAATAAATGATTCAGGATATTTTCACTACTATCATGGTATTGAAGTGACTCAACATCCTAAGTTTATATTCCTTTCTTAGAAGAAGTACATTGGAGATCTATTGAACAGATTTGGCATGGCTGAGTGCAATCATTTGATCACTCCAATGGAAAAAAAATTGAAGCTCACATCCATTGAAGGGAAAGAATATTAGGATGCAAAAAAGTATAGACAACTTGTAGGAAGTCTCATCTACCGGGCTACTACCAAACCAGAAATCTCATTTGTTGTTGGAATCCTCTCCAGGTCTATGAAAAAGCCTTGGGAAGGACATTGGTCTGCTGCAAAAACAATTATAAAGTACTTGAAAGGGACTCAAGAATTTGGACTCAAGTATACATAGGTGGATGACTTCAACTTGATTGGATACTCTGATTCAGACTTTGATGGAGATAAAGAAACTGGGGTATCTAATTCATGTTATACTATGAGTCTTGGATTAGGAGTTGTCTCCTAGAGATCATGCAAACAATCAGTTCCAATACATTCCACAACTGAGGAAACATATGTGGTAGAAGCTTAATCGACAAGGGAAATTGTGTTTCTCGGGAAAATCTTGGAAGATTTGTAGATGAAACAAATGCATTCAACTCCAATCATGATCGATAAAACTTCTACAATAAAGTTTCCCAAGAACCCAAAGTTCCATGATTGAACGAATCACATCAATACACAATACCATATAATTCTACATCATGTTGAGGCCAAGACATTCCATCTACGTCATTGTTCCAAAAATGAGTAGATTGTATACATCTTCACCAAAACACTTGGAAGAGAAAATTTTGAAAAATTCATAAGGATGCTTGGACTCACCAACACCCATTTAGATTAAGGGGGAGAATGTTGACATGCAATCCTAATGGATTGGGAGAAATTGTATAATAATGTAAATATAAAATAAGTAAGTTGAAGAGACACTGGGAAATGAATCCCAAGAGTATCACCTCCATGTATATATTCATATGCATCCTTAATCAATGCAATTTAGTATTTTGGTGGAGTTATCTCCTAGCCTAACACATTCCACTTTGAAAACTTCATGAAATACAATACAACCAAAAATTTCCACTTATTTAACCTCAAAGAAAAAACTTTAAAGGATTTTAATATAGTTTTTGAATTTCCATTAGCTTTAAGAATTCATCAAGATATTTTATATGCTCTTCCAAGTTTTTTTTATAGATTAGTATATCACCAAAATTTACCAATATAATTTTTTTAAGGGTTTGAAAATAGAATTCATCAAAGCTTTGAAATGTTTAAGGTGCTTACAAAGGCCAAATTCTATTTGAAAATAATAATAGTAATAATAATAATAATAACCATGTTTTCTAGAGGTCATTCCACGAGTTCTTCCATGCCTCACTTTGATTTGATGATGTCTAGAAGAGAGATCAAACTTAGTAAAGAAAATTGTTCCTTGTAATTCATCAATGGTAAGAATAGGAAACTTATCTTTGATATTCATTTTATTGAGTTGTCTATAACATGGACACATATTCCATGAACCTTCCTACTTTTGAACAATCAAAATTAATGCAAATAAAGAACTTTGGTTATGTTTAATGATTCCAACCTCCAACATTAATTCAATCAGATTCTTAGTATCACTCCTCCAGGAATATGGGTACTTATAAGGCATAATTTTAGGTCATACATATCCTAGTTGTAAAGGAGAATCATGGTCATTATCTTTATTTAGTTGAACACTCCTAGGAATATCTTCAATTACTTTTTAATTCTTGTTGATAACATTTTGGAGATCCTCTATAGTAGAGGGTCTTGATGTTTGAACATCTAATGACAACAATTACACTATTAAACCATGGTGTCAATTTTTAGTAATATTTTTATGCAATTAGAGGTCCTCACTTTAGATTGTTTCCTTTGGACATATCTAAGTTCATTTCCCTTTGTTTCCAAGAAAATATCATGAAAAATTGCTATAAGTTAAAATCTATTGTTCCCAATGATTGTAACCATAGGAACCCCTAGTACAAAATGAATACCACCCATTTGGATGGAAATAATGGAAAATATAAAGTAAATAATCTCCCATAGTGAGCTTAATAATATGATACTTTCTTGAACAATTTTTGGTATCTTCATATGCAACCATTACTTGATACTTTAGTGTTAGAAACATAAAATAATTGAGAAGTTTTTGTGGTTTGGAATTAATGATGTTATGGGCACCACCAAAGTCAACCAACATTGTTAACTTTTTTTATTTTTGATATATACTTATATCTTGAGGGTTTTTAGATTTTTTATGTAATCCAATGCATTACAATATATTGTTACAATACCCCATTATAATTCTATATCTTGTGGTAGTTCCAATTATCGATTTATCCCTATTCGTTGTTTATGTAGAATAAATTATTTTCACTACATTTATGTCCCTTAATTATTATTTTTTTCACAATTGAGACATAGTCCCTTCACTTATTTAATCCATTTGCTGAAGTGTCAACATTTTTGGTTAAGTGAGGTTAGGAGAGGGAACATGCTTCTCACTTAGTTGTTAGTGGACACCCTTCCAGTAGCCATATTTTTCTTTTCCATTTTCCTTACCATACTATAAGAATGATTTAGGGATTCATGTATGAAGGGATGCACCTCGTGTTGATGGTTTTATTTTAGGGTTTTCATAAATATTTCTAACAAATTATCCTTTGGAGTGATCTCTACCCCGAGACTAATCTTTTTGGATTGTCAAATACTTTATACAATTGGACCCCTTTTCTAAGTATTGATCAATTGAATAAAGACTGTATTTCTCTTAATACCCCCATAATTTTCTATCAAAATATCTATAAAAATGGACCAAGAGATTATTGAGTCCTTTCTTCATTCACAAAATCATTGGCACCCAAAAAAATGATTGGGTTCTAAATAAAAGGGTATGTTATTTAACTTTTGTAAAGGTTACATTTGGTATAAATCAAAGAGTTGCTTCATTAAAATATCCATGTTATAGTGTCTTCGCCATAAAATTTCCTCATATCAATCTTGGGAATTAAGTACTTCATTGGCACTTAGTGGAACCATCTACTATGCTATATCAAGGTTATGAATAATCATGATTATGGGACACAATATTTATTTACTACACGTTTTCATTATTTCCTCATGCTTTGATATATCCTTTTAAAAATCTTTCATCTAAGCTATGTAAGAAGATGGGGAACATGGAATTTTGCAAATATTCCATATTTTTCTTCCTCTTTTCTTTCCACGTGCTCTCTATTTTCATCCATATTATTTTCTTTATATTCTTTATTATCATTCAGATCAGTACCTATTATCGAAGTAAAATCCATTTTATTAAATTTATTTTCCAATTTGGATAGCTGGTGAAAATATCTTCTCTTTCTTCTTGAGTCATGGTTGATATATTTGGAGGTTAACTAATAATAATGGTCCTATTTTTTATTTTATCACAATTTTGAATGATCAAGAGTAGATATTCCAAGTAAAATTTAAATTGGGGATGTTATGTACCTTTAACACCACAATTTGGAGATTGTTCTAAAGTAAATATTTCTCATAATGCACCTACGAATTTGTTTCCTTTATGAGTTGAAATTTTGACATGTATTACTTTGATATGTATTATCTATAATGTTATGCGTTTGAAAAAAATTAGATGTGACAAGTGGAATTTATGGTAGCTTCCCAAGACTTTTTGATTCTTAAACCTTTCTAGATAGTGAACTTGTATGGAATGCCACATGTTCAAATTTTTTTAATCTACATATAAATTTTTTACCTAAAATAATATGGTATGAATTAGTTCCAAAGGAACTAGTGGTAGTTAATTTATATTTTCTAAGCTTTAAGTAGAAAGGTTTCACTAATAACAATTGTTTGAGACTAGTTTCTTTACTAGTAAAAAACCCTAATGTCCATAGCATATATATTAGAAATTATAGGATCTAAGAACCCAAATTTTCTCGCATATTCACCTAGAGATATATCCTCAAAATAATACAAAATTCACAGTCTTTATCTTCAACAAAGATAATTTATAGTGAAAATTCCCAAATGACTCATTTGAAACTAATTTTTGGATTAGGAAAATTCTCTAACTTTCACAAGCTCTATCTCAAATTGTACAATGATCTAGAACCTAAAAAATTTAACATAATTAACAAGATATGTATCGTTAGGATCTTGAAAATTTCTTAGTTTGAAACTTTTCTAACAAAAATTATAAAGATAATTCTAGGATAAATCTTTTGAAATAGATTTTAGGACTTGTCACAAACCTTAACTTCCATAACATATTTCTCAGAAAGAATAATGAATCATAATATGTACCTAGATATGTCTCCTCATCTCCCTAAAATTTCACTATATGAAATTTCTCATAATTTTTTTTATATCCATGATTTTGAGATGTCTTTATTTAAGGAGTAAAACTCTTGGATCATAGTTCTTAATACTAAATATTAGACAAAAAACACCAGAATAGATTAAAATTATAGAGAAAAATAACTCCATTCCTGGATAAATAGATATAATAATGGAAAATAAACCTCTTCAATGGGGAAACATCATTTTACAATTGAATAAATTCACAAGGGATGATCTTAGGAGTCAATATCACTTATATATATATATATATATATATATATATATATATATATATATATATATATATATATAGAGAGAGAGAGAGAGAGAGAGAGAGAGAGAGAGAGAGAGAGAGAGGGTATAATTATAATTGAAGTTTCTAGGAAACAACAACAAAATAACAATACATCTATGGATTTATATGGGCTATTATCATTGGGTTTTATTCATAATATGGAACTTTTTCAAGAGCTTAACAATTTCCTTCATGGAAGATTTTGTTCATTTATAGGTAAGTTAATTTTAGGTCAACTAAGAAAATGTAGCATGATATAAGGTTTTCTATTAATTAATATGATATAAGGTATAACTGAAAAGTTTTATACAAGGGATATGGAAAAAATAAATAATTAATATAAGTAGAAACATCACATTTTTAAAAATTATTATTCATTCACAAAAAACACACTAAGATATAAAAACAAGTACATTACAAATTAGGAAATCTCTTACAAGGATAAAAAAACTCCAACGTTATGATGCAGGAAAATGCACTCATGAAGAGATTTAAACACACACGTGTAAAAGACAATATATACCTAATTTGTATTATTCTAAACACTAGATTAAATAAATTACATAAAGAAAACTAACTAGAAAAATAAAAAATAAATTCTTGCTAGATCCTAATAATTAGAAACAAATCACAATAATTGAGATAATATAGGGAATTGTCTCAACTACTTTGTGATAATAGGAAATGAAAAGGCTTCATGACTCTCAAACCAAAATAATAATATTCTAGAAAATTAGTAATGAAAAGTATGTATACTAAGAAAAAGGAGATATAATTATGTTAAGATTAATGAATAAAATCCCTATCCTTCCTCTCAATAATAGAAGCTTTGACCTTAAATGTTATTATGAGAGGGAAAATAATGTAGCATTTTATGAGAGATATGATGGATTTGGTGTGGAAGATGACTATTTTGAGAAGCATATTAGCAAGTGTTGGATCCATGATTAGTCAAGATATTTTTTGAGATGAAAACTTGATATGCAATCAGTTTCATATCAAAAACTATAACAATATATGTTAAATGTTTTCTTTGGACCTTAGTGTCCCATATTGATTCTCCATATGTGTTGAAATTGTCATGGATGCTCAATTGATTGGAACAAAAAAAAATTAGGAACCTAAGAAGAAGCTTTAGGTGATTATTGATGTAGAATAATGTAATGAACCAATGAAAAGAGGCTACCAAATCTAAACTTTCAATCACGGAAATAGCTTTGTAATAGATGAGAAAATTTGAAGATCATAGATTTCCTCTATAGTTGGTATCACAAGGAAATTGAGTCTAATGTGTAAGAAAATCTAATGTTGAAGGAGGAGCTGTACAAGATTCCCTTTTTGAATGATCCTAATGTTGAACATATAGGCAATGATGTATATAGGGATATTGAATAAAAGATACAGAATTATTTTAAAGAGTAACACAATGTGTAGTTCTAATGTACTATGAATAAGATATTTGGCATTCTATTTATGTAGTAGGTAGGTATTGTTGAACTAAGTATTATGTATTCCTATCACAATGATAAGGTCGAACAAGCAAAGGGACCATAAAAATTCATATTGGCCATATCCAAAGTGATTGTATCCAAATATTTAGGACCAATTTATTATAAAAAATTGAATGTTTGCATAATCTATGTATATGAATTGTTATCCTTCCATATAAGTGCATATGGATGAGGATGAGGATGCATTATAATTTAGCTTATCAACAATTAAGTTTGAAATAAAATTTACTTCAGATACATTTTCATAAATACGGGTGAATACATCATAATAAATATGAGAAAGTGCGATGAATAGACCATCTCAAGTTATACAAGGAGTGGAGTCTTGTATCAAGGTGACTTTTTTGAGTTGAAATTTCAACTCATCATAGATTCTCTCTTCACTACTGACCTCAATGAGAGAATCATAGTCTTACTCTATGGAGAATAATCAATGAGAAAAACATAGTAAAAGAATAATAAAAATAAAAATAAAAAGATAAGGGCTCTATAGAAGTAGGAGATATAGGATTTAAAGTTGTAGATATATAGCAGTTTCATTCAATTTTGCATTGATCTAACCATTTCTCTTCATATAAATTTTCTTTATTTTATGTGGAATCAATGATGAAAAAATTTATGTACTTTAGCTATAATACAAATGTTCCTACAAACCATTTTTAAACTTAATAGAAATATTTTAAACTGGATCAGAAATGTATAGAATAATTCCTAACTGAAAGAATAGGTGGATGTATTGTTGAACAGGCATGTTAAAACATTAAGGTAGGTGAAGCCACTTGATTTTCATATAATTTTTATAGTGGGATATACAATACTAATGGCTTCAACAAACCCCATCCAAGTGGTAATTGGATTATAATTAACTACATAGTTTGCATCCAAAGTTTAGTAATTCTTGTGAGATTTAATCCAAAGAACCATTTAGTAAACCTTGTAAGCTTCAATCCTAATAACCAAGGACAAATCACAATAATAGATATATTTGGAGAAATGAAATCAACTCCTCCATGATAATAGTAAACCAAAAGGCTTTTTCACTCTCAAACCATAATAATAATATCCTACCCAAGTAATAATGAAGAATACATCTACTACAACTAAGAAGATATACTTATCTTAAAACTAAAGACAAAATACCTATAAATTTCATTAATAAGTAGTCATGACAATATTAGAAATTACAAAGGTGATGAATCTAGAAAATGATTCCACACAACTAAAATATAACTAAATTCTCAAGAACTTAGAGAGATAGAAAAATCATAATAAATAAAATATAGTGATGAGTGTGACATCTACATTAGGATTGATTATTGTGCCAACTAGAGCTATGTTGAACTTAATTAAATTTAGTAAAGAGCAGAGAAAACTAAATGTGTTCTTGTATTTTTGAATTTCCTTAGATATTAAATCCTTATAACATTCACTTTTTTATGGTTACTCTTATATAATGGTTAAATTTATCATGATAAAGTCACCTATGTGCTCATCATTAATTAATTTGTTTCAACTCAACATAGAATTAACATGTATAAAAGATGTCAATGTTTTTTATTACTTCAATGTTGATGGAAACTAGCACCGATAGTAATGAAATTTCATTTTACTAATAGATGTTGACAACTTATTCCATAATATACAAGGTAAATATTAACAATTATTCTCCTTATTTAGCCAAACCAACATCAATGGCATGTATCCCAACAATGATGCCAACATGGATGACTTAGTTTATTTTCTCATAAACTACCAAACCATTTTCTTGCTGATATTCTCCTTATTTATCAACACATTGTCAATATGCTATTAACCTTGATTTATCCTTATAGGACCATCCATTCCTCCTTGGTACATTTTTATTCCCAAAGATGGTTTAATAATGTTTATTAATAAATCAAAACTACCCAAAATGAGGTCAATAGATCTTATCAACTTTTATATTTCAAGTCCAAAGTCAAAATTTTAACTTATTGTGCATCATACCACTTCACAACTTATGGTAGTTTTCCATTTCTTCCCAATTTCATAAAACTTAATATCGCATTGTCTACTTCTCCTAATCTTCTTGTCCAAATGGTGATCTACATCTAACATTATTAACGTTCAAGAATCAACTCATCCATAATAAGTATAAATAAATGTATATTCTCTTTGCATTTCAACATTGATATCTCAAACAACTTTAGCATGTCAAAATTCACCACTCAATAAACTCCAATTTAAAATGAATTTTTTTGTCAAAATGCATTGCTAATCACTTGATCCAAAATATTGAAATTTATGAGCTTTAGATACTTCCTTATTTCCTTAAAATGTGCTTTAAATAAATATAGTAATAATAAATCAAATACTTGAAATGCATAATATTTCTTCTGTTGATCATAACAATCTTAGTTACTCAATTGAAAATCCCTTAATACCTAATCCACATATTACCAAGTCTTCTTAATTCCATCTACAAATTGAATAAACTTTAGCATAATGATATTACTAATATGGTCTTTTTGATACGAATATTAGATACATAAAATCAAAAGAAGCATTTTCTAGAAATCCAAGAAAAAATTCAAATAGTGAAATTCATGTTGATCCATGAACAACCTTATACATGTTAAATATATGCAAGATTCACAACCCACACGTTTGGACACTTATATGTGTGAGAAAAAAAAATCATACCAATTTGTCATTAAAAACTTTAGCATATATGAAACAATTTTCTATCATCTAACATGTAAAATGGTGTCTATTAATCTGGTAAAACTGACTAAAAATAAATAAATAAATAACATATTTTCAATATATTATATTAGAGATGCAAGCAACCTAAAATTCACTCATACATGTGAAAAAAAACAATTTTGTTGCTTTTTTTTTAATTGAAAATTTTCCCAAATGTAACGAGTCATATTGTTAATTTATTAGCAATAAAAAAAATGCAATGATGATGTCATCTTATCTCTACAAATATTCCAACAGAATGTTTCACTAAAATAATCTCTCAAAATACTATCATTAAAAAAATAAAAAACTTCCTCTAAAAAATCACAAGCTTATTTTCCATTAATGATTCACTAAAATAATCTTTGAACGCCTTGACGTTACTATCATCAAAACAAACTTGTTATCATAAATCATAAGTCGTCTTTCCATTACTATTTAAATCAAAGAGAAATGATCATTCTCCAGAATAAGAATGTACGGTATATGGTTTACTGTCCTTAACTAATTTATACCATTTTTCTCTCTTCTTAAGGACTACATCCCTATGTCATGAGTAGTAACTTACAATAATGACCATAAAAAATGGAATGGATAAGTAATGAAATATTTTCTTATTAAAGACGGCCAGTCCTAAAAGTGTTAAAATCACACAATATTAAGAATACCACAAATAGTTGTTGATGGACCTTTTGCACCAAAAATAATTTATTTGCGGCGACGTCAAGCAAATATGGACCTCTCCGCAAATAATCACCAACAACTATAAAGAGTGTGCATAATCCTAAAGAGTGTGCTTGAATATGTGAGAAACAAATTAGGAATAGTTCTTGTAAATTATCTTGTTAGAGAACCATGTGAACATGTGAGAAACAAATTAGGGATATTTCTTGTAAATTATTGTCACTTATTTGACTTCAAAAGAAGAGCCTATGAAATTGAGCACAATATCTATGTGGGAGAGTACACAATATCTAAGGGGGAGAATACAATATATTTGACTTCAAAAGAAGAGCCTATGAAATTGAGTGCAATATATATGTGGGAGAGTACACAATATCTAAGGGGGAGAATAGATATAAGGAATAAAAAGAGTAACAAAAAGCATATGATTGTGTCTATAATTTGAAGTAGTCAAGAAAGATAACAAAGTACCATCAAAATTGAGTGCAATATCTATATGATCAAGTGCCAATAATTTGAAGTAGTCAAGAAAGATAACAAAGGACCATCAAAATTGAGTGCAATATTTATATGATATCTATATGATCAAGTGTCAATAATTTGAAGTAAAGAAATATAACAAAGGAACATCAAAATTGAGTGCAATATCTATATGATTGTGTCAATAATTTGATAATTTGAAGTAGTCAAGAAAGATAACAAAGGACCATCAAAACTGAGTGCAATATCTATGTGGGAGAGTACACAATATCTAAGGGGGAGAATACAATATAAGGAAGGAATAAAAAGAGTAACAAGAAGCATATGATTGTGTCAATAATTTGAAGTAGCCAAGAAAGATAACAAAGGACCATTATCAAATTCAAATTGAAAGATCAAGTAGTCTTCTTCATGAAGAAGAAGCATTAACTAGGTTCATCATTTAAAGGGTTATTTTTTTAATGAAAAAATTTATGAATATTATGGAATGAATCATTGTACATTATGATAAATCTTGTATTCAAATGACATTTGATCTATGAATAAAAAGGAAAATGGGATCATCTCTTCATATATATATGTGTGTGTGTGTGTAAGAGAAAAATAAAAAACAAAGGTAATTCCACCAAGCCTAAAGGAGCATGTCCTAATACATTAAATTATGTCCAAATACACTAAATTATGTTTGGTTTCTAGAAGCATTAATCATGAAGAGTCATGAGATCCACATTTCGACCATACTATTTGCAAGTTAAAGGAGCATGCCCTAATACATTATTATGTTTGGTTTCTAGAAGCATTAATCATGAAGAGTCATGAGATCCGCATTTCCATCATACTATTTGCAAGTTCACATTTCCATCATACTATTTGCAAGTTCACATTTCCATCATGCTATTTGCAAGTTCTATATGAAGATATGTAATCTAATAACTAATTAGCAAGTTGTGATGTCCTAATACATTATTATGTTTGGTTTCCATCATACTATTTTCAAGTTCTATATAAAGATATGTAGTCTAATAACTATACAGTCTAGCCTATATAACATATAACGGCCTTTGACAGTATGAGAAAAGAGTCAAAAAACAGAGATGCCTCCTAGCAGAGTTCCACCTGTTCATCAAGGTAAGAAACATAATATCGGAAGTGAAACCGTGACACCACTGAACATATGTGAATTTAGAATGATTTCAGCTCTTTTTTCAAAGGAGAAAAAACCCTGTTTCATATATTGATAACAGTTCATATAAAAAATACTCTTGATATACCCATAACAGGTTATCAAGTATAAAAGATCAGATTCTGTCTCATACAAAAATACATTACAGCAGTATAAAAGAAAATATGTAGTCACATTACACAAATACATTACAGCAGTATAAAAGACAATATGTAGTCACATTACAGCAGTAGGTCATTCTAGTTCAATCATTCTAGCGTTGAGGAATCGAGAGAAGGCTCAGTAACGGCATAAACTTAATAGTGGTGGTAAAATTCCATGCACAAGGCAAGATTTAGCTAGAGCAGATGAAATTGATGGATCCGCAGGAACAGTAACAACTGCAGTAACTGAATGCTTATCATATTACCAGAAATTCAACAAACACCTTACAGCAAAAGTTAATGAAATTTAAAGCATAATTAACAGCATAGATGCTTTGTTTGGAATTTTGGGGTTTCTCGTTCCCACTTGGTTGTAAAGAAAAAATTTCTATAGCAATTCTCGTGCCTTGACTTCTACGTGACACCAATCAACTCAAATTAAAACCAAGAATTCCAAAAGGCGCATTTGCAATAACAGTCCAAAGTTAACATAGAAAAGGAAATCCCTATATACGCAAGTGAACCCCCAAATCTAATGGACTCCCCTGAAGCCCAGGGTTACTTCTTATAGGGGAAAGCCCTGGAACTTGTGATTCAAGAGAGGTCACAAAGTGGAAATTTTATGTTTCAACTAGGTTTTTTCATTCCAACAAGGTTCTTTTTTTAACAGTGCCCTCAAATATGTGGGACTGACTTAGGCATCCAAGCATCATCTTAAAAAGCAAGACATTAGTGGTACCAAAGTTGTCGAAAACAATTTATATGAAAAAAAGAACATTTTGGACTTGGCATGACATGCACTAGGCTTAATTAGTACTAATGGAACTTGGTGATTGTCACCATAATTGGTAATGAATAATTTCTGCAGATTTCAATGTAGCATGTTGCGTAACATATGTTTAAAATGAAAATAATTTTGAAGCTAAGAACCTAGCAACATTCAAGGTATCTGGTGTCTTCATAATTGGGGAAAAAAGGACACAAGTTAAGTGCATATAATGGGGAAAAAAAGGACACAATTAGAGTGCATATAACAAAATATAACACCATGTTGCATGGGTGCAGGTTCAAAACTGGGTGTAGACTTGTAGCATGGATGAAAACATTCAACTATAAGGTACAACAATATGAAAATTTTCCTTTGTAAAATAAGAGGTTGTCGGGAATGTGAATTCCATTGATAAAGGTGTAGAGGAGGAGGAGAAACAATAGTCTATACAACATGGATAGAAAGCTTTTGCATATAATTGTGAAGTTGTCCACAAAGAGATCCCACTTTTTGTAAGTGTTAACACAAGCCATGTGAAGAGAATGATTACAGCGTTGTGAGGACAATTATTACAAAAGTTAGTACTGTAGATGTCTAAAAAAAACCCACAATTACATACAAAGAAAAAAAACATTGCATCCAGAGGCAAATAAACCCAGAATTACATTTCAGAGCCAAATGAACTTCCATGCACAGGTGGAGAATCAACAACTTGATCTTACCTGGTAGTTTGCTTGACATCGCCGCAAATATATATAGCAAATCTTTATTGTTCCTTGTTTGTTTAATGCACTCTCGATGACAAACAATGATATGTAACTGAATTATATCTGGCTAGAAGTGATTCTCCCATGATTCTCCCATATCAAATGCTGATATATATTGACCACTCTTAACCTTATAGTGGCTGGGTGTTTAAAATGACTGAGCCACACCATTGCATTAGCATTGAATTTTTTGACTTTTTCAATCATCCAATTGTGGCTTTCAATGTATCTTAGATAATTTTAATATTATCAAGATCGTACTCTTTAAGATGACCGAGGTCACAATTACATTGAATACTCTTACCTAGCTTCAATTTTTTCACAATAATAATTTAATATCATAAATTTATGGAAACATATATGTACATATTATAAATATATATTTATAAGGATTTCCTATTTTCAATATATTATAAATATAGATTTAAAAGGATTTCTTATTTTAAATATCGTAAAAAAAAATGAAATTGCAAATTTTACTTTTGAAATTTTTTGAAAAGTGTTGATTGATTTGTTAATAATGATTAAAAAATAAAATAATTTATTAATTTAATATAGAATTTTCAAATGATTGAGTATGCTTGGGAAAATAAAGGATGAGAACAAGTTAGGGATCAGTTCCAAGAAAAAATGGAAGATCTAATTTGGAATCTAAATCATGTGATTTGAATCTTTCTTTAAATAAGTTCACTTGGAGTAGTGGGAGATCAGGTCATGGTCACATTGTTGCTTTCCTTGATTTTTTTTCTTGTCACTGGTTCCTTCTTAGAGCAGCACTTTTTTTTTTCTTCCAAATTTCTCTCCCATGGTGTAGCTTGGATCACCACATTATTTTGTTAGAAAAGTTGAAGAAACGTAATTATGGTCCGAGAATTACATTCTTTGATGTGATTGTTGTAAAGAGGCCTAAGTTTGAGAGATCAAAGGTAGCCAATTGTTGCTATCCTCAAGTCCACCATTCCTATTTAAATTATGAGGATGTTTTTCTATTTATAAGGCTTATATGAGTTTTTGTTTGAAGAAATGGTTTTCTTCGTAAATGAACTTTTTTTTGTTGTTGCAAAAATCATGAAAAAATTGCTCATCTAATAAATTTAGCCCCTAAAATTTTCCATACACACTTTTTATTTGTTGGTGGTCGGTTTGTTTTTAATTGGTTTCATATTGAATCTATGTTTACCAAAGCTTCGAAAGATGCCACAATTTCTTTCTTACTTAAAATCTTAACAATCTTATCAATAACATTATTTATATATGGAAGATAAAATTTGATGTAAAACTATTCTCTAAACATAGATTTTAATATAAATACAATTCCAAATTATTATTATTAAAAAAACACATTTATAATAATCAATGAATTAAAATATATATATATATATATATTTTTTTTTTCTAGTTTAGACTAATCCTAATCTTTCCATTTTTTCTCCTCCCATCTCACCCACGGGTTTCGAACCGGTGACCTTACAGAACGGAGTGCCTTAACAGTGCACCCCATCACCGACTGTTCTACACCACGTGGGCTAAAATAAATATTATATAAATAACAAATTGAATATAGATTTTAATAATATTCTTAATGATTTAAACTATATATATATATATATATATATATATATATATATATATATATATATATATATAACAAATCTTGATTGTTCCTTGTTTGTTTAATGCACTCTCGATGACAAACAATGATATGTAACTGAATTATATCTCACTAGAAGTGATTCTCCCATATCGAGTGCTGATATATATTGACCACTCTTAACCTTATAGTGGCTGGGTGTTTAAAATGACTGAGCCACACCATTGCATTAGCATTGAATTTTTTGACTTTTTCAATAATCCAATTGTGGCTTTCAATGTATCTTAGATAATTTTAATATTATCAAGATCGTACTCTTTAAGATGACCGTACCTAGTATTTAGGATTATGCACACTCTTTATAGTTGTTGATGGACCTTTTGCACCAAAAATAATTTATTTTTCTACACGTGCTATATTTACCAAAATACCACACACTACACAGAGGTGTGTTGTAGAGTCTAGAGGTGTGTCAATAACATGAAAGTATCGTTTCAATTTGTAGGAAGTCATTTCACCTTCTATAAAACCAAATCATTTTGGAATTTCATAGGAATTGTTAGAATTCAAATGTGCCATAGGAGGTGATAAAAATCTCACACACTAAACTATATTAGGGATTTAGAATTTATGATGGTGTTGATTTAATATAAAAGAATTTGTATAGAGATATATTTTATTTTGTGGAAATGGCATTTTAGATAGAGATATAGGCAATGTTTTTTTTGTGAACAAATGTAAGAGATTTCTATTAGTATAAAATATTGTATATTGATATTTTGTTTGAAAACCTTTCAAAAGATAAAAATAATGGGGCCACAGAGGTCATTCATAAACTAAAACATGTTTACAATCCTTCTGAATAATATGAACAGCGGGGCCATAAAGATCATCCACAAATTAAAACATAAAAAAGTAGGGCCAAACAACATAGGGCATACATGTAGGTGAGAACCAAGAAAACCAGAATAACCAACATCATGGGTATATATATATATATATATATATATATATATATATATTTGTGAGCTGAAGCCCTGTTGATCGTTTTTTTGACACAAGAAGGGATTGCAACAATTCATCCAAGTCGTTGGCTGTAATCAGTGAGTGTTGCACAACAACCATGAAACAAAAACATGAGTGAACCCTTATGAGGTGAGGATCAATAATCAAATAAAGGTAGATCAACCAACAAAAAGCCATGAGAAAGTTGTTACACTCAAAGAGGCATGTATGGCCAATATTAAAGAGATAAAGTAAGAGCCGAGCAACAAAAACACAAGTGAGATTTGATGGCCAAAGAAAATTTTGAAATCCACCCACGTATTGTATCCCATAACAATAAATATGTTTCCTAACCAAAACATGAAGAATGAAAGTTGTAGATACTCCTTGAATAGACAAAAAAGCTTCACAAACATACATCACTGTTAATCAAAATATATAACTGTAAAATTTGGAGGATTATGAATAGGAGGAAGTGTAGTGTCGCCAGGAGGGCCTAAAAATACCCATAAAGCTGAGTCAGACACCACATAACCTTCCACCCTAATCATATGAGCATCAATTTCATCAAGGAAATAAAAAATATTCCTTTGAATTCATTTAATGTCCTCCTGCCCAAGAAAGAGTTTATAGTTCTCCACTTGCTTATCTCTTAAAACCATGTGAAAAAAAGTATCCAATTGTTGGTGAATTGAGAGGGAATGTAGAAAATGCAACCTCCTCTTATGGAACCTTCCTCAGTTTGGGAACCGTTGTAATACCTTCTCTCCAATTTATGAATAAGAAAAGTAAGGGCGTTCTCCAAACACTTGTGATTCCAATTGACGAATTTATTTTCGTATTTCTAGAGGAACAAAGTCAAAATATGAAGCTAAAGATTCCCAAGTGATGATTCTTTGGGGAAGTGGATGAGCCTAGCTAGCCCCACCTCTTCAACTCATCTGCCTTTGATGAGGAGGAATGTTAGCTATGTCTATCCTACCACCCCAAATAGGAGCCAGACCAACTAAAAAAACACAAGTAGTGCCCACTAAACTAGAACTGACAAGGCCGAATACAAACAGATCATCCCCCCAACACCCTAAATAGAGATTAATACAAAGATTAGTATCGAAGAGACTAGAAACTTTGGATGATAGAAAGGGAGAAAGTTTAGTAACACTGATCACAAGACACTCCTGATATAAAACGCTTGAAGTTTACAGACTCCACCTAACCAATATACAACCCTTAGAGAAAGTAACCATTATATGTGTTGACCTTGTATATCGAAATGAAAATAGATAGAAGTAGATGCCAATTAATGTAGAAAATACCAACTTCCATAGAACAAGAAACAACATGGAATTAGAGAAGGGGGGAAAGCCTAATACCCATAACTAATTGAACACTAGTAAAAATAATATTGAAACACTCGCATTAGTACGAAATAGAAAAAATATTAGGGTACCAACAACCGCATACCAAAATAGGAAATGGAAATGAGATACCAACTGAATCATGACACTGAAGGGCCAAGTTGGAAAGAACCACCACTAGTTGGAAGATCGACCCCCGTCGGAATTGTGGAGGAATAAAATAAATAACATTGACTAAACATTGACAATAACATAATTATAGTTCTAGATAATAATGTCCTTGTCACCCAAAAGCATGGGAAAAGGCTCATCACTCCCCACCATAGAATGTGACTATCAACCACAGAGCAAAGACACATTCCCTGTTAGTATGAATCTTTTGTCGAATTGTACGAAAAAATACCACTTTAGCTACGCATAACTTATAGCCCTAACATCAAATATGGCTGCCAATATCTTCAGATCTACAGTTAGTTGATCAAGACAAATGCTGCAAAAATCTAGATCTATGCATAAAGAGACATTAAGAAGTAAAAATAAGGTTTTGCTCCATACATCCAATAGACAAGACAAGAACAATATTTTTGAAAGAATTTTTTGTATTAAGGGCACCTGGGAGGAAAACAATAAGGTGTTTCCAATTCTCCTCAATGGGATGGGTTCTTGGAAGTCCTCAGCACTTCAGATCTAGTATTTCTCTCTCTTATTGGTGTAGAAAACCCAGACAAAGATAGAACTCAAAGGGAGCTCACACAGAAAATAATGGAAAATTTGACAATGATAATGGCTCAAAGTCAGACCAAGAGTATAGATCCAGAGTGATCTAATAGGCAACAAAAGGTGAAGAATGGTAGAAGAAACCCTCCTATTTATAACAAAATATTGGGTCATTCTAGATCTTGGTGCATGATTAAAATAACATTAACCAAATCTAGATCCACCTTTTATGGAATATTTTATTATATTTGTTGGAGGGGAAAAGTATTTGACTTGGGTCAAATCCCTTTATTTGTGAATAATAAATAAATAAATGATTCATTTATCATTTTAAGGAAGTGGTTGAAAGATAATCAAATAAATAATGATTTATTTAATTATTTATGGGTGATTTAGTCATATTTAACAAGGAATATTATTTAAATAAGATTTAAATAGTTATTCCTAGAAAATAACAAGATAAATAAGGATTTATCTAATTAATTTATTTGTTTTGGGTTAAACATGACCAGGAATAATAATTAAATTATTGTTTAATTTATTATTCCATGAGGGAAATCAAACAAATATAGATTTGTTTAATATTTCCCTTTGGGGTTTCTTGTTTAGACCATAAACAACCTAATAAATGTGTTTTATTAAGTTATTTTACATACTGAAAGAAATTGTACTTGGGGTAAAATTGGTCTTACATGGTGTACTTGGGTCCATCTAATGGTAGTAGGTTAGATGACCAAAAAATGGTGTAACAGATTGCCCCCCAGCGTGCGAGCGTTAGGAGAAAATCATATGACCGAAGTACGTTGTAAGAACTCAATCACTAGACATCAAAAGGGAAGTCAGAGAGAGAAATGTAAGGTAGACTAATGTGCTGAAGAACTAGACCCTGAGGAGACGATACTTACAGTTGCAACAAGTCTCTTTTTATGAGAGGGTACATGTGCTAAAGGCAGCGGGGGAGGCATACCTATTCCCACCGAGACAAAGTACAAAAGTATAGTGTGTCCAGTAAACAAGGGAATGAACCATAAAGTACAGCCGGCAGAAACATGAGCCAGATAAAAATACAATGAGGGATCCCACATACATGCTGTGTCTGGGATAACAGACAGGACTTATACAATAATATCTGAGTACATGAGATACAAATACAACCCAAATGCCCCCTATAAGCGGGGAAGGGCTCACAAAATCTGACTGACACATGCAATTCAAAGAGGCGCTGCAAGTGGCTAAGGCCGACATCATCAAATATATGGAGCTGCATCGAAGGCTGCAATGAAGAGGTCATCCGGGCATGTGGGGGGCTACCTGCAGGGCCACCCCCTCATGAGGGTTGAGACATCTCACACACACCCGGGAATCACCAAGAGCTACTGCTGCATCATTGAACCATCACGTATACGGATCTCGATCATGTTAAAAGGAGCTGGAGCTGAGAAACAATCAAGTCAAAGGGTAATGAGAAATTCCTTTGCCTGATCCGAGGCACCAAACAAGAGTGGAAGTTGGAACCAAGGTACATTGCCCTCTAGACCTGTATTCTAGAATGAATGGCGTTGATGTTGACAGAAGGAGGTCTGCCATAGGTGAGGCAATAAGGGATCCTCAACTAAGGCACGAGAGAAAATAGTAGAGCGACTGACATACTAATACCAATGATGATGATGAAATGGAGGGGATTGAGTAGTGAATGGACGACTTCCCTTGTTAGAGCATAAAGGGCATGAATGACGTGGTAGCAACTGACACAATATCATGAGGGTAGGGGACAGTGGGAATGAAGGCCATAATGTGCGACACAAGAGAGGGACCAAGGAATGAAGGATGGAGGACTATAGCGGGGTACAAAGGGACTCGGGATAGACTCCATGAATGCGATGATGACTCAACTTGGATGCTCTAAACAAGGGCGACTTGATGGTGCTGCCACACAGCAAAGGTCCAATGGGGGACCATGAAAACATGAGTACAAGATGGTAACTCACGACGAACATCAACACGAGCATGGATAAGTATGGAGGAAAAATGGTGCCCCTAGTATGAGTGTTGCAAGTGAAGAAATTCGATTTTGAGGAGGGTTAGGGTTGAGGGGCATAGGTGCCCCCAAGCATGGTGTGGTCATGCAAAAATGTATTTAAAAAAGGGGAATCTAAACACATTTTAATGATGTGGTGCGCCATTTGTTTTTTTTATGGTTATGTAGTGTGAGAAAGGGAATGGAGGATTACCAATCTCTTTTGGTATTGCATATAGGAATCAAATGGAATTTTAAATTTCTGGGTTGGCATACCTGGTGTCACTATCCCAAAGAGAGGATTTAGAGATAATGAACTGATGCTCTCGTAGAAAAGCTATAGGTTGGTCAACAACAATGTCTAAGAGACGGAGTTGCTCATGTAAGATGAAGGAACGATAAGGGGTATCATCCCTAGAGTGATCTGAAGTGAGATGGGACTCTAGAGGTTCTTCTAAATGTGGAGGAATAATGGTACTAAAGTCGGCACGACCAGATACACTAGGAGAGGTGTGGAGAATTGCTTCTCTTAGTCTCTCAAATGTGGGTGCCCCCTTACCCAAACATTGGGTTTCAATGTAATGGGCACAAGGTGTATGTGGTGTGAACGCATGGGTTCGATGTAAGGGGGAATAGACAAATTCAGGGGTGGGGAGTTTTTCCATAATGTCGTCACCATGATAGAAGATGGGGTGACTGGTGGAAGAAAGACCACCTGACGCGGCGAAGCTACCTGACTCATCATCATGAGAAGAGAGGTTCACATGCGCATCGTCACAAGGGGTGACAGAAGAGTAAGTAGATAAAGGATCTACCGATGTTGAGCCCAAGGTGATCGCTGAAGGAAGGTCAAGCGAAACAGCAGGGGAGGATTCAGAGGGAATGTTCCCTGAGGGTCTCATGGATGATGATAGGTAGAAAATGCTGGACGAAGGCTCCGTCATCTCGACATTAGGAGGGGGAATGTCGATGGGAGCAGTCATGTCTGGTAGTTTTTCCAAAGCAAAAGGCGCAAATAGGGGAGAGGTGGACTCATTGCGCTTGGCCTCGAATTGGCGGACCGCGGCTAGAGAGGTGCGGAAGTCCTCGAGGCGGGGAAAAAGGTGGGTGTAATGGCCATGGAGATCACACAAAGCACAGGGGTGGTTGGTGTGAATAGTCTTAGGGTTCTTGGCCACGGTCACGGAAGGAACAGAGGCTTCTGGGGCCGTGGACTCAGGGAACACAACATTAACCATGGGCTTGAGAGGAAGAAATTTAGGACAGGTGTGGGTGGCGTGACCAAAAAGATCACACAAAGCACACTGGATGGTATGCTTTGGAGGCCGAGAAGGGGCAGGGTTTGTCTAGGCAACCTTGTCCTTTGATGCCCCCTTGCGAGCTTTGTCCTTCTTACCCGAAGCAGTCGCAACAGGAGGTGGTTCCTGTTGAGGTGACTGAGGCACTATTGCAGTGGGAGAAGTCATGGGGACCAGTTGAACCGGGGTCAAAGCAATATAAGGTTTGGGTTGACCAGGCAAGGTTGCGGCTGGAGGATCAAGGTACCAGACAGGAATCACAAGGGTCAGGTTCGGAAGAGAGATGGTGGCCATGACAGGTACTGTGTACACTCCTGGTGGGGGAGCTAGGAACAGTATCTGACCAGAGGGGTAATGGCCAGGTGGGACGGCTCCTAAATGGCTAAGGCTTGGAGGAACCGTTCCAGGAGGGTAAAGAGGTTCATGAATACCAGCTGTAGGTGAAGGGCTAGGAGCAAGTTGCGGAGAGCGTTGTTGCTGACTAGCCGAAGCAGGTTGCTTGAGAGCAGCCCGAGATGATTGCATCATGCAAACATTCGATGAGCTGGGGTCAGAGACAGGAGGAGGAGGAAAACCAGGGAAGGTTCCAAGCAAAGAGGAGTCTTTGTAGACACCAGGAGAGACACTGGTCAAAGAATCGACAGTTTGTTGATTGGCTACAGAAGAGATGGTCGACTCAGGGGAGGCCTGAGATTTTGGCTCATGATACGTCAACTGGTCAATGGTGACTATCTTTCCATTATGAGGGAAAAAAATCTTGCGGTGGACCGCATATGGGAAATTAGACATAGCATAAGTGTAGCTATGCCCCAAAAGAATGTTATAATCAAGAGGGGCATCGATGACTTCAACGTCAACGCAAACAGTCTTGTCCGCAAGAGTGATAGGACAATTACAGAATAAGCCAATGGGTTGGGAGGCATGGCCATCCCACGCACGAAGGGTGATTGTGGAAGGGGCCAATTCAGGAGATCCGAGTTATTTCCAAACCGAAGCGGACATCACACAGGTGGATGCCCCCTCATCAATTATACACCGAGAAACGTTAGCGTTCCGGATTTTGACTGGGATTTGGAAGGCTATGGAAGCAGGAAGAGAAGGATGTTCTGATTGATGGACGTTGCAAACAATCATTTGGTCATCAGCAGGATCTATAGTGCCCATGGAAAATAATAGAGCCTTCTTTTGGGAAGGGCACAACTGGAGGAGTTCCAGTGTGGAAATGGCAGCAGGAGACTGCGCCAAATCATCTACTATGCTATACGAATGAGCAACGCGACCAGAAGTAGCATTTCGGCTTAATGGTCCCTTAGGAATCTTAGTATGAACCTCGAATTTGGGTGGAGGGATGTGTAAGGGACCATTGGATGTCGAAAGAGGCTCTGTAGAACCTGAAGAAGGGGACTCGGGGATAGACTGAGAAGGAGGCTTGGGGTATTGACGAGACCAAGTTTGAAGGTTAAGGTCGACGGTTGGAGAGGGATTAGAGTTCATCATGAGGATCTGGTAATCGAAGGAACCAGAAGGGGAGGGTTGGGTGGCTACTGGTCCGTCAGGTGGTTGGGCAACCACGAATCCTTGCTGAGGGAAAGGATCGGAAAACACAACCGGTTGAGTAGTGGCCACATTAGGGGGAGCATGAGGGGAGGCATGCTATCCTCGCAATGTGGCTTAAGACTTCCACATCTGCCGCATCTGTGGTAAAAGGGGACAATCATGAGTGTAATGACCGTAAACACCGCAACATGAACAAGGCTTATTTGTGCGAATAAGCCTGTCCGGCTTGGGCTGAGTGCCCTGTTGATGGTTAGCAGTGTTAGGGTAAATACCTTGAGGATTGGGTCCACGAGTACCAGGGGCATATTGATTTTGATTGCCTTTCTACCTTCTTTGAGAGGAAGGGGGATTAGTTGCGCCCTGCTGTGCAAATTATTTCCCTAGAGGGGGCTGTATGTGTTGTTGCTGGGGTTGAGAAGGCAAGGGAGGTGGAAGTGAAAATGCCGGAGGAGCTGGAGTGCCAGGCTGCGGATAAGGGTAATGGTTAGGTTGGGCAGCATGGAGGTAAGCAGGAGGTTGGGCAAAAGGAGGAGGCATGCCGTATCCTGGATACATGCTACCTGGAGGGGGAAAAGTGCTAGAGGTGCTGGCCCCTCCCGGAGGGAGACCATAGCCCATAGGAGGTTGAGCATACGGATGAGAAAGGGCTCCAACGATACCGTCGGCAGAATGAGATGCCCCTAGGGCGTTATCGCCACTGGGCTTGGGGAGGTCAGGAAGGACGTTATAAACATAACCAGACTGAGCATAGATTAGGTCATATTTCAAGGCTATTTGGAGGGCAACTTCTTCGGTTTGAGGGAAATGGGAGGCAACATCTTTGCCAATGGCGGGTAACAGAGTTTTAAGGAACCAGTCCATGTAGACCCGATCGTCGAAGGGAGGGGGCTCGACATAAGCTCCTTCTTCTCTGCCATTCCTGGACATGAGTGGAAAGGCGGGTCGAAGATGATTGACGGAAAGAATTCAAGAGTTTGGTACCAGTGTCGTATCGGAGAGGGAGCTCGAAATAAGATAAGAAATCTTGGGCAATGGTCGCAAAGGTGGTATGGGAAGAGGAGGTTTGGTCAACATACCATTTAGAAGCTTCGCCTGTAAGCGTGCATTGGAACAACCGAAGACGAATGGAATCATCGATAATGGAGTTGGAAGAACACCACATGTGAAAAGACCGGATATGATTGGTTGGATCTTCTCTAGCAAGGCCTTCGAACTTGGGGATGTCAGAAGGGAGCTTGGTTGGCATAGTAGGCCAACTAACATCATGGCGGATGGGGTCATTGATCAACTGATTGAAATCGGGGAGACTGAGGCCTGCCATGTAAGGGAGCAAGGGTACAACCGAGGTAGTTCATGTGGTGGTTCCGCTAGTAGTAGTCCCGGCATTAGGGCCGGGATTACCGCTAGTGTGAGGCCCTGGACCAAACATAGTGAAGGTGACAGGGGGAGAAATAGAAGTAAAAGGAGAACCCAATGACTCAGAAGAGGAGTCGAAGTGCGGACTCAGAGGAGGACTAACTCGACGACAGCGGGAAGGAGTAGGTTGACCAACCGGAAACTGAGGGTGAAGGCCAAGAAGTCTCCGGGATGTGTGCCTTGGGGGCGCAATGATGACAACACAAACTCGGAACAAGGGGAAGAAGAACGACCAACAAAGGCAAGGAGGTGCAGAATCAAGTGATTACAATGTCGAAACAAGGGCAGAAAGGTGTAGTGTCAATTGATTTTACAATGTTTTAAAGTCTTTTCCTGGCGGTGTTAACCAGGCTCTTCTTCGCTTAGGGTGAGTGTGTGGTGTGCGTTAATTTTAATTTTTAAACCCAGACGTTTTGAGAGCAAAAGAAAAAGTGTGCTGCGTAACTGAAAATAAATCTGCAGAGAATAGTATATAATGATGAAATAATAGAAAATTAACAGCTAACAATGCATCGATCTAACCCAAGAAGGCAAGTCTCTCAAAACTAGTCTAAAAGAGGAAAAAACCTACTAAAAAGAGGCCAATAGATCTAAGGTCGGGAGGTACAGGGACCTAAAGGAGAAAACTGCTGAAAGGAGGTGCAGAACACAACCAAGAGGTAGAGGCAAGGTGGCTGTAAAAAAGGAGGAAATCAGCAAAAGGCAGAAGGGACAAGGAGGAGGCCCTTAAGGTAGATCCAAAAAAAACTATAGGAGGTGATTTGAAAGGGAGAAGAGCTGATTTAAAGGGATCTGAAAAAGAGGTATCAGATCTGGAAAAGGGAAGGCTAAAAATTTGAAAAATCAGACACCTGAAATAGCTAAAACTCTTCCACCAAAAGTGGAGTTCCCACTTATATGAGAAAAACAGATCAGAAACAGGGCTAAACGGGTTGAGACAGAGGCTGGAAAACCCTGGCAGAAGCTTCAGAAAAACCCAGAAAAATTGCAGAAAAATAGCAGAAAAACTGGCAGGTCGCAGGTTCTGACCTGTTTTCTGTGCAGGTCGCAGATAATGGGCTGAAAAGTGCGACCTGGAGTCCAGGTTGCAGTTTATGGGCTGGAAAGTGCGACCTGAAGCTCCGGGTGTCCCGACGGCAGATTTCCGAAAATTTTGCCGTCTCAGTTGCGGTTGATGTCTGTCACCTGCGCAATAGGGTCAGTCACAAGCGGAAGTTATAAATTTTAATGTTTTAGGGTTTTATAGGTGAAAAAAAACATAAAAATAGGAAAAAAAAAAAGCTGAAAAGAAACCCTAGGGTCTGAAGTAGTTGGATATGCAGGAATATGAAAAACGATAGTGGTGGTAATTGAAAACCTGTGTGGAGTTGCCAGTTGTTAGTATGAATCTTTTGTCGAAGTGTACAAAAAAAGACCACTTTAGCTACGCATAACTTATAACCCTAACATCAAATATGGCTGCCAATATCTTCAGATCTGCAGTTAGTTGATCAAGACAAATGCTACAAAAATCTAGATCTATGCATAAAGAGACATTAAGCAGTAAAAATAAGGTTTTGCTCCATACATCCAATAGACAAGACAAGAACAATATTTTTGAAAGAATTTTTGTATTATGGGCACCTGAGAGGAAAAAAAGAAGGTGTTTCCAATTCTCCTCAATGGGATGGGTTCTTGGAAGTCCTCAGCACTTCAGATCTAGCATTTCTCTCTCTTGTTGGTGTAGAAAACCCAGACAAAGATAGAACTCAAAGGGAGCTCACACAGCAAATAATGGAAAATTTGACAATGATAATGGCTCAAAGTCAGACCAAGAGTATAGATCTAGAGTGATCTAATAGGCAACAAAAGGTGAAGAATGGTAGGAGAAACCTTCCTATTTATAACAAAATATTGGGTCATTCTAGATCTTGGTGCATGATTAAAATAACATTAACCAAATCTAGATCCACCTTTTATGGAATATTTTATTATGTTTGTTGGAGGGAAAAAGTATTTGACTTGGGTCAAATCCCTTTATTTGTAAATAATAAATAAATAAATGATTTATTTATCATTTTAAGGGAGTGGTTGAAAGATAATCAAATAAATAATGATTTATTTAATTATTTATGGGTGATTTAGTCATATTTAACAAGGAATATTATTTAAATAAGATTTAAATAGTTATTCCTATAAAATAATAAGATAAATAAGGATTTATCTAATTAATTTCTTTGTTTTGGGTTAAACATGGCTAGGAATAATAATTAAATTATTGTTTAATTTATTATTCCATGAGGGAAATCAAACAAATATAGATTTGTTTAATATTTCCCTTTGGGGTTTCCTGTTTAGACCATAAAAAACCTAATAAATGTGTTTTATTAAGTTATTTTACATAGTGAAAGCAATTGTACTTGGGGTAAAATTGGTCTTACATGGTGTAGTTGGGTCCATCTAATGGTAGTAGGTTAGATGACCAAAAAATGGTGTAACATTCCCAATCCCACATAATTTCTTTCACCAACAACTTTAATGCAACATGGATTATGTCCACCAGCCTCAACTGTAAGAGCTATCACACTTGATCTCACATGACTGACTACACCAAGAAAATAGAGGTAGCAAGCTGAGGAGGGATCCTCACTTTTGTTGTGATTCATGACACAATTCCACCATCATGTTTGTGCTCCATGTGAGTATTTATGGCAATAGGATGTAGGTTTATCAACGCATGTGAAATATCCATATTGTGCCATGTACCATACGGAAACAAATAAGTGGGAGTACATATCACCATTTACCATTAATTTCCTTCAAATATTACACCCTCATCGGGGAGAGATATAAGCAAGGTTAGAGACACTAAAAATGGAATAAACCTTGCTCAAGGTTTGATGTATGGTTTTCTCATATTGGACTAAATATTATAGGTAGATATAGAGAAAATAAATTACAATGGAATTTAGAGGTCCATGCAATATTGAGTCATTTTAGCATTATAATTTGTAAAATTTCTCTTTTAAAAAAATGAATAAAACATATTCAATTCCATTCTATTGTTGGAGATTTGTATAATGAGATATTAAACAATGCATTTATTGGATTTATAAACAATGAGAAGATTATATAAATTGAAAATATGTTATTACAAACTATTTAGATAGATACCTTTGATCATACAACAAATTCACAATATTTTAGTGACAACACATCACACATGACAACATCGATACATGCATCTAATCATTTAACTAAACTTACATTACTTGATAATATATAGTTTTACATTTTTATACATCCAAACTAATAAATAAAATCCAATTGATCTTAAGTAGATAACCCTAACTTCATCACCATTTCCTCCTTATTAAGGTTATATTGATTTCAAGTGTCAAAAATAAATTAATTAATGTCTTGTTAATTTGCATCTTCACATGGAGCAAAAACATGAGGTTTGTCCTTTCAACAACTTCATCATTTGAACCACACAAATAGATCATGTTTTCCAATTTATGACCTTTGATTTTGTTATATAGGTACTTTCAAATCCAAGAGTTTGTTCGATGGGTTCAACCATTTACCTAACACATGTTAATGTAAAAACCATAAATAATAGGTTGAGAAATGGTTGAGTCCCTTAAAATTTACAAATTATTATTGTAATTAGCAATTTTAAATACGTTACAGAGAAGAAACATATTATAAATTAAAAACAACAACCAAAACAACAATAAAATAAATAATTAAATAAATAACTTGGTTATATTGTTGACACCTTATCCTAAGGGATTGGGTGAAATTGTCTAATAGTGTAAATTAGGAAATGAGGAAGTCTAAGATACATTTGGAAATGAATCCCAACGGTCCCACCTCCATGTTTATATTCATGAACACCCTCTATCAAATTCATTATCCAATTTGTGGACATACCTCTTGGTTTGACATGGTATCAGAGCTAGCCTTTTTTTTGGCATTCCTATCCTTGGTGTAACTCCCTCCTGTCTCTGTTATGCATTTTTGCAGACTTCCATATTCTTGCAAATTCTGTTTGAAAATATGTGCATTAAATTTTTTTTTTTGTGGGCTCACAGCTCACTATTCTGCATTCGTTTTTGGGGCTCACAGTTTAGTCTTGTCTCGCTGCTCCAGGCGCCTTCTTCTCGGCCTCCTCTATAGCTGCATCTGCAGCCAAATCCACAGCCACAACCACAGCCGAAGTCATAGCCACAACCTTCCCTGCTACTCACTTCCTTCCACCTGCGGCTGCATATACTTCCCTCCACCTTCACCCGCAGCCCTCCACGCTCCCCCTGCTCAACTCCGCCCTCCTGTTCCCCGCTTTCTCATCTCCCTCCACCTCTCGCTCCCTCGCAGTTCTCCACTGCCTCCCCTCCCCACTCTCCCATCCCCCTCCACGCTCCCCCTGCTCACCTCTGACCTATCGTTCCTTTCTCTCATGTCTCCCTCCACCTCCTACTCCCCTGTAGCTCTCCGCTACCTCCCCTCCCCACTCTCTCATCCCCCTCCACCTCTCGCTCCCCCAAAACCCTCTGCTACCTCCCTTACCCACGGACTCCTCTCCCCGTGGACTCCCTTACCCACCATCACCTCCCCCTAACCCACCTTCCCTAGGTCCGACCCTCCCCAGGTTGACCTCGCCTAGGTCCGACCTTCCCTAGGTCGACCTTCACCACGTTAAACCTCCCATGTACACATACAAAAAACTTCATTTTTTTTTACAAAAAAAAGTTACAGAACTGGTTTTTTTTTACAATGGAATACACATTTTAACCATAATTTAATTTTTATAACAGAGTGCAATTTTCAATCCAGAATTGAGTTTTGTGCAGCAAAGTACATTTTAAACCAGAATTGAGTTATTTTCTAGCATATTTTTTTTTAAAGTCAAAATCCATTCTCACATATCTATTGTGGGAGTTGTTCTCTCTGGTAAGGAGAACTATCCTGAGTGGTATTGGAAATTCAAGCACACTCTCATTTTTAATGAGTTGTGGAGAGGAATTTTTGAAGGAGAAGGAGACAATCCACCGACAAAGCCCACCTCAAACAAGGAGGTCGTCATTTGGAAAAACAATAATTGCAAGGCCTATGCTTTGATTGCAACACTTGTAAATGAAGAGGTGAGTCACCATATTACACAATGTTCAAATTCCTATGAAGCCTTGAGAAAATTAAAATAACTCTATGACTCACATTCAAAACTTGAAATTGTTCAATTAATGATTAAGTTGTTCATCCTTGAATTGAAAAATGATGATTCTCTTGCTTTAACATAAGAAGTAAGATCTATCATGCATGACATTAATAAAACTAGTGTAGAAGTTGAAATACCTCTCATAGCTTATGTTAAGGCATTGTATCCCACTTAGTCACATTACCTTGAGTCATTGCAAGCAAGTGGAAACCTCATGAAGATCACCTATGATTCCCTTGAAAAAAAATTTGCAGAAAGAGAGAAGGCTTTTGGAAGGAAGACAACCCCTCTGTTTTTTGGAGAAGTTTTATGTTTTTCACAGAAAGAGAATAATCATGCTCAAGATTCTTCCATAGGAAGAGGTGGCTGAAGAGGGAGAGGAAGAAGAAATTTCAGAGGAAGGGGGGGTAGAAAATCTCAAAGTGAAAAATATGATCTTCATTGCATACACTGCAATAAATATTGGCATGATGCATCTACATGTAAGTTGCCTTGGGAAAAAATTGAGTAGCAAAGAAATCAAGGAAAAGGTAAAATTCATGATAGAGACAAAGATAAAGCACTTGAATCCGCTCATTATGTTGTAGCACATTGTAACATTGGAGTAACTGAAGACTTGTTTGATGCTTCACTTAATTATTGGAGAAATGATTGGTTGCTAGATTCAAGAGCAACATGTCACATGAATTTTAGAAAATATTTTTTGAATAATTTACTGATAAGGTTGATGGAGCAGTATACTTTGTAGACAATTCTAAACTCAAGCCATCAGGGATTTGCACAATCAGGCTTAAGTTTCCTGGTCTTCCAAATCATATTATACATAAGGTTCAATACCTCCCTGAGTTGAGGAGAAACTTGTTGTCCTTGGTCCACATTCGTTAGAAAGGACACTCTATTCACATGTTTTATGGCAAGGTTAAGGTTAGAAAAGCATCAAATGACTCATTTTTCATGAAGGGAATAGAAGAAGGAAGACTCCTAAAGCTGCAAGGTACCTCTGTTCATGCACAAAACTTTGCATTCGGTTCTCATGATGATGAAGTTACATTCCCATCAAGTATTTTATGGCATGATAGAATTGGACACTTAAACTATGACAACCTTAATTGCTGAAGAAAAATGGTGTTACTGGATTTCCTACAATTCATAGGAAACTTAAGCAATGTGATGCTTGTGTTCTACGAAAGCATAGAAAACAGTCCTTTCATGATTCACATTCCAAAGCACATAGAAAACTTGATCTTATTCATTCAGATTTATATGGCCCCATGCCTATTTATTTTGCAAATGGAAATAAATACATGATGACATTTATTGATGATTACACCAGAATGTGTTGTGTTTACTTATTGAAGAACAAATTTGATGCTTTTCAAGCATTCAAGAATTTGCATGCATGGATTGAAAATGATGCAGAAACTCATATTGGCTCTCTACGAACTGATAATGGAAAAGAATACACTTCAAACAAATTTGAAAACTATCTTCTCCAACATGGGATCAAACATAAAACAATTGTGCCCTATAATCCCCAATAGAATGATGTAGTTGAAAGAATGAACATGACAATTTTAAATATGGTTCTTTCCATGATGTTCTTTAGGAATGTAAATTTGATGTTTTGGGCTGATTCAGTTCTATGTGTTGTTTACATAAATAATAGGCGTCCTTATAATTCAATCAAGAAAAAAAAATCCTTATGAAATGTGGCATGGCCACATTCCTTCGATAAAGCATTTCAGGGTCTTTGGTTCCACCTATTATGCTTTGATACCTAAGGTACAAAGAAACAAACTTGGTGTGAGAATTCGATAATGTATCTTCTTGGGGTATTTGAATACCTTCAAACGATAGTGTCTCTATGATAAAGTCAATAATAATTTTGTAGTATCTAGAGATGTCATATTCCTTGAATCTTTCAAGACTAATGATGTTGTTGAGCGGAAAATTGATCACTTGGATAGATTCACACATGCAAATTCATGTCAATAATTTGATAATTAGATTCCACATCTTGAAAGGGGGATTCCTATACTGAATCAATCTGTGGAATCATCTTCCAAAGCACTCTCTCCCCCACATGAAGAACCAACCATGGATAACACCTTGAATTATGTGATTGACAGAATTGGGATATTGAATCTTGATTCAATCCCAACTCAGTGAAATGAGTATCCTAGGTCATCTCAGAAAGGTCCCCCTAAATGGCTAACAAAGACACTAGAAAATTTTCGTCTGAATGAGGTTGGAAAGACAGGAACAAGAAGTTCCACTAGGTAAAATGGAGGTGGCATAGATAATTCTCATTCACCTACTGATATGGATATTTCTTATAATTGTGAACTGAATTTGTCTACAGATCTTGAACCAGCTTCCTTCAAAGAAGTCACTTCTCATGATGAATGGAATGAAGCGATGCAAAAGGAGTATGATGCCATGATAAAGAATGGCATTTGGAATATGGTTGATCCTCCATTGGGAACCAAACCAATTGCTTGCAAGTGGGTCTACAATAAAAATTACAAAGTGGATGGCTCACTTGACAAGCACAAAGATAGCCTTGTGGCAAAAGGTTTTGCACATAAATAAGGGTTCTATTATGAGGAAAATTTTTCCCCCACAACAAAATGGGCCAACATCCGGAAAATCTTTGCCTTATGTACTCGAAAGGGTTGGAAATTCCATCAGATGGATGTAAAAACTTCCTTTCTGAATGGAGATCTAAAGGAGAAGGCTTTTATGTCCTATCTAGAAGGATTTGTTGTGAAGGGCCAAGAACACAAAGTATGGAAGCTTATAAAATCCTTGTATGGCCTCAAGCAAGCACCGTGAGCTTAGTGTTATAAATTAACTAAGCATCTTTTGAAACTTAAATTCAAACATTTTGATCTTGATGATGCAACTTTGTTTGTTAAGAAAGTTGGGAAAAAAATTGTATATCTTGTGGTGTATGTAGATGATCTTTTGATTACAGGGAACAATGAGAGTTATATTTCATCCATAAAGAAGGAATTGAAGAAATGTTTTGAAATGACCAATTTGGGTTATGTTCACTAATATCTTGGTATTGAAGTAACTCAACATCCTAAATTTATATTCCTTTCTCAAAAGAAGTACATTGGAGATCTTTTGAACAAGTTTGGCATGGATGAATGCAACCCTTTGACCACTCCAATGGAACAAAACTTGAAGCTCATATCCATTGAAGGGAAGGAATTTGAGGATGCAATGAAGTATAGACAACTTGTAGGAAGTCTCATCTACATGACTACTACGAGAACAAACATCTCATTTGTTGTTGGAATCCTCTCCAGGTTTATGAAAAAACCTTGTGAAGGACATTAGTATGCTGCAAAAAGAGTTATAAAGTACTTGAAGGGGACTCAATACTTTGGACTCAAATACACACAGGTTGGCGACTTCAGCTTGATCAAATACTCTGATTTAGACTTTGATGGAGACAAAGAAATTGGGGTATCTACTTTAGGTTATACTATGAGTCTTGGATCAGGAGCTATCTCCTGAAGATCACGCAAGCAATCAGTTCCAGAAGATTCCACAACTGAGGAATAATATGTGGCATCAGTTGAAGCGAAAAAGGAAATTGTGTGGCTTAGGAAATCCTAGAATATTTGCAGATGAAACAAATGAATCCAACTCCACTCATGATCGACAACACTTCTACAATAAAGTTGGCCAAGAACCCAAAGTTCCATGATCAAAAAAGCACATGAATACAAAATACCATGTGGTTCGACATCATGTTGAGGCCCAAACTATCCATCTACGTCATTGTTCCACAAATGAGTAGACTGTAGTCATCTTCACCAAATCGCTTGAAGAGAAAAGTTTGAAAAATTCGGAACAATGCTTGGACTCACCAACACCCCTTCATATTAAAGGGGGAATGTTGACACCTAATCCTAAGGTATTGGGTGAAATCATATAGTAATCTAAATTAGGAAATAAGGAAGTCTAATATACATTGGGAAATGAATCCCAACCGTCTCACCTCCATGTATATATTCATGAGCACCCTCTATCAAATTCATCGTCCAATTTGTGGAGTTACCTCCTGGTCTGACATATATTACTATGTATTTGTAACCAAATTATATAATGATTATTGTAATATCTCTTTGATATAATTATGCATTATAAATATATAAATTAAGGAAAAAAATCATAGTTTAAAACATAATTAAATAACTTATATAATTTTTTTTAACCCCCACAGCAGGTGCCTAATGTCAATGATTGTTAGCAACATACCAAGTCTTAATTGGAACATAATCCAATTGGTCGAGCATTCAATTCATCAACATCCTTGAATTTATCTTGAAAATATTCCCATACTAGCTGACCCTTGGTCTTCATAGTCCTCATTTGGTTTTCCTCGTGGAAACACTCTCTCTTCTTATCATTGTTTGTAGTGGTCTCTTGTCCATCTAGACAAGGGTGGCATCTTGGTCGGGCATCGTCCCCCCTTAGGCCTATTTTCATCACCAATATCTTGTCACGAGAGCCATTCGACAAGGATAATGATGATTTTTTTCTTATTATCGCAGGGGAATCATGCCTCTAATGATCATTTTTTCATCGCAATCTGTAAGTGGGTCATTTTTTAGTTTGTTTTGGTTTTATCAACATTGGATGTATGCATTGTTGTAGGTTTTTCACTTGGCCACCCCAGGCCTTCCTTGATCACAAGTTGGTTTTTTCACTTCCATTGGCCCCTGAAATTCACCAATTTGGTGCAATTTTCTTACGGGATTCTTTGTTTCATCACAATTCAGAGGCTCTTATTATTTGGGCTCCATCGGAGGCATCGCATAACTCCATCATTCATTCTTAGTCTGCGACACAATTCTTGGTGATAGGTTTGGGCTTGGGTAATTTTGTAGTGTTATGTGGTCTCTCCTTAGGTCACTCTCCATATTGCAAGGATGTCCACCCACACAATGCTAGCAGATCACTAAAAGCAAGAATTAGCCTCTGCTACATGCAATCCATGGCTCTTGGGCCACTATGGATCATAGTTTGAAGTGGGTGGATCAGATATAATTCAATTGGAATTTACATGGGGTTAGGTTGGTGGAAAACTGTAAAGAGTAGCTCTGAATCAAATTATATGCATACTTGACGCTTTGTGTGGCTGTTATTCCTAGGAGTCTGGGGCCTTTCTTCTCAGTCGCTGTGGCCCACGTTTCGTGGCATTTATCGGAATTGTGGCTCATGGTGCTTCGCGGCTTCTTAGTGGCTACAGTCTGCAGTTCATGGTATTACTTGGCATGGTGGTCTGTTAATAGTCATTGGTTGGTTGGTGACTTGTGGCTTCTCCCTAGATTGCAACACATGCTCATTCGCTAATTGATGACTAACAGTTTCACGCGGGTCTTAGGTTTTTGATCCCTCATTGGAAGTTGGTCCATGGTCAATCCTAGGTCATACTATGATTTCATGTAATGTCTTTGTTTAATAATGGAGGATGTCCACCATTTTTGTTTTTGTCTAGCTGGCTCTATGGAACAGAGCCAACATTTTTGTCATCTTTGACATAGTATCTTTGATGGATATACTCGTGAGAAAAAATATTTGTAATCTAAAACAACTTAATTTGTGTTATTAGGCCAGTTTCCCAATATAACAATAAGTAACACAAAAACAAACTCTCTTTTATATTAGTAATATAAAGGCCTTAAACAAAGAAATAATTAATTTATTTTTTAATAATAAAGTATTAAATATAAATACTATCTATAATTATAAAGTTTTCAGATATTACAAATACACATTTATTTTAAATTTACTAATAATTTTTAATTATAATCTTTCATAATGCCTAAATACACATTCAATTAAAAATATTTTTAATGTTTTAGAATTTATTAATATTTTTTAATTGTGATCTTTTGTGATTCTTAAACGCCCATTCATTTAAAATTAATTTTAATGTTTTTAAATTTATTAATATTTTTTAGTTATGATCTTTGGTGATACTTAAAACCCCATTCATTTAAAAATATTTTTGATGTTTCCATTTTAGTAATTTTAATAACTAATCAACCTAGAGGCACACGTTTTAATGCGATATATATTATTATTTTTAGTTTTATATATTTAATATTCATTCTAATCAGATATCAATCAAATTTTAGTATTCAACTGTAATTCAGTAATCAGTCAACTTAATAATGGCTTTAACTATTTATAGGAGGGAAGTATTCAAAAAGGTTTGAATTAAAAAATAATGGACACGAAATATTATAAAAAAATAATGGAAAGGAAATATTATAAGATTCATGAGTATGCCAAGTCTACTCAATGATACCTTTAAAGAGAAGGAAGTATTCAAGAACTGTGAATAAAGTAAAAGAAATGCACTATTTTAAGATTTATGAGGATGGCTCTATGTATTGTCAATTTCCATTATGCATGAATTATTGGTTATAGATGTACAATCAAACTCTTGTGAGAGGAATATATGTTATTAAATTCTTTGTGATGTGCTGCCATTGCATTTTTAAAGTATGGGGTGTTTGTTTGTATGTAGTTCATGCAGGAAGGGTTGGTCATACTTTGCATAAAGTAAAATTTGGTTGGTCATACATTTCTTTTTAGCTTTTTCCATCTCTTTATGGGAGGAAAAAAAAAGGTTTGTCTTCCCTTGAAAAGTAATTACAACTTTCTCCCACTAAAAGGTGCCTCTTTAAAAAATGTAGTCACAAAGATCAACGTTATAATCAGTGAGGTCACCACCATTCTCAAGCATATGTGCCACTCATAAATACCACCAAGGGATGATTGCTTATTATTGTACACGGAATATAATTTTTTCGTTTTAATTTTTATATAATATATTTTAAAATAAAATTTAAATGTATATAGTATTTTAAAAGTGTTTTCTTACTTGGGTAAGAGCTTGTTTTTTTCAGAGATAAGGAAACATTGAATATGGGTGAAAATATACTGCATTATTGATTGGGTAATTTGGAGTGGGGTGGTTTGTCTTGAATAGTAATGATGAGTTAGCTTGCATTTGGGGGTAGCACTAGCTCATGGTTGTCCACTTTAAAAAAAAAAATAGTGAGGTTTTAAAAAATGTATTATATTATTATTGTTGTTGTTGTTGTTGTTATTATTATTTAACCTATATTTTATTTTTTATTTTAAGTTTTTCTAAGTTTTACTTTTATTATAAAGTTTATAAAATTTTGTAGTTTTGTTTTGTAAACATAAAATGGTTGATGGGGAGCTAGCCACTTCTCCAAATATATGCATCTGCTTGCAAGCCACATTTATTATAAACTCATAGTTCCACATAGGACAGAGATGTCCATAGATCACTCGAGCCTGGATCTCATACTCTAAAGAAACGTCTATCCTTCCAACCCTACTATGACAAGCCTGGATATCATACTCTAAAGAAACGTCTATCCTTCCAATTGTACTATGACAAGCCTCGATCCCATACTCTAAAGAAACGTCTATCTTTCCAATCATACTATGATGAGCCCTGTCTGATGGTAAGATTTGGAGAGTGAAAAAGATAAAATTCCAATGAGACAACCACTCTGTTTGTCCCATGAAGAAATGAACCCACATATTTATTATAGCTTCAATCACACAATGTTTCCAAATTCCTTTGAATTTTAATAATTATAATATTTTTCTTTTTTTAATTACTATTATTATTATTTTAAAACAATCACTTCTCTAAAAAATAAAAATAAAACTATTTTTCCTTTATTTTTAATATCTTTATAATATCATAATTTTCTTCTCCTTTTAATTAAACAATATTAATATTTTCAATAGCGTTGATATTATAAAAGTTATTTTATTTTACTAATAATATATTGGATATAAGTAATTGAAATATACTCGATATTTTATAGCATTCAGTAATTGAAATTGGTATAAGAAGCTTTTTTCCTTGATGTTACTTTTGCAATAATTATTTTATTGTAACTTTCATCACCACAAAATATTGGATATAAGTAATATCTCTAATTCATTTTGTTTTTAATATTATTAAGTAACTGAAATATACTGGATATTTTTATAGTATTCAGTGATTGAAATTGGTATAAGAAGCCTTTCTTCCTTCGTGTTACTTTTGCAATAAATATTTTATTGTAACTTTAATCATCACAAGTGGGAGACTCGATCTCTTAAAAAAATAAAATAATAAGGGATATTTATATGTCATAACCTATGTTTTCTTCCCATCTTCGTTATAAACTACAAACCCCATATTTCATATCCATTCACTTATTTTAGAACGATTCCCCGCAACTTTTCAACAACTATTGATTGTTGTTTATGTATAAAAAAATTTCTACGTTGCGAGGAAACATGTGTTCGGAAATAGAGTTGGGATGGGAACAGGGACGAAATTTTTTGAAACAGAGTGTGTGGGTTCTTAGGGTTCTTAGGGGTGGTTAAGAGTATGTTTGGTCTCTTGTCTCATAAACAAAGTGGTCTCATACATTAATTTGGTGGTAGGCCCCTTGCCCCACAAACAAGGGGGTTTTATACACCAAAACATTCAAAATTCACATTGAAATTTCAAAATTTCCAGTTTGATATCGAATGCAAATTGGAGCTTACATTTTAATAAGAATAATGATATATGTCCATTGCCATGCTACATTCAAAATTTCCTTAAGCCATCTCCAAACATGAACTAGGAAATTTTAAAATACTAAAATAAAAACATCTAATAGCGAAAAATGGCTTCCTCAAGCCATGTCATCAACATCCATGTTATGAGAATCACTTAGATCTTTAATTAGCGTTCTCACCAGGTAGGATTCACTCTCATCTTGAGGCTCCTGCTCATTCACAGGAATGAGAGGTAGCTCAATAAGGCCATCTAGTGGTATCTCCTTGTCCACACACATAGCATCATCTATGTATTGGTCCCATCTATTGAAAGAACCCTCCTTATACCCATGGTCTTTTAGTGATATGAGAAGAAGTGAGTTATGAATGTACAGTAAGTTATCTACCTTCTTTGAGCCCAACCTATTTATCTTTACTAAATGGATAAAGGTATAAGTACTCCAATTTCTCTCGAGATATGAGAAGAAGTGCGATATGAATGTACAGTAAGTTCTCTGCCTTCTTTGAGCCCAACCTATTTCTCTTTACTAAATGGATAAAGGTATAAATAATCCAATTCCTCTCGCAAGATGAAGAACGGATTACCTGTAATATTAGGGGAAGCCCATTAAATTAATTAAAATTTTAAAAATAAAAACAAAAAAGAACCCCAAAGAACCCAATTTTGGGGTTCCAGGTACACATCATCAGGGTTTGTCGTACCTTTCAAGACAAAAGAATCCAAAAAATTTTAACGTAGAACTCGATACTTCATAGAAGAACCCGGTTCTTATGGATTCTTCTTAGAAGCACCGATACCCAAATCCGGTACTTGGGGACGAGAACCTGGGACATGCAACATAGATTTTTCCAAAGTGTATTTAATATTCAAAATTAAATATATATATATATATATATATATATATATAGTTAATGTTCATCACAGCTTATATATAAATATGAGTAGACTCATCATGATTATTTAGGGAAAATTGTACCATGTAAAATAAACACTAATTTATAGTAATGGTTGGTAAGGGGAATCTTTTTTATTTTAAATAAATACTTTTAGGTTTTATATATTTAACCTATTTCTTTATATTAAAGGAAAACAAGTTTTTAACCAATTATATATTTTTAACTTTTATTTCAAAACCTCAAAAACACAACTTTAACTTTATACATAAATAAATTAAAATCTTTGATAACAAGTGTGGCAATGCAAATTAGTCCCTAGCACTTAAGTTATAAGTTATGTTACATAAAAAAATCTCATAAAAATTTATAATTTACATTGGTCAATGGTAAATCAATAGTGGTTAGTAGGAAAATCAAATCCTATAGTTTTGGTTAGGCGTAGGGAATTGCATAAATTTCCATGGGTAGTAACCACTTGTAAGTACACACATTTATAGTTTTACTCCTACATAAGGATAGAGGAAAACATAAATAATAGTGAGAAATAAATCATGGTAATTATATTTATTTACAACTTATTCCTATCCATTTTTTCCAAATAGTTCATTAAATTATGGTAGGATGTAACTAATAATAAATATGTTATGTACCTAAGTAAGTTACTGCAACCATATCCATAGATTATGGCATAAAATATGTGAGGCAATTATCCACATGGCATTATATTATGTAAAGTTTGCAATAATACCTTCAAATTATGGTCCAATCAAATGTTTAAAAATTATATATTTTTTAATAATATTGAAAAATAAATATTTATTTTTAAAAGTTAAATATTATAAGTCGCATTGGGCAGTGTTAAATTAATTCCTGTAAAAGTGGAAATTATGCTTTGGGAAATATGCATAAAAATTTATACCCTAGATTGGTTAATGTTAAATTAATAGTGGTCAATAGGAAAATAGAATACTATAGTACTTCTTTGGCCAGAAATAATAAATTGATATGGCGTGGATAAATTAATTGCTTAAGCAGAAAGACTTAAATTTCACTAGCTAGTAACTACTAGTAAGTCTATACATATATCATTTTTCTCCTACATAATTGTTAAGTGAAACATAAATAATGGTGGAAAGTAACTTGTGGTAAGTATATTTTTTTAAATGTTATTTCTATCCATTATGTATGCATAGAGATGCCTTAATTATAATGAAAAGTAACTGACGAAAAATATCCATAGATTTTGGCATAAAATATGAAGGAATTATAGGCATGCCATTATATTGTGCAAAGGCTGCAATACGACCTTCAAGTTATGGTCCAATTAAATGTTTGAAAAATAGATTTTAAATAATATTAAAGAATAAATATTTATTTTTCAAAGTTAAACATTGTAAATTGTATTCGTCAATGTTTAACTAATAGTAAATATGATAATAAATTAATAGTAAATATGATATTATTAATCGTAAATATGATATTTACTTGAGTATGAGAATTTTTCAATGATTGTAAATATTATTGATGGTAAAACCTTCAAGTTATTGTCCAATTAAATGTTTGATTTTTTTAAATAATATTAAAAATAAATATTTATTTTTAGAAGTTAGAAATTTCATTGGTCAGGGCTAAATTAATAATAAATATGATATTAACTAATAATAAGTATGATACTATTGATGGTAAATGTTATATTTACCGGAGTATGAGCTATTTTCAAGGATTTTATTTTTGGATGGTTTTCCTGTAAAGATTAAGAATATATAATCACTATGAAAATATCTAAATCCATGCAAGAATATTGCAACCTTATCCATAATTTATGGCATAAAATATGTAGGGAATTATCCCCATGTCATTATATTGATTAATTGTATGGTTAGGAGCATGTGTTTCCTCCTAAGAGGTCATAAGTTCAAAACCATAGGCTGATAGATTATGTATGCCTTTGAGACTTAATAGTCAAATCTCAGAGGTGGGTCCCTCGTCCCACAAACAAAGGGTCTCATACACCAATTTGGTGGTTGGCTTGGCACTTACCTTAAAATTGGATTATATTGTGCAATGGACGCAATAAGACTTTCAAGTTATGGTCCATCCAATTAAATGTTTGAAAATTAGTTTTTAAATAATATTAACAATAAATATTTATTTTTCAAATTTAAGTCTTATAAATTGCTGGCCAATGCTAAAATAATAGTGGTTGTTGTAAACCTAATATATAAGGGTTGGTGTGGAGGAATTCCAACAACTATCGAAAATCCAAGTGACCTCTTGGAATATGAAACCAAGGGTTAGGAAAATACACTTATATGTACATTCTTGTGAATAATAAGCATTCCATGTTTATCTAATTTTTTGTATCAAATTATGTGAGTTTCACATGGTATTAGAGAAAACGTATTCATGCCCTACTTAAATTTCAGTGACTGTGTGGCCTTCCTCCACTGCATATTTTGTGCTCTAATCAAATTGGGCACGCTCTACATATTCAACACTATAAAGTCTACAACTATTCCTTCCATCTCTCAAGTCTGACACTACTATGTAACCACTCTATTTATTCCTCTCTAAAAATACATTTAATTTTTCATAGTCAGCTAAGCACGCACTTAGTCCATTGTGTGTTACCGTGCCCATAATTGTCTTCCTGCATGCATTGAAAATATATCAACACAACACCATCTTTATCATCCCCACCTTTTTGTATGTCTTTCAGCACAGATCCATTACCTTTATCAAGTTTGTAGTACTTTCAACTCTGACAAATATTCTATTCAGATTGTCGTTGATTTATTCAATGTCAATTCAATTATTATGTTGGTGTACATGCACATAGTTAGCCTTAATTAGCTTTAGTTCAACTCTAGTTATTGCATGCGATGTGCACTTGTGTTTAGCTAGTTAACTCGAGTGCTTACATGTGGTGTGCACATGGATTTAGTTATTTAAATCTAGTGTTTGCATGTGGTACATGTGCACTTTAATAGAACATAAAAAAAAAATTAGCTTCAGTTAGCTTTAATTATCCATAGTTATTGCATGTAGAACTAAGCTTCACTTAGTTTCTTTATGTATTAATTCTAAAACTAATATCGATGAATGAAAATTCATTCTCAATTTGAATTTTTCTGTTTTAACTCTCGCAATTTTGTGCAATTATTCTTCTGCTAGATCCGTATTTGTGCCCTAATAATTTTACATGGTATCAGAATTACATTGGTTTGGAGAAGGTGCAAGAAAAATATTTGGCAGGTTTGAAGAGCAAATAATTGGAAATTTGTTCGAAGATTTGATTTGCATATCAAAATATTGGAGAACTACCACAATTTTTGCTACAACTAGGAGGTTAAAAAAAATGTAGTTCTCATCTTCAATGATTCTTACTCCATATAACTACTTCCAATGGAAGCCAGAGGTTTTGCTTCACCTCAGAGGAAAAGGCTTGTATCAGATGGTTATGAATATGGAATCTGAACCCAATTTTGTCGTTGAAAAATCCAAATACTTCAGTAGTATGGACGAGGTTTTTGGTCTTCTATTGTTTTCCATATCTCTAACACTGTGTTTCCATGTGGACACATGCAACACTTTGAATGAGGTTTGTACAACCTTGGAGAATTTATTTGGAAATCAATATGAAATGTAGGCTCATATTATCGAAAATGAGCTAAATTCCTTAGATCCAAATAGCTTTGAGAACATTCAATATTTATTTATGAAATTTAAATCATTTCTTCTACATTTACATGATTGCAAGATCAATAAATCCAAGCAGGAAGGTCAATTGATCCTTTCTATTTTGTCTAAATTAGGCCTTGAATATGCTGTTTTCATTTCTACATTTCATATAGTTAGCCGTGCAACTAGATAAAAATGGAAAATGCCCAAATTCGATGCATTTATTGAGTTTCTTATTCATGAGCAGGATAAGCTCATCAAAATGGGTTCATTAAAGTCTCCAAATACACATTCACTTGCCATGCATGAGAAAGGAAAGTCCAACTCGAACCCAAATCAGAAATAAAAAGGCAAAGGAAAGGCAAGAGATCTAGATCCAAGAAAGGAGGAAATCCAAAACCTCAAGATGATTCTTCTAGCTCCAAGGGTAAGAAGGGAAAGAAAGGAAACTCCAAGTGTCCTTATTGTAATAGAGGTTATTGATGAGCTCCATCATTAGGTACATTTGGAGGGGTTAATTGTCACCTTTTTTCCTTATTAAGTCTCTTTTTCTCACATTTAATTGTATTATTGTCTTAGGTTGCTAGTGTATATGGTGATTAAGGCTTGTCATACTTCAAATTCCTAACACAAGTTAAATGCAGGAAAATCATGAAGATATTGCATTTTTTATGAACATTTTTCCATTAAAGCTCAGAGTAGACAGAAAGGAGAGATTCTAGGTATATTTTACACCTCCTTAACTCCCAAAGGCAGGAAAGTGATCCTCGAGATTCCCTCCAACAACTCAAAATCAAAGGTAGCCAAACAAACTCAAGATCAAGTGCACCAAAGATACACTTCACTTGCAGTCAAAGTGGACACATCACCTACTTTTTAGGGAGCTGTTGGTAGCTACCTTCTAGGTTAAATAGGGTTGAACAAGATTTCATTAGGATTCGAACTTTGAAGGAATCTAATAAACTCTTAGCTCTTGTAATAGGTTTTTGAGACTTTCATGTTGATGTAATGAGACTATTTTCTGCAATAAAATGATTATTCAAATTGTGCTTCATTGATATAGTTTTAGAGGGCTAGTATTGTGGGTTAGGGCCCATTCCATTAGCCTTAGTCTTTCTTGCGTATTTATTCTTTACTTTTATGTGATTTTAGCTAGTTTTTCTTATGAGTTTTTAGCTAGTTTGCTTACTTTTCAATTCAATGTTTTAAGTTTGCTTCCATTTGTCTTTGTTGTAGATTAATATTCCTTACATCTTGGTAGAATATTTTATAAACTCAGAAATTTTTGTATCAAGCCTCCCTCTCTCATCTCTTTCATTGGAGCTTGAGGAGGGTAGACCTTCTCCACCGGCCAAATTTTCTTTTTATTTTATGATTTCTTGGAATGAATAGTTAGGTTGATGTAGTTCCATGAACATGTTTAGAATGTTGACTTAGATTTCTATTTGTAGGCTAAAGTAGGCTTGATCTCCAAATTCAACTCATATTTTCCATTTACTTCATCATGAATTTGCCAATATTTGATGCATGAACAGGTAGTTTGCTTACAGGTTCAAGTAGAAAAACACAGGAGGACTTCACCAGCACCTTCAACTTCATTTCTCACACTTCATTAGCCTTTTTTTCATCAAATCGCCATTAGTCCTGTTTTCTAATTTTTCATCTCCACACCGTGAGCAAACCCTAGAGGTGAAATATAGGCTTCTCAAGAGGTTATGAGCTTGTCCAAGGGGTTGGCCACATTCCACTCATCCAAACACACCTCCACTCCACCTTGCCTATGGTTTTCTCACCCTTTTTTGGCCTTAGATAGCCCTCAGCATGTTTCTTGTAGCAATTTGGGACTTTCCTATACCACTACAAGAAACCCATAGTAACACTTGCAACAACACCATTGGGCCCCTTGTTAAGACGAGAAACCACCATCCACCTCATCTAGACCTGCCAAAACCACCTAGACACCTTCAACCTTGCACCCATGAGTTTAAGCCCTTCATAAGCCACCTTAAAGCTTTCTCCTCCTAACTGCAAAATAATACATTTACAAGCATAATAATGTCATGATTAACTGCATGATTGAAGTAATGATATATATAAAATGAAATAGACATAGTTAGTTTATCCATTTGGCCCAACAAAGTGTGATTATGTTAGTTTCCTTTATGCAATTTCAATTCAGCAATTTATTTCATGCAAGATGCCTATTTTGCTTTCATTTCTTATCATATCCTAATGTGTATATTTATTTCATTACGGAGTAGTTAGACGTACTTTCTTATTGTAGAATATTTCTTTTCTTGTTGATAGAGTAATGGCTTTGAATATTTGTAGCCCTAGTTCTAAATTCATAAGTGTGGCAAACTTCATCTAGAAACCCTAGAAATATCACCCTTTCATAGAGCTAAGAAGAGGATGACATGAGTAGAATGTATCTCCTGTGTATATAGCATTGTCACCTCCAATTTTGTACGAACCCCAGGTTGATAAATTAAAGTAGGGCAGCCTCTAGGATTTGCAACATTCTCAGTGCAATACCAGTGCTCACCAGTTATCATCAAGAATCCTCTTGCATTCATAAGAATATTGATCTGATGGAAAAGGCTCTTCATCAAAATCATCTTCGTCGTCACTTTCCAGAAAGTGCCAAGAAGAAGATGGAGGAAAAAAAATTAGAAACAAGGGGTAATGGGCATGGTTTGATTGCTCTTCATTCTACACTACAAGAATGGATCATCAAATCAGGAGCTTCGCATCATATGGCTTATTCAAAGGAATCATTTTCTTCTCTACATGCATACACATGACCTCCTATTCTCATGGGGGAAAATTATGGAGTTGAAGCAACTGGAAAAGGAAGAGTGAAATTCAAAGATGGAGGTTTTGAGAATGTCTTTCATATTCCAAGGCTTTTTCTGAATCTTCTTTCAGTGTATCAGATGACACACAGGTGTTGGAAGGAAAGTTGATTTTACCACGGATTCTGTGGTAATTTATGACATGCAAACCAACTTGAAGATTGCATATGGCAATATAAATGATCAATCTCATATGTATACATTTTATTATTTTGTTCCTCAATCAGATTCTATTTTGCTACTTATGCATGCAAATGAAGGCAGTAGGATTTGGCATGAAATATTTGGGCACTTGAATTTCAGATATATGCAGCAACTTAGCAAGCAAGGGATTGTCAAAGGATAGTTGGCCATTTAATTTTCGAATGGCATTTGTAATGGATGTGCCGTTGGAAAGCATCCACAAGACAAGTTCGAGAAGGGGCATGCATGGAGAGCGTCTTCACATTTGGAACTTGTACATAGTGATCTCATGGATCCATTTCTAGTACTTTCAATGAGAAAAGAAAGATATGTGTTTTCATTTATAGATTATTACACAAGATTCCCTTGGGTTTACTTCTTGAAACTCAAGTCTAAAGTTTTCCAACATCTAAATATTTTCAAAGCACATGTAGAAAATCAGTTTGGAAATTGCATCAAGATACTCCACACAGATAATGGGATGGAATATGTCAAAAAAGATATCAAGAATATTTGTAATGAAGTAGGCATACAGTTGCAGCATATAGTTCCTTATACTCCATAGATAAATGAGGTGGCCGAAAGGAAGAATCAATCTTTCAAAGAGATGCCCAATTGCATGTTGCATGCAAGATTTATTTCATAAAATTTGTGGTTTGAAGCTATCAATTGTGCCTCATAAATCCATAATAGATCTCCTCATAAATATATTACTGGGAAAACAAATTTTGAGGCTTGGACTTGCATGCAATCTGAAGTCAGTCATTTCCACATTTTTGGATCTCGAGCATGGGTTTGCATTCCTAAAAAGAAGACAAAGGCTTTGGAGCCTCAAAGTAAAGCATGCATGTTTGTTGGATATTATGATGAAGTCAATAGGTAAAAATTTCTTTATATCAACATTGAAGAGCTCTTTATTGAAAGTAGTGTAATGTTTGATGAAAATATTTTGCATGCACCAGTAGATTAACTTATTACCAAGTTTCCATCACCACCCATTGATGAGTATGCAGATGAAACTTTAGATGATAATTATGATGAATATGAGCCTTTTCCTGTGACACCTGTTGGACCACTGGTTTTTGAACATTGATATCATACTTCCTTGAATGTAGTTTGGAATATTCTTGACCACCTTGAACACAAAAATGGCATAGCATGAGTGATATCCTTGATGATCTTGCCTCTATACCTCAGTTTGAGGAAGATCCATAAGAACTCTTAGCTATGGAGCCATGCATGCCGAACATGCTTATATAATGCGTGCATCTGATCCACAGAATTATGAAAAAGTAGTTTGGAATCTTGAACGGGAAGAAATAATGGATGAGGAATACAACTCTCTCATTGAGAACTGGACTTGGGATTTGGTTTCGCTACCTTCCACTCGTAAACTTGTGAGGTGCAAGTAGGTTTACCAGAACAAGAAAGAAAAAAATGGCTAAGTTAGTCGATATAAGGCATGGTCGATAGCAAAATATTTTCAGCGGGTACATGGTGTTGACTATGATGAGACTTTTTCTCCAGTGGCAAAAATGGATTCCATTTGACTAGCTCTCTCCATTGTAGCTACAATAGGATGGGAGGTGCAGCATATGGATGTGAAGAATTCCTTTCTTCATGGTGATCTCGAGGAGGAAATCTACATGCAGCAGCCACAGGAATACATGAAAAATTCATATATGCTATGCAAACTAAAGTTGTCTCTCTATGGCCTCCAACAGGAACCTAGAGCATGGTATGCAAATATGGATTCCTATTTGTTATCTCAAAATTTTGTATGTTGTAAATCTAATTCCAATGTTTATTTTTTGAAGAAAATTAACTCCTTGTTGATCATATTACTCTACGTAGATGATATTTTGGTAACAAGTAGTTCAAATTTTGTCATTACTGGGATTAAAACTGCATTGCATAAGCAGTTTTCTATGACAGATATGGGCTTTATAAATTTCTTCCTCGAGCTAGAGATTAATGAGATTGGTTTTTGGATTACCATTTCTCAACCAAACTATGCTATACATATTTTGGCATGATTTCACATGAGTGACTACAAGCCAGCAGCCACACCTTTCTTATCATGGATAAAGCTTGAGAATGGAAAAGACACACCATTGGTTGATTCCACATTGTATTGTAAGCTTCTGGGAAGTATTATTTATCTCACTCACTCCTGTCCTGGCCTCTCATATGCCATAGGATCAGTTTCCAGATAGATGCAGGAGCCACATGAGTTATAATGGAAAGACGCAAAGCACATCCTTTGATATGTCTAGGGGAAAATCACCTATGGGATTCATTATGCAACAAATTTTTCTTTGGATCTGATTGGGTTCACAAATTCAGATTGCGTTGGCAAAAAAATTGATCGTAAGTCCACCTCTGGTTATGTACTTAGCTTGGGATATGGCCCAATTTATTGGTCAAGCAAGAATCAGGCTACCATTTCTTTATCATTAGCAGAGGCTAAGTACAGAGGAGAAGTCAATGCCACTATTAAGGCCATCTGACTACAACATTTCCTATATGAGCTTGGGATTAGTTTCCATCGTCCAATTTTCATTTGGTGCGATAATCAAAGTACGTTAAAGTTTTTCAAAGATCCAGTACAGTGGCAGTGGAACAAACACATCGAGATCCACATGCACTACATTAGAGAAATCATTAATGATGGGATCATTGATCTTTAGTACTATCCTAGTTCCAAGCAGGCTGCTGATATCTTCACCAAGACTTTCACTGAGAAAAAGTTTTGATTTCTACGAGATCATCTCTGGGTCAAGGACACGACTGCCTAGAAGTTGTCTTTTCTCTACTTTTTGCATTATATTTTGAGGGGGGTTTTCTTCCCACTGGGTTTTCCCATTTTCCTCTTTTCATGCATTTTATATGGGTTCTTAAAATGGCCTTGTTGCCGAAATTCATTCATTTTTCATCACACTCACCAAAGTTATGCTTAAGGGGGGGTGTTGGTGTACATGCACATAGTTAGCCTTAATTAACTTTAGTTAAACTATAGTTATTATATGCGATGTGCACTTTTCCTTAGCTAGTTAACTCAAGTGCTTAAATGTGGTGTGCACTTGGCTTTAGTTAGTTAACTCTAGTGCTTACATGTGGTGCATGTGCACATTAACATAACATAAATCACACTTAGCTTCAGATAGCTTTAATTATCCATATTTATTACATGTACAGCTAATATTAACTTAGTTATTTTATGTATTTATTCTCAAACTAATATTGATGAATCAAAACTCATTCTCAATTCTAATTTTTCTTTTTTCAAATCTCGCAATTTTGTGCAATTATTCTTCAACTAGATCCGTATTTGTGCTCTAATAATATTACATATTCTATGCACTTCCTCCAATTATTGAAAGTGTTCATCATTCTATGATCTTATGTACTCTTCATCGACCTGGGAATTCTCTCCCCTCTATGTAATGTCTACATTCTCCTTGTATTTTCACTTTCTACGTGAGTTTCCTCTTGTCCAAACTCTAGTATAGAAATCCCTTATGTTCCAAGGCATTATTCCTTACTCTCAACATTAATATTCTCATTCACTGCAAATTTTTGCTTCAATCCTAACAATGCATTCCTTTTAAGTGGATCAATTCCTGTGATAGGGTGGTGATTTTGGCACAAGCTTGGTATGAAAAATTTAGAATACATGACTCAATTTCCAATTCTAGGTGATTTTAACAATGCAAATCACAATTTGATGTAATAATTGCAGTCATTGAGATAGTAAAGAAACCTGAAGAGGAAGATTAAACGAGTGGATTATTATGGTAGAGTACTTTCAATCTACTTATCATGTAACAAAAATGACAAGGAAAGGAAAATATTGAGCCTAAAAATCCAACAGTCATTGGGCCCACTCCAGCACGATCAATTTGTTTATGTTTACATGCCTGCAAGCTATATTAAGATTTCTTTTTTTTTCTAGCATAGATTGGTCTAGAATCAAATTTTTTTGAATTCATTTGGTGGGTATCAACTTTTACGAAGTTAAAAATGATGCACATAGATTGAAATCAGAGGCACAAAACCTTGTTTTATACATCGAGTATTCCAATGATGGATCAAGGTTCTCAATAGATGAGTGAATGAATAAAAACATCATCAAGCACCAAAATTTTCCTTGTGGTTCAATGTTGTATTTGGTACTCATTATTGAGGTTTTTGGCCTCGCATTCGCCCCTCTATGCTTTGTAAATATTGGCATTACTCGATATTGGAAAATCAAGGTCTTTGTAGGTTTATGTTGATTTTACTTACTTGATAATTACTTGTGATGTTTGTTGGTTTTTTATTATTAAGTTGTACTTCTTCATCAGGAAATTACAAAAACATGAAGATCACATAGACACAAAGGACACAGGATATAAACTCCAAGTGAGGGAAAAACCCCACAATTTGGGAAAACTCAAACAATCTTATTCTTATAGAATCAGTTCAAAATGAGACCTTCAAGACCCAAAGACCAAGACCTATTCCAAGCATCGAGTCAACCCTCCAAAAGTCTTCTTTAATCAAGTCAAATATTGTCAAGTTAAATATGGTCATGCTTCACAAAGTATGCTCCAAGTCAAAATTTCATCCATCTTCTTCAGTGTTGTGATTCGACCTACAATATTCGGCCCTGCAACTTGCAAAAAAACCCTAGATCTCTTCACACTTGTGGGTAAAAAAATACAATAACTCAAATCATATTTTTCTTATTTAGGTCTCTCCTTATTCTCGATTTTCATTGTTCCTTACTTCTATTAATTGTAGAAATCTAACTTCATTGTTGTATGCTAAATTAGGATGAAGTCTCCTCTATATATGGTCATCCAAGAGAGCGAAATGATGCCCGAGAGTGCCAACTTATGATGGTAGGGATGAATTGGTGTTGGAGGAAAAAATGAATTTACATTCAACTCAAAAATAATTTTTCTTTCTTGTTGTAAATTTCCCAAATGGGTTTTATAGATTTGAAAAAGAATATTTTGACTCATTAAACCTAATGATAATGAAGAAAATGCTTGATATAGACTTGAGCATGAAACTTGTGCTTAAATAAAAATATTTTTCTTCTTTGACATATAATACAAATTGATACAAGTACAAAGATAAATATGAAGACTGAACCTAGTTACTTTCCCAACATTCCCTCTTAACTAGGGTGATATTCATGATGACCCAACAAGTTTATCTCAATTTTAAATATTCTCATAAGAAGAGATCCATATTGATAACCATAAATGATGATAACAACATCATAGTCAACATTTTCATATTACCAAGGCCTTGACTGGTACACTCTATCTCTCCACAAGATCAGAGAAAAATGTTGGGAGCCACTCCATGGGACACCATACTCCTTCACCAAGGTACATACTCCACCCAGGACACCCAGAGTATTTCCTCGACTGGGCCATTTCCCTCGAGAAATTTTTGGTTCACTGGAATATTCTTTATCGAAGTCCATGTACTTGACTTAGATTATTTATCCTAATCCATCATAGTACATGACTTATTAATGTATTTCTAAGATGTTTATCTAATCCACCATTCTCCCTATCTATGATTCACGCACTAGTCTTGTGATGGTTAGTCCTAGAATAGTACATGATATAGGGAGAACTAGTGTCCAACATTACTCCATCTTGACCTAAGAGGAGAAGTACATGCACAATCCCTCTCAAATGCAAAGAGTTTTTAAGAAGCCTCAACTTGTGCAGAAAGTACTCATACTTCCCTTACATTAGCTACAAGTTATTTTTGTAGCTTCCTCAACTAGCCCTCTTATCATTGAGTTTGTTCATATTTCAACTTCTTGAACTAGGGCTCCAAATATTACTCCTAACATTCCATGATATTTTACTTGAGGTATTCACCTATTTCATCCTGAATTATGTCCAATAGTACTTCTTGTTGCTACACTTATTCCTACCTTGAACACAACTTGTCTTACCTTTCCAATTAGTCTCTATTAGTCAATGAAACTCCATAGACTCAAACAATTCTTCCCTCGAGATGCTATTATCATCTTTCCAAAATAGCCAACTCTAAGAGTCTTCAAATAAGCCTTCTTGTTAGTCCTCTAGCTACCTCTTCGAATATTTTCCTTATGATTTCCATACACAACCCTTCAACTATTCTATTTTTTCTCCAAATTGACAGTCCTTAGAACACTAATCGAACTTATTTTCAATAGTTACTTGGCTGCTCCAAGATTACTATCATAAGGTCTTCCAAGCATAACCCACTTGACAGTGAATGTCCATTGTTTCATTGTCCTTAGGGTTTTCACATATCTACCCATACAATAATGAACCAAATATTGTGCTTATTATACACAATGTGTTTTCAAGTCTTGCCTATAAACAAACTCAGATCTGAGCCTGCACTATTCAACCCTCTCTAGTTCTTTCTTGTACCTACAAAACACAATGGAAATCCTTCACCAAAGGACCTTCTTCCAGTGTTGTTTCCACAAAGAGATGTGACCTTGTTTTGGAAGGCCTACTAGGAAACACAACTTTCAAAACAAGTCCTTCTCTCAACTTGCAATTACACATAAGTCTCATTCCTTCTTGACTGTGAGAATATTCCTTATTTTGCCCAAAAAAAACCTTTTATACCTTGGAAAAATTTCCTATTCAAATATTTACTTAGGGAATACAAATAAAACCTACTTGTTTCCCTCTTCATAGCCTTAATATGCTCCAACAATTTGTCCAATCTTGGACCATATATCCACTAGAAACACATCAACAAAAAGAGAAAAATGTACCTTGTTTTCCGCTCATCTTGTCCTTCAGTCCTATTCACTTTTACTAACTTCTTTCAGCCCAGGTTAGGGAAAATTTCATCCCTAATACTCTACTGCAAAACCTCCCTTAATACCTACGTTCTCCTCCAATAACTTGTGTTGGAACTTCTATGTATGTGACCTAGAGTTTGGAGACTTTTTAGGCCTCTCGGAATTCCTTAAAAGAGAGTCCTTCCACCTTTAATAAAACAATTTTTTTTTGGCCTAATAAGAAAGATAATCCCTCCCCAAATGTGCACCAAACTACCCAAGTTTCTCTTCTATACCACCGGATTTCTCCTTTTCCTATTCGACTCTCAAAATAGTCTAGAAAAGGTACAAAACAATGCTCCTTCTCTCCTTTGTTGGGGTCCTTCATATCTATGGCCTAATAAGAGCAATATTTCTTGATGTGTTGCACCTTCTTGGCCCTCAAAAATGCACCTACAGGAGCTTAGGCTACTACTAAATTTTTCAACCTAGGAGGAAATGTTCTTCTTCTCTTGTCATCATCTCACTATTGTGACCGTTTGACATATTGTATTTGTACCTTGCAACAACTCGGATGGATGTTTTATAGAGGGCTCCTATACCTCTTATCAAAATATTAGCCTTATTTTCCATATGTCACTAGTTTCTGGTACCTCTATTTGAATTTGAGGACACTATTGGTTGCTTGAACCTCTTCACAGAGACATGCTACACAGACTCAAATTACTATAGATCAGTCTTTCAATTATTTCTAAAGTACCTTCATAATTTTGATCTTGGAGGTGAGACTTGAATAATATTCAACAATTTCGCTATCTTACAGGTGATCTTGACATACGGGATTATGATACCCTTCATAATGTCTTTTAAATAATGTAATAGAGATCAAATGCCACAATTTGGACTGATTTTTCAATATTTTTATACTTTGGTTTTGGTCCATTTCCAAGATAATGTAGTTTTGTTGCAAGGATTAATACATAGAGTGCTTCATATCATAAGTAGCTTGTCACTTCACAATAAACTATATTATAGGCTTCATGAAATTATCAAAGAAGGAGAGCTTTCAATAATGTCTTTTAGAATATTATGATGATGGTCTTCAAGATTTCTTGCCATTCTTTCAATGGAGGAAGAAATAATTGATGCATTAGAAACTTTATGTATGCCAACAAGTTCTGATATTTAGACTGTCCTCCATTTACCTTAGCTCTCATACCATGTTGGAAAATCAAGGTATTTGTAGATTAATGTTGATTTTCCTTACTTTATAATTACTTGTGATGCTTTTTATTTTATTATTATTAATTTTTACTTATTTATCCAGAAATTTCCAAAACATGAAGATCACAAAGACATAAAGAACACAATATATAGGTTCCAAGCGAGGGAAAAACCCAAAAATTAGGGAAAGCCCAAAAAAATATTCTTCTAATAAAATCATATCAAAATGAGACCTTCAAGACCCAAATACAAAGACCTCTTCCAAGCACCAATTCAACCCTCCAAAAGTGTTCCTCAATCAAGTCAAATATGGTCAAGCTTCACAAAGTATGCTCCAAGTCAACGTCCATCTTCTTTAGTTTTGCAATTTGGCATGCAATATTTGGCCTTGCAACTTGCACATAAAACCTAGATCTCCTCACATATGTGGGTAAAATAGTCCAAGAACTCGAATCATATTTTTATTCTTTAGGTTTCTCCTTCTTGTTTTTCATTATTCCTTACTTATGTTAATTGCAGACATAAAACTTCATTGTTGTATGTAAAATGAGGACGAAGTATCCTCTATATATAATCATCCAACAAAGAAAAAAGGTTCCTAGCAGAGCCAAATTATAATGGTAGGGCCAACTTGGTGTTTGAGGACAAAATGACTTTACATGACTCAAAATAAAAATTATTTATTTTTATAAATTTCCCAAATGGGTGTTATCCATATGGAAAACTCTTTTGACTCATTAAATGCTAGGATATTGAAGAAGACAGTTGACCTAGACTTGAGCATGAAACCCATGCTTAAATAAAATTATTTTTCTTCTTTTACATATAATATAAATTGATACAAGTACAAATTTAGGTATGAAGACCGAACCTCGTTACTTTTCCAACGCTGGAAATGATCATCCATGACATTTCTCTTTGAAATATCATTTGAGTAGAAATACTTTGGAGCTGACAAATTCATATATGTTTGTCACCAAGGTGATTGTAGTTCACAATCAAGTTAGCTTGTGATCCATGCCAACTAGGAATTCCATGAGAAATCACTAATACTCTCTACCATATTCTCTATTGGTCCATCATCTTCTTTGCAGGTCAAAGCTTACAGTTTTTTTTCCTAGTTTTTTCTCTACTTGTGCATGATAAACCCTAGAAATTATTCTATCTCTCTCTCTCTCTCTCTCTCTCTCTCTTGTTAAAAAATGTAACTCACCTCCTTGAATTGAAAACCTTTAACCACTAATATTCACAATTCGTGCCCATTTCTATTCAGACTAAGAGACAAAGGGTTGATCCTTCTCTATAGAGAGTATAAAATACAGTGCCTTGACACCACAATTTTCCAATTCTATATCTCTTTTTCATTTTCAGTTGAAGTTGAAACTCTTCATTTATTGATCTTGATATCGTAACGAAATGGTCAGAATTGAAATATTATTAGAAATACTAAATATTTTAATACTCTCCATGGTTGAAAACACTATTATAGTTTATAAATCCATCCTCATTGGTATTTTAACTTGTTTGCAATATGCTCAGGAAAAGATCAAGTTTTTGTAGCTCAAATCTCAATTCTAGCAGGATGAGATACAATAGAAGAGTCATCATTCTAAACTAGTTTTCATTCAAAAAAAATTCTCTATTTTTTTTTGATACTGACTCCCATCAGCCACAAGGAAGTGATCAAAGTAGTGAGGTTGAGATTGATTCTTGTTGAGTGCCCAGTTCAACATGAAATTTTCATGAAAAATGTAAAGGTTCATGTTGCACTTCCCAAAACCATCATTAAACCTTATAAATAACTTATCAAAAACTAGAACAGAACTGATCTTGGATATGATAAGGATGCATCCTTTCATATTCCATGCTACTCTAAACCATCAAGTTTGAAAGTGTTTTATTTCTTCAAGATGATTCATCTTCACATGTTCCACATCTTACTCCTCTTCCACAACCACATCAAATTTGTAGATTCCAACATTGTAATCGTGTTGGCCATGTGAAAGATCAAATTTTCTATCTTCACCCTTATAATAGTTGTGGAAAAAAAACTCATCATTCAGATATATGCTCTAGAAATGATACTCCTGCAAGAGAAAATATTCACCTTGGATGGATTGCTTCTTGGCAATGGTCTTCAACAACTAAGAAGATATACTAGTCATACCACATAATTTTTCTTGAGTAATGACATGTATTGTAGTTAATATTTCTTCATCTTATCACCTTGTATCTGATAGGGGGAATAGATGATTACTTATAAGCTTCAAAATTTTATTAAGCAAGCTTGAGCCATAGCTTGAACTAGAGTCAACTACTAGAGCCTAGGGCCAGATTCGACCATAACCAAATTCAGAGTTGTAGCCAGAGAAAAATTCATGCTCTATGAACATGTTTTGGTTAGCGACCTACCTTAAACCACCACTAATAGAAGGATTCTTTTTTTGCTACACATTTTGCGGTCATCTTCGAATCATTATCACTGAGAAATTCCACTAGAAAAATACTTCAACTTCTATCCATATTTGGAATTGTCCCAGGAACAACATCAATATTTAGTTCCAAAGTTGGCGGCTAGCCTTAAACCACCGCTAGTAGAGACCTCGAGTTCTCCCACCTATTTTAGTTTGTAAACTTACTTAAAAAGGCACCTTTTCAAAGACCACATTCAACCATTGGTTTCCATGCATTTTGTGTTTTTGTATTCCAACTCTCTTCTTGGACACATATACACCACTTTAGATTTAGGCGTAGGATGTTGGACACCTAATCTGCAAGGGTTGGTGTGGAGGAATTCCAATAGCTATTGGAAGTCCAAGAGACCTCTTGGAAAGTGAAACCAAGGATTAGGAAAATGTATATATATATATATATATATATATATATATATATATATATATATATATATATATATATATATATATATATATACATTCTTAGAAAATATGCATTGCATGTCTATCTAAATCTCTCCATCAATATGTGTGAGTTTGATCGTGGTCAATAGACAAATCGATTACTAGAATCCTCCTTGGTAAGGACAATTAATTACTAAGTTTTTATTCTCTTTTTTAACATAGTGGAAAAACCTATCATAACTGAGTTGTCAAACCAATAGTGGAGACAAACATCAATGAATTCTATTCGTAAATCTCGACTGAGTCATCAATATTATTCAAGAAAAACCATGTCACTTAGAATTAACCACTGGTGGTCTGTAAGGGGATAGAAATTTACTCCTACTAGATGCATCTCGGTCTTGGGTTACATTCAAGGAAGATGAGCTCTTAGCTAAGTAGATACAATTTTAAGGCATTAATAATTAGTAAACTTAAAACCTTATATATATATATATATATATATATATATATATATATATATATATATATATATAATCACACAAAAAATTATAATATTATTTATTAACAAATAAAATCCACCCATTTTTTAATTACTTTCCTATACCAAAAGGTGTGACTTTCAAAATTACTTCTAGTTTACAATTATATTTCAATTACTCAATTGAAAAAGTATGTTTCCTTTATGTGAAAATTTTGTAGAATTGGTATGAATTTCCCCAATAATAAAGAAGGTGGTCTCGAGCATCAAACTAGTGTTTTAAAGTATCACATCAGTTGGAATTAATTGTTGGTGGTTTGTAAGGGGCAAAGCTTTCACTTCTACTAGATACCTCTGAATCTTGAATCCTTAACCTATTTTGTTATGCCCGATAAAAATGAATTCTTAACCAAACAAAAACAATTAATAATTACTAATCTCAAAATCTTATATATAAACAAATAAAATCTATTCATTTTATAATTACACTCCTACATCAAAAATATGAAAAAAAAACCGTTTAAGTAAACAAAAACAATTTTTAAACTATCCCTTTTACAATTCTAAATAAAAAAAAGTGTACTTCTCATTTACACTTCTACTACTCCATTGAAAAAAGCGTGTTTCTTTTATGTGAAAAGCTTGTAGAATTGGCATGTCTTTCCCAATAATAAAAAGGAATCTCATGGTCTATCAATAAAGTGAAGGTGGTCCGGAGCAGTGGAAGGAATTCAATAAATAAATTTTAACTTCACCATCATAATGAGTTACAGATGCCATTCCGAAATTCTTTGATTTTGTATGAACATTTTATACACATTATAAAATGTGTATGGAGTTTTGGCATGAAACTGAACACCATATAAGTTCATGTTAAAATACTTATTGCATCATAAAGATTGGACGTAGAGTTTAAATTTGTGTTATTTTTAATATTTTTTTATGGAAAATCCAACCTATTTGTTTATGGGCATGATCTTAATATTATTTTTATACATTGAAACGGTAATTTGCATCAATTTTTGCTGTATATTAACATTGTATTTAATTTTGTATAGCAATCTGCATTATAAGTTTTTTAATTAAATAATATTAATAGTTAAATATTAAATGATATATAGATTGTCCTATTCTCAATTTATTTTTTAATTAATAAATATTAATACATTTAAATTTAAAATATTAAGTGAATTGCATTGGTAAGTTTACATATAAATTTTTTATTTATTTTTAAGTAATTTAGTATTATTTTTTAAGGTTTAGTATTATTTTATGGAAAATGAGAATTTTATATATATGTACATAATTATATATGAATATTTTAGAGAAATATTCTTAAATATTAAATTTAATTATAAGAATATATTAGTCAAATACATTTTTTTATTAGATTACATCTTGAGAAATTATCAATATTATAGAAACGGCATTGTCATAGTCTCTTTCTTATAAGGTTGTTTTATGAGTATAATTCAAAGGAAATTTAAAAATTCCAAATTGAGAATAAAGGTTGAATTGTCACACTTTTATAACAAATTAGTTAAATAAAATTAATTTGAAGTGATAAATTCTCACATTTAAAAACAAAATCAATTAAATTCTAGCTTAATGGCCACAAACTACAAGCCCTTCACCATATCTACATAGATTTTCTACACTATATATTTTTGTTGTTCATTAGTTGAATCATGTTGGTGTGTAAAGAGTTATGGATATTTTATTAAAACAATTTGTCATAACAAATATTGTCTTATGCTAAAATTCTTTATCATGTAATTTTATTTCCTTAGATATTATATTTATTATCATTATCTTGTTTTTTAATATTATGAAAATAACCAAAATATGGAAATAAAAGAACAAGCATGAACAAACCATCTATGTAAGTGAACACATGATGTATCTTGGTAAACATAGAAAGAGAAAAATCACAGTGCAAGGTAAGCAGGGATAATTTTAAGAACCCCTCTAAATTTATATATATAAAAAATAGGTGAATCCCCATGATACATAGGAAAAATGGAAGGCAATTTTATTAATAATATAATATGTATATATAATTTTTTGGCGAATCTCTCATGAGATTATATTATCCTGTAAAATCATGGCGAATCACCAGTACAAATGGTGAATCACTACTAAAAAATGGTGAATCGTTGTCTAGTGGAGTTCGGAGTGTTGGTTCCAATGAAGATATGGTAATTGAACTAGGAGTAGAAGGAAGAGAACCACCGAGACCAAGCATGGCACATGGTGACTTGTGAGGGAAGTAGTTCTCGTGTAGTTTGGAAAACACGTTCTTCTAGTTCTGCTAACCGTAGTGTTGTTTTTCATGCTACTACTAGCACTGATATTGAGGTTGGAGAGGAGTTTGAGGAAAGGTAGCAGTGGTGGAGAATTACAAAGAGTACCCCATGATGGGCTCCATTTTTCCCTTTAGTATTTGTGCCTGCAAGACCTTCTGTCCATTGAACCAACAATTAGCCGTTCAACCAACAATCAACTTGACTGAGTTGATTAGGTATGAGTCAACTTAGACTAATATTCAAAACTATGCTTTGCACTATCCCATATTTATCACACTAATGCTACACAACATTGTGCATTTGCACCCAACTCTCAATAATTATTTTCCAAGAAAAATCTATAATAAGAAAAATATTTTACTATATTCTAAAAGGTGAAGATGTCGAAATCATGCCACAAAGTGAAAGGAAATAAAATATCTCTCCTCAAACCACCAAATATATAAAGAAAACAATAATGATTATAATAATAGAACTAGATTTATCGATCTATCAATATATGCATGATATGAGAACCATAAGCATTCGAGAGACTAATTTCAAACTCAACAAAATCCTCTAAACAAGCAACAAACAAACCACTAAAATTTTCAAAGATATCAAGGCTAGACATTAACACAATTTCATGTACTTGAATAAGCCCATTGTTGCTTAGCGTTAGACTTCTTAAATTACTTCTTTATCATTTAATACTATGACACTATCTATGTGAAAAGAAATAGGTCCCAACTTCATCAAATCTGATTTCATTTCCAATCAAAGATCAAAACTAGCTTCGTTTCCAATACCAATATAAAATCACACATTTTCCAAATATCAATAATTATTTTCCAAGAAATTATAAGACTCGAAACTCAGCAAAATTCCCCAAACACAAGCAACATATATACCATTAAAATTTTCTAAGATGTCAAAGCTAGACATCAAGGTAGTTTCATGTATTTGAATGAGCCCATTGATGCTTTGCATTAGTCTTGTTAAATTAGTTATTTATCATTTAATACTAGTCAAATGCTATCTATGTGAAAATAGGTCCCAAAATCATCAAATCCAGCTTCATTTCCTGTCACAAATAAGAAGCAAACAATGTAAGGATTAAATATGAAACATCAATCTTAAAATAACACACATGAAAGAAATGTAGCTGCAATGTTACAATGAAAAATACAAAATATAGAACCCATTTTTACCTGAATTTGACATGTCGTAATCTTGCATGATCAACGGAACATGTATACCAAAATAAGAGTCCTAGGGTATTTATATTTCCCAATTGTCATCTTGGTCATCATTTTCTACATTGTGAACATGATCTTCTCCAGATGTACTATCATTATGAGCCTCCAAAACATTATGTTCAGTATCAAGTTCATTAGATAAATTTGTTATATTGTTTTCTCCCCTTCTATCACAATCTGATCGCCAAAGCGCTAGTGCTCTTTCATATGGAAAATTGTCAACGTCATACTTTGTTACATATAATCTTAAACATGTATCCACATGTTTATCAAGCTTTTTCCTCGACTTTGACTTCAAAAATGATAGTGCACTAAACATTCTCTCATCCTCCACTGATCCCAAAATCATGGTTTGACACAAATCTACTAATGTAAAATATTCTGATATGTTTTCTTGCAGGTATTGGCTAGCACTTAAAGTATTCCATAATCTTGTTATAGCACCGTTTTCATTAGGATTCTCCAAAAAAGGATATTGCTTCCACATTGTTTCAGCAAAGCGTCCACCTTGTTGATACAATTTTGATGAATCTAAAATACCTTCAATTTGTTCTCCATGTATCGAGACTTTCTTGCAAAAGTGGTCTACTAAACATTTTAATCTCTTTTGAAAATCGGCTTTTAAATTTCTTGAACATTGACAATTGTTCCAATATTGAGGGTATACCACACACATGGCCTCCAACAATTCATCTCGAGGAAATCGTTCTCTTATCTCTGATGATAGTGATCTTGCAATTTCTATCAAATTTTGTCTCACTGAGATAACAATATTATCAAATTGGTCTCTTGACACGGAGCAATCTTTGGTGATTCGTCCTGTCTTACTAATATAATGAAAGGGGACCATATACCCATGCACTGTGATACATAGTATCCCTTTTTCATCAAACGTCAAAAAATTTTCAGTATTTTCTATATCGATGATCTTAGTCCAACTTGTAAACTCTGGACCAGTAAAAGAGTCCGGCATCATATACAAATTATCCAATGCAAGGCATGCTGACTTTCTCACATTTGTGTATTCGGCAATATACATTGTGTGATTCTGAGACATTTTCACGAGGACATTCATTTCATGTAGCATAGGAAGAATTCCAGCCAATGTCAATAATGTTTCTATATCAGTTAGTCGAAAAAGAAGATCTTGAGCTTTGTCCACATTGTAGCGATTTTCATACATCAACCCTACCAAAGATTTGAACTCACTAAATAGTCTTTGAGCTGGTCCATTTAATGAGATCCATCTTGTATCAACATCTTTCAGTAGTTTTTTTCCATCCGTAACACCATATGCAAATTGTTGAAACTCTAAATATCGTTTGGGACTACGAGAAAAGTATGCATGAGTCTCACATACAAGATCTTCAACTTTTGAAACTAATGGAAACTTGCTTACTATTTTAAATGCAAGATTCATCCTATGAGCCATACAATGAATATTAATCATATATGGCGAAGCTCATAGTTGTAGTCGAACACAAAGACCATTCCTTTGTCCTTGCATTACCGATGCTCCATCTGCTTCAACACATACCAACTTTTTTGCAATCATTAAATGATCCATACCACTTTCCTTCAAACTATTAAGAACAAGTTCATAAATATTTTCAGCTGTAGAAGTATCTCTCATCTTTTTAATCCCAAGTAGATAGGAATGCCTAATATGGTCATTAACCATATAAATGCTCATGCAAATCCATGAAGTATTATCAATAGCTGTAACCTCATCCAAAGACAATGCCAAAAACCTAGCATTTGCAATCTCTTGTTTCAAATCATCAATTTCTACTTGAGCTAGATATCTTGCCCATTCCCAACCACTAGTTACAGACCAATGAGAAGATGGAAAGTTTGGCACGTGAAGAAAAGATAGAAATTTCATCTGATCTAGATAATCTGTCATAGGACGACCTTTACATAAGATGTGAAATACAGTGCTCAATTGTATCGTCTTGGATAACAAACTTATTTCCATCATATTTTCAAATTGAGATATGATGGTTCCTCCACTTGCCTCAAGTTTCTTCTTATTTATTAAATTTTTTTTGTATTCTTCCACACATTGGCTATGTCGGAATTCCTCCAAAGATTTCCATCTGACAATAGATTTCTCTTTACCATCTACAATTTTCTTTTCATAAACCTTTCCTGCATGCTTTTGTACTGTATCTAGCTTCATCTAAAATTTCACTACCTTGCAACTTTTCCAACTACATGCAAGACATTTAACTTCTCGTAAATCCTCATTTGTAGAAGGTATTTCTTCAATAAATGGAAAACTTGAGAGCCAATCATCTTGGAATTTTCTCTCTATGGTCCACTGGCCTTTTTTCCTTTTTCGTGAATGGTTTGTGTCACCTTCCAAGGAAATATCTTTAACATTTTCATCATTAATTTCTGTTGAAACTACATTTATCTCACCCTGATCACTTGAGGAACCTATTATTTCATCCATCATATGGATATCAGATGAATTTTCACAAGATTTAACATCTCTCTCAGTAATAGATTGTTCAAAGGAGCTTGAAGCATGAAGAGAATGTGTATTCTTGGATTGAGACTTTTTAAAGTATGATAATACATCAATTTGCCTTGATAGTTTCTTCCCAGGATTAGATTTTGGCATCTCACTGAATATTCCAGAAGTAAAATTTCAAATCGATCTAGAAACCTGCATCAATAGTTTCCAAGAGTTGAGAATTACTAGATTTGTAAGTAGCTTTCAAAGTAAAATAAGTGTAATGTTCAAAAAAACCATTATGCAATTTTTTATTAAAATGTTGTGCCAAGGCCCAAGCCCAAAAGCAAAAATAAATCATTATAAACAAAACAATAACATCATGAGTCATCATCTATAAAACAAAGAACATCATTCAAATATAAAATATAAAAAAATTTCCACTAAATTAAATCATATCTCCAAATCACCTAATGAACACTTAAAAGCTTTAAACAAAACAACAAAATATTACAATAAATTTAATCATCCTTTCCAAAACACCTCTCCCTTAAGTTTTAAAGAATTGGTTATAAGAAGTTGAAACATATCCTCTATCATTTTCCATGATAAAAGTGAGGAAGGAAACTAGTCAGTTACTAGTGATTCTTTTACTTATCAATGGAAAGAAATCCCTTAAGACATTGTCCTCCTGTTGACCATAATTTCCTTTCCATAGTGAAACACGTCCAGTATGGCCATGAAATAACCTAAAAAGACTCAAATGTTTTCCATGATTTGTAAACACACGGGTGCCATGTAAAGTTTCAAGCCCAAAAAAGCACATTTGGGATCCTATAAAGCAAAATTAGTTATTGTATCAAACATTTAAAACTCCTAATTAGCACTTAGTGTTTGTTATTTAACCAAGTTCCATTGAAATAACAGTCATGGGATGTTACCAAAGAGTTAACCAATAGATAAATTCACACCACAAATCATACATTCATTGGAACTTCCCCTCCCATGAATGACCATCTAAGGGAAAGGGGCAAAAAAGAAGAAAAGAAGTCAGCGAATCACCACAGTCAGCCAATGATTCTTAGTGTCAAATCATTGGAAACTGCAAATCAAGTGCAAATTTAACCCATGCATCCATGGGTTGACAAAAAGATTTTATAGCAGCCACAAGCTAATCATTTTACGAGTCTACCCAAATCTGACACAAACTCCTAAAACTTGTTGATTAGAAATTCCCCAAGAAATTTCACTTGGTTCATGAGAGAATGAAAGACAAGTGCAAATAAACTTCCATGAAAGACGAGTGAAAATATCCTTCCATGAATGGATATCACTCTCCAAAATCATTTTGGGCATATTCCAATATGTAGGAGCCAGGGAAACATGGTGCATAACATCAGTCTATTGTGCCTGAATTTAAACTGCATCAAGGGAACATTTGCACTCTTCACACATTGAACATTGAAGACAATTAATTAATGCCTGACATGACCATAGCAACAAAAGCATCAAGCAGAGGCTATAACAAGATTATGTGAAAGTGAGAAAGAACACCCATCATGAAGCATCAAGTAATATCATCCACAACATCAACATCACTGTTGGGCAGATTTTGATCGCCTTCGCCTACTAGAAGTAACTTCTAGTGGTAAAGGTGGTTTTAAAGCTAATCTACGCTAATGACGGGGGCTAGGATTATGTTTTTCCATGATTGCTGATTAATTTTAACCAAAAATAAATAAACAAAAAGAGGGTAATGCTAGGCAAAAGTGTTTACCAGTAACTGTGAACTGCAGAATACTTCCTGGCAAGCCAAGAAGTACGGGTAGGCAATCTCCCCGAATGATGTGTTCGGTGTATCACAATTTAAAGGCGGCCGACTCGGTTCACTATGGATGGATAGCACCTAAAAGTTGTCCTCCCAAATATACTCGAAGGTACGTGGAGGCCCAAGTCCGTAATAGCGCTGTCTAATGCGAAACCGCACAATGAGAGCACCACCTATATACTTATCGTACTGTAATGCCGCCCCAAGGGACGTGCTATGATATACTTATGTACGTGGGGTGAGATATCACACTCGGAATGTATCGCAGACAAGTTAACGAAAACTGCTATGTTTTACGACGTCGGAACACGTCTCTAGCCTAGACCTTCTAAATGTTATCGTTATGGTTCCAATGCATTTTTAGATAAATTGAGATTAATTTTATGTTGATCTTGCTTAACAATTTTCCTTTCAATGGTACCGCGATGATGTATGTAGAAATTCCTAAATGCAAAATAAGAATTATAAGAAAACTTTTCACTTTTAGTTTTTCAATGAAAGACCTAGCTACAAAGGGAAGAGAGAAAATAATTTTGTGAGCAAGCAAATCAATGAACAAAAGAAAACATTGAGCACAAAACTAAATGTAGATTTCCTAATGTTCCTTTTTTGCAAAAAAAACACAATCCTACATGCAAATGCAAGTTTTTCTTTTCAGTTCCTTTAATGTTATGAATGCAAAAAAGAAACTAAGTGCATCAAACAAATGCCTTTTACTTTTTGAGAAATGAAGAATATGAACAACAATTGTATAACTGCCATCATTGCCAGCGTATATATGCCATTTACAAAATGTCAAGGAACTAGATTAAGAAGAGATATCTCAAAGATAGAATTAAAAAGGAAAATAAAACAATCATCATGATACAAGAAACAAAAATATCAGATGTCTTAAATATCATATTTTCTCTAACTGACAACAATTTGCTTTCTATCTGCTCAATATTAGTTCTTATTTTTCTGTTATCCTTTATCATTTATTTAAAATTCTCATAAAATTTACATAAAAGGTCCTTCAATTCCCTAATTTATTCTTCATTTTGAGGTTTTATTTGAATTCATCACATTTACTTTTCATTTATAAGGTCTACTTCCTTTTCTTCGTAATTGAATATTTCTCTGAGGAACATGTCCAAAGAAATTATAGCTTATTTTTCCAACGAATTTCCATAATCAGAATCAAGCTTAAAAAAACATCTATGAACCAAGTTCACTTATGAGAATTAACTACATTCTATTTTTTAATAAGAAAAAGGAGGCTTGTATCAAGATAAGACAATCTCTCCATGCAAGGAACAATTTCCAAAGTATAATATTAAATGAATTCCTCAATGTAAGCTATTAACTTCTCTATGGTAGTATCAAACTGGTGTTTCAAGTCGAGATGAAATCATGAGGAGGCTTTCATTGATATTTACTTTTCTGAAAGATATTTTCTAAAGGAATCTACCTCCAAATGTAAGGAATCTCTGTCATTTTCATTTTGAGCGGCTTGAAAATCCATTTCATGTGGCCCAAACATATCCTACCACCTGGAATCCATAATGTTTTACCTACCACTCAACATCTAGATCCCAATTTTTGCTCTATCCACTTGACACCAACATTTCAACTATCACGCACTCTTGAAATATGAAATATGCATACTGTGTTATTTGCACTATCATAATGATATCCAAAATCTGGACCTTTCTTTAAAATCCAAATATTCAAATATCTAGATTTTAAAGAAAGACCCAGATTCAAATTTTCTAAGCTATGAGTTTTCCTTGCTATAATGTTTTGCCTTAATTATTGGGATATCTGAATCATTCTACTCAGTTCCAACTCACCCACTTGTCCACTTGCATCTGACATCACATGTGGCCTATGATATTTCTAACATATCACTTGGGTTATCATACGTTTTTTCATGTTAGGTTATGTGGCATCACAAATGTGAAATTATGTTGTGTTAGATGTATCATCATTAATAATGTGTGTTATCTAACATGAGTCATCCTATATGGAACCCAAATCTGGGATATCTAGATTTAGTGTTCCTCTACTCATATTATAGATCATAGATATTAGCATCCTATCTCTAAGCCATCCATATATCCAAAATTTCTCACCTGACTACTCTTCACTTACATGGTATATGACTTAACATCCAACATGTCATTCTTTATGGCATGTGACGTGTCATTCAGATCTATGTATCTATCTCTTCACTTTAATCTTTATGATATTCATTTCTTCTGGATTACAGAATGTCCATCCATCCAAATTTCACTCTAGGAATGATTTTTACCATTCAAATCCTTTTTTCCTCGAATACAAAACATACAACCTTCCAAATTTTCCTAGAGGAATGATTTTTACCATTTAAATATCTAGAAATGTGGCTATTTGGCTTCCTTAGTAATTTAGTGGTTTCATTTTTTGGTGTTCTCTATTATGTCCATTCTGCTATTGGTAATAGTTTTTGTCCATTTTTATTTTGGAGATATGGGTTAGTGGTTTTAATTATTTTGGAAGTTGGATTTTTGTAGCTCATTTTGACTTAGTTTTTTGGAGACTCATAGGGGCATGAAAATCTACCAAAGTTCTAATATGTACATTGAATACGATTTTCTGATAATGCAATATATCTACCATGTTTCACAGTGACACTTCCTCTGCGTTCCCAGCCTTCCTAGGGACTTAAGTGGACTTCCATGATAAGTAAATCTTCAATCATTCATTTAATACGACAGCTTTGGACATTTTCCATTGGCGGAAAAAAGAGTTAAAAGACTTATATCGCAAGCATGAATACTCATATTTGACTTAAAAAAAAATGGGTGTTGTCAGTTGGGGGTCTGCTTCTTATCCGAATATTCTCTATAATATGTTGGAAGATACTAACATGTAATGACATTACAATGCTACAGAATTATTTTGTTTCTCAGCTTAGAGTTTTGTATCTCTTTCCCCACTTTCCTTGCAACCATTCCTGCATATATTCATGTTCAGTCATTGATCCAGGTGGATATCGGTGGCCACCCACCTATTCCATTTGGACCAGCACCATCAATTCTTGCATATTTTCACATTCAGCACAACTTACTATTTTTAGCAGGTTTTCGGGTCCTCCACTCTCGGAGCCGTTTTGGGGGCTTAATGATCCAGGTGCAACATGGGTCCATGGACCGATGTTGCTCGTTCAAAAATTTAAGTCCTCAGATAGATCTTTCTAACGAGCTATTGAGCGCGTCAAACGGAGATCGGGTGCCAAAGTTATGCCCCCGGGAAGTTGAACCACCAATTTACCCAAACGGACGCCCACAGTTTTGGCGCCTCATCTCCTACGATTAGGTTTTTGGACGTTTTAGATTCTACATTGTTTCTCAACAATAAATAGGCCCTCGAGCCTCATTGTAACACAGTTCAGAGGTCTGTAGCCATTACATCTCTTCTCAGAGATTCGCTACCAGCACCCTAGCTATTTTATTTCCATTATGCCTGTAAGCATATTTCTGTTATTTGACATTAATGAAATGAAGCATTATTTCCGCTGCATCTCTATGTTCATGGTTATTTCTATATTCTGTTGCGTTCCTGCATAAAATCCGGATCATTCATATACATCGCATCTTCCAGAGAGTGACAGCTCAAACAATCATTTAGGTTTATCTGAGAATTGATTAAAAATGTTTTTGTTTCTCTTTGGTATATTTTCTGGTTAATTATATCTAAAATACCTCAGAAAAGTCTTGGAATCATAAGGCTTACTTGTCTAATTTACAAAATTTGAGTGCTTCAAGAATTATTCGCTTGTAAATTCATTTATATGTTCAAAATCATATTTTAAACAACTAAAATTCATAATCTTATCAAAAATTGTATTGTTGAATTCCAACAATGAAACAAAAATATCTAGTTACACTACACCATAGAAAAAAGTCATATTTGGACAACTCAAAGGCTTATTCATTGCAACAAATTGCAGATACATCAATGACCGAAAGCTGGTCATTAACATCGCACATACTAGAAATATCATCAGTGGCTAGGCCACTAAAAGCCACACATGTCATCCACCACACAAGGGGGAGCAAGCAAGAGGAACTTTGAACCTAGGTCATTCCCACTGTAGCCACTCCAGATTGTCGTTAGACCACAATACAATAGACACATATATGTTACTCATTAGTCATAAAAGCCTAGTTTCTTGCAGGAAATACCATTTACTTATACAAGCACCATCTTACATTGGCTAGGAATAGAGAACAAAAAAACATTCCAAAAACAGTTTCCAACATCCAAAGGTATCTCAAATATAGAAATAGTTTCCAAGTTATACTGGTCAAAAGACGGGTCAAAAATACTAAAAATCTCACTTAATGTAGATCACACCTCTTTTAAAGTATATCAGTGTCCATGGGATCTCAAAATGAACACAAATGGATAACTAACCAGCATTATATACTCTACTTGTTAATAATCTTGCCACTATTAAAGGATTGCCTTATTAAAAAGAGACATGGACCTAAAGTACTATCAAATTATGTCTATTGCAGTTTCAAGTTTGAAACCAGTACTTAGACCAAATCCAATTTCCACTAACGGACTTGTTCTTAAACATACCCATCTTTCATATACATATTATTGAAGCATATGGAGGCAAGCAGCGTAGAAGTGAAAAATATTAGAATGGTCTAAAATTGTAGTTAGCAATGTGAATAAGAAATTAGTATTGGTAGGCTTGCACAGAATTGGACCGTACATTAAGCAATAGGGGAGTAATTTTACTTGTAAAGGACCATCGGTTCAACTTCATCAATTACTCAACCAAGGCTTATTTATGGGTATTATGGAATTCATTTATCTTTTGGCCTCAAGCCTTCTAGACTCAGTCATGACCGCAGGATAAGGCTATTGGAACCAGCACATATTCAAAGGATAAAGCTAATTTACATTGTTGGATGTTGCATTGGACAATTCATCTTTTTACAGATTCAATAACCTTTTCTCTTCCAATGCTAATTATACCATTCTAAGCATACTGGATAGTTTAATTTTCTTATGTGAAACAATAATTTTGATGCACTATCTACATTGCCAAGCTCATATTCTGTTAGTATGGGGAATTTTAAATTTTGATTACATAATGAACTGCTTAGCATATTTATCTTAAAAATCTAATTCATATGTCTAAAATGGCTTTCAGGCTCTATACCATTGCAAGATCTGAAATCCTAGAGTCTTGCAAGCCCTTCTTACTCCATTAAAGTTAAGTATGCAGAAAACTAGCTTTTTTTTCAGTCTCAGATAGCATTTTTGGTCTCAGAGTTGGATTTATTTATTTTTCATGACAAAAGAACAAGCTAGAGTTCAGAGCAGGGCCAAGGCAAATGCATTTACTTAAAAGGAATCAAAGAATGACCTTAATAATGTACTAAGAATAAGTCAGGGTTGTGAACGGTCAAGTTATAGGCTTATGACTCTGATAAGTATAGTTGCAAGATTTGAGATATTTACGAGCTAGTTTGAGAAATAAGAACATGCAGAAAATTTAACTAGTCTATGAAGATAGTGTTCAAGATCCAAACTTATTTTTAAATGAGGGGACTCTGTAAAAAGAAACGGAATAAAAGTAAGAGTTTCCTGGTTTTAAAAATAAGATTCACCTTGTAATCCTAACATACGCTTCAAAGAAAAGAATTAGATGTTTGAGTATTTCTTCAAACTACCCCCAATAGACTATGTTATCACTTCTCAACTTCTTCGAAAGTATCTCAGTTCGATTATTCTTGGAAACATAGGAATTCATACTAGAAAAATTGCATTTCACTTGAACTTGTCGTTCCTTTCAAATATAGAGGAAAAGTTTAATCTGCAATCAAAGGAAATGCATTCCTTGCCATTCAAGTTCTGTAGAGTAGAGATTCTGAGTACTATTGTTTCATGGTAAAGCATTGTTACTTTAATGGGTTTTTTAAGTTTTCATTTTTTTAAGCTTTGGAAATTGCTTGTAGCTCATTTTGACTTAGTTTTTTGATCTATTGCTGTATAGTGTTAATGTCCTCCAGGGAAAAATCAGTATCATCTCCTTTGGATACGACTCAGAATTAGAATTCAAGGGATTTGTCCCAAATTTCACTAATCTTCCCTCAATCAATAGTCACTTTAAGCCTCTAAACCTTGTAGCTTCCCGGAAAATATTTCTTCAAAATTCCTACCAAGCTTAAAATTCTGGGTTCACTAGTGTGTTTTGTCCATCAATAGCTTTCTATTCACTATCCATTTATCAAATTCCAATACTTGGGCTAAAAATCATGCCTTCTGGAAGTTAAGATTGGTAAGCACAATTCACTCATGTTTTCTTATAGCTTTCTCTATGGATTTAGTGGAATTTTTTCCTCCAAGCAAAATTATGGGTTGGTAGTTGTATTCTATTTGGAATCAACTTTCTTTTGACTGCTCACTAATCCAATTTTGATGTTTGAGCTAAAATTCACTATCTCAGCAAGCTCAGCCTATTAAGCCACATTTTTCCCTTCTGGTCATCTATAACTTCTCTCTAGAATTTAAGCAGAATTTCATCCTCAATTCAAAATTATGGTTTGATAGTTGTGTTTTTCTCGAAATTACTTTCTTTTGACTATTCACGAGCTAAATTTTGACTCACAGGAGAAAAGATATGGCCCTGTAAAGTTTGGCCTTTCTTTTCCCAAATTTTTTGTTGTTTTAAGACCTACTTGTTCTGAAATTTGGCGCTCATCCGCACTCAATTATCGATTGCACTCAAATTTCTCCACTACCCTCACTCATAATGTCATAGGCCACATCATCGTGATTTTAGCCAACCTCAATTAGTTTTAGGCTCACCAACTTACTTCACATGTACATGGCGATTACAACACACAAGGGTCGAATAGGGGGTGTTACATCCTCCCCCCTTATTTGTGCACTGTCCTCAGTGCATTCAATTATAGTCAGATCTTACAAGAACTTCTATCACATATGACCTATCCTCCATGCATTCATACTTGCAATTAGCATATTGCAGGCACACTATTCATATTCTACAATGATGTCTTTATTTAAGTGCATCCTCAATTCTCGGTGCACTAACCGAATTCAGAGGTCTTTATCATGCCCTATATAATATACAGTTAATAACAATAGATATTCACAAGATAAAACTTTAGTAAATGAGTATGGCACATTGTACACCTAAGAGCCCTGTCATTGTTCTTTCTGGAACAGAGAATCCACCATATAATAGGCAATTAGCAACAAGAGGTTAACTCTCAAGGTAACACCACATTCAATAAGCAACCACAACTGGAATTTAAGCCTTTCCTCAACGAAGTTCCTAGTGCATATAACGTTACTGTTGTTTCCTTGATTTTCAATCCTGCATTTAGGTTGCAAAACCTCGATGCATTGTTTTTCCTGTCCTTAATCCTGTAAATTTTCAGTATTCCAGAATAACTCAGATACCCAAGAACTCTTTTCAATGGTGGAAAATCATTTGCAATAGACACCTTACAAGCTTGCACGTGTTTGTCCCAGAACATACTTGAGTGAAAGATATTTGTTTCTCCTTAATTTTTGATATAAAGCTCCTACACACATTGTACTATTGAAGGTAATATGCCTAATCATCATCCAAGAAAGGCATGTGTACTATTGAAGGTAATATGCTTAATCATCATCCAAGAAAGGCATTGTTACTAATTTTAACTGCATCTTCATAAGTATGCAACCTTTCTCTGATTATCGACCTGAGGATGTGTTGATTGTCACGTAGTCTTGGAGAGAGCAAGACTATATGAACGTAGCTGAATAAATAATTCATCCTTTGAATTATACATGGCTGCAACAACAATTTAACAGGATCAAAATGAATTCTTGTATCGACTTTGGAAATATCAATAGAACCACCTTTCCAAGGTATGCTTAACTGGTCCAAACCCCAAGAAGCCACCTCCATTTCCATTTATAGTTGACACTTGAGCCTTATTAGCCTGACCTCATGCAGACCTGCCACTGTAGAGTGATGCAATGGACCTTGAAGTTCCTTTGAAGTATCAACTAAATTCCTGGAAGCAATTAAGTTAGGCCTAGGTGTATATACCATCCACCTTGAAGTCTTGTAAGCGAGGTTAGAATGCTGCACAAAATCTTTCCAACTTCAAAATAAACTGAAGATGAAAAATACCTCAATTTTGTATATTAAATTTTCATTTCATAGGGCTACTGTCATTCCAAGATATTCTGTATCAAATTAAATTATGACAACATTGTAGGCAATGAGTGTACAATCAAATCCATAGAAGAATTTGGCACATAAATCATAGAATTGAGGTCCTCATATAAAATCAAGAAGACCAATTGTTGACCATTTTGACAAAATGTGATCCTTCTTCCTGACACTGTTAGTTTGACAGCTTGAGTGGGCCTAATGGATAAGAGCATGTGTTTCCTCCTATGAGGTCACAGGTTCAAAACCAGAGGGGGGCAGAGTATGTACGCCTTTGTAGACTTAGCAGTCAAATCGCTATGCAGATGTGGGTCTCTTGTCCCACAAACAAAGAAGTCTCATACACCAATTTGGTGTCTGGATTAGTCGTGATCTTAAAATTGGATAGTAATAATAATAATTTACATGCTTCAAATCACCGATTCATCCAATAAAAATTTCCAAAACCTTTTATCTACTGAACACAGAAATAACCATGAAAAATCTAATCCATTCTCACAGTTGGCTGCAGAGAGGACAGTAGAAAAAGGAGACTCTGTTTGCAAAGTATGAAAGTGAGAGTAGACTTCACAGTTGGCTACAGAGAGGACAATAGAAAAAGGAGACTTCATTTGCAAAGTATGAAAGTGAGAGTACACTTCACAGTTGGCTACAGAGAGGACAGTAGAAAAAGGAGACTGCAGACATAGTTCTCGGAGGTTGGAAGGTCACTCTATAGAGTGTGGGCATTGTGTTAGATTTTTGTCTCAGACCATGGACAACAGTATGGTATATTTACGTCATAAATAAAATCACAAAATCCATGTAACAAAATGGCAATTGTTACTATCTATGCATAAGTCAAGTCAAGGCATACCATTTATTTGCTAGTTTTGAAGGTTACTGCCTCATCAAACACATTTGAGGGTCACTGTCATAAGTTTTGTCAACATAATCACTATTTCTTAAGGTTACTGCCAATATAAGATGTATGTCCCATTGACACAAGCTCAAAGATCTTAGCCACAAAACTGTCTATCACAATAGGTCTCTGTGATTATGAAAAAAATTTAGAAGAAATTTTAAAATTGTTATTTAGATGGAGGTTCAAAATTCTAGAGTAAAATCGAGAGTACTGAACATTGCTAAAAGTCTAGAGTACTGAATTATGAAAAACTTTTAGAAGAAATTTTAAAATTGTTATTTAGATGGAGCTTCAAAATTATGCTCTTTGGAGAAAGTTTTAGGTGTAAGTGAAATTGTCTTCTTCTTCTTTTTTTACTTGAAAGTATAAATTTAAAGTTAATAAAATAGAATTTCAAAACCAAGGTCTATATTCTAAGGTGATATCACTTTATATTTAAGAAATTTTAAAAAGAACTAACACTTTAGAAATTGAGTTTTATATTCTAAATTTATATCAAGTAGCTGTCAGCTGATGTATTCGGGGAATGTCTTTCTTCGCATTATTATTAAATCTGGAAACATCCAACATTCTCCTTCATAATTCTTGTTTCCTTCATAAATGTAATCTTCCCATAACTCATTTTGTCATCATGGCCTCAATGCCTATATGGCTACATTGTAATTGCAGATCAATCCTTCCCCTTTAGGTTGATGGAAATTATCAATACTATCTACGTTCATCCTCTACATGCTTTTAGTAACAATCACTGACTTGTTAATGACCAGAACCTGTATAGTTAATCACTAAATGTATAGTTAATAACAATCACTGACTTGTTAATGACCAGAACCTGTATAGTTAATCACTGAATGTATAGTTAATACGAGTAACAATCACTGATATGACTAGAATAGAACCTGTATTCTGTCATATGTGCTTAGTTTCACCTTTACACTAATGATTAGGCTTATTACCATAACTATCCATATTGAACAGAGTGAGCTTAAGCATGATTACTATACTTTCCATATCTATTGGTACCTTATGAGTAATACAGCTCTTTGTACAGAAAGCTCTGACTAGTGTACGTCTAATGATTACCATTCAAGCTAGGTTCAAATCATCAAGCTACAAGGTAAGTTATTAGCTATAAGTAATATCATAGGTTACAACTTAATACCAATCACACAGCTTAAGTAGATCCATGGAATTAGTACTATTAGCTTCCACTGAATACTGTGATTACTGAAACCAAGTTCAAGCTATAGGCCCCTAGTAATATGATACACATTAGTAACCATAATGATCACCATTACTTTCAACAGCTTTATACAGCTAAACCGATGAGGTATGTAAACATGTATGAATTACGTCATTCTCCTTATACCTGTTAAAGATTAGGAAATACAGGTAGTAAGCAGGTCTATTCAATATGTACTTACCCTATAGAGTAGAGTGTAATCATTACTAATGGTTGAATCAGTGCCATAAGTAGAACCATGGAAATCAAAACAATGAGGAAACAGAGCTTGTTACATTAGGATATGCGTATACAGTGATTACAGTCTATCCATATGTAATGGTTATGGAGAGAACGGTACTCATTAACAAGTCAGTGATAGTTAATACGAGTGAACAATCACTGACTTGTTAATGACCAGAACCTGTATGACTGGAATAGTCATGTCATTGACAGACTATAGGTTCTATTCCAGTCATATCAGTGATTGTTACTCGGGACTTGTTGGTATTGGACTTTGGTTCTTTAGCTTTAAATCCACCTGTGACTGGAACTATGCCCCTTGCTCTTATGTTGACTTTAGATTTTGCACAAGTTTGACCATGGATTTCCAAATGCAGTCATCCTTGGTTATTGCCAAGGTACCTGGCATACCATCGCCTTCGTGTGCTCTGATTCCTACTATACTTCCCAAACAACCCTCACACGCCTCAATTGAAAGTGTATGGAAAGCTCATGTTATGCCATTGGTGGTGCAACATACTCAACCTATATTTCCACTACTTCTCTATATTTTACATGTAAAACTACAGTTCATGGTCTGAGCTTCCTCTGCATTGATCTCTGATATACTTCCCAAAAAACCCTCACATGCCTCAATTGACGGTGCACAGAGAACTTATGTTATGCTGGTGCAGGGTGCCCAACATATATTTCAATCTCTTGTTTACATTTGAACTGCCAAAACTACAATTCATGGACTGAAATGTAAGACTTATGTAATTTCTACATAATTATAACATTTTTTATGGAATTAACTAATCCTTCACTAGAAACAATTTATCAACCCATAATTCAACACAAACATTACATTACACCATTATCATCTTAAACATTACAACTTGTATGAAAGTGAGAGTAGACTTCACAGTTGGCTACAGAGAGGACAGTGGAAAAAGGAGACTGCAGACATAGTTCTCGGAGGCTGGAAGGTCACTCTATAGAGTGTGGGCATTGTGTTAGATTTTTGTCTCAGACCATGGACAACGATATGGTATATTTAAGTCATAAATAAAATCCCAAAATCCATGTAACAAAATGGCAATTGTTACTATCTATGCATAAGTCAAGTCAGAGCATACCATTTATTTGCTAGTTTTGAAGGTTACTGCCTCATCAAACACATTTGAGGGTCACTGTCATAAGTTTTGTCAACATAATCACTATTTCTTAAGGTTACTGCCAATATAAGATGTATGTCCCACTGACACAAGCTCAAAGATCTTAGCCACAAAAATGTCTATCACAATAGGTATCTGTGATTATGAAAAAAATTTAGAAGAAATTTTAAAATTGTTATTTAGATGGAGGTTCAAAATTCTAGAGTAAAATCGAGAGTACTAAACATTGCTAAAAGTCTAGAGTACTGAATTATGAAAAAAATTTAGAAGAAATTTTAAAATTGTTATTTAGATGGAGCTTCAAAATTATGCTCTTTGGAGAAAGTTTTAGGTGTAAGTGACATTGTCTTCTTCTTCTTTTTTTACTTGAAAGTATAAATTTAAAGTTAATAAAATAAAATTTCAAACCCATGGTCTATATTCTAAGGTGATATCACTTTATATTTAAGAAATTTTAAAATGAACTAACACTTTAGAAATTGAGTTTTATATTCTAAATTTATATCAAGTAGCTGTCAGCTGATGTATTCGGGGAATGTCTTTGTTCGCATTATTACTAAATCTGGAAACATCCAGCATTCTCCTTCATAATTCTTGTTTCCTTCATAAATGTAATCTTCCCATAACTCATTTTGTCATCATGGCCTCAATGCCTATATGGATACATTGTAATTGCAGATCAATCCTTCCCCTTTAGGTTGATGGAAATTATCAATACTATCTACGTTCATCCTCTACATAAGCTTAAGTAGAATAATCACCGACTTGTTAATGACCAACCGTATTTTTAATCACCGAATGTATAGTTACTACTTGTGTAAAAATCATCGATATGGGACCTGGAATAGAACCCGACTGCATGTGCTTGGGTTTCACCTTTTACACTAATGATTAGGTTTATTACCATAACTATCCATATTGGAAATGTGAGTGAGCTTGCCAATATCAATTGCATTCTCCATATATATTGGCACCATGAGCAATAGTGTACTTCTTGTACAGAAAGCTCTGACTAGTGTACGTCTAATGATTACCATTCAAGCTGGGTTCAAATCATCAAGCTACAAGGTAAGTTATTAGTTATAAGTAATATCATAGGTAAGTAATATCATAGGTTACAGCTTAATACCAATCACACAGCTTAAGTAGATCCATGGAATTAGTACTATTAGCTTCCACTGAATACTGTGATTACTGATACCAAGTTCAAGCTATAGGCCCCTAGTAATATGATACACATTAGTAACCATAATGATCACCATTACTTTCAACAGCTTTATACAGCTAAACCAATGAGGTATGTAAACATGTATGAATTACGTCATTCTCCTTATACCTGTTAAAGATTAGGGAATACAGGTAATAAGCAGGTCTATTCAATATATACTTACCCTATAGAGTAGAGTGCAATCATTACTAATGGTTGAATCATTGCCATAAGTAGAACCATGGAAATCAAATTAATGAGGAAACAGAGCTTGTTACATTAGGATATGTGTATACAGTGATTACAGTCTATCCATATGTATTGATTATGGAGAGAACGGTACTCTATATACCAATAAGAAAAAAGGTATTTATATAATAGGAATGACTAAGAGCTAGAACCCTGGGATATCATGTTGTATATTGATTAGCTTGTCACCTTTGTACCTTATCTAAGCTTATGACAAGCTATGGAATTAGAACACAGTAGTTACACATGACTCTTTCTAACCATTCTTGTTTACCTAATCACTTGCCGGTCTCATTCTCATTACACTCGGCATAAGTAATAACACAGATATTTTATAAGTAACATCATCTAAAGGTTTACCTATCAGTACTAACCTAATAGATACATGTATAGATATGATAAAGTACGTGTATCACAGGTTGGTTATCTCCCTAATAGTTTTGTCATCATGGCCTCAATGCCTATATGGCTACATTGTAATTGCAGATCAATCCTACCCCTTTAGGTTGATGGAAATTATCAATACTATCTACGTTCATCCTCTACATCCTTTTACTTGGGACTTGTTGGTATTGGACTTTGTTTCTTTAGCTTTAACTCCACCTATGACTGGAACTATGCCCCTTGCTCTTATGTTGACTTTAGATTTTGCACAAGTTTGACCATGGATTTCCAAATGCGGTCATCCTTGGTTATTGCCAAGGTACCTGGGATACCATCGCCTTCGTGTGCTCTGATTCCTGCTATACTTCCCAAACAACCCTCACACGCCTCAATTGAAAGTGTATGGAAAGCTCATGTTATGCCATTGGTGGTGCAACATACTCAACCTATATTTCCACTACTTCTCTATATTTTACATGTAAAACTGCTACCATGGTCCGAGCCTCGTGTTGATCTCCTCATATACTTCCAAACAACCCCTCATATTCTGAATTTACGGTGCACGAGAATCCATGTTATATTAAGGCAGTAAGTCTAACATATATTTCTAATTATTACATTTGAACTGCTTAAAACTGCAATTCATGGTCCGAGATGGTGGGACTTATGGTTTCACATAACTATAACATTTTTTATGGAATTAACTAATCCTTCACTAGAAACAATTTATCAACCCATAATTCAACAAAAACCTTACATTACACCATTATCATCTTAAACATTACAACTTGTATGAAAGTGAGAGTAGACTTCACAGTTGGCTACAGAGAGGATAGTAGAAAAAGGAGACTACAGACATAGTTCTCGGAGGCTGGAAGGTCACTCTATAGAGTGTGGGCATTGTGTTAGATTTTTTTCTCAGACCATGGACAACGATATGGTATATTTACGTCATAAATAAAATCACAAAATCCATGTAACAAAAAGGAAATTGTTACTATCTATGCATAAGTCAAGTCAGGGCATACCATTTATTTGCTAGTTTTGAAGGTTACTGCCTCATCAAACACATTTGAGGGTCAATGTCATAAGTTTTGTCAACATAATCGCTATTTCTTAAGGTTACTGCCAATATAAGATGTATGTCCCACTGACACAAGCTCAAAGATCTTAGCCACAAAACTGTCTATCACAATAGGTCTCTGTCATGAACAATATTGTTGCCAGATTGGGTTCCTTTGACATTGTTGGTTCAGGATCATGTTCCCCTTTTGCTTCTTCCAAAATTGTGTTACTGACAGAGGTGCCTAGTGTCCTTTCAAAACAATTAACATCAATCTTAAAATTTGTGCTTGGTCATGGAAAGAAAAAACATGTCCTTCTCAATATAATCTGATTTGTGATAAGTAGAAAGAGCAATGTGAAAGTGGTAGTGATAGTGGAGCATCCAAGAGTGCCTTTGCAACCAAATTTAAAGGAAAAAGAAAGCAAAAGCAGCAGAGGCAACTTTCAGGTCTACATAAATTATTTAAGGATTTGAAATTTTTTACGGTGGTAAATATGAGCATATGAAGAATAATTACAGGAAGTGGTTTTGGGATAACCAACACAACTAAGAGCAGATCAAGGAGAAACAAGAAAACATTTTTGAATGTGGAGAAGCCTAGTATTATGCGTTTATAGTACTATAGAAGTGGGGTAAGTCGACAGATGATCAAATTTTTTATTTCAAAGCATCTAAACATGAGACTAAAAAAAATCACTAATTTGTTCAGTGTGGGAGATAACCCAGGTCAATACAGTGGTTTTAGGCAAGGACAGGGAGCATTGTGTTGAAGACGATGGTCATGTGCAAATCAAGTTGAAAGCTAATACCTTGATGTTTATATACCTTGTTACACAACCCAGGAAGTAAAATTACCAACATTCAATATCCATCGTTTTCAACAGTAATTTCTCAGTTATCTTTTTTGAGGCAATTCAGAAGAACACCATACCTTCACAAAAAAATTTTGAACACTTTGAGTCAATAATTCCCTGACATAAATCTAAAAGGATGAATCTAAATACTACGACGGGAAATATAACTCCAATATCATTTTCTTCTAGGGACGTGATCTTGCAGCACATCAAGGAAGGACAAGATCAACCCCATAATCAACCCAACCAACCTAATCAACCATTGGCTTGGGTAAGAACATGATATGCCCCATTGGCTCTTCCTCTGTATTACATGACATGCCCGAGAATTACTTGAAGTTTTTACCCAGGTTTAGTGGCAGGGAAAAAGGTACCATTGAGGAAAATGTCAGCACATTCCAAGACTTCACCGACAACTTCATTATAGAAGATGAGGATGTGTTCATGATATTATTCATGCAAACACTTGAAGGAGATGTAAAAAAATGATTTTTTACCCTTCCTTCTAACTAATTGCACTCTTCTGATAGCTTGGAAATAACATTTTGTGCTCAATGGGGTGATAAAAAGGACTTTCAATACTATCTCACATATTTTTCCATGGTGAAAAAAAAACATATGAAAACGTAGACGAATTCATGAAATGATTCATTAAGATTTACAACAATATCCAGAATGAAATTAAATCCACTCCCATCACTACCATGGTTAACTTGTCTATTCTTCTCAACCCCCAATCTTCCTTTCTATTTGAATGTATGTTTGTTTCCTGCTATTAAAGCCAACATTAGTTACTGTAGGGTCGAACAAGTGAGTACATATAAATTAAACAAACTCTTTCAAAACGGATTCAAGCCCTTCAGCCTATTTAAACAATGATGTATGTTTATATTTTCACCTGATTGCTTTCATAAGTATATGTCTATTTTTATGAAATAATCATCAGCTTGTTCAGCAATATAATTGTCTATAACTGTTTCATCAAAATTTGAATATCATATATATCTTTTGGTTTTCTGAATTTTCTGAAGTTTTGCACTTGAAGAAGAACATGCCTTTTAAGGAAGAATTCTAGCTGGGATATTAATCAGTATTTATTACTTGGGCGTGAAACTGGTAGATGCTATAAGAATGCAAGGAAGTGACAGAAAAACTGAAGCTGCATTGTCAAACTTGGGACTTGCAATGACTCTTGTACAAAAAATTCTATGGGCTGATTATCATGAAATTATTCTCAAATTGAGTGTTCCATTTACACATTGTTTTCAAGCATGGCCTAGTGGAATGCTGCAGTTAAATGTTGTACAAAACAGATTTCCTCCAGAAGATTAAGATGGGAAAATAAAAATATTCAGAGATTTTGGGAGTTTCCATCAAAACATACACATCTTTTGAGAAATAGAATAAATATTTAGCAGCAGTAGAAGAGGTATTTTGCTAAATATGACTAGAAAGGCTTACTCTCATTGCTCAAATCCCATTCTGCATAATAGTTGTAGGAGGGCTTGAAAATGTGGTGAAACACCAAAGACAATTAAATTTTCTACTGCAAGTCTCAAGTTCCATTCTCAAGCCATGCTGCCATTAGTATTTGGTTTGCTGGACTATGACGACATAGTAAGAAATATAGCTCCAAGTATTGTAATTATACCATGCTTCCATTACTATTTGGTTTGCTGGACTGTGAAGAAATCATAGGAAATATAGCCCCAAGTATTGTAATCAAACCAATCTTTATTCCAGTGATTAATAGAATTAACTTCAGAGAAGTGTGATAAGGCTTTTAAAATAAATTAATCAGGATATTTATATAGAAAGACTTCTTCCATGGTCAAAGTCTCGAGCAAGAAGGCTGTGTATTTCCATTCTGTTTGAATTGGCATTCCTGGTATATAAGCAACTTATGTGGGCTTATATGGCACAAGCTCAAGAGGAGGAACATGATAGAACTTATTGTTTCTGTGATTCCACGGCCCACAATAATTATAGGAAGGCCTTAACCCTTGAAGGTTTTGACCATTATGTTAAGATTGACACTTGTATTTGGGAGAACATTCCGCTGTGTATAGGACATGCAATACATCCCGTGCAGAAAGATTTTCAGATATATTTTAGATTAAACAACATCCAAGCTCAAATCACTCCAAGAAAGGGAATGAAGGTGCATACCCTTGAACAGACTGGCGAAAAGCGGCGTTGGAGTCTGGACTCTGAGAGCGTCGAGCGAGCTTGTAAATGCGGCGTGCACTTGAGGTCGAGCGCATCGGCTCTGGCGAGTGTTATCTCCCACAACAGTGAACACCAATACCATATTTTTCGAACTGTATATCTCTGCTATATACCAACTATGGAAGGGCCCTAACAACGAACGGACCAGAGAGGGTCGGCCTGGCTCAGCCAGCAAGAAGATCGGTGTCTAGTGGCCAGCCACCTCTCCTAACCATTGAAAAAATTGGGGTGAATCACTTTGGATCTCATTTCAGACTCAGGGAACTAAAATAATGCCAGTGGGGAAATTGTCTATAAGAAAAATTCAATGGAATTTAATTTTTCCAGTGTTATGCGCCCTTTTTTTTTGGTGGGCTAATACTTAATAATTAATTATTTTTAAAATATTTATTGGGCTAATTTTTTAAACTATAGAAAATGGGTTTTATGTAAAAAATTAGCCCTATTAAAATTGAAAATCCCTTAAAATTCGCCTTTGGGCTAAAATTCACCCCTAAAATTATCCTTGAAGGTGAGGCCTATATTTTGCTCTTTTTTTTTTCAATTATGAAAATGTGAATACAAAGGAAGCGATACTCACTATTGCATTTCCTTTGACACTGTGGTTTAAATGGCTGTTATAGAATCTTATTTCTCCTAGGTTATGCTTTCAAATCCCAATATTAGATATTTTTCTTAACTATGGAAAAAGTGAAATCATAAAAGAATAGAACCCCCTCTCTATCTTGTGGCTCGAGTTTGATATCTGAGTTAGGGTTTCTTGCATGCTTCAACGTTCAATTAGTGTTAAGATTTTGTACCTTCTATAATATTCCTGAAATCCCACATGTGGCTAGCTTGACACATGAGTAAAGGGGTTGGAGCAACATCACTTGGTATCATGGTAGTAAACAAGGTAGTTCAACTCGTGAGAGGCATAACTCCCACATATGAACTTCGATTGAGATGATTTTCACACCATTTTAAAAACATTATTGTGTATAACAATGCTTCAACCCCCAGGGATGGTAACTATTCTTGTATATTTTTTATCCCAAAAGAACCATTTGATTCTTCAAAATGACTCTTCAAATATCCAGACCAAAAATACCCAAATTGGGAGCTACAACAAAAATGGGCCTTGCATGCCAATTCATCCATTTTTCCACCCATAAAATTCCAATATAGATGAAAAATTATATAATAATCCATTCTAGTTCATACATCCTCATTTAACGAGGATTGGTTTATAAAACTTTTTTTGAATGAGGTGAGGAAATTTTTCCTTTGCTTTTTCCATGGAGAAACAATTTCCTTTATTAGAAGTCATCCTTTCAATCCAACATATCCAAGGTCATGCTTCCCTTGTCATGTAACTCTTGAATTCTTCTACAACATTATATCTTCCACCAACTTTCCATGAGCGTCTATTGTTATTTTATTTATGTAGCTAGGGTTAGTCCTTAGCTTTCTTCATCCAACATGGAAGACTTAGATTTTCAAATTTTCCACATTCATTATTGATAGGGGATAGATTGAGTTTGTAGGAATGATTGCTTATCCTCTCCATTACCTAAAACAAACCATAACACAAAGCCCTTCTCTTCTTACTATAACCCTATAGCCATTTTTGTTTAGATACAACCAAGCATTTTCACCTAACTTGATTTTTTCCCAATTGTATGTTGTTCATTTCAATATTTGTACCTATATCATGACTTCTTCAATGTCTCTTGTACTTGCAAATAATTTTTCCTAATATTTTCAATAAATTTATTTGATTTCAATACCGAAATCAATACCGAATAAGTCAACCTTGAGACTTGATCACGCCAATATGAAAAGACACCTACTTAGTTAACGATTGATTCCCAACCTCAAGTTTCCATTGAGCCTCCATTTTCATCCAATGACACCTTATAGATCCCTCCCCCTAAGTTAGAGGTTATCACTAAGATCCCCAAAGGCCCATTACATCGAAACGATGCTTCCGCTAAATCCACCAATACCTATAACATAGTAGATGACTTGGCGCAATCTCCTACTACCATGTCAACACTAGAAGTCCTCCAGACATGATCATCCCAACATAAAGCTCTACTCTCTTATTTGGGCATTGTGGATTCGTTTGACTATCGCATGAATTTATTTGACATTTAAAAATGAAAACATCCCCCCTTCCTTCATCCATTGATTTTCAATCGGCATCTCCATAAGAAATGTCATTCACTATAAGGAAAATACACTCTAGTGGATGTTTTTGAGAAACCCCACAGAAAAAAACCCAGACGTTCGTTTCTAGCGGAGGATCCTAGAGGAGGTTGGTGGGCAGAGGTTTTTCCAGATGTATTTCTTCCGGTGCTCATATCAACCTAAAATGCACCAGTGTGTTCAATATGACAAAGCACCGATGCATTAAAAAAATTGGCACACCATACACCGTGTGCTCCGTACACACACGCTCAGTGCGTTTTATTTCTGTAGAGCACCGGTGATTTACTTGTCGGCTGCACAGATATTTCCCGGTGTGGAATAAATGAAATGCACTAGAGCACCCACAAAATGCGCGCACCAGTGGATGGTTAAATAAAAAAAAATTACAGCAAAAAAACCGCATAAAACATTGGCACACTGAAAATAGTGTGCTCCGTACACACCCTCCCGATGCTTTTAATTAAGCAACCGTGCCAATGCGTGTCATATCGTTAGCCTTGGTGCCTCATAAAAAGCATGTGGAACATAAACGTCTCGGTTCCAAATGACTGAAACACACCGGGATCCCCGTAAATGCCACACACCGAAAAAGGGTTTAAAACAAACAAAATTATGGCCAAAAAACTACAGAAATCATGGGTTCACTGGGCACCGTTACCGATGCATCAGGTTACTGTAGAGCCCCAGTGCGTTACATCCCCATGCCCTGGTGCATCCTAAAACCAAGCGGAACATAAAATTCCTGGGGCAGAATGATGGAAATGCACCAAGGACCCCATAAATGCCACGCACTGGAATAGGGTTAGATAAAAAAATATTACGGCCCAAAAAACCACAGAAATCATTGGTTCACTGGACACTATTACCGGTGCGTCATGATACTGTAGATCACTGGTGCTTTAAAACTATGCCACCCCAGTGCCTCCTAAAAGCGCGCGAAAATAGAAAGAGCCCGATGTGGCATATAGACAACGCACCGGTACTCCGGCAAAAATCCTGTGCACTGGAATAGGTTTAAATAAAAAAAAAATTATGGCAAAAAAACCACAGAAATCAGTGGTTCACCAGACACAGTTATTGGTGCGTCATATTACTGTAGAGCATTGGTGGTTTAAAAATACACTGCCCTAGTGCCTCCTGAAAGCGCGCGAAAACAAAAATATCCTAGCGCAGCATACAGGAAACGCACCAGTACTCTAGTAAAAACCTCGTGTACCAGAATAGGGTTAAATAAAAAAAATTACAGCCAAAAAACTATAGAAATCATTGATTCACCGAACACCGTTACCGGTGTGTGATGTTACTATAGAGCACCGATGTGATAACATTACGCCACCCCAGTGCCTCCTAATAGCGCACGAAAATAGAAAGAGCCTGACGTGGCATACAGGAAATGTACCGGTACTGTAGTAAAAAGCTCGTGCACCAGAATAGGGTTAAATAAAAAAATTACGGACAAAAAACCACAAAAATCATTGGTTCATCGGACACTGTTACTGGTGTGTCAAGTTACTGTAGCGCACTGGTGTGTTACATTTACGCTGCCCTGATGCCTCCTAAAAGCGTGTGAAAAATGAAAGAGTCTGGTGCGACATTAAGACAACACACCGGTACTCCATTAAAAACCCCGTGCACCGAAACAGGGTTAAATAAAAAAATTACGGCAAAAAAACCTCATTTTTCACTTTTTTCAGTGCTACAAAGCTCTTAAGCACCGGTGCAAGATAGCCTTGCTTGAGCCGCACTGACATCCGTGCTCCCATTGCACTTATTGCACGCACTGCTGCTGTACATTGCCACCAATCTCCAGCTTGAATTTTATAAAACAGTGGGCAAATTTTCTTTTTAAAATTGTACAACCAATATGTCTCCTCGACTGGAAAATGTACAGGTATTTTTCTTTTTTTTCCATAATTAAACCTTTTAGTGGATTATAATTTGAAAAAACCTTAAAATTAACCATTAAAAAAAAAAAAAATTGTTGCGCGGTGCGCTCGAGCCATTCGGCTCGCACCAGTTTGTAGTGTTGTTTGTAAATTTATAGGCCGCACCGCACCCAGTGGTGAAGGAGTCTGCACTGATTCCGAGGAAATACCGTGAAGCACATAGTGTTATTTTAATTCTTTTTAAAAGTGCGGTGGGGTCATTTACTAGGCCGCACCGTTGACAATGTTGAATCGCGGCCACCCGGTGCATTGACCAAATTATCTGCCCTAAGGCACGTAACTTTTTCGGTGCACCGGAACCGAAAATTGACATTGTCAATGGTTCGGGTTGGTAAACTGGTGCCAAGTGTATCTGCACCAGTTCCGGGGCGGATTCCAAAGGTGCACCGTGTAATTGTAAATTTTACGACAAAGAGCGGTGCACTTGGATACCTAGCTACATTGTACGACTATGTATGGTGGCAAGAGGGCAGTGTGCTGACTTAGCTATAAGCCCCGAGGAGTATAGTGAAGTCAGTGCACTGGCCTCCTGACACCGCACTTAGTGAATGATGCGCTAAAAATATTTTCTGGAGCTTTTATATCATTATGTGCACCATCGTTCATGCGTCTCTTTGGAGGGATGCATTGTTACCAGTGCATAACTGTGTTTTTGGCGTTCCCACTCTTGTTTTATTTATTTTTCAAAAAATATTTATATACGTATATTTGTAAATACATGTGTCATTTAATTAAAAAATTGCGTTTAATATGTCAATCCTTCAGAGACGTGAAAGGAGAGAAGAGGAGCAAAAACAACAACAACATGCGGAACAATATAAAATGGTTCGCCTGTGGGAGGCAAGAGAGAGGGAGAGAGATGCGTACCCTCACCCTATTACAACAGCGACGCAGGGGCTCCTAAGGCAGGTAGGCCTCCTCAAGTTCTATGAGGAGGCTACTTCCCTAAAGTCCCATAATGGTTTTTTGAGACATCTTATGTGAAGGTGGAATTCCCAGCAAAAGGCTTTCCGAGTTGGTATCGACCAGTGGTACATGCCCACTGAGGAGGATGCATATTTTATTACAGTGCTTTTGAGGAGAGGGGTGGATTTTCTCTCATTCCTTGAGGTTCCAGCTGGTTGTGTGATAGGGAGTCAGTTAGTTTACTCCCAGAGATACATTGGAGCAGATATATTGTCTCCTTCGGATTTTTAGGTCTCCAGAGGATAGTTACGTATTGATGCATTTGGTTGTGAGGAGGTCCAGTGTCTCTCACTTATCATTTCGACCATTTCGCACAACACCAGTGATGGGCAACACATCAGTTTCCAGCTTTTATGTTATGTTGATTCTTTACTATAGCAGCCACGACGTGTCAAGTGGTTTGCCATTTTTTTATGGCAGTTCTGTACAACATTAGATAGATGTCGTGCTAATGCACAAGGGAGGGTCAACTTCCCCTTTTCTTCAGAGATTTTTTGTTTATTTTTGGATAGGTTTCTAGAGACAAGGCCTTCTTTTCTTCGGCAACCTTGTAAGCTGATTATTGAGGCACGTATGCATATGTGGGGGCAGATGATGCCCAAGAGGGAGGAGATTCTGTTTCCAGTGAGGATATCAGATGATGCACTGGGGTTGCTAGCCAGTGCTTTTGAGTATCCCTTCATTATGGTCTCCTGTCCTTATGCGAGGTTGGATTGGAAAGGGTGTGCCAACATCCTCTTCATAGATGATGAGCCGCTAGATGATAGAGGTGATATTACTGTTTTATTTAAATTTATTCTAACATTTTATTTAACTTGTTTTTATTAAATTGTGTAATTAAATTGTCTAATTATTGTTGTGTACTTGTATATATTTTGCAGAAATTGGCTCTTATGATGGTGAGGATATGCCACCACCACCACCTGATCCAGTTGGGGATCTTGATGAGGATGTAGAGGGCATGATGCCAGATATTATCGAGGATCAGCAGGAGGCTGGTGCAGATCAAAGACCTACTCCTGGTGGTGTGCAACCCACGGTCGATGTCTAAGTGATGTTAGATACAGGATGGAGTTGGGCGACCAACTCATTGCATTGTTTGTTGAGCCAGGCATCTGCCCTCTGGTTTCAGAGATATAGATGCCGATGATAGGCTCTTACAGATGTGGAGAGGCATGCCGCGTGACATGTACAGCCTGATGCAGCATGCTGAAGGAGTTACGACAGCTTTTACGCGACTGACGAGGACTGTCGCACATTATGAGCGAGCCGCAACACATGATGGATAGTCTACGAGGCGCAGCGTAGCATCAACATCTCATGATCGTTTATGGCCTCACGCTGCGCCAGATTTGCATGAGCCTCCATTATATCTAATAAATAAAATAACGTGAGATGAGTGGGCTCGATCATCACCATCCAAAGTATATTTATATATATTGTATATTTTTAACATTTATTCAGATATATATATATATATATATATATATATATATATATATATATATATATATATTATATGGTCCATGTATTTTATGTTCATTTTGCAGTTGTACTTAATTTACATGTTGGTGATCATCATTATGTGTATGTTGTTAGGTCATGTTAGATATGTTTATTTAATGTGCAGCTTGCAGATAGATGTGTATGTGATAGCATGAGATGTATATTTGATGTTTGTGTTGTACTGATGATGTTAATATATAATGTTAATTGTGTTTTGTTAGATGATCATGATCACGATGATGCAATTAGTGATTTTGAATGTGTTTTTTAGTCAAATATGATGTTTGTATGATGCTTATCATGAACGTGATTTTTATTAATTAATTTATAAGTACCAAATGATCATGATATTGTAAATTTGTAATATTTGTATTTATAATTATATTTAAAATTCTAAAATTGTAATTGTAATTGTAATTTTTTAATTTGTAAAATTGTAATTGTATATATGTAAAAGTCTAAAATTGTTATTTTACGTGAAATTGTAAAATTCTAATTCTAATTCTAATTCTAATTCTAATTGTAATTGTATGTAAAATATTTGTAAAATTTTAATTGTATTAATGTGAAATGAATTTATTAAAATTTTCAAATTTGTAAATTTGTAAATTTTAAATAATTGTAAAATAATAAATATAGAATAATATGATTTATTGTAACATAAGGAAAATTAGAAAATAATGCAAATAAATTCCTATACTTAATTAGAATTATCATTATTTTATTATGATCTTAGATCCAAAAAAAGAATTAATTTATATAGTACGCCATTGTTTTTGAGATCAAGTACATAATACCAAATTATCAAGTGAATTATTGATTTTAACATTAACACAATGCAAATTACCAATTAATTCAAAATACGTATTACATTAATATTTCGAAAAACTCATCTTAAAAAGTATAAATATTGATGAAATGACACATATTGTACCATATCACTCTCAGTTCTCATGATCACCCTCATTATCTTCTAGCTTGCATGGCATGATAACACTATTGTTCTCAAAAATATGTTTTGATCTAAGGTCATAAACACATTGAACCACCAATCCCTATCCAACACATCTGGGTAGAAAAACACCTGGTTGTAGTGTTTAGGGAAAACATAGGGCTCCTTAGCTTCATCCCACATCTTTCTAGAGTTGATAAATATTAGCCTACTATTGTGATATTCATTTACATTATTCCGATCAAAGGTGTCCCACCACTTGCACCTAAAAATAACACATTGGAAAGAAGAAAATCCACTTCAATGATCTCTTGTATCTTTCCGACGTAACCTAACATCCCTCTTACTAGTTGTTGATCATGGTGGCTAGATCGACTAGATTCATCGAACTCAACTTCCACCCCATAGTCTTGTGTGGTGTTTCTAGAATCGGCATTTTCTGTGCGAAAATGGTGTCCATATGCCCACATAGATGGGAAAAAATGCACCTATTATAAAAAAGTTTAAAAAATCATATAAGTATCATCTATCTTATAAATAATAATCCAACAGTTAAAATATGAAATGTAGATGTCTTAATATAAGTTTCAAATTTACATATAAATTATTACTGAGTTGCTGCACCCAATCCCTATGTTTAGCGCATCCTCTTCAACACGCGGGTAACGACCAATAGCATCGTATTTCTCTCTGACTTGGTCAGCAAACCAACTGTTGGGGCATATTTTTAGCATATTTTCTTTTAAATGATTGGGATAAGGCACACTTCTACCATTTAACCATCTGAATTCTTTCATGTCACTATCCCATTCATTCTTTTTTGTTCGTACAATGCGACCCACAGTTGTGTCGCTTCAGAATTGTAAACAATGAATTTATTGATTTCTTCAATTTCTTCATTCGATGATGAAATCAAACCAACATTATATAGTACTTAGATATCAAAATATACATTATATCGAATTTAAACATGAATATTAATTACTTTTTGTAAATTTGAAAAATTATAAGTCGCTTACTCTTTATCAAGCGCTTTTTTCCACTTGTTTGGAGCAACTCTCCTTCTCTTTTGTCTTCATCCAATTCATTGCCCCAAATCACCACACCTGGTCTGTTGTCGATCTGCTTGATGTACTCACTGGCATAGTAGAAAGACTCATACGATATGCACCCCTCTACCATAGACCCCTCAAGTTTTTCCCTTTGTCAAACAAAACCTTTCAATTTCTTCATATACCTCTCTAAGAAGAACATCCAACGACAAGAAACAACCCCAACTAATTCAACCTCATCTACTAGGTGGATTAGAATATGAACCTGTAAGTCCATGAACCTCGTCGGGAGTTCCTTCTCAAACATACAAACAATCTCAACTATCTCTTGACGCCACCGTGGAATGCTAGCCACATGAATCTCCTTTGACGTGATCCAACATACAAATGTAGATAATTTAGATATGGCATGGCCTAGGTCTTGAGGGAATTCATGTTTCACACACCCATGCACAAACAAAGGATAATGACACTACCAAGTTATAAAAACGTGCAAAAATATATAAAATTAGTTATGTTTTATGATCACCGCATTGGATAAAATTTATTAATATAACAAATAATAAAATCATGTTTTTTACATTATACATACTCTTAGAAGATTCAAATGGTCATGCAATTTCAACCCCGACAAATGGTCATCCACAGTGAAGTAGCATCGTAGTGAAGACCCATATGAATTTGGCACCCTCACATCCATTATAACTTCCTTTTCCAAAGATATATCATCTTTTTTTAAAATCCATGGGACATCACCTTCTTTGAAAAACCATGAATCAAAGGGACCAGCTCCTGCTTCTGATCTCGTACTTTCTAATCGTCTTGGCCAATATTTCCTTTTAGTTTTTGAAGTAATAAGATCTTTCCTAACTGCCAGTGTGTCACTTTGTTTCGATGATATGTGCCTCCATAAAGAAGATGAAACATTTTTAAATATATGCATGGGATCTAATAAGTGGGAAATCTTAAGATTCTCCCAATATGGAAGGTCATAAAAGATAGATTTCATTTTCATCCCAATGGGAAATTTCTCAACATAGATGTTGAAGAAATCTGGATCATCAATCTTAGGCTCCCTATTTGAATCGAACATTTTCGTGAACTCCTTCTCCTTCTCTCTCTCATATGCTCTAAGCCATTTCGCTAGTGTCATTATTGGAGGCCTTTGGGTTCTTTCTCATTTACCATTGAAAGTGGATGCTGCTCTTTCATAAGGGTGTTGTTCTGGTAGGAATATGCTGGAGCAATCATACACTAACTTTCATAGGTCCTTGGACCATCTAGCTTTCAGAGAAGGTCCACAACATTTACACCCAAAATACCCTTTTGTTACAAGACCTGCGAGATTATATTTGTATACATTAATTAATATGCATGGCACATTAAAGAATATCATGAAGATCAGAATAAATAATATTACAACGAATTAAATAACTAATATTTGAAAGAGTATTGTTACATTATATATAAACAAATCAATAAATTAAACATGTAATTTTCTAGATCAAACTCATAAGCCTGGATAATCATGTGTCATGTAAGCACATATGCCATACAATTTAAACCTCCTCTCTGCTGCGATGGGTCTTGATACATCGTATACATTTATCCCATCCCATAATTCCTTCAATTCATCTACCAGTGGTTGTAAGTAGACATCCATATTCTTCACTTGTCTTCTACCAGGGACTATGAGAGCCAACATAAGATGTTCATTCTTCATGGAAAACCATGGGGGGATATTTTTATTGATCACTACTATAAGCCAAATAGAATATTTGGTGTTCTGGAGGGAATATGGGTTGATGCCATCCATGGGTATGCTGAGTCATAGACTTCATACTTCATTCTTGAATGTTTCGAGCCATGTATCCTCTATATGCTTCATGGCTATTGAATTAGTTGGTATTCACATAACTCCCAACTCACTTCTGTGTGAGGCATGCCATCCCTGCAACATAGCTTATTATTTTCAACGAAAGAGCCTTTGAATCCTTGGGATTATAGGCATGTGCCTCAATATCTTAAAAGGAGGACCAGTACGTGATTTACCCTTCTTTTTTGATTTATCATTCCTGTCAGGCCAACATTTCAGACACATCTCTTTGTCTGCATATTCTCCTCTATATAGAATACAATCATTTGGACACACATTATATGATATGTACTCAACACCCAACATTTTCAACAATTTTTTTGCCTCTTCATAGCTACCGGGCAAGACATTATCACTCGGAAGAACCTTATCTTTGAATAACCTGTAGTTGGTGATCATGGAAAAATATATTAATAAATGTACATTAATGTCGATATAACTATTAATGTTCATAAAATTTAACATTTGTAATGTTCATTGCAGTGTACTGATTATATTTCAAATTTATATATAAGGGAAGTACTTTATGGTAACTTACCTCAAAATTTCCGAGAAACATGCATTCGACAAGCCAAAATTTTCTTTCAAGTTGTACAGTAACATCATTGTCCCTAACCAAGTAGACTTTGACTGACCGTCGGGTCCAAAGAGAGGGGTGGTGGAAGAAAATTTAAGGCTTTCGAAAAAGGTGTCATTGATATGAGCATCATCCCCTAGCTGATCGTCATTTTGGAATGCATCTAACAAAATTGTCTCCATGGCAGTCATATCCCTTAAGTAATCATCCATACCAACCTCTATTTGATTGTCTCCATTTCCAGCTTGTGAAGAACTACTATTGTTGTAGTCATTCCTAATTGGTGAATCTGGACGTAGCGGGAATTAAATCAATGGTTGATTCAACCATTCTTGGTATTGTTCCTCTCTGATTTTTTCTCTTAATTCAGTATTCTCTCGATTTGACATTGCCGTGGGGTGCAACAGAAGATGGTAGGTAGGTCGTTCATCATCACTAGAATCCTAATAATTAAAAAAAAAAGTTGAACATGATTAGTACAAAATATTATGATATAAATTAGTAATCACGTTGACAATATTGCATGATTATAAATTGGTTTGATGTTGAAATAATTACATATTAATCAATATATATACCAAACAATTATAATTATAATTACTGTCATTATCCCTGGATTGTGGCTAGAATATGCAATATTGTTACAATTGGCAGGGTGAAGTGGCTATCCATTTTCATCTATGAAATGCGTCTTGCGGTATGCAGCTCCTGATAAGAAATTTCGATGTTTTGGAGCAGTACTTTGAATATAATTTTGTGCATCTAAACTCGATGATGAATCTGCATGAACCTGCAAATTTGTATACATTATAAATTTAATTAAGGTGTGCATGATTGATTATATGGATAAAAAACATACATAAATTCAACTAGATAGTGAAAAAGTAAAAGAAATATGATGTAAATATTACATCTCCACATGGATAGGGATTTTGAGAAATATTATGGAATGAGTTAGATTTTGAAGAATTGTCCATTTCATATAATATATGATATTTTACCCCTGCATTTGAGAAAAACAACAATAAAATTTGGTGCACAAACTTAAATGTAATTCCGGTGCATACTATTCAGATAACTACATTGGTCAGTTCTTTATTTTACGCACCGGTGCGGTTTTGTAACAAGTAGCACTGGTGCGGTTCAATTAAACGACGTAGTGGTAAACGAATAACTGCAATAAAAAAAGTGCAACCCTATTTTCTTTAAGTGAAAAAAAAGCGGTAAATTGAAAATTAGGTGGAAAAATATTTTCTAAAATCTAATTTCATAAAACATTTCTTTAAATACTAAACACTTTTCATTATTTCACTATTTTTGCAAAACATTTCAGCCAGAGATTTACAGGATACATACCTGGAGCAAACAGAGCATGAGAGCACTGTGGAGCAGGGAAATGCATTTGAACAGAAGTTTCAGACAATCTGAATTCCAAACCTCTGGTAATTCAAACCCTGTACCATAGAATTTTAAACGACGTGAGTAAAGTTTATTGTTTTTTTGTACTTCTTTCTGCAGTTTTTTTTATGCAGTGAAATAAGAAATCAAAGTCTATTATTTTATTTTATTTTTTCTCTAGTTTTTTATGAAGTAAAATACAAAATCAAATCTTATTGATTTTTAACTTTTTTGTTTCTGCATTTTTTTACCTTTTCTGCAGTTTTCAGAAACAAAAATAAAAAAAGAAATCAATTTTTAGAAAGAAAACCCTAGATTATTTTTGTTTCTACCATTTTTTCTCCCTATTTCTTTTCAATTTAGATTTATAGGGTTTTTTTACTCATAAGAAATCCAACCCATGGGATGACTTACATAGTTGGATCCCAATCCATGTTGGCCCTTGCGCCAATCTTAAAAAAAATACAGACTTTTTTCGCTGGTGCGCCCTATGTAACATTGCGCACCGGTGCGCTTAGTTATACCAGCGCACTGGTGTGCTTAGTTATACTAGCACACCATTGAAGTAAAATGATAAAAAATAAAAAAATAAAATATTCCAAGACTAAAAGATGACTACTTTGGATATTCCGAGTCTTACTTCTAAAAAACTACACCACAAAAATCTCCAATCTAGCAAAACAAAATATGTTTTTATCAGTGCGCCATTTGTAACATATGGCACCAGTGCACTATTACATTATAGAGAATTGAAAAATGAGTTGTTTTGGAAAAAAACCATTTTAAAAACATACCCTACATTATTTTTGTTTCTACCCTTTCCTCTCCCACTTGCTGTGATTTCAGAATTAGGGTTTTTCAATTTATAATTATAGGGTTTGTATTACTAAATATAAGCCTAAGACATGCAACCAATGGGAGGATCTGCATAGTCAGATCTCAATCTATGTCGGCCCTTGCGTTAATCTTAAAAAAATACATTTTTTTCGTCAGTGCCCCCTTTGTAACATAGCGCACCGCATAAGTACAGTGATAAAAAATTTTAAAAAAAAATTATGTTTTTATCAGTGCGCCATATGTAACATATGGCACTGGTTCACTATTACATTATGGCGCACTGCATAACATGCTGTTTTGAAAAAAAAACATCTTACAAACATACCCTACATTATTTTTGTTTCTGCCATGTCTTCTCCCACTTGCTTTGATTTCGGAATTAGGGCTTTTCAATTTATATTTATAGGGTTTATATTGCTAAATATAAACTTACATCCAACGAATGGGTTGACTGATGCAGGAGCATCAAGGCCATTTTTCATTTGTAAATATGTGATAAAAGGGGGGTGTGACATTTTTATTATTTTATTAATTAATTTTTTATTTTTAATAAAATAGGAGATAATTTGGAAAAGTGAGGATTTTGTAAATATTCTTTTATTAAATAAAAGGATATGAGAGAAATAGTTTAGGAGCAAAATTAGAGATTAGAAATTCTATGTATGGGACTTTGTTGAGTCCACACCTAAAATATAGATTAGTTGAGGATTAGGTGGAGAGATATTTTGAGTGAATTAAATGCATTATCTATGTATAAATATGAGTGGTTTTTGAGAGGAAAATACAATTGAATAGTTGTAGAGAGTGTGAGATTGTGAGTAGAGCAGGGTTTTACTTGGAAGCCTTCGGGCAATTGTAAAGTGCCAACAATTTGGAAATCAGGCCAAATAAGGAGACTGTTATGTAAGTATTGTATGTATTAATACATAAATTAATTTTCTGAAGATTACGCCTTCTTTCTGAGTTTATGTTATGTGAATGAATTGGTGTATGTTGCTGGTTTTACAAGTAATAGATTGTTGTGTAATTTATGAGAGAGATTCCATAATTCAATGTGTTTTCAGTCTTGGACAAGACGAACAAGTCTGTATTAAGAAATTGTTATGAAGTTGGTTTGAATTAATTGGGTTCAATCCTGGTTAATTCCGGAATTTTATATCATTTCATTAATGGATCGAGTTGTAGACTTTTGTGTGGAAGAAATTGAATCTTTTCGGCATTCACAAGAGTATCGATTAGGCAAATCGATATCAAACTGCATATGAGCACCACAATCCTTAATTTAGAGTGCATTTAATCTTTTCTGAAAAGGTTTAATGAAGAATTGAATAGAATTGATAAGCGCTATCTTATAGCTGGAGACCCATATAATACAATGAACTGGTTAATAGACCGCAGATTTAAATTATAGAGACTAAAAATCTGTTTGCCAGAATGTTAATTCGATAGTTTTGGGTTTGGATCTGAATGGGTTGTGAGGCAGAGAAGTCTCATGGCATAATCTGTTGTAATTCGATTTTAAGAGCTCAAAGTTAGCAGGAATAATGTGTTGAAGATTGGACGGTGTACAATCGAATGGAATTCGATTGGGTAGATTTGAAATTATATAATCTATTTAATAAAACTGTTATAAATGCCGAACCAAATTATGAAATGCAGGGGTTATATGAGTTTGAATCAGAATTGCAGAATTGAGTCTAGCAAAGTCGTGATTTGATGGCGCAACGCTGGGAAGAATCGATTTTTATATCGATTTGTGTTAAATATGGGTAAATTGTTGAGCGCTGGATGTCTGAGGAAGGCGAGGAAAGGCAAAGAACGCAGATTTTAATTTACATTTGAACGCATTGTTGATTCAGTTCAATTAATTTCCAATTCGATTTCATGAATTGCAGTAGAACAGGTTAGCAAGAGCATTGAATTCGATTTATATGGATGATGAGCAGAACTGCGTTTTAAGATTGAGTCTGTAGTTGTACTCTGCATTGAAAGGCGTTATGCAAGGATAAAAACCAGCATTAAAACAGAACATCTGGTAAGAGCAGAATTGGCATTGAATTGTTTCATACATTTATTGTGAGGAGCTGAATTATAAACTTGCGTTTTAAGAGGGCGCAATTGAATTGCGTGGTGTTTATGAGGTAAGCACAATTGCATTAAAACCTGTAGCATATTTAGTATGAGTTTGAATGGATTGGTTACGTTGAAAGGATCGAAAGATTATAAATTTGGGATGGGCCAAATGTTACTTGTGATTGGTGATAACCAGTGAAGAGCGCATATGAAATCTGGGTGTTTGAATTTAATAGAGATAAGCTCTCATATTATTATGAATTTCCAGGTGGGTAATTTTATTGGAGTATCAATGTGAAGTGTGATTTTAATTACAATTGGAATGCAGATGAAGTTGGAATGCTAATGGTTTTTGTAACCATTGTTATATTTGTAAAAAGAAAGCTTCCGCATTGAGAGTTGGGAATTGTCGGACTTGAAGTTTTAGTTTGGGTGTAAACGCTGAGATGCATTCACCGCAATGGTTGAAGATTCTGGGTATTGCAGGCCCTGCCTGCATCATTTTTGGTATCAGAGCTTGGCTCTGTTGAAGATGTTTATTTTTCTGAATGAGGACAGAAGGTTTTGTTGAGAACTAAAGTGTGTTTTCTTTGAATGTGTGATGAATGACTGAAAGGAAGATCAGATTTTTAAATCTAATATGTAAGCTACACAATTGCAGTGAACATGATTGCAGAAATGAAGAGAGGACAAGATCCTGCAAGATCTTAAAGGTGAGATAATTTTCTGATTTGGAAATTGTGATTAAAGTTTATGGTTGCAGAAAAGATGATGGCAGTGAACCTGACATTCAGCTAAAGGCTGGATAGGGAGGAAAATTGCAGTGTCCTGAAGAAGAAGGTGAGTTGAAGAGATATCCTAGAGAGAGCAGAAGAGAGTGCTCAAGAGGTTCCAGAGGCAGTGAACCAGTACTTACCAAAAGACTGAGTGAGGAGAGCTTGGTGAGGTAAGTGGCAGCAGGAGACATTGCTGTCGTAGAGGCTAGTGCAACTCAAGGTGAGTGAGAAAATCATGGAGAAGATGATCATGGAGGATCAGAGAAGAGGTTCAGAGGAATGCCATAGAGGTAAGACGACTGATGAAGTTAGAGAAAGAGAAATTGCAGTAATGAAGGTACAATTGCAGGTACTAGAAGAATGGTTGCAAGAGCAGGAAAATCAGAAAAGGGGATGGATCTTTCCACTAAAGGGAAAGAGAGTGATTTGGCGACCATTGCAAATGAAGTTGAGGCAAATTGTGATTACCTTATTAAAGAAGGAACTTAGAGTTCTTGAGCCAGAGATGGAGTTTGAAGATTCCACACGCAGATCTGTTCAAAAGAAAGTGTTGGAGGAAGAAGTCAAGACTGAAAAGTCTTGTGGTTTTAAAAATAATGAGTTGTGTATGTTTGTAGGTACAGCACAGGGAGATGAGCAAGCTTTAGAGTTTGTTCAAGAAGAGTTGAATATGAAGGCTGTTCAGATCGATGCTGAGAGAGGAAGATCTCAGGAGGGAATGAAGACTAAGGAGTCTAATCAGAATATTGGTGCAGAGAGAGAAGGACCAGCTGATGATCGGTCAAGAGCTGGCGAAGGTATGGAAAATCATGTGAAGTTTCTGAGTTCTACTCCTAATGAAATTGTTGAATTGTATAGGAAACTAGATCTTCATAGAAGACAATTGGAGAGATATAGGACTTATGTGCAGGATAATTTGCTAAGGAAGCAAGGCAAGAAAGTTTTCATGAAGGATAGTCATGAAGCAGAGGATGGAAGGAAGGAGAGACTAGCTGACATTTTCATGGTGAATGCAAATTAGCATGCTGATGTGCTGACAGAGGAGTTGGAAGAAAACTCAGAGCAGCATACTGAAGTGTTACTAGAGGAAGCTGAGGAGAAAGCTAGTGAAGATTTTCTAAGTCCTGAAGAAGACTTGGAACTGCAGAGAGAAAACTTGGTGACTGAATCAACAAGTGAGACCATTGGGTCTTGTGATTTTGAAGCTGACAATTTGATTGTGTTTACAGGTGATGTAGAAGACAGTCCATCATTTGGAATTGTATTGGAAGAAGAAGAATTGTTGCAGAAAGAAGATGAGACCATAATGTCTCATATGCAGAGGCTTGTTACTATGGGTGATAAGAAAGAGTTGGCTTGTCTGTATAGCCAAGAGAAAACTGGTGGACAAAATTTTGGAGCTACTACAGTGTTAGAAGATGAGGTTACAGTGGTTGAAGAACTTGATCTGATTACCAGAATCAATCAAGATGATGATGGACAATTACTGAAGATTGTCGAAGGGGAAGATGGAGGTTATGCTGGAGTTAATTTGTAGCATGTTGATGAAATGCTGAAATTTTTGCTGGAGACATTTGAACCAGAGAAAGAAGTTGCAGATAAAATTGCAGGTGACGAGCAAAATAATGTTGCAGAGGGACAGGAAGTTTGGGAGGCGACGACATTTATCGTGGCAGCAGAAGCAGCTACAGCAGCTGAATTAACAGGAATTGGAGACAGCAGTAGTAGGTTGTACATAGAGATTGAAACCATCAGAAGACTGATGATGAAAGTATCCCGGAAGAGGCCAGCAGCAGTAAAACAAAGGGGAAGTAGCAAAAGAAAGACAACAGAAGATTGTGAAAGCCTAGTCAGTGGGGCAATGCAGTATAAAGTGTGGAGACCTGGAGAAGAACATCAGATAGAAGCAGTGACAAGTGGAAAGTTACAACACAAGATATGGGATCCAGGCATACACAGATCTGAACACATGATCAGGTGATCATGATTAATTTTAATGTTGGGAGTCTGATGCAGGAGCATCAAGGCCATTTTTCATTTGTAAATATGTGATAAAAGGGGGGTGTGACATTTTTATTATTTTATTAATTAATTTGTTATTTTTAATAAAATAGGAGATAATTTGGAAAAGTGAGGATTTTTTAAATATTCTTTTATTAAATAAAAGGATATGAGAGAAATAGTTTAGGAGCAAAATTAGAGATTAGGAATTCTATGTATAGGACTTTGTTGAGTCCACACCTAAAATATAGATTAGTTGAGGATTAGGTGGAGAGATATTTTGAGTGAATTAAATGCATTATCTATGTATAAATGTGAGTGGTTTTTGAGATGAAAATACAATTGAATAGTTGTAGAGAGTGTGAGATTGTGAGTAGAGAAGGGTTTTACTTGGAAGCCTTCGGGCAATTGTAAAGGGCCAACAATTGGGAAATCAGGCCAAATAAGGAGACTGTTATGTAAGTATTGTATGTACTAATACAGAAATTAATTTTATGAAGATTACGCCTTCTTTCTGAGTTTATGTTATGTGAATAAATTGGTGTATGTTGTTGGTTTTACAAGTAATAGATTGTTGTGTAATTTATGAGAGAGATTCCATAATTCAATGCGTTTTCAGTCTTGGACAAGACGAACAAGTCTGTATTAAGAAATTGGTATGAATTTGGTTTGAATTAATTGGGTTCAATCCTGGTTAATTCCATAATTTTATATCATTGCATTAAGGGATCGAGTTGTAGACTTTTGTGTGGAAGAAATTGAATCTTTTCGGCATTCACAAGAGTATCGATTAGGAAAATCGATATCAAACTGTATATGAGAACCACAATCCTTAATTTAGAGTGCATTTAACCTTGTCTGAAAGGGTTTAATGAAGAATTGAATAGAATTGATAAGCGCTGTCTTATAGCTGGAAACCCATATAATACAGTGAACTGGTTAATAGACCGCAGATTTAAATTATAGAGACTAAAACTCTGTTTTCCAGAATGTTAATTCGATAGTTTTGGGTTTGGATATGAATGGGTTGTGAGGAGGAGAAGTCTCATGGCATAATCTGTTGTAAATTGATTTTAAGAGCACAAAGTTAGCAGGAATGCTGTGTTGAAGATTGGACGGTGTACAATCGAATGGAATTCGATTGGGCAGATTTGAAATTATATAATATGTTTAATAAAATTGTTATAAATGCCGAACCAAATTATGAAATGCAGGGGTTATATGAGTTTGAATCATAATTGCAGAATTGAGTCTGGAAAAGTCGTGATTTGATGGCGCAACGTTGGGAAGAATCGATTTTTATATCGATTTGTGTTAAATATGGGTAAATTGTTGAGCGTTGGATGTCTGAGGAAGGCGTGGAAAGGTAAAGAACGCAGAGTTTAATTTACATTTGAACGCATTGTTGATTCAATTCAATTAATTTCCAATTCGATTTCATGAATTGCAGTAGCACAGGTTAGCAAGAGCATTGAATTCGATTTATATGGATGATGAGCAGAACTGCGTTTTAAGATTGATTCTGCATTTGTACTCTGCATTGAAAGGCGTTCTGCAAGGATAAAAACCAGCGTTAAAATAGAACATCTAGTAAGAGCAGAATTGGCTTTGAATTGGTTCATACATTTATTGTGAGGAGCTGAATTATAAAATTGCGTTTTAAGAGGGCGCAATTGAATTGCGTGGTGTTTATGAGGTAAGCACAATTGCATTAAAACCTGTAGCATATTTAGTATGAGGTTGAATGGATTGGTTACGTTGAAAGGATCAAAATATTAGAACTTTGGTATGGGCCAAATGTTACTTGTGATTGGTGATAACCAGTGAAGAGCGCATATGAAATCTGGGTGCTTGAATTTAATAGAGATAAGCTCTCATATTATTATGAATTTCCAGGTGGGTAATTTGATTGGAGTATCAATGTGAAGTGTGATTTTAATTACAATTGGAATGCAGATGAAGTGGGAATGCTAATGGTTTTTGTAACCATTGTTATATTTGTAAAAATAAAGCTTCCGCATTGAGAGTTGGGAATTGCCGGACTTGAAGTTTTAGTTTGGGTGTAAATGCTGAGATACATTCACAGCAATGGTTGAAGATTCTAGGTATTGCAGGCCTTGCCTGCATCATTGACTTACATAATCGGATCCCAATCCATGTCGGCACTTGCATAAATAAATTAAAAAAAAAAAAATCAGTGAGTCATGTCTGAAAGAGTGCACTAGGGCGCTCTATTATCACAATGCACCGTGAAAGTACTATCATAAAAAAATAGAAAAATATGCAGCCGGTGTGCTATTTCATTATGATGCACCGCGAACGTTTAGTTTCGGAAAAAAAAACTTTCAAAAAATACAAACCTTACTTTCTTTTTGTTTCTCTTATTTCTTCTTCTTCTTTCCATGATTTAGAATTAGGACTTTTCAATTTATATTTATAGAGTTTGTATTGCTAAATATAGACCTAAGACATGCAACTGACGGGACGATTAGCATAGTTGTATCCTAATCCATGTGGGCTTTGAATGATTTAAAAAAAAAGACAGATTTTTTACTGGTTCACCCTATGTAAGGTAGCGCATCGGTGCTCTTTTTTTTACAAGAGCACCGGATAAGTAATGTGAAAAAATAATATTTTTTTAATGGTGCACCATATGTAAAATATAGCACCGATTTATGCTAAAAAAACTAACACTGGATGATTTTTATTATTTTTATGATGGTTAACCAGTGTGGTCATTGACATGTAACGCATCGGGGCTTCTTGTTGACACAGAGCACCATACGATGTATTATACTATTTTTGCGGTGCGTGGGAAAGACATGCATGCACCGATGTCAGTGCGTTCACCATGAATGGCGCACCGGTTTTTTGAGATTTTTTTTTTAAATTGAGAAGTTGACAGTTTATTTAAAAATATATTATTGACTAATATGATACAGGTTTGATATTGTTAAATAAATGACTAACAAGAGATCAAGTAACAAAAATACTGATAACACATCAAGAAAAGAAAAAAAGGCAAGTTCTTTGTAAATTTTTTACAAAAAATTTATTTTTGAACTATATGTAAGTTTAAATAATATGTATTGTTTAATGTGTATCATGCAGAACCACAAAATGACGAAGTTCGATAATATTATTTCTGATCTAGGACCAGAGGAATGTATAAGCTTGATGGAAAAATTGCAAAAGGATGAATCAGGTGAATGAAAAAATACTATCAATCCAATATGAGTTTCTTTTTTTAATTTTCATTAATAATATAATTAAAATTATTAGATAACATGTGTGAAAAATTCTATTAATTAACTTATGTTTAATGTTCTATAGGGAACAACAACTCAGAAAAGGAATATTATTCTAAGAAAAGAAAAACAATAGAACATGCAAATGAAAATGAATTGCTCCTTAGCTCATCTGGAGTGGTGTTGGAGGTTAATGAAAGGGGGAAAAACTTTTACAAATGTTTGAGGGATCTAGTGGAATGAATGTATAGACGTTCTTTCCACTTACAATACAAAAACCAATCCAATGATTCCAAGAACCAGATTTTATGTAAACTACAGGAAGAGTTTCCAAAGAATTGGTCAATGAAACATGTCAGACTTTTAATAGCAAAAACGTACAACAACAAAAAAGAATGAATGAAAAAGTAATATTCCTTTAGATTTTTGTCTAGAATTATTTATAAATATCACTTTTGTTATAATTACTATTCATATAAAAATATAAAGTTAAATACTTTAATGTCATGCTACATTTTCATGAAGATTATGAAAATCTCAAAAGATGAACTAGAAGATATCAGAAATATGCCAGTAGGAATGTCGAAAAAGGTGTACATGAAGATGGTCAAAGAAATGGACAAAATTGCATCGCGGGAGGAGCCATCTCAACAACAACGTGCTTCAAATGTAATATGTAATCATTGAATTTTTTGATAATTAGGTAAAATATATAAACAATTTAGCATTAAATATTAATTTTCAAGTATTTTCTTGCAGAAAATAAAAGAAAATGGAACCCATTCAACACATAAAACAGGACGACAAGAAAGAAAAATATTGATATCTAAGTTTGTGAGTAATTGTCACTTCCTTATAAAAACTTAACTAGATTTCATTTTTGTATTTTTAAGTTGTTTTACAAAAATCATCATTGAATGTCTCCAAACAGTTGCTAACATACAAATAAGAACCATCAGAGGAATTGATTGAAATTGGTTTAAATATGGGTTGTGCGTATATGTTCATATATCAGAACTTAATTGTGGAATTTGTAAGTATCTATCGATCTTGTTTTACTTAGCTCCGTCTATAATTAATAGAAAAAATAAATCTTTTATATTAAATATATGATTTCTTATGGGGTATAAACAGGGAACAAAGTATGGCATTGCGCCAACAGATCAAATCTTGAAAGATGGCATGTTACATGGTTTTGAAAGAATGTGTATAGTTTATGAGTCAATTGTTGCATTGGTATGTCATTTCTTTTCAATTTATATTGATGTATATTATTTAATATTGCAATTTTCAGTATTCTCACCAATGTATATACACTCATTACAGTTTATTTTTATGTTTATAGATGGAAGAAGGTGAAGAAGAAGAAAAAAATCAACGTCGTGAACAAAACATTTTTGAAAATAACACAAGTTATGGAAGTAGCTCTAGCAGTGATAACAGTTCAAGCGTCGAAGAATGATGATCACTATGTTTGGATATAAAAGCAAGGCATTGTACTATTTTTTGAAAAATGTCTGTGAAATCAAACATTTTCTTTAATGTAATGGACATAGTGTCCCAATTGAAAGATAAAGGGATACCAATAACTGTCCCATTTTGTATGACAAAGAATGTCTTATATATATATATATATATATATATATAATAATAATAATAATAATAATAATAATAATCGCCGGATGCGGCTGCAGAAAGGAGTTAATGAGCCTTGGGCTCGCGCGCAGCCTCCAACGCTGCACACACGCCGTGCCCACATGGCCCATGGCACTACACTTGCTGGCGTTATTAATACGCCTCGATCTGAACAGAGATGTAGTTATTGCACCATCGCTCCCGGGTATATGGTGTTGGTTTTGTGGAGCGTTTGCAATATGGAGGGAGTGCAGAACGATGAGGGCCATGGCGGACCTCTGAACCCTCTTGACGCTGTTTTTTCGCCCGGATGTGCCAATTCCAGCTGCAAGATGCAGACTGGACGCCGCTGCAGCATTTTCGCCTGTCTGGAGACCATCCCGGGCGTTCATTTCTCCAATAGCCCCTTCTGTGGTGCTTCGGCCTCAATTGGAGCTACAGCAGTGCTCACTGCAGGTAATTCGGCTCCCTCTGGTCTCAATTTGCATTCCTCGGACAATTTCTCCATTAGCAATTGTATCTCTGGTTATATTGCTTCTTCGTCTGGTTGGCATAACCCCGGAAGCCTCCTCACCATTCCTCAAGCTCTGCATCCTCTCTTTGGTAGTCCTCGCCCGCGCCACCTTTCGTTAGCTATGCCACGCCTCAGGCAGCGCATGCGCTGCAGAAGGGGCACGAGTCGAGGTCTGGCTCACGAAAATCCTCCTTCCCCGCTATCTGAACTCAGCTCGTCCTCTGAGGATGACGCTCACACGCCCCCGCCTGCCTCTCGCGGTGGTGGAGGCAGAGGCAGAGGCAGAGGACGACGTGCTGTGAATTATGTTCATGCAGGCAGAAGTCGAGGTCGTGTTCGTGCTAGGAGTTCTGGTGATTTCCCATGTCAGCCCCCTCCCGCCTCTGAGCCTCTTGGTCTTGGCCGTCCTCCTGAAGCTCTTGCTCATTCCAGTCAGCCTCCCTCCGACTTCTCTGCCCCTCCCGGTCAGCCCATTCCACGGGAAAGTCGCTTTCGGGGCGCCACTATCAGACAAACCACTCAGAATGCTGAGCTCTGATTCCACTGCACCTCCTTCGACTCCATCATCACCGCCTTCATCTCTGTTTCTCTCCGTGAGGAAATCCCGCCTTGCTCCGCCCCCTCCCCCCCCATTGACCATCGCCCCTCTCCCCCACCTCTCACGGAGCTGCGTTCTGGAGCTGACAACAAAGATTTGCAGACTGAAAGCCATGCAGGAAAGGAGGACAGTAGCGAGGAGAATGATTATGCATGCAGGATTGAAGAGGAACCAATGTCTACCGAGCACGAGAGCTAAATCCCCTGGCTCATTCACTTCTGGTTTTTTTGAGTTTTGCTGTTTCAATTGCTCCACTGATGAGCAGTATGATGTTTCTAGCTTTTACATTGCTGTTTACATTTTATGTATAATCCTCTGGCCGGTTTCCCTTCTAAGGGCGGCCCAGCACATTCTGCTTAATGGGTTGGTTTCCCACTCTGGGCGACCCAAAACAATCAAGAACAGTGATGATAATCAGTCCCAGCTTGCTGGCTCACACAGCAGCAGCGAGGGTAGTTTTGTAACAGTACTTTTATAAATTAATAGATTAGTCTTATTTAGAAAAAAAAAAAAAAATTAATAATAATAATAAATGTTTTAATTTATTCTATATATAATAAAAAATATTTTAATTTATTCTATTATTAAGCGCATCGGTGCGTTTTTACTACCTATCGGGACCACACAAATACCAAAACCAGTTAAAAATATCGAGACGTTTGTGCGGTATGGAACTCCAGTGCGTTTATGTATCTATACGCACTGGTGTCGTTTTACTGCCTATGAGCACCGCACGAATACCAATACCAATTATAAATTGCAGTGCATTTGTGTGATACTATGCACCGGGGCATTTTTTCTGTCTATACGCACCGGTGCACATTAGGGGAATTTTGAGGTCTAAAATGGACCTCCTAAGGCAAATGTACAATCAAAATTCACTTTATGAGAACCAATCACATTTTAGGGGATGACATCATCCATAATGGTTTATGTGGCATTGCTTGAATTAAAGGTACTTATTTGTCACATTCTCAATGGTGGATAAAAACTCATGGTTAACCATGGTAGTGCTCTAAGTACTTTTAAAGTCAAATCAAAGTACTCATAATAAATGTCATTTCACAATTTTTGAATAAAAATATATTATTGTCATTTCATACTTCTTGAAAGAAACAATGCATATTCCTATACATTTATTATATTATATTATACTATACTATACTATATTAATTGCATGTTATTATACAATTTAAATAATATAAATTTTAATTAATAGCATATAATATAATTAAGAATTTATAAATTTATATTTATATTTTATTTTAAGTTATTTAAGTACAAAGGACAAATGCATTCATTTTTCAATGATAATGATTTTTTCTTGAAAATCTCATTCTTATTTATAGTCACATCAATACAATTTTTTTCTTAATTTTATTTTGGTACAACTTTTGAATTGAATTTAACTATGGTTACATGGATTGTGGTGCAAAAAGTTAATTGAAAATTCATAAATATTATTTTATTGGTTTAGCTATTATTTTATTATTTCCTTAGGAGGCCCATTTTAAACCTCAAAAATCCCCTAATGTTTGGATGACCAATAGGTACCGCACGAATACCGATACCAATTACAAATTTCAGTGCATTTGTGTGATAGTATGCGTCAGGGCATTTATGTGTCGATAAGCATCGGTGCATTTGTATGACATATTTGCACCACACGAATACCGATAACAATTGTAAACCTTGGTGCATTTGTGTGATATGATGCACCAGGGCATTTATAGAAGAATACGCATTGGCGCATTGATACGACCTATGGGCACCGCTCAAATCCCAAGACCAATTAGAATAGCCCCGTGCGTTGTATCACCAACACTAGGTCCAGTGATATTATTTTCCATAATGGCCCGGTGCATTCTCCTTCGACTGCCCCAGTGCCCTGTCTACCGATATGCACCAGTGCATTAAAACCTAATAAGAACACCGATGAAAAAACATCTGTAATAACCTTTGGCCGCTCATTTTTTTTATTTGTGTTGAATTTCAGTTTAAATATTTGCCAAAACCTCCGTTACCATAAACGGGTGTGGTAGCATATGTTTTTTTGACAATTTTGGCCAATTTTGTAACACTAAAAACCTCCTTTATAGCCTTTGCAAGAGGGTCTTTTCCTTGTAGTGATTGTTCTGTTGAACCCTTAGTTAAACTGAGAGGGGGGGTGAATCAGTTTAACACATTCATGAGCTTTTAAAAAATTTCATCAAGCTTATTTACAACTTAATTTCATAATCAACATTATATGTGAACAATCTTAATATGTGAGCAACAAGTATTAAGCAGATTGGATAGAACATATCAACACATAGGCATCACACACAGAGACAACAGATATAAGTGAAAACCCATAAAGGGAGAAAACCACATCTTATTATTGTTGTGATGCAAAGGAAATATCCAACTCCCTCTCACCACTGATTTTCTATAGGCACTGATGCAGGGCTAGCCTGCAAACCCAGAATCTTTTTTCCAATGCCCGTGCATATAAAACATGCGCCTCAACCAATTGCCCAACTTCAATACATGGAAAATTGACACTTAAATTTGCGGAAGCTTTTCAATATCTTGTTCACAAAATACTATGTGTTAGAAAACACTCATGCTTCAAATCATTTTCATTTACTCAACCCCAAACTTCATTTCAGACCCAATTTAAGTAACTTCATTCATCATTTCCATCAACATTCAGATATGACTAGATTTAATTACAGAAATGCGCCCTTACCTTTAACCTTGCATTACTAATTAAATCTTTAACAATTCAATGATAGAATTCCATTCAATCAATGCTTTCAACATGAACAAAATGTCTGGTCTATTTTCTTACCACTCTCCTCATCGTTGATCAAATACCTATGTCTGCACAATATCATTCGCTCCAAATTGTATGGAACTCTATCGCTCCATATTCCAGCAATTCATATTAATAGTGTATTGAATCCCAATGTATGGAATTCTATCGTTCCATATTCCAGCATCCATAGAACGCAAATTCAATTAAATTCTGAACAGCTTCCAATAAAAATACTGCGCCTTGTAAGCTCTCCTTCCCCTGTTCTTCTGCCTCTGCGTTCTTGTTTTTAAACAACATCATTAAAACCATGACTTAACTCATTCTGCCAACATCTGATCAAAATTACTGTGAACTCACCTTACCGCTCACGATTCTCCCACCAATCGATTTTCACCTGCAAACTTAATAAACATTCAAATCGATTTTCACCTGCAACTTAATAAACATTCAAACATATAAAACGTAGTCTTGGATACCAAACGCTGGCTATTTCTGCAATTTATCCATGATTTGACACACCAGAAACGCATTTACCATAAGGTGATCCGCGTATTCAGTTATCACTACATATTACTGTGTGAATCCATTCCACTGAATTGATTATTAATAATTCTCCACGTTGTAATCGCCCACTTTTGTATAAAACGTTCCATTGTTTTATCTGCTCCAAACAACATTTGAATTCTACGCCTTTCTGCGCCTTGTTTAAAACTTCCAACAAGCTGCAAACTCCATGCATTCAATCAATCGATTCCACATAAAACTATTCGACTCAACATAAGACTTCTACAGCAAATGAATTCAAACTGGATTTTGTTGCTAATGGAATGAAATTAAGCCTGCACCTATTTCAAAGCCCCATCGATTTACCAATACGCAATCTGTATGGTGTTAACACGCTCCAAGCCACTTCAGTTTGCAATTAAGTTATTAAAGTAACTAGCATTTCATTAACTCTCCATGTGTTCATTTCAAATCAGTGAAGATCATTCCTTTCAATGACAACATACTGCATTTGTAGAGACGGTAAAAAAAAACATTCAAAACAGAACTCTCGGCAAGGATATACAATAGCGCCCTCCAGTAATTGACCACTTACTTATACAGAAGTTCTTTCTCCTTGAAATCGATCCAAAGAGATTTTACATCCGCCACTTCAATCTATTTAATGCAGATTAATAAATAAACACCGGAATCAAACATGTAATGTAATTATTCGTTGCTTCTGGAATAAACCATTCACTCAGGATTCAACTGAATCTCAAATTGACATAAAAACCAGTGAACTCAAGGAACAATCACAAGTCAGTTCCAATTCTACGACTTACTCATTCAATCAACGATATATATATAAATCTGAAACATTGTTTTCATACAAACGAAAGGAGATCACTTACAACCATTTTCTTTGGCCGGATATTCAATATTTAGGCCCTTACAATTTGCCAGAAGCTTACAGCCTTGGCTGTTCAAAACCCGATCTCAACCACTCTCACCACTCAAGTCTATCTTTTTCCTTTGAGGCCTTATTATTTATACAAATTAAAAATGAACTAAATTAAGTTCTATCCCTTTAAAATCTCAACAAATCCCTAAATCTCTCAACATCCCTAAAAGATAGATTTTTATCCCTAAAACTTAGAAACTAATTCCAACTTAGGCTCCATCATTAATTCTAAATAATCTAGAAACTAATTTCTCTCATGTTTCCAGGAATTTGGAATCATTTACAAATTCTCAAAAATAATTAATTAAAATATAATTAATCACTCAAAATAATATTAATATTTACATGAAATTTAATATTTCTTCAAAACATGAAACCCCCTAGCTTAAATAAATTTCAAGGTGTTTTTCGAAGCTAATGCTCCTGCATCAGACTCCCCATGTAAGAAAATTCATGACCACCTGGTCATGAGTCTGGATAATTACTTCCTCCTAGATCCCAAATTTTATTTTGTAATCTCTCCTTGCTTGCCAATTGCTTTACTGCTGTTGTTATCTGCTATTGTCCTCCAGGTTTCCATATTTTGTGTTGTAGTGCTCCACTTGCTCTACCTTCCAAGTCTGCTACAGTCTTTCTTTTGTTGCTTCTCTTTTGTCTTACTGCTGCTGGTCTCTTCTGGGATTCTTTCATCATCAGTCTTCTGATACTTTCAATCTCTTGGTCCAATAAATCTCCCGGCTGCTGATTTCTAGTTGTCTGCTGAGCTAAGATGGCTTGCTCAGTTTTTACTTTCTCTATTTGTACTGTCACTTGCTGACTTCTTGCTTCTATGCTTGTTTCTGTTCTGACTGCCACCCGATCATCCATGCCCTCTTGTCTTCTGGAACAGAAAACTTGTTCTCCCCTTATTTGACTGCTCGACTGAGTCAAATATTCTCCAGTACCTGCAACAATACCTGCATTCACAAAACACTTGTTAGAATAAAAATCATAAGGCCTCAGTGCCTTACTTCCCACTGCCATCACTTCAGTATGCTGATCCCAATCATTCTTGAGACTATCAGTTAGTCTCTCCTCGACGTCATCTTCTCCAAGAATTCCTCTGTGTTCTGGTTCATAAAAATGAACCTCTTTATTTCCATTCATATATGTCTTTATATTCTGAACACTTACCCTTTGTGCTTCTAGTCTCTGCTCTAGAACACTTAACTTATGCCATAAACCTATCATCTCCTTAGAGAAACTTTCTGTGCAATCTTCAATACTTTCATAAGCCAATATTTCTGTTGTCACCATCTCTTCATCTGTCATCAGAACATAATTCTGATCCTCAACTTCTGCAATAAACTCAGTTATCTGTCCACCACTTTTCAAAAAAAATTTGTCATATACCATCCCTGCATTCATATACAACTCTTCAGTTTGAAAATTACAAGTTTCAACAGTCTCAAATGTGGGTTCATATACCAGCTCTTCAAGCCGAATCTCCTTTTCATTCACATGAACATCCTGTGTTGTAACAGCAAAAGCATCACTGCTTTCTTCTTCAGAGTACTTATCTCCTGAAAGACTCCTTTCCACACTTGCGACAACTTCACAAGGTTGCGCATCCTCCTCAACACCTGTAACCACATCAAAATTATCAGCTACAAAAATACAAGAGTTCACATTATCCAGCTGATCTAGATCTACCCAATAACTCAAGAAATCATCAATGATCTATTCCTCTATTTCATCAATAGAAACCTCCTCTTCCAACTCAGCTGCTCTGAGTTGCATACATCTCAAATGTACGTCCATCATCTGCTCAAGCTTCCTCTGGAAATACTTCATACCTTCACCAGCTCTTGACCAATCATCAGCTTGTCTTTCTCTTTCTGCACCAACATTCTGATTAGACTCCTTCATCTTCAATTCCTCCTGAGATCTTGCTATCTCAGCATCGATCTGAACCACCTTCATATTCAATTCTCTTTCCTGAACAAACTCTAAAGCTTGCTCATCTCCCTGTACTTTACCTGCAAACATACACAACTTATCAGTTTTAAAATCACAAGACTTTTCAGTCTCGACTGCTTCCTCCAACACATATTTCTAAACAAATCTGTATGTGGAATCTTCAAATTCCAACTCTGGCTCAAGAACTCTAAGTTCCTTTTTCGATAAGGCAATCACAATTTGCCTCAACTTCATCTACAATTGTCGCCAAATCACTCTCTTTCCCTTCAGTGGAAAGAACCATCCTCTATTCTGGTTTTCCTGCTCTTGCAACCATTCTTCTAGTACCTGCAATTGTACCTTCATTACTGCAATTTCTCTTTCTCGGACTTCATCAGTCATCTCACCTCTGTGGCATTCTTCTGAACCTCTTCTCTGATCCTCCATGATCATTTTCTCCATGAGTTTCTCACTCATCATGAGTTGCACTAGCCTCTGCAACAAGCTCTTCTGTCTTGCTGCCACTTACCTCACCAAGCTCTCCTCACTCAGTCTTTTGGTAAGTACTTGGTTCACTGCCTCTGGAACCTCTTTGAGCACTCTCCTCTGCTCACTCTCTAGGCTATCTCTTCAACTCTCCTTCTTCTTCAAGACACTGCAATGGTCCTCCTTATCCAGCCTTTAGCTGAATGCCAGGTTCACTGCCATCATCTTGTCTGCAACCATAAGCTTCAATCATAAATTTCAAATCAGTAAATCATCTCACCTTTAAGATCTTGCATGATCTTGTCCTCCTTTCGTTTCTGCCATCCTGTTTACTGCATTTTTGTAGCTTGCATATTAAAAATCTAATCTCCTTTCAATCATTCATCACACATTCAAAAACACATTTCAGTTCAACAAAACCTTCTTGTCATCATTCAGAAAATAAACATCTTCAACAGAGCATTCCAGCTCTGATACCAAAATGATGCAGGGCTAGCCTGCAAACCCAAAATCTTTTTTCCAATGCCCGTGCATATAAAACATGTGCCTCAAACAATTTCCCAACTTCAATACACGGCAAATTGACACTTAAATTTGCGGAAGCTTTTCAATATCTTGTTCACAAAATACTATGTGTTAGAAAACACTCATGCTTCAAATCATTTTCATTTACTCAACCCCAAACTTCATTTCAGACCCAATTTAAGTAACTTCATTCATCATTTCCATCAACATTAAGATATGACTGGATTTAATTACAGAAATGCGCCCTTACCTTTAACCCTGCATTACTAATTAAATCTTTAACAATTCAATGATAGAATTCCATTCAATCAATGCTTTCAACATGAACAAAATGTCTGGTCTATTTTCTTACCACTCTCCTCATCGTTGATCAAATACCTGTGTCTGCACAATATCATTCACTCCAAATTTTATGGAACTCTATCGCTCCATATTCCAGCATCCATATTAACAATGTATTGAATCCCAATGTATGGAACTCTATCACTCCATATTCCAGCATCCATAGAACGCAAATTCAATTAAATTCTGAACAGATTCCAATAAAAAATGCCCTGCGCCCTTATAAAGCTCTACGCTTCCTATTACTGTGCGTTCTATTTGTTTTTAAAAAACTGCTCATTAAAACCACAGCTTAACTCAATTCTCTATTTCAACATCTGATCAAAATTACTGTGAACTCACCTTACCGCTCACGATTCTCCCACCAATCGATTTTCACCTGCAAACTTAATAAACATTCAAATCGATTTTCACCTGCAACTTAATAAACATTCAAACATATAAAACGCAGTCTTGGATACCAAACGCTGGCTATTTCTGCAATTTATCCATGATTTGACACACCAGAAACGCATTTACCATAAGGTGATCCACGTATTCAGTTATCACTCCATATTACTGTGTGAATCCATTCCACTGAATTGATTATTAATAATTCTCCACGTTGTAATCGCCCACTGCTGTATAAAACGTTCCATTGTTTTATCTGCTCCAAACAACATTTGAATTCTGCGCCTTTCTGCGCCTTGTTTAAAACTTCCAACAAGCTGCAAACTCCATGCATTCGATCAATTGATTCCACATAAAACTATTCAACTCAACATAAGACTTCTACAGCAAATGAATTCAAACTGGATTTTGTTGCTAATGGAATGAAATTAAGCCTGCACCTATTTCAAAGCCCCATCGATTGACCAATACGCAATCTGTATGCTGTTTACACGCTCCAAGCCACTTCAGTTTGCAATTAAGTTATTAAAGTAACCAGCGTTTCATTAACGCTCCATGTGTTCATTTCAAATCAGTGAAGATCATTCCTTTCAATGACAGCATACTGCATTTGTAGAGATGGTAAAAAAAAAACATTCAAAACAGAACTCTCGGCAAGGATATACAATAGCGCCCTCCAGTAATTGACCACTTACTTATACAGAAGTTCTTTCTCCTTGAAATCGATCCACAGAGATTTTACATCCGCCACTTCAATCTATTTAATGCATATTATTAAATAAACACCGGAATCAAACATGTAATGTAATTATTCGTTGCTTCTGGAATAAACCATTCACTCAGGATTCAACTGAATCTAAAATTGACATAAAAACCAGTGAACACAAGGAACAATCACAAGTCAGTTCCAATTCTACGACTTACTCATTCAATCAACGATATATATATAAATCTGAAACATTGTTTTCATACAAACAAAAGGAGATCACTTACAACCATTTTCTTTGGCCGGATATTCAATATTTAGGCCCTTACAATTTGCCAGAAGCTTACAGCCTTGGCTGTTCAAAACCCGATCTCAACCACTGTCACCACTCAAGTCTATCTTTTGCCTTTGAGGCCTTATTATTTATACAAATTAAAAATGAATTAAATTAAGTTCTATCCCTTTAAAATCTCAACAAATCCCTAAATCTCTCAACATCCCTAAAAGATAGATTTTTATCCCTAAAACTTAGAAACTAATTCCAACTTAGGCTCCATCATTAATTCTAGATAATCTAGAAACTAACTTCTCTCATGTTTCCAGGAATTTGGAAACATTTACAAATTCTCACAAATAATTAATTAAAATATAATTAATCACTCAAAATAATATTAATATTTACATGAAATTTAATATTTCTTCAAAACATGAAACCCCCTAGCGTAAATAAATTTCAAGGTGTTTTTCAGAGCTAATGCTCCTGCATTAGGCACCAACCCACAGGAGGCTCCAACCTCAATTCTACAAGCTACAACTTGCAAGGAAGCTCCAATTCCCATCAGTTTTCTGCAGGCACCAACCTACAGGAGGCTCCAACCTCAGTCAGCTACAACTGACATCTATCAAGCTACAACTTGATAGGGAAGCTCCAACTTCCTCATTCTATCAAAAGAAAAAAATTGCTGATTTACCTTCGATATCAGCTTTGTTATGTACCTTCCTTTTTGTTGTCCTTCAATCTTCAAATCTGTCTTATATCATCTCTTTCTGCTCCTCCTTCTTCTTATCTTCTCTGCCTCAATTCTTCATACTTGTATTTTCTAACCTCTCTATGCATATCAATGTGATATCCTTTATACATTTTGCCTCATAATTGTTCGTATTCCACATGGAAGTCAAAGTGAATAGCCCTGACTCTTCGCCTTCTGCCTCCTCACTTCTTTATCCAGCTTATTCAGAAGACTACAACAATTTGTACAACTTTCAGTTTTACAGTGGAGTTTTGTTTCCTACGAACACTTGCCAGTGCATCAAAAAAAATATAAACCAATAAAAAAATGTTTACATTCAGTTACAATATGGATTACAAATCAACCCATTTAGTTTTGGATCACCGTGTGTTTGTCTTTTTTGTGACTGTCTCTGTCTTTTTCGTCTCTGCTTGCTCTGCTGTTCATAACAATTGTGTAACTCCTGTGTGTCTATATATATATATATATATATATATATAACTGCCCTTTTATATAACGCAAATAAACTCTCAGAGTAATAATAAAATACCTTTTAACACATAAAATTCCCTTTCGGGCCCACCATTCGAACTTTGTTTTATGCTCTAATGTGATGAGTCTCCTCCAGAGATTTCCGATTGCGATTGATTGCAATCGCAAAATTCATTAACTTGTTCCACTGTGCTGCCTTGCTCCGATGTGATTGCTTCCTTTGCGATGATCGCAATCGGAACTTTTAATGGTATTGTGCCACAACTTCTTTTATTCTGTTGCAATGGATTGTTGTTCACAGATATAAATATACATATATATATATATATATATATATATATATATATATATATATACTTGCCGCTTAATTTCGTTTTACTCAGCTTTGGTTATTTTCTTTCCTCCAAAGCGATTAGCAAAGGACCCACCATGTAATCAAATGATTCATATCCGCCATCCATCCTTCAGAAAATCCGACGGCTATCATCCGATCGCTCAATCGCAATTGAAACTTTCAATTTGTTCGTCACTCTTTCATCTCCGATGCGATGAATTACTTCGATGCACTTTAGGCTGGAACTCAAACACATATGAGTCACCATTTATAACATATCTGGTCTTCTTATTTATCACAATCGCAATCGCAACCTTTATTAACATGTTCCGTTGTTATGTTTTTCTCTGATGCGATGGTTCTGTGTTCATAGATATATGTATATATGTATATTGTTTCATATATATACTTTGCTGCTTCAACTTTTATATATCCTTCAGCTTGAGTTAAGATTCTCGGAATAAATATGCATTGAACTTTTCTTTTTACATGGGGTCCCACACTACACATACACTTCGCCTCTTTTATATTTCCATTATCGTCCACATTCAAATATTATAAGTTCTTCGACCTTTAGTTTATTTCAAAAGAGATGAACCCTTTTACTAGGTTTACCATAAAACCTTTGAGTTTAAATAAGTCACGTCCGCTACTATATGTCATTCATATCATTCATATAAAAATGTTGAATTATCATTTGAATATTACAATTTTGGACCATTTTAAACCTTTAATTTTCAATCCTTATGTGCGGCATTTCCTTTATGAAGACTATGCAAACCCCAAATTTCATTTGGTGAAGGGTTTCACTTTATATAACTCTTAATGTGTTTAGGCCCACAATATATTTCAAAGCCTTTGGATCAATATCCAACATCTTATAATATCAATACCATTATATTATATTAACGTTCGACTTGGTTCGGAAACTAAGTCTACATGTGGTACTTCACGGGCATGTAACTTACCTTTAGACCATATATTAAACTCAAACACTCCATGTAACTACACTTGGGCCCACAATATCCCTTTGCATTCACAATACAGTTTATATCAACCCCAAAGCATATGAAAGACCTTTCAGATGTTATACCACGACTTTGATTAATCACAAGGACCAATGTATATTGGTTCTAGGCCCCACAACATATTGCCTTATGTTAACCTTTATCCATCGCGCTCCATGTATTACAACCTCCGTTGTAATATTATAATAAAACCCTCGTCCTTGGACTTAAAACAAATGATAGCATATATGACCTTTGATTCTATCAAATTTTATTAACTTTCGGCTTCCAATCAAACCATCACATCATATTACAAAGCATCTGGGCCCACAGCAACTTATAACATACCTTGCCACTAATCTTCGTCCATCGCGTGATACAGCGACTGTTGGATTTCTTCTGCTCCAGATCGAATGACTATAGCACATATCGCGTTATTTCTTCCTCTGTGGGTTAATCCTAAAAAATTATGTGATATGAATGGTATTCAAATACCACTTATAGCCATGCGTCGAATCAAGACCCATATCGTGTTCAAAAAGGTGAAACAACTTACCATCTCCAAACTCATGCGATACTGTTGGTATTTTCACCCCCAGTTTCACTGTTCATGTAAGGTTCCACGTCCTCTGGCTCAAGGTTCTGCACCATGCACTATCAACGTTTTTTTATCATTAACCTCTGCTTCTTAACTACAGGTTCTTTTGTTTCGGGCTTCATGTAGCACACCATAGCATCTATTTAAGGTTTCGTTATGAAACCGCACCATTACTTCCATAACTACAAATAGAGGTTAAACAACCCCTTGTGATTCACCTTGGTACTTCCATAATACACACAGAAATCAACCAACCAATGTTTCCTACACAACCATTGTTTTAGAGTGACCGTTTCTTTGCATTCAGTTACTGTGCATGTTAGTATATTCTTTGTATACTCTGTCTCTGTATTCTCTGTCTCTGTCTTTGTGCATGACTGTTTCGTTGTTTCACTATATTATCTGCATATTCTGCAGCCTGGGCTGCTTCAAATGGCCCTGCTTTGCAGCTACTCGACCCTCTACATCCTCTTCAGATCTCTACTGCCTCTCTGCTACTACTCTTCCTCTTTTTCTCTCTTTGCCTTTCAATAGTCTTCTTTTTCTATCTCCTTTGCCATCAATGACAACATTTACAACAGTCTCCCACTTTGGCATAGATGGAAATATGCTTCCTCTGCTTGCCTTTTAGGACCCTTTCTTCTGTTGCTTGCTTTTCCTCCCCCTTTGACATCAATGACAAAGGGTTGCCCATTTCCCAGTGTGCTTTTAAATTTTTTCCATGTTACTCTGATCTTGAGGTCCTGTTTCATGCCCTGCTTAGTTGCTCTGGCTCTTTTGTGATTCTCTTTGTTGACTAATCTCCCCCTGGAATGATGTCTTCTTTTCTGTTCTCCCCCTTGGAATGATGCTTTCTCTTCATGTCAGAGAGTAGCATCTGCAGATACCACCCCTAGTTTGTCTCTCAGATATTCAAATGGTTCTCCAGCAAGAGGTTTTGTGAATATATCTATTGTTTGTTCTTTTGTTGGTACATATTCCAAATTCAATACCTTTTGTGCTACTTGTTCTATGAGGAAATGGTACTTGATTGGGATGTGTTTAGTTTTTGAATGAAGTACAGGATTTTTTGATATACTTATTGCACTTGTATTATCACATTTGATAAATATAGTTTCATCAATGCTTACCTTCATGTCTTGCAGGGTTTGTTTCATCCACATGACTTGTGTGCAACATGCTGCTGCTGCTATGTATTCCACTTCTACTGTAGATAGAGAGATAGATGTTTGTTTCTTGCTTAGCCATGCCACCAGGCTCTTTCCCAAATAGAATGCACCTCCACTTGTGCTTTTCCTATCATCCACATATCTGGCCCAATCTACATCTATATATGTTGTCAAATTGAAGCTATTGCCTTTTGGATACCATAGCCCATACTGTGCAGTTCCTTGTAGATATCTGAATATTCTTTTGACTGCTAGAAGGTGATTTTCTTTGGTGCTGCTTAATATCTAGCCACAAGTCCTATTGCCAACATAATGTCTGGTCTAGATGCTGTTAGGTATAGCAGACTTCCTATCATGGATCTGTAAATTCTTTGATCTATATCAACAGATCCATCATCAGCACATAGCTTGCATCCAGTGATCATGGGAGTTGACACAGGTTTGCAGTCTTCCATTTTGAACTTTTTCAACATCTCTTTTAAGTATTTTTCTAGTGAGATGAATGTACCTGTGTTCTTTTGCTGAATTTGAAGTCCTAAGTAGAAGGTGAGCTCTCCAATCATAGACATCTAAAACTCTGATTTCATTTCTTCAGAAAATCCTTTTTCTAACTCATCTTTGTTGCTTCCAAAAACGATGTCATCAACATATACTAGAACAATCAGGAGTTCATTTTCATTGGCCTTTATGTATATATTTTTTCTACTCCTCGTCTCTTAAAGCCTTGTTTTTGCAAGTACTTATCCAACCTTGAATACCAAGCATGAGGAGCTTGTTTCAGCCCATATAGAGCCTTCTTTAGTCTTCTTTATATGTTAATGAGAATCCTTCCGGTTGTTCCATGTAGACTTATTCTTCTAGATCTCCATTTAGGAAGGCATATTTCACATCCATTTGATATACCTTGAAGTCATGGTAGCATGCAAAGGCCAAAAACATTCTGATAGCTTCCATTCTGGCTACCGGGGCAATGTTTAATCATAATCAAGACCCTCAATTTGTGAATATCCCTTGTAGACAAGTCTGGCTTTATTTCTGATTACCTGTCCTTGTTCATTCATCTTATTCTTGAATACCCATTTTGAGCCTATGACACTTTTCTCAGTGGGTCTTGGAACTAATTCCCAGTTATTGTTCTTCTCAATTTTCTCCAATTATTCATTCATAGCATTCACCCAATACTTGTCCTTGCTGGCTTCTTCAAACTTCTTTGGCTCTATTTGTGATAACATAGCTAGTTATACCTCTTTTTTCTGTTTAGTTAGCTGTATTCTTGTCTGGAAACCTACACTCTTGTCCCCAATGATTTGATCTTCTGGATGGTTATTTTGATAGTATCTTGAGGGGCCTTTTGAGTTCAGTTCAGTATCTTCTATTGTCTTTCTTATTTCATCATCATATTGGTTCTCTTCTTCCTGATATTATGGAGGATTGCTACAATTTGTACTTCTTGTCTTGTTTGGTAGCTCTTCATCAAATCTTACATCAATGCTTTCCACAATTTCTTGCAGTTTTTTGTTGTAGCACCTGTAACCTTTACTCTTGGATGCATATCCTAAAAATATTCCTTCATCTGCTCTTGCATCAAACTTCCCCAGATTTTCATCATTATTTATTATGTAACACTTGCTTCCAAAGACTGCAAAACCATAGTCTGTAAATTCACCTCCTCTGTCTAATCTGATGCACTTTAGCTTGCATCCTATTTGATTTTTGGCCAATGCCTTGAATGTCTTGAATTTCTCAAGTGCTTTTGATTTATATTTTAGAAATGCAACCCATATCATTCTAGAAAAATCATCTATTATCACCATGAAATAGGATTCTCCACTTGGTGTTTTAGTTCTGTCAGTTCCACATAGGTCCATGTGTACAAGTTGAAGTGGTCTACTTATTGATAGATCTTCTTTGGTCTTAAAGGATGTGCGGGTCAGTTTTCCCAATTGGCAAGATTTACATATGATATTAGAAGGCTTCTTTATTGCTGGCATATCTCTGACTGATTTCTTCTTGTTCAGAATGATGATATGGTCGAAGTTAAGGTGTCCCAATCCTCTATGACATAACCATGACTCCTCAAGTTTGCTAAGGTGGCATGCTTCATTCTCTTCCTTCACTACATGACATTACTTTCTGTTCGAAAACCTTTGATCAGGGTCTTTCCTGTGGTGCTTTATCTTACTTCACAGTCTTGAGCTCTAAACAAAACTTCAGAGCCTTTATCACACATTTCACTGACACTCAACAAGTTTTCTTTCAGCCCATACACAAATAGTACATCTTGGGCCTTTCCTCTGCCATTATCCAGACTGACTAAGCCTTTTCCTTTGATTTTCTTTGCTTTATCATTTCCAAAAGTAACATTTCCATATTTCTTATCATCAAAGGTTATAAACTTTCTTCTATCTCCAGTCATATGCTTTGAGCATCCACTGTCTAAATACCATTGGCTTTTTCAGACCTTGAGCTATTAGAGCTAGGTCACATTTATTTACTTTCTTTTTCCACTGCAAGCATCCTTTTGTTTGGTACCTTTTCTGAGATGATGGATATTTGGAAGATATATGTCCACCTTTATTGCACACACAGCATTTGATCATATCTTTAGTAGAATTATGAGTACGAGTAGACTCTCCATGATTCATAAACCTCCTTGAGGTTGTGAACATCAGTCTTTGTCCATATTTTCTGCATTCTATGATTTTATGGCCAAATTCCTTACAGTAAAAACAATATCCATAAAAACAATTTGCATACCTGATGAAAGGCTATCTTCTCCATTTTTTTTCTTGAGATAATATTTTCACTATTTGCATCCTTTGCTAGTTTGAGTTAATTCTACTTGTATGAAAGTATGCAACAATATGTCCCAGCTTGTGGCAGGCATAACGGGTGGCATTTTTTATAGGAGGGAAGAATCTCCTTTGATGGCTTCCAAATTTGATATACTCAGGAGTATATGAGCCCTTTTCTATTGACTGTTTGTTTATTTCATTCTTTTTCATCAGAGGTTCCTTCTTCACTTGAGGGTTCATCAGAGTCTTCAGATGCACTGTTGTCTTGTTAAGCATAGAAATACTTTCTATTAAATCTCTTCCCTTTCTTAGATATGGTTTTCTCTGATTCTTGACTCTGATTCTTTGTTTTCTTATGAGGAAACTTAGCAGCATAGTGTCCAACTCTTCCACAGTTAAAGAATTTAAATGGATGTTTACCTTTATATTTACCTGAGCCTCTATCCAATTTCCTGAAAAATTTGGCCTCTTCTTCATCAAAGCCATAGCATATCTCTTCCTTTTCTTCTTTCTTCTTCTCTATCTTAAAGGCTGCCTCCCTTACAATTGACTTCCTCTGTGGCAGTCTCATCTCATAGGCTGTTAGGTTTCCAAGTAGTTGGTTCATGGTCAACATTTCCCAATCATCTGTTTCTTCTATGGCAGAAACCTTGGGGTTAAAGATGGGTGGAAGAGATCTTAGAATATTTTTCACAATTACACATTCTGGTATGGTTTCTCCAAGAGCTTTCATATTATTAACAATTTCTGCAACTCTTAAGAAGAAGCTGACAATATCTTCATCATCATTCATTTTAAAATTTTTAAATTAGGCTCTATAGACTTGAATTTTGGCAGTCTTCACCTTCTTGTCTCCCTCATGGATGTTCTCTAGAGTATCCCACATCTCTTTGGTAGTCTTGCTATGCATTACTTTGATAAATTCTGCCTCAAAAAGTCCATTTAAGATTGCATTCATGGCCTTTGCATTAGCTACAAAATCTTGTTTAGCTTCTTTCTCTGAGTCAATTGCCTTTGGGGCATATCCAAATTCCACAACAGCTCAAAATTCTATTCCTAGAGACATTATGTATGCTCTCATTCTGATTTTCTAGAAGGCATAATTAGCACCAGTGAAAAAAGGGGCTTTATTGGTTGAGTTTCCTTCTTGACTAGCCATCCTGGGGACCTAGGATCTCCTTTCAGTTGTTAAACTGATACAAAAGGAACCTGATCTGATACCAATTGTTGAACCCTTAGTTAAACTAAGAGGGGGGGTGAATCAGTTTAACACATTCATGAGCTTTTAAAACTTTTCATCAAGCTTATTTACAACTTAATTTCATAATCAACTTTATATGTGAACAATAAGTATTAAGATAATGTGATACCAAAATTATTATGAGAGAAGAAAGTATTAAGTATATTGGATAGAACATATCAACACATAGGCATCACACACAGAGACAACAGATATAAGTGGAAACCCATAAAGGGAGAAAACTACATCTTATTATTGTTGTGATGCAAAGGAAATCTCCAACTCCCTCTCACCACTGGTTTTCTGTTGGCACCAACCCACAGGAGGCTCCAACCTCAATTTTGCAAGCTACAACTTGCAAGGAAGCTCCAACTCCCATCAATTTTCTGCAGGCACCAACCTACAGGAGGCTCCAACCTCAGTCAGCTACAACTGACATCTATCAAGCTACAAATTGATAGGGAAGCTCCAACTTCCTCATTCTATCAAAAGAAAAAAATTGCATATTTACCTTGGATATCAGCTCTATTCTGTACCTTCCTTTTTTCTGTCCTCCAGTCTTCAAATATGTCTTATACAATCTCTTTCTGCTCCTCCTTCTTCTTATCTTCTCTGCCTAAATTCTTCATACTTTGCATTTTCTAACCTCTCTATGCATATCAATGTGATATCCTTTATATAATTTGCCTCATAACTGTTCGTATTCCACAGGGAATTCAAAGTGAATAGCCCTGACTCTTCACCTTCTGCCTCCTCACTTCTTTATCCAGCTTATTCAGAAAACTACAACAATTTGTACAACTTTCAGTTTTACAGTGGAGTTTTGTTTCCTACGGAGACTTGCCAGTGCATCACAAACAATATAAACCAATAAAAAAACGTTTACATTCAGTTACAATATGGATTACAAATCAACCCATTCAGTTTTGGATCACCATGTGTTTGTCTTTTTTGCGACTGTCTTTGTATTTTTCGTCTCTACTTGCTCTGATGTTCACAGCAATTGCATAACTTCTGTATATATATATATATATATATATATATATATAACTACCCTTTTATATAATGCAAATCAACTCTCGAAGTAATAATAAAAGACCTTTTAACACATAAAATTCCCTTTCGGGCACACCATCCGAACTTTGTTTTATGCATCGCACGACGATATTGTCCCACATGGAGTTAGCAAAAGGGAAGGTGTCCAAGAGATGAGTGATGGTTTCATCATGCTGATGAAAATTCAGACATTTGGAGGGTCCTATGAATCCCCTTTTGAGGAGTTTGTCCCAAGTTATGAATCGTCTCTTGCTGAGCAACCAAAGAAATATGGAGATTTTGGGCCAGATGCCTGGTCTCCATATTTTTTTCCATATTGCATCCTTGGGAACCTGGGTACTCGGGTAAAGCAAGTGATATGCTTCCCGAGTAGAGAAGGTGCCTTGAGTGGTGTGACACTAGCGGAGAATACTGTGGTCATCTGTGCGTCTGATTTTCCTTTTACTTAGTTCCATGTCAATTTCTTCATAGTTTTCTTCAAACCAATCCTCCTTCCATTGTATCGTTGGAAGCCATTGATGATAACCAGATATTGGAGAAGGTCTCCAAAAAAAATTCACCTGATTAGTCTCATGAGTGCGCAGAGTGGCTTCCCATCTGGGTTTGTGAAAGAGGTATGCCAACTTGGTCATCTGCTACCATGAGTCCTCCCAGAAATGGGTAGAGGCTCCTGATCTAACCTCCCAGAAGTTGTGCTCCTAGATTATGGCTCGATGCTGCTTGGTTGTGTTACAGATTAGAGAGCTTAAGTTTTCTGGTATAAAACAAATGAGGTCTATCTAAGGCTGATTACCAAAATATTTAGCTGTCCAGAGACGGGCCCATGGGTTATTGGGTTTGGAAAAAAAATTCCACCAAATGCGAGCTCCCATTACGACGTTGTTGTGGCCAGGATCCCACAGCCCCAGGTCGCCTGCCATCTTTGGAGTGCACACATCAGTCCATTTCACTAGAGCCCATTTTCATATTTCTCTAGTACTTCTCTAGAGAAAGTTCCGTTGTAGTATTATGATGCTTTTAAGGACCCATTTGGGATCATCTAGCATTGAGAAGAGATAAAGGGGAATAGATTGGAGGAAAGCTTTGATCAAGGCTAGGCGCCCAACAATATTGAGATATCTATGAGTCCAGGTGGACAAGCGAGATTCTAATTTATCCAAGAGTTTTTTCCAAGAGGAATGTTTGATGGCAGAGTCAATAAGAGGAGTTCCTAAGTACTTAGAAGGCAGAGAGGTAATAAAGAAGCCTAGAATTCTAGCGATGTTGCATTGGGTGGTGGCAGGGGTGTTGAAGAACTAGATTTGTGATTTGGAAAAATTAATAGTGGTGCCTGAGGCTTCCGAGAAGATATCAAGAAGAGATTTGAAGGTGTTGGATTCTTGGACAGAGGGGTGGCCAAATAGCATTTTATCATCTACTAATTGATGATACGTAATGGGAGGATTGTCGTAAAGAGTCAGACCACGAAGGGAATGGGTAGAGGTAGCATGCTGTATGAGATGACCAAGACCTTCTGCCATAATAACTAACAGAAAGGGCGCAGAGGATCACCCTGGCATATGCCTCTGGAGGGGGAAAAGGGGGGAGAAGGGGCTCTGTTAACAAGGATGGAGTAGAAAGGGGAAGAGATGAGACTCAAGATCCAATGCATCTAGGTAGGATTGAAGCCAAAGGACAAGAGAAATTGATTGATGTAATCCCATCTTAATTTGTCAAAAGCTTTAGAGAGGTTAATTTTAAGAAGCATACATGTTTTCTTCCAAAGTTTCAAAGAGTGGGTGATTTCATTAGTTAGTATGATCCCATCCAAAATTTGATGCCCTTTCACATATCTAGTCTACTCTAGAGAAATGAGTAAAGGGATGAGGGGTTTAAGCCTATTGGAAATCACCTTGGAGATAATATTTTAGATGACATTACATAAGGCGATCAGTCTATATTTTTCAGGAGTGACAACCTGATATTCTTTGGGAACTAGAGCAAGGAAGGTGGCGTTGAGAGAGGGGAGGATCCAATTCAAGCTTCTAGACTCTTCCACCAAGTCCCAGACTTCCTGTTTGATGCTGCTCCAGGGAAAATTGAAAAAAAATTGGAAGTGAATCCATCAAGTCCAGGAGCCTTACCATATTTCAGTTGAGTCATGGCCTACTCGACTTCCTGCAGAGTAACTGGTTTGAATAGAATATTATTGTGTTCCTCCGTGATAATCTTGGGGATGTGCTACGTGATCTTGCTGATTGTTGTTTTCCTATTACCTTGAGGCTCCTAGAGAATGTGCTTGAAGTGGTTGAGGAGTTCTTTTTCTATATCCACAACATCCTCAATCTAATCCCCTTGACTATTATTGAGGATGGCAATGCGATTATGCATGTGCCTCCAAATGGTGGAGCGAATAAACAATTTGGTATTCTTCTCCTCTTCTTTCAGCCATCAAATTCTTGACTTTTTCTTCCAAAGAATTTCTTCTTGCAGTCTACGTTCATCCAATCAAGTCAGGAGGTCCTTTTCCTGAAGAGCCAAAGCCTCTATTATTCCATCTTGTATGATATGCATTTGTAGATTTTACATTCATTGCTCCAGTTCCTTTTGATGTTGAAATATGTTACCAAAGGTGGATTGATTCCATCTTTTGAGAGAGTATTTGAGAAACTTAAGTTTATATTGGAATTGATACATTTTGGAGCCAGGGGGGTGGAGAAGCTACTCCACCAGGTGGTAATCATATCTATAAATCTCGAATGAGATAAGCATAATTGATCAAAACATAATGGTTGATTGCTTGCAACCCTAGGACGTGACCACTGAAGAAGGACTAGCCAAAGATCATAGCTAGCTGATGGTAGGATGGAGGAGTAAATGTCACCTCCCAAATGGATCACATTATCTGAAATGAGAAAATGATCTAACCTTGAAGCTATCTACTACGGTTCATTTCTTTTGTTGCTCCAAGTATGAATGCCATTTGTGGAGGGGAGATCGATCAACCAATTTCTCTGAATGAAGTCTTTGAAGCTAAGAAAATCATTCTCATGTCTAGGTCTACCTCCTTTATTTCTCTCGGGCTTCGTGATCATATTAAAGTCGCCTCCAATGATCCAGGAGGGATGGTTCTTGGTGGAGTTGAGGATCTCTATAGAGTTTAGAATGGATATCTTCTTTTGTGGGGATTGCGGGAAATAGACGTTGGTAATGTGGCCATGGATGTTGGTACTGATCAAATGAAATTTAGTCTGAATGAAATTGTGAGAGGCATGAATTTCCAAAAGGGAGACGAGAAGGGGGTTCCAGGCAATGGCCAAACAACCTGAGGTTCCAGAAGAATCAACTGCAATGGAATTTCAACCATGCCATAACTTCGTGATGATAGAGTTTAGAGAAGTACTGGTGCATTTGGTTTCTTGTATGAAGAAAATAGTTGGTTTTTCTTGCATAATTCTATTCTTGATCATTCGATGCTTAGAGGGGATATTGAGCCCTTGAATATTCCATGATGTGAAGTTCATTTAGAACTATGGAAGACTAGCTGATAGAACTTGGGAAGCTTGGGGTATCGCCTAGATTCAATTAGAAGTTCTCCCAGAATGATGGTTCTCTATAGATCCATGCACCTCCCTCTTTTATTTCATTTTTTAATGATATTTTTTCCATCCTAAGGACTTCTGGCCTGAATATGTAAGGATTTTCATTGTTGAGCCCTGAAGAGAACAACTTCTAGGCTTTTGATCTACGTAGGGGGTATCTTATCATATTCTTTATTTTTACAGGCTAGTTCCATTACTAAGATATCCAGACTGCCTAGATCTATGCTTTTAGGTTCTTCCTCCATATGGGAGGGTTGATCCATTTCTGCCTTAGTTCCTTCTTCCTGAACTTCTTGTGGCTACTTGTCGTTTATCTCCATTAGGGTGGAGTTCCATATGACTATGGCTTTATCTTTGTTGGGTTCGCCTATCCGAGGGGTTTGAGGCTGATTGGCGGCTTGGGGGAGAGGAGGGACAAGGATGAGCAAAGGGGTCAAAGAGTGATCATGAATGTACGTTTTGGAGGAGTTAGAGTTATGATGAGAGGATTCCCCTTCTAGGATGGGTTGTTTCGCAAGGATGTCGAAGTCGTTGCTAGTAAGTGGGGGGGGGATACTTTGGGGGTAGCATTGGGTTTCTTGGTATGATTTTTTCGGTTGGGAACTTTGGTAAAACCATCAGCATCAGTAGTTTCTAAACCATGGTGGGTTTAGGAGGTTGATTGAGCAGACAATCTCTAAAGATATGGCTATTCTCATGACATTTATGGCATCAAAAAAGCACATGTTCATAATCTATAGTTTGGACCCATTCAAAATAATCATGGTAGATACTTACCGAATCCGGCAGGGCTTTGGCCAGGTGCATGTAGATGCAAATTCTTGCATAAGCAGTGTATCGTTTGAGCTTGGTTTCTTTGGAAATCTTGATGAACTCTCCTAGGTTGTTTCCAATGTTCTTTAAGGATTCTTCATCCCAATATTCTAACGACAGAGAATACATCCGTATCCAAACTGGTGCACAGTTAAAATCATCCTTGTTTGGGTTAAACCTTTCAACCCAATTTCTTAGGTATAGTCTTGCAGAGTTTAAGAAATAGGGTCCGTCATCCAAAATATGGTTTTTGTCCTTGATGCAGTTGAAGATAGCATTAAAGGAGCCTTTTGGTCCTAGTTGAAGGATAGCATACCCCTTGGGCTTCCATTTAGAGGTGATCTAGCCTTAGAGGGCTTTCTCGGTAGGCCAGAAGCCTATGAATTTCCCTATGAGAACATGGTCCTTCATATACTAAATTTTTACATTGATACGGTGGCTGGGTAGATTGATTTTTGGCTGTTAGCGGCAATCGATATGCACGTAGAGGAAGAGGTCTTCGCCTGTTCCATATTGGCATTATGGTCATCTTGTTTGTGATTTTTCTCAGCATTCATATCTACCTGTGGGCCTACAGGGTCATAGGGTACATTCTAAGCGTTCAGAGACGCATTTGCTTTTCTAGTTGTAGAAACTTTGGGAGGAGCGGGGGGTGGTGTCTTCCCCCCAGCTGGATATGGAATTAGCAGGCTACATCATCAAGCGGATGCGTAGAGCCCAAGGAGTCGAATGGTGCCACCATGAGGGAGGGGAGGAGCCCTGACAGCTCCCGTTGCAGGGTTGCGAAAACCCCAAGAGTCCATGAGGGAGGCGTCAACTCTAGGGTTGCAGCTCGCTCATTTAGTATCAAATTTTAACTAAAGGTTGTAAAGCCATTACTATTTTTGGTAATTTTAATCTTCACCCGGGAAGTAATTTTTTCCATGAGGTTTCACTTTACCACCAATTAAAATTGAATTTATTCATATGCATCGCATGTACTCTAGTACCGCTTTACCTTTGCAGTTGTCGACTCATGTGTCAATTTTCGTCATGAGTGACCATTATTTACTCATTTTTTTATGGTCCCTTCTGAGCCTCCCCCATGTGGCAACATCATCAAGTCACCCTTGTTCAGAGCATCTTAGATGATTCACCCTTACATCCATGGAGACTGTTACGAATCCCATTGACTCTGGTTACAATGTTCCGTCCATATTTTCATTGCATTCATCCCATTTTTCTCATATTTGGAATTCCACTATACTATTATGTTTCTTAAAAGCCTATGTATGAGTAATTTACCATCCCCTCTAAGATCAAGTCAGTCCCTGCTAGGTCAAACATGCATATCATGCTCTAACAAGGGAAATCGTCAATCAATAATTCATCTTATTTTGAGCATTCTTCATTGTCTTAACTCTAACATGCCCTCTTCCGTTGAATTCAACCCATTTATTCCAAAAGTGTGGTCTAGAGGTAAATGTACCTTGGTTCTATCTTTCATCATTGTTAGACGCCTTAGATCAAGCAAAGGGAATCATCATTTCCTTTTTACTTTATTTTTTCTCGTGTGATCGACTCCAACTCATTATCACACGATCAAGAATTGTACACTTGATGGTTCAGTGATCCAATAGATTGTACGCATTATTCCTGAGTGTGTGTGAGATTCTCTAGTCCTCATGAGGGGGCGAATCTTCAAGTAACTCCTCACATTCCTGGATGACAAAAATTTATGATCCAGCCTCAGATGCAGTTCCATATATTTGATGGGTTCGGTTCCAATCGCTTGTATCACCCAAAACATGCATGTATCCTTCAGATGATCCACTCAGATCTTTAGTGCCCTTTCCTATTCAACATGGAATATTTAGTTGTGATTCCCCCTCACCATGTTAGCTTGAGGGGAATTATGTTTCATGTACTCCAAATATGGGACTCATTTTATTATTTTATCACATTTTGGCCCATTGATGCTATCATATCATGTATCATGTATCATGCACTTTTTTCTCAGACACACATTGTTGGGCGCACCATTTATTTGTACTCAGTTATCTCGGTGGGCATGGATATGCCTCCCCCACCTCATTTGAGATCATGTACTGCAAAATAAAAGGAGAATTATATGAGTGTAGTAGGTTTCACACCCTCCATTTCTTCATTCTTCATTGTCTTGCTTCAGCTATATCTCTCTCTCTCTCTCTCTGACTCCCCTTGGTGTCTTGTGGAAGTGTAACCTATAACGTATTTCAGTCATACGATTTACTCTTGACACTCGTACGTTGGGGCGAAATATGTATCACCTAAAAAATGATCACCTAGCCATTTCTAACTAGGTGGATCGATATACACCATTTAGGATTAATATTACTATAGTAAAATCACTTTCACTATAGGAAATAATTTAGTAAACAATTTTTATTAAATTATTTTTGACTAAAATTAAAAACCCCATGAGAGTAATTGAATAAATCATTATTTATTGAATTTTCTCTAGGAATAATAATTAAATCATTATTTGATAATTATTCCTTTTCATATTTTACTATATCACCTTGGAATAATTAAATAAATCATTATTTATTTATTATTCCTTAATTATATTTTTGGAATAATTGTTAAAATACAATTTAATAATTATTTCAAGTTCACACCTTTCTTAATCCTCTAAAAGTGATTAATAAATCATTTTATTTACTAATTACCTATAAATAAATATGTTTGACCATTTGAATATCTTTCCCCTCTCCAAAAAATATAATAATGTATTCCTAACAGTTAGATTTCAATTTGGTCAATATTTTTTATTATTATTTCCCAATTCCTAGTTTAACCCAATACTTTGTTATAAATAAGATGGGTTTCCATTCATTCTTCACCATGATCACTATCATCGTCACCACTATTGTCTTCTCACATTTGATCTCCCACTTGAGTTTCATTCTTTGTTTTAGGTTTTTCACACATTGAGAGAGAGAATAGATCATTGAAGAACTAGTACATCAAATGACCCATCCTACTGAGAGGGATTCCGTAGACCCTTGTTGTAGATCTCCTTCACCATGTGTTTTTTAAAAATATCATTCATTTAAAAACTATTCTTCTATTGGGTTATTACATCAGATATAACTTGTTGTTTTTTGTTTTGAATCGCATACAATATTTTTTTCTGCCGATTTTTCTCCCTTCATTATTGTAGATTTGAAGTGTAAACAACCACACATTTTTGTTAGGGTCACTTGTCATCGGTGACTTAAGTGAAGCATGTTTGGTACACATTCCTGAAATCTTTACTCTAACATTGGATCCATGATATGCAATGTTATGATATGGCCATAGAAAATACATAGTGGATCCATGTGATAAGATAAAAAAATATAATAGACACAAAATAATATAATGTGAATTTATGTCATAATATACATCATTAGGACTATGGACACATAACAGAGGAGGTTCCACAAAGTAGTCCTCAAATTAAATAAATGATATATATAAATCCAAAGCAACTTGGGAAGGGTGCCACATAAGATAGAAATTTCCCTAGCCTAGGGACTTCTAAACAACTCCAATGGTACAAATTTACCCCCTGCTAATATATGTTTTGATGTTGATAATGGTAGAAATTTCCCGATTACCATTTAATGAGGTATAAAATTAACGAATGTGAGGGGACCCACCAAAGATGAAAATGGACCCTAAGGTAATTATCACTATCCACTAAGTCCATTTTCATCTTTGGTAATTACCTTAGGGTCCATTTTCATCTTTGGTGGGTCCCCATTTTCAAGGGTGACGCGATTGATGCTTATATTTTTTATGAATAATAGAAATAAATGATTCCCTTCCCATTTTCTATTTTTAGTATCCTTCATGGTTTAATGAGCACGAAAGAGAATAAATTTATGCTTAACAGGCTCCTTTCTCATAAATTTAAACAAGGTTGAAAAATAGGTTAAAGTACACTTGTGTCCTTCTCACAGTTTAATGAGCTTGATAATGGAAAATAGACCGCTCACCAAAATTCAACTTAATTAAAGAGAAGGAAAAGGCATGGATAACTTAACATTTTCATATAGGTTTTAGGAGCATGAAAATATGGGAAAATAATCTTTCGATTTTCATAGGTTTAATGAGTCATGAAAAGAATACCAAAACAGACTTGGTTTTTTCATAGAGATTTAATGAGCATGAAAATATATCAAAACAAGCTCGAGATTTTCATTATCTAACGGGCATGAAAATAAGGCCAAAAGGAATCTCATCTTGAAGGAAGAAGAGGTATAAGTGTAGCAACTAGTTCCAGTATGATTGAATTTCTCAAAGCATAAGGAGGTACAAAGGTTGGAAAATGAGACCACTCATTTCAATGACTACTCTAGGAAAGGGTAATACAACAAGTGAAAGTGAATGGTGGGCCAAACAGGGGATGAAAGTGACGGGGGAAAGAAACCAATGCTCATCTTGTAGAGGTAGGCCGATAAAATATGGCGATCACAAGGGATAAAGTATGGAATCCTCCTTGGGTACGTCCAGAAAGTGACGAAGAAGAGACTTAAATTCTAAGTCATGGTGGTTCAAGTGGAGGAATTTTGTAAAGGAGAATAAATAGGACAGTGCATGGACACCAACACAACAAATAGGTGCTAAACTAGGGCATCCATTAATAGCTAGGCTCTACTGCCAATTTACAACAGTTATAAAATAAAAGATATAATATCACAACCTAACAGAGACAAACCTAAGGAACAATGAACACGGAAATGAAAGTCAATAATAAAATTGATATGGAAATGAGATCTACCCCTATATGCCAGTTTCCCAAAAATTCACCTAAGGTATAATGGTTGTTGCAATAAAAACACCACCCTATACTATAAGAAACATATATAAGACTACACGCATGGTTAATTCACATAATGAAAACAAGAAAACATGGGTTCGGTAAAAGAACTGCTATAATTTTTTAAATTTTTTGTGTTTTATAACGTTTTTGGATTTTTTGGCATATATAAGGTACTAGAAAATAACTTGCATCGCACACCAAACAAAAATGAGATAAACATCACACACATTTCTATGTATAATATGTACACAACACATCTTAGTCTAATAGGTCACATTAAGATGTGCCCACTACCAGGAACATGCCAAGGATTCCCATACATGAATTCATGGAGGAATAAAGGGACCATATGGCACACCATGAAGGGGCCATGCCATAGAAAATTAAATTCCATGATTCCTAAAGGTTGATGATTCTAGGGAAAGCTTATAACCATATACTTATCAAGAATGACCTGAGGACATACAAGGTGAGTGGTATTGTGAGCTAGTTTAGCTCCTCGGCAAGTAATATCAAGACATAAAATGGATGCAAGGAATTTTTTGAAAGGTGGAGAGGAGTTGTAAAATTAATTGGAAAGTTAAATGTTAGAAACCTAATACTTGACTCACTCTATGGGTGACACTTCCAAAGAGATTTGAGGAGATGCCCCGTGGATCGATTCAAGATTTTTTTTCCAATATAAACCTTTTCCAATATGGGTATACAAGAGGAATCAAGAGGCATAACCTCCCTAAGATGATCAATAAGTTAATCCATGTCATACAAAATGAATTTTTGAGAAGAAGACTTGTCATCATGGGAGTCACGTAGAAGAGGCATAGTGATGGCCTGCGTGGGAAAAGAATCCTTGTCGTATTCCATATTGGGATGGAGTTTTTGATCAACATGAGGAGGTATTGATGGGAATACCAATGAGGTAATATCTTCCACTAAAGGTGGTGTAAGCTCACTATACTGATAGACATCTGAAAGAGAAGGCACCTCCTAAGGGTTAGGAAAAAATGGGGTCCACGAGTGTTAGAAGAGATATATTCATAGGATTAGTAGTATAAAAATAAGGAATATCGAGTGTGGGTAAAGCAAAGATATTGAAAAGAGATGAAATTTTAAACACTCCCACACCAACACTATCATAAGCAAAGGGGCTATCTCCAATGAATGACACAATATTGTTTGTAGTGGTAAACTTGATCGACGATATAAAATAATCTAACTAATATATCGTAATAATATTTCCTTCATGGGGAAAACAAAGAACACAAAATAATGAATAAATGATAGAACACATGGCATAAAACCAACTACAACTAAGGATAAGATTATAATCTAAGGGAGAATCTATAGTTTCAACATCAACATAGGAAATCTTACCTCCTAATTCAATGGAAAACTTTAAAAAAACACCCAGAGGGAAAAAGTGAGGCCCATAAAAGTCTCATAAGGTAGTACTTGACTTCATGAGTGTTGTAGAACCGATCTCTTTCTAGCATGACACTAACATCACAAAGGAAGAATACCCTTCATCCACCAAAGTGTAGTATATGTCAAGGTTAAAATACACATCAAGATTGGAAAAGTGACTTGATGAGAGAGTCTAAAATGATATCAAATGAGAAGCATCAACATCAAACACAATCATACTAGAATTTGAGGAATCCAACCCTCTGACAACAGTCAACAAGGCTTTGCATTGCTGATGGAAGCTCTTCAAAAACTACAAGGAATGCATAGAACATAGTGCTCTGGAAATATCCTCATAAATACTTTAATGCTAGGTAGCCTACACATTGGGATTGTGTGTTGACATCCAGGAAATGGTCAACACCTTAGGTGGGAGATATACAAGTTCTATAGGCTTACCTAACTTGACAAGTCCAGTGGAAGTAGTAGGGGTGGTCAAGATCTTAGAAGTAGAGCTTAACTCAAGAGGGTCATAGGATTTCACTCGTGTAGTCATGTTAACCCATTCCTAACACACATGGATAGGTGCATTACTTCGAGCAAGATAAAATGGTGCCCCACCATTTCCCCCTTGCATAGGTTGACAAACCTACATAATCATTTGTTGTTGCGACTAAGTGGGGAATGTATAAATCAATATATCTATCTACAGGGTGGTTTTTGATGGCATGAGGAGGCAATAAAATTCATCCATATGTGAGAACTAATGAGTTAAATTATCACCTTGAAAAATATTGCAAGAGAACTTAATCTTTCGATAAAGTTCACTAGTACCCCCACCTTGATTGGCTTGGTTTGTTATATTATCCTAAGAATTTTGTTTTTCTATTTATTCATTTTACTACCATGTTGCTAATTATACTTATGCGATGTGAACTTCACCATAAGAACCTAGACTGACTGCTCAGAAGAAGAGGGTTATTTTTGAGAGCCAAGGGTATATGTTAGGGCTTAAGAAGTGACCATAATTTTCCCTAACTGAGAAGGTAGCTGGGTCATAGTATCAGAGGATAGGGAATTATTTTAGCTGCTACACCCCCCTCCAAATTTTTTCCTACGCTTTGATTTTAGAGACTATATTTAACCATAAGAATTGTTGTTATAAATGGCTTCAAGTTCTCTTCTTTTTTATTAAGTGTCACAATGACTTATTCTTTCATGTTAAGCTTTTGTTACTTTAGCTGTCCTTTCCATGATCAAAACTGATTGCATGCATTTCTTTTTAGAATTGTGCAATCCTTTGTCACAGTGAATTATGCAACTCCTTGTCAGAGTGAGAAAAAAATTCCTCTGAGAAAGGAAGATATGCAATCAACTATGAAAGAAATTTGTGAAATCACCATGTGAGAGAAAACTATGCAATTCAATCAGAAACTAAATTGTGTAGTTTGTTGTATCAATGAACTACGTAGTCCCTTTAGTCAATGAGCTATGAAATTCCTAGAATAAACCAATTGTGCACTCCTAGAAAATAGGAAGTGTGCATTTCTATGAAGCATTGTGGCACAAGTTTCCAATTTGAATTGTAGACAAGTGTTAGTTAACTAGAGGTCTCTCCTTAATTTTAGGCATGTGAACCCAAAGCCCTAACCCTAATCTAATGAGTGCTACTATATATAAGAAAGGCTCATAGATATTATAGTCACACTTTCCATTGGAGCTATAGACATTCTCATCAGAAAAAGGAGCTTCAGATTCCATTTTCACTTCTTTTCTGGGTAGGTTTTTCAAATGTCACCTTCTGTCGATTTTTCTTTCACTTTTGTCTCTTTTTATTTTTCAAGTGTCATTTTCCTCATTATTCTTATAGATAGTGGCGTTTCTACTATTATTAGCTTCTCAAGTTTAATTTTAGTCTTTTGAGCTTCTTTCCAAGTGTCATATCACATTCCTTGTGTTTTTTCCTACCAACAATTATTGTTGTTGGTTCAATTTATGCATGGATTTCCTTCGCTTTTCACTATCTTGTTTGCTAAATATTAGTGGCTTGTTTGAAATATTCTTAGACTAATCCAAATCCTTCTGCCCTTCAGTAAATATATCTAGCATTTACCCTTATACTAGAGAATACTGCACAATATTCAAGCCTTTCTTCCCTCCTCAACTGTGCATTCTGCAATCTCTCTTAGTAGAGCCACCTCCAAATCTGTACATTACACAATCACTATGATCTCTAACTATGCACTACACAATAAAAATTATTAGTGAGGCCTCCTTGCCATCTAAAACTACACACTGCACATTACAGGTCCCTATTCCAGTAGAAACTATGCATTGTAAAAATCTAGTCCATATTCAATCTCCCATGCAAATAGAAACTAGACAATCCTCCTTGACAAGTTGCGCGGTGTGAATTTGTAGTTATTATTCTACCCCTCTTGTGATGAGAATTCTGCAATCCTTTTCCTAAGTCACTGTTTTCTACTTGTAAGTTTATTTTTTAGTTAATCTCTTGTAGAACAAACTTGTTATCAACATGAGTGCATCTATTACAATAGGTATTGCAAATCCAAAACAAGTTAGTATATCATCAAAGGTGGTAACAGAGAGTAGTACTAAAGAGGCCATTAACAACACTTTGAAATGAGTGCCTATATTATCAGAGTTTGAAGAATATTTGGATGATACTGAAGTTTATGAAATCATTAAGGGATCAGGCTTCCATAAAGTTTCCTACATATTTCCAGAGTTTCTATGTGACAATGTTATCAAGTGGCTTTTGTAGAGCCTTGACACTAAGAGCATAGCATTAAACAATGTTAGTGGGAACCAAATTGCCTTCTTTCATACACATGGCATTCAATTAATTTACAAATTTCCTAAGCCTGAGAAAAACTTATGTTCTTGATTCTATGCAGCTTGGGGTTATCTGAATACCAAAGAAGAGATCAAGTCATGGTGGTGAGAACTAGGAAAATTTCACTAGAAGCCTGATGGTACTTATAAGACCAAGTCTCTCAGAACGACATACTAGTATTTGATGCCTATGTGTTGCTGATTCTGTGGATGAAGCAACACTAAATCCTTCCTCAAAGTGTGATCTTCACTTTGTATCCACTTGTAATGGAAGGAACGATATTATATGGTCCCATATATTATCTCAGTAGTTGAATATCAACTCGGAAAAGGTTAAAAACACACCTCAAGGAATGTAACCTCAATTTTACTTATTTAACTACTTACAAGATGAAATATGTACTCACCATGAATTCTTGGGTCGATATTGGATGTGGACCCTTAGAGATCTCCCTATACATGTTTACTAGAAATTGTTGTCAAAGTATAGTTACAAGGGAATGCATGAGAATTTTTTTCAGCATTTATTCAAGGTTTTGTATCAAATGATCTTTGAGGAAGAAGTGCCATGCATGTCCCATGAAGAAATGAAGGTAGTAACAAAGGTAGCACATTTATTTTCATCATTTAATGGCACAAACCTTAGAGCATTTGGTTCTAATAAAACTCCACATATTTTTTGGAGGTACATATTAGATAAGGTAGTCATACAGGAGGTTTCCTATCATCTTAGCACATGTGCTTCTCAGTTTTTGTAGAATAAGAAGAGAGCACTTTAGAATTACTTCCCTCTGCAAGTGGGATCCTATGAGATCAAGAGCTTCAAGATTGCAGAAGAAAGAGCATATAAACTTAAAATACTTAACTTCAGTGAGATGAGATTTCACAGGTATGATCCCAAAGGAGTGTGCAAGAGACATTGTGCTAAGTTTCATTTTGTCTGCCCAGTTGAATTTCCTTTAGTGATTTAAAAGGTAGGGATTAATTTCTTTGTAGATATTTTCTTTGTTATTTTAGTAAATGTTCTAGAATTGCAATTGATATCCAATACAGGCATATATAGAATTTTTTTAAAGAAAGTGTTTCATTTTTTCAATTCTTTGATGTCACAAAGATACAAATTCTTTTAACCTATGACATTTGAAAAATTGTTTAGCACCACACTTTACTTTGGAATTCAAAGGATTTCATTCTTATTTTAACAATGCTAATTTTCTTTTTTACACTAGTTAAAAACATATATACATTTGATTTTATAAATAAGTTAACTATAATATTTCCATTTTCTCCTATCCTCTATTTTTTATTACGTCACAAATTCTAATTAAATTTGGATGTAAAAATATTTATAATATTATTAATATTTTGCAACATAACATCTTATTTAAATTTGGATGTAACAATGTTTATAATATTATAAGTATTTTTCAATGTAACATCTTCTTTGATTCTTTAACGATTTAACAAAGACTTAACAATATTTATTCCAAACTTCTTTAAATTGTATGTAGTTATTATTACAGTTTAAGGTAAATTAAGAAGCCTCCTCTCTTGCATGTTATTAATTTTTTCTTTGTACATTAGGTATCTAGTTATACACATGCTCTAAATTAGGGAATGACATTTTTTACTAGCAAGATAAGATAGAGTGAACTTCCATTAATTTAAAAGTTATAAGTTGTAAAACAATTCTACGTTTACTTCATATTTCTTGATTAATATTTAGGGTTGTTATAGCCCCAAACTTCACAACCAAAACAAGCTCTCCACCTTCCATGCACTATTTTCTCAATACTATAGTTTTAGTAAACCTTGAGGTCTACGTCAACTTTGAAATATTTGTATGAAACTACTTCCACAAAGATATTGTCTTCATAAAAAAAATGATCATTGTGATATTTTGGGATTCGATTATCATAAACTTTTTCTTGTCTATGTTAACAAACAACACCTATACCAGAGAAGAAATTCTTGAGAAATCTTAGTTTCTTATCAAGATCATATGAATATATTCCCATAAGAATAATATCATCAACATAAAGAAAAATGATGATTAATATTGTAAATAAGGTTGTGCCAACACATCTTGCTCTTTCATAGCAACCCTCTAACTAATTAATATATATACAAAAACAATAAGGAAACCAAGAAGATATTTTTCAACATCAATATATTGGTTAATATCTTGCCAACATTCCTAATACTTTAATACTTTTAAATTTGACAATAAAATTCTTATACAATGTTATTGATACAACTTTCAACTTGGAAAACACTTAACTCTTTTAACTTGTTCCAAAAATTATTTCTAAATACAATGTCAACTGCTTTTTAATGTTAAAAAAAACACAATAAATTAATTTTAATATTATGATACTCCTTTATAATAATCCTAAAAATAGTAATAATCCTATTTTATTGCTTTCACTAAATGCATTGATTTCAGTGTAGATGGTGGTTTATAACTATTTGATTGCTTGCACTAGATTCATTGATTTTAGTATATATGTTGGTTTCTAATCTTATTTTCTTACTTGCACTAGATTCATTGATTTGAGTGTAGATGTTGATTTCTAATCCTATTTGATTACTTGCATTTGATGCATTGATTTTAGTGTAGATGTTTTTTTATAATATTATTTGATTTTTTTCATTAGATGCATTGATTTTAGTGTAGATGTTGATTTCTGATCTAATGTAATTGGATGTATCATGGTACATTAATTTTAAAGTCATTGGATTAATAATTTGCATTGATTTCAGTGTAAGCACAAACAATTATTGATAATGTAGATTTATTTTTGTGTTATAGTAATTAAGCCTAGTAATATTGGAGAGCAAGAGAGACAAGGTATGATGTTTACTACAAGAGCTCGAGCTAAATATTTAAATGGTTTATGATTTCAACTATTTTTTTCATACAATTGATATGAAAATATGACAAAGCTAACAAGGGTGACAATAAGAATAGTAGAAGAAAATAGTTTGATATTGATGACAATGAAGGCTATTTGTAATTTACTACATTCTTATTATTCACATTTTCTATCATTCAATATTATTAGATTGTCACTTTGCATTTAAAAATTTTATTTCATCATTTTTCATCATTAAAGTTATTTTACAATATTTATCATCTCAACAAACTCAAGTAACTAAGAAAATTTAAAATTGAAATGAATCCATAAATCTTAAACATATTTAGCATGTTTAAAATGGTTATATTAATATTAGATGTATTTACATGTTATTGATAAAATTAATCATATGTTCCTTATATTATCGACATATTTTCCTTGGTCGCACACGACTGAAGCCAACCTAGATCCATCTTAACTACGGATCTATCAACTGCCGAGAGGGATCAAATCTCTTGAGGTGCAAACCTATTTTTTGAGTGAAGAAATTGAGGAAATGTTTACACCTCAAGAGATTTGATCCCTCTCAGCGCTTGATAGATTCAGAGTTAAGATGGATCTAGGCTGGTTTCAGTCATGTGCGACCAAGGAAAATCTATCGGTAATATAAGGAACATATGATTAATTTTATCAATAATATGTAAATAGATATAATATTAATATAACCATTTTAAATATGCTAAATATGTTTGAGATTTATCGATTAATTTGAATTTTAAATTTTCTTAGTTACCTAAGTTTGTTGAGATGATAAATATTTGTAAAGTAAATTTAATGATGAAAAATGATGAAATAAAAATTTTGCAAAAATTTATTTTGTGAAAATAGCAGAAGGATAAAATGTGAATATGGGAAAATGTTGTAATGACAAATAGCCTTTTATTGATAAATATCAAGCTATTTTCTTATCTTATTCTTATTGTCACCACTTGTTGAGATTTTTTCATATTTTTTCATATCGCACTATGAAAAAAGCGTTGAAATCGCAGCCATTACTTCATTTCTTTTATCTGCAAATTTTCTCTTACTCCACTTAGGTTTAATTACTATAACACAAAAATAAATCTACATTTTCAATAATTATTTGTGATTGCATTGAAATAAATGCAACTTATTAATCAATGCATCTAATGCAAAAAAATCGAATAATATTATAAAGCAACATCTACACTGAAATCAATGCATCTAATGAAAGTAATCAAATATGATTAGAAATCAACATCTACACTCAAATCAATCAATCTAATGCAAGTAAGAAAATAATATTAGAAACCAACATATACACTAAAATCAATGCATCTAGTGCAAGCAATCAAATAGGATTATAAACCACCATCTACACTGAAATCAATGCATTTAGTGAAAGCAATAAAATAGGATTAGAAATTATATATATTGAAATCAATGCATCTAGTGTAAGCAATCAAATATGTTTATAAATAAACATCTACATTGAAATTAATGCATCTAGTGCAAGCAATCAAATAATATTAGAAATAACCATAAATCAATGCATTTAGTGCAAGAAATCAAATAGGATTACAATTCGTCTACATTGAAATCAATACATCTAGTGCAAGTAATCAAATATCATTAGAAATAAAAATTTCTAATAAAATCAATGCATCTAGTTCAAGAAATCAAATAGGATTATAAATCACCATCTACACTGAAATAAATGCATCTATTTCAATAAACATTATTCCCGCTCTCCCCTCTCCATATATATCTATATGTCCCTCCATATCTCCTTCTTTGTCTCTTTATCTCACCCCCACAAACACATACTCTCTCTCACTCCATATTTATCAATCTCTTTGTCCCTCCCTCCCTTTCTCCATCTATCTCTTCTTTCTCTTCACCTTCCATCTATATCTATATCTCCCTTTGTCTCTCTATATCAACCCCAAAACATACACTCTCATTCTCCAATCTATCTATCTATCACTCCCTCCTCCTCTCGCTGCCTCTCTCTCTCTTCCCCTTCTCTCCCTCTCCCCCGCTTATATCTCTCTTCACTCATACTATCCTCTCTCCCTCTCTCTCCATATTCCTTATCACTCTCTCTCTCTCTCTCTCTCTAGCTTTCACTATCTCTATATTTCTTCTTACCTCTCTCTCTCTCCCCCTACATCTCCATCATTCTTTCCCTACCTCTCTTCACTCCCTCTCTTCCTTTATCTCCCACCTCTCTCTCTCTCTCTATCTTCACCTTCCAAATTTGTTAATATATGCCTCTCTCTCTCTCCTTCTCTCCTCCCTTCTCTCCATCACTCCTTATTTATATCTTTATCTCACCCCCAAACATAAACACTCTCTCTCCATCTCTCCCTTGTCACTCCCTCTCTCTCTCCACTTGTCACTATCTACGCATTTCATGTTCCCTCCCTCTCTCATCCTATCTCCATCCCTATCTCCTCCTCTCTCTCAAGTCCCCTTTCCTTTCCTTCCTCTCTCTCCCTTTCTCTCCTACCTCCCTCTCCCTTCCCACATCACTCACTCACTCACTCTCTCTCTCTCTCTCCCTTGTTCCCATAAAATCCTCTCACTCCCCCCTCACTCTCTTCCTCTCTCTCATCCTTCATCTCTCTCCCTTTCTCATCTTCCTCCCCCCCACTCTCTCTCTCTCTCTCTCAAATCCTCTCTCTTCCTCCACCACTCTATCTCTCTCTCCATCTATGTTACTATATCCCTCCCTTTCTTCTTCTCTCTCCTTCTCTCCCCCCTTGTCTCAATCACTCCTCCTATGTCTCTTTATCTCACCCTAAACACACATACTCTCTCTCCATCTCTCCATTGTCACTCCCTATCTCTCCACTTATCACTCTCTATGTCACTCCCTCTCTCTCCATCTCTCCATTGTATGCTTAGGGTGAGATAAAGAGACATAGGAGGAGTGATTGAGACAAGGGGGGAGAGAAGGAGAGAGAAGAAGAAAGGGAGGGATATAGTAACATATATGGAGAGAGAGATAGACTAATGATGGAAGAGAGAGGATTTGAGAGAGAGAGAGAGAGAGAGGGAGAGAGGGAGGCAGATGAGAAAGGGAGAGAGATGAAGGACGAGAGAGAGGACTTGAGAGAGAGGAAGAGAGTGAGGGGGGAGTGAGAGGATTGTATGGTAGAGAGAGAGAGAGAGAGAGAGAGAGAGAGAGTGAGTGATGTGGGAAGGGAGATGGAAGTAGGAGAGAAAGGGAGAGAGAGGAAGGAAAGGAGAGGGGACTTGAGAGAGAGGAGGAGAGAGGGAGGGAGATAGGATGAGAGAGGGAGGGAAGATGAAATGCTTAGAGAGTGACAAGTGGAGAGAGAGAGGGAGTGACAAGGTAGAGATGGAGAGAGAGTGTGTATGTTTGGGGGTGAGATAAAGATATAAAGAAGGAGTGATGGAGAGAAGGGAGGAAGGAAGGAGAGAGATAGAGGCATATATTAACAAATTTGGAAGGTGAAGATAGAGAGAGAGAGGTGGGAGAGAAAGGAAGAGAGGGAGTGGAGAGAGGTAGGGAAATAATGATGGATATGGAGGGGGGGAGAGAGAGGTAATAAGAAATATAGAGACAATGAAAGCTGGAGAGAGAGATAGAGGGAGAGAGTGTTAAGGAATATGGAGAGAGAGGGAGATAGGATAGTAGGAGTGAAGAGAGATATAAGTGGGGGAGAGGGAGAGAAAGGAAAGAGAGAGAGAGTCAAGGAGAGGAGGAGGGAGTGATAGATAGATAGATTGGAGAATGAGAGTGTATGTTTTGGGGTTGATATAGAGAGACAAAGGGATATAGAGATATAGATGGAAGGTGAAGAGAAAAAAGTGATAGATGGAGAAAGGGAGGGAGGGACAAAGAGATTGATAAATATGGAGTGAGAGAGAGTGTGTGTTTGTGGGGGTGAGATAAAGAGACAAATAATGAGATATGGAGGGACATATAGATATATATGGAGGGGGGAGAGAGGGAAGAATGTTTATTGCAATAGATGCATTGATTTCGGTGTAGATGGTGATTTATAATCCTATTTGATTTCTTGAACTAGATGCATTGATTTTATTGCAGATTTTGATTTCTAATGATATTTGATTACTTGCACTAGATGTATTGATTTCAATGTAGATGAATCCTATTCCTATTTGATTTCCTGCACTAATTAGTGTACATGGTTATTTCTAATATTATTTGATTGCTTGCACTAGATGCATTAATTTCAATGTAGATTTTTATTTCTAAATATATTTGATTTCTTACACTAAATGCATTGATTTCAATATATATAATTTCTAATCATATTTTATTGCTTTCACTAAAAGCATTGATTTCAGTGTAGATGGTGGTTTATAATCCTATTTGATTTCTTGCACTAGATGCATTGATTTTAGTGTATATGTTGGTTTCTAATCTTATTTGCTTACTTGCATTAGATTCATTGATTTGAGTGTAGATGTTGATTTCTAATCATATTTGATTACTTTCATTAGATGCATTGATTTCATTATAGATGTTGTTTTATAATATTATTTGATTTTTTTGCATTAGATGCATTGATTTTAGTGTATATGTTGATTTTGATCTGATGTAATTGGATGTATGATGGTACATTAATTTTAAATTCATTGGATTAATAAGTTGCATTGGTTTCTGTGTAAGCACAAATAATTATTGACAATGTAGATTTATTTTTGTGTTATAGTAATTAAACCTAGAAATATTGGAGAGCAAGAGAGACAAGATATGCTGTTTACTACAAGAGCTCGAGCTAAATATTTAAATGGTTTATGATTTCAACTTCCTTTTTCATATAATCGATATGAAAATATGAAAAAACTAACAAGGGTGATAATAAGAATAGTAGAAGAAAATAGTTTGATATTGATCACAATGAAGGCTATTTGTAATTTACTACATTATTACTATTCACATTTTATATCATTTAGTATTATTACATTGTCACTTTGCATTCAAAAATTTTATTTCATCATTTTTCATCATTAAATTTATTTTACAATATTTATCATCTCAACAAACTTAGGTAACTAAGCAAATTTAAAATTGAAATGAATCGATAAATCTCAAACATATTTAGCACATTTAAAATGGTTATATTAATATTATATGTATTTACATATTATTGATAAAATTAATCATATGTTCCTTATATTATCGATAGATTTTCCTTGGTCGCACACGACTGAAACCAGCCTAGATCCATCTTAACTCCGTATCTATCAAGTGCTGAGAGTGATAAAATCTCTTGAGGTGTAAACCTTTCCTCAAGTTTTTCACTTAAAAAAAATGTTTGCATCTCAAGAGATTTGATCTCTCTCGATGCATGATAGATCCGGAGTTAAAATGAATGTAGACTGATATGATTCACAATTAAATAATAACTACACATTTAAATTAGTTAATAATTTTAAAATTTTAAATAAATTTAAACATATTTTTATTGTACATTATATACCAATTATTATACATGTAATATGATATTTTTGAATATTTTATATCAATAATTAACAAATAAATTTTGGTGAATGAACTTCCACTATTTGAAAATATATTCCAAGATGTATTATCTTTATGATTAGATATTGGCTATTGGTTTAAGTAAAGCGTTACTATTTAAAAAAACATTCAATATTTTAAAACGAATCAAAAGAAAAGGCACTGAATTGTCAATTTCACATATATCAGTTATGGTAAGTGACGTTAACTTTTATGTATTAAATATGAATGTTAACATTGTAATTGGAAAATGGATAGTGTTTAAGATATGGGTAGTTTAACTGAGATAATTCATTTTTACATATCAAATATGAACATAAATATTCTGTGTCGTGACGTTTAAGGTAAAGGAGTGGAAATTATATATATATATATATATATATAGATAATTTTAATTTTAATTTTAAGAAATGAAAATGTATACTTATAAATAATATTATTTAAAAAAAAGAAGAGAATAGGGATGAAGAGAAAATCTGAATAGCTTAATAGCTTAATGAAACAAGTAATTCAAACTTTGACAACTACAAAAATATAAAATATGATGAGGTTGATATACCACAATGCATAGTGGTGGAATCTATCACTTACCTTGATCAAGACATATTCCTTCAATTATTTTAACAAGTTTCTTTTGTAACAACTCTATACTAGAGTTTAGGATTAAGGAAAATATCCCATATATGCAAGATGAATCCCCTTAGTGAATTTGTTAAGTGTTTTGGGAGGGATCATATAAGCATAGATAAGATGAGGATTTATATCCAAATTATGTAAAAAAAAATTGTGTTTTAATTAGTGAAAATTATATGCACTAGGTTAAAATAACTAAATTTTTTTTACGTATCTATATCCCAACACATAATGTATAGGAGATTTATCAATGGATCAGAAAAAGGATGAATAATTTAGTAAATGATGTAGTTTTGTAGAAAAATACAATTATGTGACTTCATGGATTCCTTAACTCAATTATGGATAATTGTTAGATTTTTTTTATCACAGACACATAAGAAGTTAGTTGTGAAAAAGAAACAATATTAGCAATTGCAAGTTTAAGTCAAAATAAAACGAAGAGAGAATGAGAAACCACTCTTTATAAAAGAGACAAAGATACCGATTGAATTTCATGATTACATACGTATAACATTGTCTAAAAGAAAGGAAAAATGTCCTTAGTCCATGCACGTGTAAGAAAAATAGTCTCCCCTTTAATTTTATTTAACTAGACGAAGAATGAATTGACATGACTTAAGTTGAAGCTGGAGATCTAGGGTTTTGTCAGAGCATGCCCTTATGAATATTCTTTCTGGCTGGGTAAGGCTGGTCAGATCACCGACTTCTCCATGACAACTCGGCCCATCTCTCCCTATTTTAGTGTTATGGGGGTATTCTCCATGAACAGCCCCCCGCTTAGGGGAGAGGAACCTCCATCCTTCAAGGATTTCATCAACCGAAAACCCTTCATTCATGGCTCTAAGCCCTCCACATGAGTAGCTACCTCATCCTCAGCAACCATAGAAACCCCAGCTATGGGTGCTCAGTGGCAGGCCAGAGGGGGGGAAATTCTATGTCTTCCTAAAGGAGCCATAAACCATACATTTTTAATCCCCAACAACCGACTGGAGAAAGCACGACAATATATGAAGGATCACACTATGATTTACAAGTTTTTGGGCATATAGCCTAGGGAAAAAGACATATTGATGTGGATCCAGAACAAATGGGCTCCCCAGGAACAGATCGAACTCTGCCTTAGAGCCAAGGATATTTTTATAGTTTTTTTTTAAGATCTAGAGGATAGGAAATGAATATTTGAGAATGGGCCATACTTTATGGGAAATGCAGGATTGTTCATAAGATATTGGGAGGAATCCTACAACCCAGATAAATAATTATTTCAAACAGCTCTAGTCTGGGTTAAGCTCTACTCCCTACTTGATGATTTATGGGCGTCAGACATCTATGAAGGCATAGGTAATTCCATTGGGAAATTTGTAAAAGTGTCGGAAATAACCAAGAGGTGTAGACATGCAGTATTCGCCTGCATTTTCATGCACATCAATATATCACAACCACTTCACAAATCAATATATCTTGCCTACCACGATTCAACATGGATTCGACCCCTTGAATATAAAAATGCTTCATTCAAATTTCGGGGATTCCATGAGTACGACCATCTATTCCAAGATTTCCCTCTAATTATTCTTGAAGAATCCCATCAAGAAGCTCACCAACGAGATGAGGATGGGTTTCACCAAGCTGGGGGAAGGATATATCTTCCAAATAATTCTCGACAAGGCCCTGTTCTTGCACGACCCCCTCAACCGATGCCTCCCCAGCCCTGATCTTCTGCTATGCGCCAATCTCAAGCAAAATCCCAACCCACGAGGGACGAAAACCCTTTTGTACTCTTGGAGACCAACGATCGAGATATGGAACAACCATTGGAAGCCCAAACCATAACTTAACAACCACCCCAAGCTATGGAGGTTGATAAACTTCTTCCCCTCCAAGGGGATCAAATGGACTCTAAATGAAAATTTTTGGAATCCACAGAAAATTATCGAAAATTGAAGGAAATATTGAGAAAGACCATCAAAGTCTTGGAAACCGAAGAGAAACACAATAGATTGGGATTTGAAAATTTGAAAATTATAGATATCTTAAGAGTCTGGATCAAAGGCAACATCAAAGACATCCCTACAAATAAGTTGAATCACTTTGTCCATATCTACAACTAGTGGGGTGCTATATCTGGAAAGCATGAACCAAATCCGAAATCGACAGGAAAAGAAAACAATCTTTAAGCCCTTACCATCCCAGAACCAGGTTCCCTAGAGAAGGGGAAGAAGGGTCAGAAGTTGAAAAAGGAAGTAATAAGTGAAGCTAGAGAACTTCTACTCAATTTTGGAAAAATGGGACAACTGATGGATTGCTTTCCCATATATGCCCCTCCTTCTCAATGAAGATTGTCTCCTCGCATATGTGGCACTTAAGCTCCGGTCTCTTAAAGAAAATATAAATAAGTACCATATAGATATAGTGCTCTTATAGGAAACCGATATGATAGACAAAAAAGTAATAGAGGCCAGTCATTGTTGCTGGATTAATAGTGAGATAATGACGATAGATGACATAGGTTCGACAAGGTGAATTGCAGTCCTCTGGGACCTGAAAAAAGTTATCTTCAAAGGCTAGATCAACACCCGCTTCTCCCTTTTAAGATCCTTCAGGCTTCTCGGCATTTATGCATGGATCATTTTAACTACGATATATGGACCATTCGTTCTCGAGGTCATTCTTGGGCATCCTCAAAATTGAACATTGGGGAAGACTTTAACATGATGTGGAACCTAGAGGAAAAGCGTGGCATAATTTTTAGACTATACCCCTCATCTACAACCTTCAATGAAATGATTTAGGATCAACATATAACATATGTACTCACTAAAAAGGGACTCCATACATGGAATAACCAGCGTGGGCGAATTCACCATGTGGCTAGTTGTTTGGATCAATTTCTCCTGACATAACACCTCATGATGAAGTATCAAGGTATAAAATTAGATATCCTCTCCTCTATGGGATCCGATCACTAGCCAATGTGCCGCACCTTGACTTGTTATTCCATGCCCAAAAATAAACCCTTTTGCTTTGAAATTTTTTGGCTGCGACACCCAAGATTTCTGGAGAAACTAGAAGCCTGGTGGAAAATTTTAGAGGTACCTCCTGATCCAGATGGATATTGGGGGCCACCCACCTATTCCACTTGCGGCCCAACCATTGTTTCTTTTAGATTTTCAGTTTCCTTAATTGTAGCACAATTTACTCTTTTTAGCAGTTTTTCTAGGTCCTAAACTTCTGGGGCTGTTTTTAGGTCCTAATCGACGTTCTTTGGGAAAATTAGGAGCAACTTGGGTCTGCACCTAATGTCTCTCACATCAAAAGTTTTAATATTTGGACAGATCTTTCTAACGAGGTGTTGTGTGTGTCAAATTGAGAAAGTATGCCAAATTTACGTCTGCGAGAAGTTGATGTACCAATTTACCCAAACTGGGCCCATATTTTTGGCACTTCATCTCCTAGGGTTAGATTTTTGGATGTTTAGGGCTTTCCATTATTTATCAATAATAAATAGGCATTCGAGCCTCATTTTAACATAGTTCAAAGGCCTGTAGATGCCACATCTCTTCTTAGAGATAATATACCAATGCCCTAGCTAGTTTATTTCCATTATGTCAGTAAGCATATTTAAGTTATGTGATATAAATGAAATGAATTATTATTTCTACTGCATCTCTGCGTTATGTGTATTTATGTATTTTATTGCATTCCCACATAAGTCTGGATCAGTAGCATTATAAAGGTCTACTCTTTTTCGATCCTTCTTTGCATGTCCCCAGCGACGTCATGGTATAAGGAGTTAGGGCTTGATCTAGTTGAACCTTTGCAAGATCAACCTCGCAAACCCTAATGACCACCCATGGGGGGAGAAAGGAAAGACGAGGGAGAAGGAGATCCTATCAAAATATTTCTTGATGAGGCCCTCGAGAAACAAAGGAACATGATGATGGATAACTTGGCCAAGATCCTTCAACAACTTCCCACTGGCACCGTATCTCATTTTAAGGTACAAGTAAACTTTGACATTCCCGTATTTGAGGGCCAAATAGATGCAGATGTCGTAGATAGATGGTTGAATATATTATAAGGGTATTTATGGGTTCATGACTTTTCCACCTGGGAAAATATTAATTTTTCACTCTTCAAAGTCACCCCCCATGTCAACGATTGGTGGGAAGCCTACTGTGAGCAAAAGGACGGGAGGGAACCCTCTCTATTTTCGGCCACACACACTTGGGATTGTTTCTGAGACACCGTAAAGGAACAATATTATCCCATGGGGATATAAGAGGACAAGTACATACAAGACTAAGTTGCGACAGCAAAGGGATAATTATGTGCATGAGTTGACGAATCTGTTCCACACTGCACACAAAATTGGGTATCAAAGATTCAAAGAAACATTTGGTGCTAAAGTACCATAGTTGTCTGCATAGATAAATTCAGGAGGAAATGGAGTTCCTCTACATCTCCTTTCTTGGCACAACATATCCGTATGCTACCAAGATTGATCAGAAGTTCAAACAAGAGAAGCAAGACTTTGGATTTGTGAATCAGAAGTAAGGGAAAGTTTCCCCCAAACCGCAAAACAAAAGACAAAGCCAAGGCAAGGCAGACAAGGATAACCCGCAAAAGCCACAAGCAAAGAACAACACTGCAAAGCCAAAGAAGGACACGGGAAAGTGGTGTGAGTTTCATAAGATCTCCACTAACAACACAAGTGAGTGTTAGGCCAAGCAGTCACTTGTGGTCGAGCTAAAGGCTTCTGAATCAGATGCATGCTCTGACTCTCAATCAGAATTTGACAAGGGGAATGATAAAGGTAAGAATATTATCGATGTGGTGCCCAATGCCATTATTTCCACCACAAATATCCATAAGGAGGAATTGGAATATCCAGAGGATGGGGAGCACCTCTTCCATTCCAAGATGTGGGAAAAGGGTTCTCTGATGTAGTTCATTATCGACATCAGGAGCCAAAAGAACCTCATTTTAGTAGAGTTTGTGAAGCGGTTGGCCTTTCTAACCACAACACACCGAAAACCGTACACCATTGAGTGGCTTCACCAAGGAAGGGATCTACACATCAGCCAGTAGTGCCGCCTTCCCTATAGCATCAAGTCATTCACAGATGAGGTTTTATGTGACATTGCTCCTCTTGATGTTTTTGATCTATTATTATGCCAACCATACCTATGGAAGCAACATGCTATGTATGAGTCTCAGCCTCATGCTGTTATTGTTACTTTGGGAAATAAGTTGTACAAGATACTAAAGTTTACACCGCTTATCACCATCTCTTTCATTACTGCAAAACTATATAGTAATCTCATTTCCAAAATTGGGAAAAAAAATTCATGATAATCTGCCCTTGGGGAAAGAAGAATAATGTGGCCCTGACTGCGAGACAGAGCTCCTCTGCATGACAACAACATATGGACAAGGTCATGGAGGATTACAAGGAAATATTCACCTCTCCCGTAGGGGTACCTTCGCATTGTCAGGTCAAGCACCCCATCGATCTGACCCCAAGTGTGCCACTATCCAATGGACAAATATATTAGCATTCTGTTATAGAGAATGCTGAAATCAAGAGGAAGATTCATGAACTACTATAGAAAGGTCACATCTGGCCAAGTTTATGACCCTGTGGAAGCCCGATCATGTTGGTGTAGAAGAAGGATGGGACTTGGAGACTCTGCATTGACTATCAAGTGTTGAACAAGATCACTGTTCGGAATATGTACCCGATCCCACAGATTGATGACCTTCTATACCAACTCAAGGGGGGGAAATATTTCAGAAATATCGATCTGAATTTCGGACATCACCAGGTACCAATCGAACCCTATGATGTGTGGAAAAGTGCCTTCAGAGCCAAGGACGGCCTTTTTGAATGGTTTTTCATGCCTTTCAGGTTGAGGAATTCTCCCACAACCTTCATGAGACTGATGGATGACATCTTGTAGCCATTCACCAACTCATTTGTAGTAGTGTACTTGGATGACATCCTCATCTTCAACCAGACCTAGGAAGAGCACCTCCACCACATCCGAAAAGTCATCCAAATACTATGGCAACACAAGTTGTGTGGAAATTTTTAGAAGTGCACTTTTGGCATGACCGAGGTTCAGTATCTCGGATAAATTATTGATGAGTGGGGGGTGCATGTGGATCTAGCCAAGATCCAAGTGATTTGGGATTGTCCAGCCCCAACCACTCTAACAAAGCTTCGCAACTTTCTGGGTCTTTCAAATTTCTACCAGAGGTTTGTGTTGGTATTCTCTCATATCACTTGGCCCTTGAGCCAAGTCACCAAGGGAGGAGCGAAAACAAAGTTATTTTGGCTTGAATCTCAACAAAAGGCGTTTTTTGAGCTGAAACACCACCTCTTCTCTGCCACAGTTCTCACGTTACCAGACTTGCAACAACCATTTGAGATCAATAAAGATGCCTCATAATATGCCATTGGGGCAGTTCTTACTCAACAGGGACATATAGTGGCATATCACAGTGAGAAATTTTTTGACACAGTCCAAAAGTATCCCACTTATGAAAAAGAGATGTATTCCATTGTGCAGGATTTTCGACAATGGAAGCATTCAATTTTGGGGAAGGAAAAGTTCATCCACATAGACCACCGACCCTTGTAGTTCATACAGACACAAGGGAAGTTGTAGAATGATCTCCGTCAGAAGTGGTCCACATATGTGCAACAGTTTCATTTTAACATCAAGTACAAGAAGGGAAGCACCAATAATGTTGTAGAATTCCTCAGCCAACTGCCAATCATGGTGCTAACCACCGTGCTCAAATCTTATAGGCATGAGAATTCTAATTATCTTCTTCTCTACAAGAGCAATCCAAAACTCAACCACACATACAAGATGCTCTTGGAGGATAAGCAAGTTTCAAATTTTCACCTCCAGGATGCACTATTATGTCACCTGGGACACCTTTGTGTTCCTTCAAGCGAGCATGCCAAGATTATTTTGAAAGAATACTACAGTCAGGTCGCTAGGAATTTTTGGGTCAAGGAAAAAGTGGTAGTACTAAAGAAGTATTTCTATTGGCTAAACCTTCGACTCGATGTCGGGAAGTACATCAAATCCTGCAGTGCCTGCGTCATTGCCAAACCGACCATTAAGAAGCAAGGCCTCTATACTCTGGTACCTACCCATAGTCGACCTTGGGAATCCATATCCATTGATTACATGTCGGACCTTCCTTCTACTAAGCATGGCAATGACTGTGTTTTCATGGTCGTTGACAAATTCTCAAAGATGGCCTTTATGGCAGCCTGCAAGAAGAATATCACAACAGAAACCAATGCTAAAATCTCCTTTTAATGAGTATGGAATTAGGGGAATTTTTAGGTCTAAAATGGGCCTCCAAAGTAAATTATAAAATAATAGTGTAAATAATGAAATAAGATTTGATTACATCATCAAATTTTAGAGGGAAAAAAGAAAAAAAAACTACTTTTTCAACTCATATTTTCAACTTATCTCCCAAATCGTTTACTCAAACTTCGACTAGGAGTACTTGTTGGATGCAAAATTTAATTCCACATCCAAGGATTACCATGTTGTATAATTTCGATGGACCCTGCTACATGAAAATTGATAAATACATGAAAAACATGATTGAAATCACGTTTTCTAATGTATTTCTAATTTTTCATGTAGCAGGGTCCATCGAAAGTATGCAACATGCACTACAAGAAAAAAGGACATTGGTGAGGGGAGAAAAATGTCACCATAAGCTCATTGGTGAGGGTCAAAAGAGCCTTCGTCACCAAAAACTGAACGTCACCAAAGGTGGCATCGCTGAAAGTATAGGTGTTGTGGTGACATTCAAGGTTCGTCACCAATAATGATTTATAATGACAGATTGTGACCGTCACTATTTCATATGAGCAATGGTGATGGAAAATAGCCTTTGTCACCAAAAAACTTAACGTCACTAAAGGTGGCGTCACCGAAAGTATGTGTTCTGGTGACATTCAACGTCCTTCACGAATATTGATTATAATGAGGGATGATGACCGTCACCATTTCATATGAACAACAATGATTTTTTGTGATGGACCTTTCATGACCGTCACTATTGGTGCACATATATGGTGGCATTCATTGACCGTCACCATTTCATATTTGGTGAGGGTCAAAAAATGTCATGATAATCTCATTGGTGACATCAAGGTCCGTCACAAATAATGACTATAATGACAAACATTGACCCTCACCATTTCATATCAACAACAAATATTTATGGTGATGGACCTTTCATGGTCGTAACTATTAATGTGTATATATGGTGGCGTTCGTTAACCGTCACCATTTCATATTTTGGTGAGGGTCGAAAAATGTCACCATAAGCTCATTGGTGATGGTCAAAAGAGAATTCGTCACCAAAAATTGATCGTTGTCATTCCTTATTAATATCAGGCCACGATGGAATTGAACCACCAACCTCCTGCTTGTGAAGCAGGTGCTCTTACATTGAGCTAGCACCCTTTAAAGAATTAAACTTTAAACTAGCAATTGTTGGTTGCCTAGTAAGACTCAATTTCAGCATCTAGAGCAGATCATGCAATCATACTTGTGGTCAAATTATGGTGGAAATTACAATATTCCAAAAGGATGGGGGGGCCTCATCCCTCGCCCAACATGTTGAAAAATAAAATTGTGACATGGAGGCTATTTTGCAGGGATGCAGGGTGGATCTTTGGTCAGTCATTACAGTAGTGTCAACCATAAAGGCTTTAACCTTTGTTGCTTTAGCAGAATCTATTAATTCCAACTCTCAATGCAAGATGGGGTGTCGGTTGATCTAGAAGACAAGTGAGCACACAAATTACACCATTTCTAATCTGTTTGGAAAGATAATCAGGACCACTATTTAGTTCTCCTTCAATGCCGCGCTCACTAGTGTGCAGCCTTGTTTGGAAATTGTAGCTATCTGGTCAAGTCTTCCTTCATTGGGATTTGGCAGTGATTGAGAGTCTCTGCTATTCTTTCCCTAGGAAGATTAAGTGTAAGTTTTTTTTTAACGAAAAAATTAGTAATCTGTCTACTTTTTGTTTCGTGTCGTGTAATGAGGTACACGACTAGAGATTAACTGAGGGTGAATTATTGATAAGAGATGCTCAATATTTATATTCGGTAACCTATACAGACTTTATTTCTACTTTGCTGGTCTTACAGAAAGGGATACTGATACAAGATCCATTGTATATAAACTTCCACCTTTTGATTTACTATTTGTAAATAATTTTCCGTAAATATAAGAGATGTTTTGACAACAAAAATAATGGATGACGTACACTAAAAGCTGCTAATTTTCTTGCATTCTTCAACTGTGTTGGAGCAGAAAAGAATGACAGCCACTAGATAAATATGCATGCCATCGGGAATAGAGAATTATATAACTACGCTGAGAATTGACCTAACCATGCTAAGATGTCATACAGTCCAAAACTGAAGCAATCGATGTCTTGTGAACATGAGCCACAGTTGAGGCATACAAAACAATGAACTAATTATGGGACATGTTGGTATATTCAATATATTGCATTAGAGACAAGTGTCTTCAAAAGTATTGGGGATCAATTAACAAAGTGAGAAAACCTATCAGATACTCTAGAAAGAAGGGTAACTTCATCAGGGTAACCAATTCTAGGACATGTTGGCATATTCAATATATTGCATTAGAGAAGAGTTCCTTCAAAAGGCTTGGGGATTGGTTCATGGAATGAGAAAACCTGTTAGATACTCCATAAAGATGGAGAACTTGGTCAGGGTCACTAAGTTCACCTACTTTAAACCAATAGTGCATAAATGAATTCCAATAAAAAACGCTAGTGGACTTTGGACCCAAGTGACCACTCCAGCCTAAGAAAAATAAGGAGCTATATTAAGGTTAATAAAATAGTTTTTTTGATAAAATACATGCATTTTGGAGTTCTGGGATTTTGTAACTACTACTTCACTTTACCATCGTAAAAAATCACATAATCATATTGTGAAATTTTGTGTCTAACGCAGATGGTGCAGAATACCAAAATGCGTGTAGTAAAGGCTCATAATACCTCGTTTCCCTTCTTAAAATATCTTTCTTCGTTGTTTTTTAATATCACCCTCATGATAGTTGGAAACTTTGCACCACCATTGTTGATTCTTGTCCATTTCTTGTGTCTTAAATAGAATCTGGTAGAAATAGGTGGTCTATTCCATTACTATGGTAGCCACTAGAAGTTCATAGCTTTGAGGTATCTTGTGCTACATTCCTAGTTTTGAGTACTGTAGCAAACTGTGGAAGATGTTTGATTTGCTGAGTTGATGTATTAAAGGAAAATTTTGTGAAACTTAAATTGTTGTTGCCAAAATAGGCACCACAGCTAAAGGCATACAAAGTAATTAACTGCTAGCACAAGTTTGGCATGTTCATTATATTGCAGTTGATAAGAATACCTTCTAAAGGCTTTGTAGAAATGATTGGCATAGTTACACACCTATCTAGATAATATGTCAGGTGATTAGGCTCAATAATTCAATGGCTTGCAGAAACAACACATGTAGTTATGAAAATGAATTATCAAAAACTAGGGATTGTGGATCTCAAGTACGCATTGGTTGTAGTAGCTTACGCCATGAACTAAAAATCCAGCCAAATGAGACCACTATTCAAGGAAATAACAAAAAAATGTTATAGCATTAATGCATTTTGCTAAATCACCAAACTTCCAGTAATAAATAATTGAAATTTTGGAGTTCTAGGATTCTGGAGTCTATGGTTACTACAGCTTCTTGGTTACTATGGTAGATGGAAAAGAAACCAAATATTCATGTGTTCATTAAGGCTCATATGAGCCGGTAAGTGGACCTTTGTTTATGTGAATTCAAGTATCATTATTGTGAAGGTCTGCAAATTTTCCAAAAAATTGAACTAGTGCTACTTATTTCCTATTTCCAGTGCAGCTTAGATAAAAAAACTGATTCTAAGAGGTGGTTCACTCCATTAGTATGCTGACTAATAGTTGGCAGTTTGAAATACTGTAGAATATTTTGGACAATGTACGATCTACTAAATTAATATGTTTGTTGCAATTTTTTCTTAATCACAAATTGTTGTACATCCAAGATAGTTGCCACCTGACCAGGATGACTAAGACCATTTTAATTCTTACTTTCTGAGATCGTAGTCGCAACTTGTCTCCTTAGCTTAGTAAAGCTATGAAAATTGGTGTTTGTATTTAAGTTATTAGGGTGACTGCAAGACTATGCACCTAAGTCTTAATTGATTGTTGGAATCAATATGATTGAGCTCATGTTCTCTTGATCCATCCACACATACTGATTAGTTTATTTGAGACATACTGATAAGTTTCTTTAAGCCATGGTGTGGGTTTTTTTGTATTCATTTTACTTGACTCCAGCATCTCATATGTCAGACATACCCCTTGTGAGCTGTAATTGTAATTGTCTCCAGAAAACTACGGTCCATGATCAAGTATCTTACCCGCTATCAGATTAACGAAGGACTCCTTGTTGGTTTCTATTTATGGAAACTGGATAGTTTGACAGAACCTTTTAAAGGAATTATTGGTTTCCACATTAACATTTCACTTTTACACTACTGAAAAACCAAGTTTGGGACATAGATTTAGAAAATTAAAACCTGCTACCTCAATTTAAAGGAAATCAGAATGTATGGTGTCTGTTCTCTGGTGCATAGTTATATAGAAGTAGTCATCTAGGAATTTTAGTGTTCAGAATATTTCACTTAAATTCCCAGCATAGATTTATAATCAACCATAGCCCTTTTAAAATATCCTAAAAACTAAAAGTTGATAATGTAATCCTTGATAAATTTAGGTTCTTTTAGAAATCAAGAAGCCAAAATATTGAAAGGTTCTTCATAGTTGCATCAGTTAATGGCTCTTCGAAGTGGGTTGTATAGTAATATTTCTGTGTATGCTAATGCACAGGAAAGGGAAAATCTCTCTTATATGTGAGATTAATAGCAAAACATGTGAGTATTCATCTATGAAATTGGTGTCCTGGTACAAAAAAAATAATGGGTGTTGTAAGAAAGAATAAATGTGGGTTTTCATCCCCATCAACCCACACCAAAAATCAATTGGTGGGAGCTTGGGTATTGAATTTAAGTGTTTGATGAAATTTCAATACATGGTTTTCTGACCTTGAACACTATTGTTTCATGTTGCGTGCTTAATGGGGATGGTGAAGCAGCTTTGGAATTTTTTTTTCTAAGGACAATATCGAGGAAGAGCAATTTCAATAGAAATCTAGTGAAATGGAGATCAGATAAATTTGTGGCATATAGGTAATGATGCACAAGATAAATACCAATCAGAGAGGTTCTGAAAACAATGCCATGAGATGGTGACATGTGGATGTCGAGAGACTCTAAAGACTCTAGCATGTTGCACAAGTATAGGGATATGAGGAAAAAAATCTGCATTTATGTCTTTAACTCTCTTCTAAAACCCTGACCCTTGGTAATGGTTTAATATCATCAATTTTTTTTCATATAGCTATGCCATCATTTCATTTTGCACAGATAGTTGTGTGGCTAGAATGACGGTTTGCATTGTACATTTTTTTAGATGCAAGAGTGCTACTGCTTATTAATTGTTGGGAATGACTATCTCCAGGGTGTAGTCAATTAGCTAATGATTCCATTGATAACAGGTTTGATTCAGACATCAATAGTGAACTGAATCCACTATTGAAAGAAGACAAAAATTTTCACATGGACTATTTATTTTTGTCTCCTTCCATTCAAACGGATACAATTTCGTTTTTATTGTTGAAGACGGATCTAGAGGATTTTTTGGTCCATATCATAATTATATGGGAAAAAAGATATGGTTTTATGTTTTTGAAGTTCTATTAGGAACTACCTATAAGGCCAAATTTGGTAACAATCAATTGAGTTTGAGTCAATGCCAGAAAAAACCCCTGCAATGATTCATGTAACAAGGGGCATTTTTGTAACATTCAGCAATGGTGTAAACTTAATATAGATATCCTTTCACTTCCAAGCAGTGATGAAAAGTTTGGTCAAGAGCTTTAGGGAGGGCGAAGGTTTCTTATTATTATAACATTATGAAGCTCAAGTGTAGGGCAATTAATAAGATTAATACAATTTAATTGTTTCAAACTATTTGATTGTGAGGACAGGTTGTCTATCATTGAATGGATTGGTTGTATTGGCTACATTATGTGATGAGAAAGGTGGTGTATATAAAGCATGGTTAAATATAAAAAAACCTTGAAATGTTGTCAACATGTTCAATAGACTAATAATTGGAGGTTGGGGGCTGATTAATGTTAAAATGAATCTATTCCCTAAAGCTCTTTTCATGTGGTTGCAACCTGCATGTGGAATTTGATTTTGGCCATCAAAAAGTTACTAGTATGCTTAGAGGAATTCCTTTTCCTAGTTGTATGCTTGGGAAAGTAAAGTATAGGATTGCAAAGTGCTAGAGCTTGGGGTGTTGTTTGAATTATTCATGCAAATTGATTATTGAACTACAACATTTATGCCCCTCATTAATTATAACTTGGTGTATTGGACCACCAAACCATCACATGGAATAGAGTGGAGAATGAATGGAGCCAAGATATCTTTAAAAGAACCTTGATCTATAATTTTTCCCTCAGGGAAGGCACCATCATAGTATTCTCCAATCATAATATGGATGTAGGTTTTTCTTTATAAAGGCATGCCACTTGAAGAATGAAAATGCCTAGTGGGTGCAGTGGCAACATGCTTACCTGACAATGCCAACAACTGAAGAGTTCATCTCAGACACCAATTTTACTGGTTTCTAGAGAATATAATCCCCAGTAGCAGGAGATATTTTATGCATTCTCCAACCACTATATTATATTGACAAGAGATTCCCATTTGCAGTACAATTACACCAAAGAAATCAATGCCAAAAAAATATGCCAATGACTACTTTTCATAACTAAAGGACACATTGTATTGAAGTCATTCATTTCTTACTATTTTGTGATCTATTTTTGCTATTTCACATTAATGGAATTCCTATACTACAATATGCATGCATTATGGTACCCATTTTCAATGATTATGCAACCACAGAAATTGGAGTTCAAATTCTCAATAGAATTTAATTAGTAAAGGGAAAACAGATGTAAACAATAATAATTAGCCTCGATAGTTAAATAAAGAAAAAATTATAATATTCAACATAGTAGAACAAGGTAGACTAGTATAAAATTTTTTTAGAATGATTTATATACATCCTTTAATATATACTCTATCTATATTACTCTTGGCCTCTAGGAAGCAATATAGGGTTCATGCCAAGCTTGTAACTAATGCATTCTCATTCACCTCCTTTTGCAAGCACCGTGACTTCCACATATGCATAGGAGACCTTGCCAATTTGACACTAAAAATATCTTGAAGGCATGACATCCTTTGAAGAAGACATTTGAATGGTTGTTTGTCTCTGCATCTATAAAGGATAAAAATGGTGACACTATAGACCTGGAGGTTGGGTTTAATATAAAACCACTACAAGTGATACTAGCATATGTTTCTGAGCATTTCTCTGAATCTAAGGGATCAACATTTGATTCTTGAAAGTTCACTAATCATTAAGTCTTTTCTCAACCTTAATCCTCAGAAACTATGTATGGAAAAGATCATGAGATTCGATTCCATCTTGAATTTCTATCTTGATGATTGCAAGAGGAAGGTGCTACCAATTTTGTTGCATTCAAGGAATTTAAGTTTCATACAATCTAAAACAATGTCAGTATCCTAGTGAAACAATAGTTTGGAAGTTTTGAATATCCACCTGTTAGAGTCGGTATGTTCATCCTTTCGTCAGAGATCATTTCTCTTGTTTCATTTCATTTTAGGTGTCCCATTTAGTTCATTCATCTGCATTCCGTTAGGGGCATGCCATTATCTGACGGAAGGGCCTTGTCATTCATTCCCCTCATGCCTTATCCTGCTGGCTCAAGTCTGTCCATAAAATCAATTTTAAACTCATTCATAGTCCTATTTTGGTATTTTGGTCAACAAAGAGTTTTTAGGGTTTTTCAGTCATTAGGTCTAGGGTTCAGTCTTCAAAATGTTTAATAATGCTAGCAGGCCAGAGGGAGGATCAGAATAAGTTTCCATCTCAATAAATTTCATCGTTATAATGATTGATTGTGACTTTTCTTCAAAACCCTGTTTTGAAGAAAATCGTCATTTTGTCCTTCGTAATAAATTACCATGTAATTCAAAAAAATTCAGCTGTGAAATTATTCGACATAGCCTTCGTCATCCTTTGTCGAATTTCCATGCCAGCTATCCCTGCAAAAAATAGACAAATTTTCATCATTCAAGTCAAAAATCAGAGGAAACAAGTAAAATAGAGTTCATTTCAAAATGAGAAAGTGCCAAAGTTCTGCAGAATTAGCACGTGGGTTATTCCAAATCAAAAATCAAATCCCATGTCATAAATATATTTTTGTGTCTTCATATATCATTTCCATATTAAGAGTTATCAAAGAAACAAAGACAGATCACAGAGGAGGCAAAAAAGTGTTGAAGGCCGAAATTTTGCTGAAGTTCAAGTGCATGGCGAACTGGGCGTTGGGCGTGACGCACATAGCGTGCATGCCCCATAGAGCCACTTTGTGCAGTGTAAAAATTACACTGGCGCAGCGCATACAGCCCACATAGTGCATTGGGCTAACTGCGCGGCGTACAGGCCCAAAACCAAATTTGTGTTGCCAGCTCTCACTCAAACTGCAAAATCAATCCGGCTTTTATGTTTTAAGTAAGTTTGTGAATCTTTGAATTGTTGTTAGCCAGTGTTTGGGTTTGTTTGGAAAGGGAATATGAGAATTTTAATGTCAAGTTATAAACCCTATTCACTTGTTAGAAATTGTTTCTTTAGGGTTTTATAATTGGTGTTTTAAAGTGATTATGGTGCCAAAATTTTTCATTCCCTATTTTGTTCATTTTCCCCCCTCTCACTATAATCCTATCATCACTGTTAATCCTCTATTCCCTTATACTCCAAACACTCATATCCTTTCGTACCCTATTTCTCCATTCCAAGTCATTTCATTTCACCTTCATTCCCTCTTTTCATCTCACTTGTTGAAAATCCCCAAACCCCAGCTTTCCCAAAAAATCAAGTGATTGTCCCTTATCCCTACTTTATCAAATCTCACTTGATTAAACCCCACTATCCTTACCTCCCTATTTCCCACAGTCCCTCATTTGACATATTTGGCAATCCAATCAAAGACACCAAAATTCTCCTACAAGACAACACAGACCTTGCAAATTCTCATGGAGACAGATACCAAAACATCCTATGAGCAGGAGATTTGGCTTGAGAGATTCAAAATTCATCTTGAGAAGATATTGGTGAAGGAAAATAGGGACAAAGACATTCTCAGGCACATGAAGAACCACTATTGGGCCCGCACACATGTTTGCAAAGCGAAGATGAAGATTCTGATAGCGAGGCTAAGGAGGGCACTGAAACGTCAGAAAAGGCCTGATCCACTTAAAATCTTGGTCGAAGCTTATTTGGCTGAGCATGACACGTGATGGGGGACCTTCAATCCAAATTTTAGCAAATTTGGAGTAAATTGTTTCATTTTTTCATTTTGGTCGCAAAACAGGTTTTTCTGCCTGACGCGTTGTGCCACTCGACGCACGCTTATTCTTGGAACATCTTCTGGAGGAAAAATTGATATTTTTGGGTTTTTTATGGTAAATTATGCATTCTCAGGAATGGCTGAGATATTTCATCAAGTTTTGGGTGGTTTAAAGGGTCAAAAACACCTTGAAAATGGCCTTTTTGCCACCTTTTGCACTAGCATGAACCAGTCTTGGGAGATTGCAGTTTTGGAGGAGAAAATGACATCCAAATCCAAAAATTCCACTTAGGTTGGATAGTAGACAGATAGGTCTTTCCAACGAGCTATCATGAGCTCAATTTGGACTTTTGGAAACTCCTCAGAATCATCTCCAAAGTGGCGCGACACATTGAGTTTTTTGGTGCGGCGCATAGAGAAATTTGGCCCCATTTTCACTGTTCAGCTCAGAAATTCACCCAGTTTTGACTAATTTCACTTTTGATGTAAGTCTTGATCTACCTTGATGTAATTTTATGACTATGATGTAATTTTGGCACATATTTACTTGTTCTAGAGGATTCATTCACTAAAAAGTGAAATTTAAATGAATGAATCAGTTTCCTTCCATATAGAGGCAAGTTGTTTGATTGCCTAGATTTCATTTCCTTGTTTAGAATTGGTTGAAACAGCTCCTAGAAGGATGAGCTCGACCCCTAGAGGCATGGGAAGGGGTTAGAATTGTCTATATATTATATTTTTTGAGACATTTTCAGGGTTGGACTCTTGGGAAAAGTTGGGCACCTCATTGTATATTCATTTCAGCTTTTTGGCAAAGGAAAGACTAGAGTTTTGCAGCACTTGTTGAGATCCTTGTGGCCCTGAGTATTGATGATGTTTTTCTCCATGTATCTGTAAGTTTCATTAATTTTATATGTAGTCCATTTCCCTTATCTTTGCTTCCGAATTAAACAAATGAGTAACTAAGGTAGAATTCATTAGTTTTCTAGTGCTCTGCCTTAAACTTTTGTTTAGTTTTATATGTTTTCTTTCATTTGGAGAGGATCCTTGAGATCTCCTTCCCTCTTCAGCTCCTCAGTGGTCTAAGCCATCCATCCTTTCATTTCAAAGCATCAAAACCATTCCTTATCCTGCCCCAATTAGAACTCTGCGAAAACGGGGCCTCATCCCCAAGCCCAAAACTGCCTTTTCCTTTTTCCAACAAAAAACCCCTAAAAATCATTCCAAACTCCTTGATCCATATACGTAGCCTAAAATTAGCACTCATTTTAGTCATCTCAAGCCCTAATGATACATTTTTCTTGAGATTGACCCGGAGAGAGCCCTCCCCTATTCTGGTAGGGCTAGCTACCAGACTGAGCGTGGTTTGGTGTTACCCTGAATCCCGCCTTCCTTTAGCCTAAGGTGGATTTGGGAAATAACATAGTGGCGACCATACTGGGGAAGAAAATGGTTTTCGTGTTGGTGTTATTTGTTTTATAAGATACAGATAGAGCCTGAAGTTATGCCAGGTAGCCTTCGAAACGCTTTTTCTTTGCATTAGCGGAAGTAGATAAACGCTGCTTCAGTCAATCTCTGGTCTAGCTTGTGAACATGACACTTGACTTGTAGATTGTCTTACCCCAGTACATGTATCAAGTTAGATCTGATGGTTGATGGTGGACAACGATCAGACATAAGAAGGCTGAAATCATTCACCTGGTGACTCCAACTCAATGTAGAGACTCCACTGGAGGACTAACTCTTTATCTGAAAAAATGGAAGGATATTACACAAAGTTCAGGTATCCAAAGTGGAATGGTATTCAGGATCTAGTCTGCTTTCTTGTAAATTACTTCTTTGCTGTTCTTGAAGCTGTCCTGAAGGTTTTTCATAATTTGTTGTATGGTAAAGGTGATCAAAATATTCACTCGACCTATTCAAAAGGTGTAAATACTGAGTTTCCCTTTGATCCTAGCCTCCTTAATTTTCCCACAACTTATGTTGACTCTCTTCAGAGTGATGAGCCCAAAGAAAACAAAATTGGTCCTGTAGCTCTTGTATATACTCCTACAGCTTTGATAGTCCCAGATAGGTATAAACCTCTCGTTTTACCTTCTGTTCTTCATGCTTTCCCTAAAAATTATGACCTATATCTACCAATATTTGACGGTGAATGTAACAATGTCAACACTGAGAAACATGTGCAGAATGTTGAGACTTTTCTAGATCTTTTTGAAGTTGATGACGAAGATGTTAGTATTAGGCTTTTTGCTCTTTCTTTGCAAGGCAAAGTCAAGAGTTGGTTCAAAGCCCTGCCTAATGCGAGCATCTCAGATTTCCAGCAGTTCGTCAAAGTTTTCCTCGACAGGTGGGTGGTCAGACAGAACCTTTTCTTGATTATAAAAGAATATAACCAGCTAAAAAGACTGCTAGGGGAGACAGTACAACAATTTTCTACGAGATTTAACCAAGTATATTTTTCGATGCCAGCTGATATAAGACCTTCTCCTAGATCTGCTCTCTTGCACTACCTAGGTGCCTTTGATCCGGAAATGGAGTTTCAATTGAGAGAAAGGAATATTGCAACACTTGTAGAGATATAGAACAATGCAGTTAATGTAGAGGCTCATTTTCTGATCCGAAGGGCAAGGTTGAAGGAAGAAGAGATGAAAAACATAGATCCAGAGAAATCAACATCTCTAGAGGTAAAGCTTGACATGTTGGTAAGTGCAGTAGAAGAGATGATGCAAAAAATCACCACAAGGAATGAGTATAATGTTCAAGCCCATGGCTCGTTGATTGAAGAAGAACAAGTCACTGATCCAAAACATTTTGTTTCTTATTGCAGTTGTCATAGTGATTGTTTTATATATCATTTTCAAGAAGAGAGAACTATTGATATGACATGTATGCTTGATGATGTGTTGTATACTGATGATTTTCCTCAATTTGATCAGTATGATGATGATTATGTTCTCCAAACAGAAGCTAACCTTGCAGACAAATCAACAGCTAGTTTGTGGAAAGAGGAAGTTCACTTTCAGCAGCTCGAGTACAATGATCAATCGATACATATCAGCTATGACAATGATGAGGAAAGTGCAGCAAATTTTGAAGTAAGTGAAGGATATTTGCCCTTTTTTTTATTCGATTCAGTTAATCAGAGATAACTTCCATGCAATCAGAAATCAGCTGCCAACAAGCCTTGATCTGGACCATCTTGAGGGCAATGAAAACCTTGTTCAAGACTTCTCCTATTCAGATTTGCAATCCCCGAAAGCCATTGATTGTCAAATTGCAAAGGAAGACATGGAAGCTGGCACATATGATCAAATGATACAAGATGACTTTGTACCATTCTGTTTTGAATCATTTCCGTTTTTGAGAGAAAAATTGCATAGTAAATCTTCAAATGACCAGCCTATAGGAAATCAACAATCTCTCAGTTTTAATGTGGAGGATGAGACATATAGCGGAATTATTGAGCAAGTTGTTGATGAGAAATCCTCCCTTGAAATGACTGATGAAATCATTTTGGATACAAAATGTTTGGTCTCAATCTAGTCTCCTAAATTGAGCTCATTTAATTGTCAACCAGGGTTGGTAAACTGCTGAAGTGAAGTGTACTGTATGTACCTAGGTGTTTGTTTCTTAATGCATTGTGTGTAGTATTTTATGATGTTTTTGGTCTTTTGTGATGATTTCTGATGTTTTTGATCTTTTGGTGGTTTTATGTTCACAAGGAAAATGACTAGAAAGCTAATGGAAGGAAGCTAATGATTAAAAATAGGGTGAAACCTAATTGGTTGATGTCAAATGGTAAATGCAAATGCAATACTAAAAACAGAATTAAATCTAAACTATGAATAAACAAAAGCAAAGCTTGATAATGACTTTTAAGCAAATGATTCAAAACATAAACTAAACTTGTCAAATTCTTTCATCAAAGGCATTTGAGAGAGAGCTTGAAACATGGTCACTAAGTATGCAAATCTTCCTAACTAAACAGTTTAAACAACTAACTTATAATGATGCAACATTTTATCTTTGATTAGAGATTTGTTGAAGTATGTTTGGAGTAAAACATTGATACCATCATAAGATCTTCTACTCTAAATCTAATTCCTAACTCTATCCTGCAACTCAGTTTTATAGCACTACACTTCACTCAAAGGTTATAGATTTTTGAAATAGTCTATTGAGGAAAATGTTTGTTTGTAAGATGATAAGGAAGTTGCAGAAGTACTTCAGGCCTTAAAATGATATGGTCTTCTGTTCATATGGTTATGAATCAATTATGGATTTTAGAACAAGAAGAGATTTGTGAATAATGAAGGCTGTTTTGTTAAATTTAACAACTGAAGTAATCTAGTATGTAGTGAATGACAACTGAATATGGAGTGCAAATGCAATGAGTTGAACTACAACCAAACCTAAAATGTCACTAGCCTAAAACAGTGTTAAACTACAAGTCATTATCAAACTTAAATCAAAACAACTGAACATGAGTTAAGTGCAATTAAACTCCGGAGCATCCTAACTAAGCTATCATGCATTATTCTATGGAATTATACAGTCTGTTTGTCCATCATGATTGGTATTTTGGAAGAGTTCCTTCTTTTGGAAGATTTTTTAGAACAATCCTGACTGTGTAATTGAGTGCAAATGCAAACATAAAGACTGAAAGCAATGAACAACTAAGATATCATAGCCATCTCCTACCCATCATTATGATATTTTTGACAAGCGTTTAAGAGCAAGAACAACTATGGTACTTAGTGAAAACACACAACTAAAACGTTCAAGATGACAATCATGCTTAAGACAGTATAAAGATTTCTTGGAAGAGTTTCTTCTTGTGGAAGAGTGCTTATCATAAGTATAACTGTGATGGTGAATAAAAGAGACTACAATTAAATCCTACAATACTATATCCATTTCCCATTCATCATTATAATCTTTTGGAAGAGTTTTTAGAATGAGTATAACCACAATAGCTAATGAAAACAATTACTAATTCAAATTCAAAAACGTAAAGGCAGCTAGAATACTTATCTAAATTACGCAAATAAATCCGTGCAAGAGGCAGGGGCCCTCTACCACCTGACGGAATCTAACTCCAAATCAAATCAACGCTTTCAAAACAACACTGTATGCTTCATTAAAAGTGAAATAACTTGAACAGAGCACTCTGCGTCTTCAGAAATGTAGCACAGAATCTAAGCAAAATCTAGAACAAAATCTAGCCTAGCTCTCGGTTTCCCAAGTGTTTATATAAAAAATGTAAATAACAAGACTTGCAACAATTTCAGGAACATTGTCTTTCCTTATCGGAATCACATTAGGACTCTTGAAGTGGCTTCGTAACAAGGAAATGGACATCTGGACTAAGACAGTCCTATTAGAAGTCTGTCTTCTTAAATGTGTTCCCACATACCAAAGCCATACAGAATTCGTTTCTTCCTTCATGGTGAGCAACGAACCATGTAGACATGACGTGGAATATGCCCATATGCGGTTTTCTTGAGAGGCCACCTGGAACATACCCAAATGTGAAGACAGCTGCAGAATCGCCGGTTAGCTATGGAATGTCTGCATGCTGCAGCTAGTTCCGGTCAAAATGCTTTACAATGGAAAAAATCACAAAACTTAGCAAGTCAGTCATGTAAATCATTCTAAAAGTAATTTTAACTAAATTCATTGATCAATTGGGTCTAGGATAGCAATGGACAAAGGAAAATGAGGTAAAGTAAGATGAAATAAAGCACAATTTTGAGGCTCAACATACCCCCACTGCTGTCTCCTTACATGTCCTCATGCAAATTATCCTATGAACTCAGAGGCTTCTGCAAGAACATCTAATCCTCTCCTTCTCCTTTGTCTGGAAGCTAAATATCTTCTGGGTTTTCTGATAACAAGTTTGAACCTTAGGTTGGTAAGTGCCCTAATTAGCTTTTTGTTCCTCTTCTTCAACTTGTCATTGGTCTTTTCCACTTTGTCTATATGTAGGGATAAGGTTGAGTTCATATTAGTTTTGAGCTTGACTTGATCCTTGAGAATTTCATTCTCATTTTTGATGTGTCTATTAAGTATTTCCAACTCATACCTATCCCTTCTTAATACATATATTTCAGACAGTGGAGGACTAGGGGTTCTCTCCTTACTTTCTGAAGCTCTCCTTTCCAAAGTTTCCACATAGTCATAAATTTCTTGTTGAGCAGGGTCAATTTCAGGGGTTCCTTCATTAAAATCCTCTTCAACATCTTCTTCAATGGATGTTTCCTCATATTCTATATTAATCACCCCTGTTTGTTTGATTTGAGTTTTCCTTAGTTTCCCCTTTAGTCTGTGGCTTCTTCTAAGCTGAGAAGATCCTTCTCCTTTCTCCATGGCAGATTTCCTGATTACTTTTTCTTTCTTAAGTTGTCTCTTGATTTGAGTCAACTTCTCTGAGATGATTTCCTCACTACTTTCTTGGACTGTTTTTTCAATTTCAACTTTTGAAGCTCTCCATTTTCTACTTCTCCTTGTAGGCTGTGGTTCCGGTGAGGGTTCTTTTGGCTCTTCAAAATGATTTCTTATCAAGAAATTGTCCCATGTATCATTTTTTTTGGTTAAATGATGTTCAATCAAAATTTTAACCAAACCATGATGATATAAAGTTGTCTCTAAAAATTGAACCCTTCTTTGAACACAGGAAGCCATCTTTTTCAAGCTTTGAAGCAAGAAATAGGGTAGGTTTAAGTCTTCCCCCAGAAAATGCATTATCAGTCTAATGTGGTAGACATAAAATGCACCATATCTACCCTCATATGTAATAAATTTTTGCAGAAGAAGTAGTATGTTTCTCCATTTATTTTTCAATGCAGAACTTGGAATTCCTTTCTTAAATACAGTGACATCCATACCTGGTGATTTTAGAATTTGCTTCCAGGATTCATTGTGGAATTCTTTGTTTTTGAACCATCTCTCTCCATTTCTAAGCAACCCTGTAGCTTCTGCAATGAAAACTTCAGTGACAGTAAATTTGACATCTCCCACTTCAACTTCAGTTCCTTGAAATGATCTTGCAAATGTTTTAGTGACTTCTTTGTGGAAGCCATTAAGTTTCTCCAAAAATTGAAGCCATCCTATCTGTTGCAACATTTCTTTGCATTGAGGGTAGCCTTCTAAGTATTTTGAACCCACTGGTTCAGTTCTTACAATGAAACCCATAATTGCTTCTTCAATGTTCATATTAACACTCTTCTACCCACAGAAACAATAACTTTCACCTTCGAATTGAAATGGCTTCAAGTTCTTAATGAAAATGGCTTCAACTTCGGAATGATATACCTCTGATTGACAGTGACAATAGCTTCAAACTTCGGAATGATATACCTCTAGTTGACAGTGACAACAACTTCAGACTTCGAGCTAATATGCCTCTGGTTGAAAATGAAAATGGCTTCAAATTTCCCACACTACTATACCTCTGTCTCTCGGTGGAAAATAGCTTCAAATTCCCATACTGCTATATCTCTGTCTCTTGGTAACAAATGGCTTCAAACTCTTCAATGCTATACCTCTGTCTCCCGGAGACAAATGACTTCAAATTCTTCTCTGCTATACCTCTGTCTCCTGGTGACAAATAACTTCAAATTCTTCACTCCTATACCTCTGCGTTTACCCTTTTGCTCTGCTCTCGGTGGTAAGGATATCTCTATTTGCGGAATGAAATTCCGGCTACAGAATGGAGTGATGGAAGTAGTCACGGAATGAGGTAATGGAGTGAGGTGGAGGAAACGAATTAATGATTGAAAAGACGGCGAATATTTTTACAACGGAAAAGAGAATCATCATTGAATGATTTGGTTAAGTGACGTGAAGAATTCAAACATCTCGGCCATTTTAACCGCTTAAATGATGTCGGATATGGAATTTGAAATGAGAGATTTTAATCCAAAGTTTGTGGAGGGTTTATTGGTCTTGATCAATAAAAATAATTAAAACAACCTTTTCGAACAATTCATAACTAAAACTATGCTAAACTTTCTGAAATGCCATTATAATCTAAACTTGTTACCTCTGCTTTTCATTTGATTTTTGTAGTCTTTGTCTTCTTTGTTCACCTTTGGAAGAGTCTTCATAATCCTTCTTGATGCTTTTTATTCATGGATACACTGGATCATTTTGTTGCAATTCTAATGTCTGTTGGTTAATGCCTTCAGGATTTGTAGCTGCGTAATGTATGGCTAGCTGCGGAAAGGCTGAACAGCTGCAGAATGTCTGTTAAGCTGCAGAATGTACCTGTAGATCATTTTGATCATGGAATGGAGTGGTTTGGGAATATAGGTGAAATGTTATATGGTATGAATGAAGATGGATGATGAGACATGATATGTATGAAGTGGATGATGAAATGGAATGGATTCAATTTATGAAATGGAGTGAAAGAACATAATAACTGCCCTGCAATCCATGACATGTTTTATTTATTTACAGCAAGACATCAGACTTTAAATCTTGACATGAAAATGAGATGGATGGAATATGGAATGAGATGAATGAAACATGGAATGAAGTAGAATATGAATGAATGAATGAAATGGAGTATGGATGGATAGGTGAGTGAAGTGAAATGAAATGAGATGGATCATAAGCACTATGGATCTAAACTTATGATTTTGTAACAGCTGCTTGTAAAAACAAAATGGAAAAGTTAGAGTGTCAGAGAGACTCTGATTTTCACCCTATCTTTTCTGTATAAACATGCCAATCAATGATTGGTTTTCATGTTTATACCTTTATTTATCTATTTATTTATTTTATTTATTTATTATTATTATTATTATTATTTTTAAAAAGAAATACTTCAGAAAATTTAATCAAGTTGATGAAGAAGAAGAATTCTTCTTCATTAACTTCACATCACTGCATTCCTAGAACTTCTTGACAAATTCTTCTCTTGAGAGTGGTTTGTGATACAGCTTCAATCTATGACCATTCACAAGAAAAGTGACCTCTTCTTCATCTATAGTTCTGATTTTTACTGCCCCATTATAAAAAATTTCAACAATTTCATATGGCCCAAGCCAATGTGTCTGAAATTTACCTTGAAAATCCTTGAATTTTGAATCAAACAACAGAGCCCAGTCACCCTCTTTGAATTTCTTCTCTTTGATGTACTTGTCATGCCATCTAGCCCTTTGCTGTTGGACTAGACTTGTTTTCTAAACTGCATCTTGTATGATCTCATCCAATTCATTAATTTGCTCCAGTCTATGCTTTTGTGCCTCTGTTAAATCAAGTCCTAGTTGAACTGCCATTTTGAAAGTTTGAATCTGGAACTCTATGGGAAACAAAACTTGCTTTCCATAAACAAGCTCATAAGGAGTATGGCCTGTTGTGTTTCTCCATGTAGTTCTATAGGCCCACAAGGCTTCAGGAAGCCTATCTACCCAATCTCTTCTATGTAAATGAACAGTATTTGTTAGGATTCCTTCAATGATCTTATTAGTAGATTCCACTTGACCATTTGCTTGTGGATGATAAGGAGTAGATTTTCTATGTCTGATTTTGTACTTCTCCATCATTTTCTCCACTAGCCTTGATGTAAATTGAGCTCCTTGATCTGTAACAATTTCCCTTCGGACACCAAAACGAGTAAAAATATCCTCAAAAAGAAAAGTAACTACAGATGATTCATTAGCAATAAGTAATGGTTTAGCTTCTACCCATTTAGTAACATAATCAGTGCAAACTAATATATATTTTTTTTGTCTTGATGGAGGACTAATAGGTCCTACAAAATCCAAAGCCCATTTTTCAAAAGGTTCAATGTGTACCTGAGGTTGTAATGGCATCTCACCTGAAGGAGAAGGTTTCCCTACCCTTTGGGAACTGTCACACCTTTTGACATATTCTTTAGCATCTTTAAACAAGGATGGCCAATAATATCCTAAATTAAGGATCTTATAGGCTGTCCTCTTATCTGCAAAGTGTCTGCCACAAGGTTCATCATGACATGCCTTGAGAATCTCAAGCATCTCATCTTCACGAACACACCTTCTAATGATCAAATCTGGACCTGTCTTGTACAACTCATTAGCAACCCATGAATATTTTGCACTGTCACAAATGATTTTTCTTTTATCCCTTGCATTCATTATTGAAGGAAATTTTCCTGAAACTAAATAATTAGCAATATCAGCAAACCATGGAGTTTGAGTAGAAATTGCAAAAAGATATTCATCAGGAAATTGATCTTCAATAGGAGTGTCATCTTTGATATTTTGGAGTCTAGATAGGAAATCAGCTACTGTGTTTTGTTTTCCAGGCCTATCTAGAATGGTAATGTTAAATTCTTGTAAGAGCAATAACCATCTTATAACTCTGCCATTAGTAATTGATTTGTTCATTAAGTATCTAATTGCAGAATGATCAGTGTGAACAAAAGTTTCATAGCTTGTTATATAGTGTCTAAATTTGTTTATGGCATGAACAATAGCTAAAAACTCTTTTTCAGTTACAGTATAGTTTAACTCTGCAGGAGTCAAATTTTTACTGGTATAATAGATGGCATAGGGAATCAAATCTTTCTGCCCCAATACTGCTCCTAGAGCTGTATCGGAAGCATCTGTCGAGATATGAAAAGGTAACTTCCAGTTAGGTCCCTTTAATATAGGTGCTTCAGAAATTTTGGTTTTCAGGGTTTCAAAAGCTAACTGGCAATCAGAAGTCCATTTGAATTCACAATCTTTGGTGAGTAATTTTAAGAGTGGAGATGCTATCTTGGTAAAGTTTTCTATAAATATCTGATAGTAACCTGTAAATCCTAGAAAACTTCTAACATCTCTTTGACAACTTGGAATGGATAGGTTAGAAATGACTTCAACTTTTGCCTCATCAACTCTAATCCCATCCCCTGAAATGTGGTGCCCTAAAACAATACCTTCAGTAAACATCATAAAAAAATTTTCATGACTAAGTGAAAGGTTTGCTTCTTGACATATTTTTAAGACTTTTTCCAAGTTTTCTAAAGCCTCTTCAAATGTATTCCCATAAACTGTGAAATCATCCCTGTACACCTCTACACAGTCATGTATTAGATCCGAAAAAATTCCTAATACTGCCCTTTGGAATGTTGCAGGTGCATTGCATAATCCAAATGGCAATACTCGGTAGGCATAGGTACCCCAAGGACAGGTGAATGTGGTTTTGTCTTGGTCTTCAAGTGCTACTTGGATTTGATTGTAACCACTAAACCCATCTAGGAATGAAAAGTACTTTCTGCCAGCTAATGTATCTAATACTTGATCTATGAAAGGTAAGGGAAAATGGTCTTTGAGAGTAGCTTTATTCAGTTCTCGGTAGTCAACACACACCCTCCATTTTCCATTTTTCTTTGGCACAATTACCAAAGGAGAAACCCACTGACTATCTGAAATAGGATAGATGAAATTAACATTTAACAATTTTTGCAATTCCTCTTTAACAATTTCCTTAAGATTTGGATTCATCCGTCTTTGAGGTTGTCTGATTGGTTTGCAATTTGCCTCTATATAGATGTGATGAGTACAAGTCTTGGGGCTTATCCCTTTCATGTCAGTGTATTCCCATGCATATGCAGAAGAATGTCTCTGTAATACTTTGACTAACTCTTCTTGTTGAGATTTTCTAGGTTCTTGTTTATGTTCAAAGTTTTGCCTGGAAAAATTTCACTTGTAGAGCTGCCAAATTTGTCCATAGAATGAAGAGACATCTGCCTAGATGACAAAAATTCAATATTGGATCCCTCCTAAAATGATTCATGTTTGTGTTCTGGAGAGGATTCAAAGTTTTCTAGAGTATTCGGAATTTGATTATCTTCACTAATTTCTGAAATTGTGAAGAGTGGTTGTAAATCTTCTTCATCCTCTATCCATTGAGTGTCATCTAGATCTGTAATTCTCCTAGCTGGAGGATATAAAGTGAATTTCTTAGTTGAAATACCATCAGAAATATACATATCACCGGACCTACAACTAATAAAAGCATCAGCTGTAGCCAACCAAGGTCTTCCTAATATAACAGGATGGCCTCCTAGATTATTCTTAGGAGTTAGGATCATGAAATCCACAAGGTACTCCCAAGAGTCTAGGGACACTGGAATATCTTCTATTACCCCATCTGGTCTGATCACAGATCTATCTGCTAATTGTAATAGTGTGGGTGTAAAGAGAAGATTAGGAAGTTTCAGTTTGTCCATGATTTGTTTACTCATGATATTTATTGCTGCTCCTAAGTCAATGAGTGTGTTTTGAATTTCAATTCCGTTGATGTGAATTTTGACAATTGGATTTCCTGGGTCAAGGTACTTTGGAATAGTAATCTTGCCCATCATAATGTCTGCTATTTGTCCTACCAGTTGAATTTTCTTGGTTTCTCTTATTCTTTTTCTTGTTGTCTTTATACTCAACTCCTTTATTGTTTTGGCTAAAATTGGGATTTCCTTGATGGCTTGCAATAATGGAATTTTAATGCAAACATTTCTCAGCTCATCTAAGAAATCATAATTAGGCACCATGATTTATTTTTCTACACCTCTATCAATTTTTAATCTTTCCGGAAAGGGAGGTATAGAAGTAGATGTGGATGGTTGCTCTAATACAGGAGTTGGATTTATTGGATCTTTTTGTTTTAGTTTTTCAATGTGTGGGTCTTGAAAGAATGTGTCTTCCTCAAGACTTTTATTCACCCGTAGGGAATCTTCCTCAGAATTATCTTGTTCTTGTATGATCACAGAAGGTTTCCTCTTTTCAAGTATTCTTCCAGACCTCAGTTGAACATCACTAAGGTCTAAAGGAGTGATTAAATAAGTTGGAAATTGTTGGCCTTCTATCATGTATGTATTATGAGGGTTCTTATTATTGGGGTTTGGTATGGGTTGAGCAGGCAATTGATTTGATTTTTGAGGGAATGGTAATGAAAGTGGTTGATTTTGATGTGGTTGATTTTGATGATGTTGTTGAGAATTTTGTTGAAAATTTTGTTGAAGATTTTGAGGAAAATTTTGTTGAGGATTTTGAGGATAAAAATGTGGATATGGTGGATAGGATGGTGGATACTGATAGTATGGAGAGTGTCTTCCATAGGGACTTTGTGTTCCTTGTACCCAAGATTGAGATTGATTTTGAAATTGGGGCCAAGGTTGCTGCCAAGAATTCCAAGGTGGAGGTTGATTATACATTTGATCATGGAATCCTTGTGTCTGAGGTCCCTGCCAAGGTCTTCTAGATACAAAATTGAGAGACTCTGTGGAATCTGTAGGAGTTTCCTCCTGAAAGACAGCCTTGAGACCAGGAAGAGAAGAACAATTCTTGGTCTCATGTTTCTCAGAACAAATGACACAGGTTTCTACAAATTTTACATCCAAAGGACACTCTCTCAAGGCATGTTTCTTTCTACATTTGGGATAAAAGATTGCCAAGGCATCAGATTCAGCCTTTTGCTTGTTTTGTATCTTAAGGGTGTCTATTTGTTCACTAAGACTCCCTAAGATGTCAGATTTAAAATCATCAAGCATGTGACATATTTCTGATCTACTTACTGTCCCAAAACAGACTTACTTGCCCTTGCAAGAGCAGGATCTCTTGGACCTTTGACAATTTTAGATTTCCCTCTTGAAAGGTTGATACATAACTCAGATATTTCAGGTAATGTGAGTTGTGATATATCCCCTTTTCCCATCATGTTAAGGATATCCAACCATTCATCCCTAATTGTTTTCAAAAAAAGAGCTTTTAAGGTGTCTTGATCTAGGTTTTCCATTTTTTCTCTTTTGATATTGTAATTAAATCTCTCCAATAAATCTTCCAAATTTTCATCTTCTTTTTGTAACATCTTGAACACTTCTTCCTTATGATTAACCGGCATACAATAATCCAAATATATCTCTAGAAATGCTTGTTTCATGTCTTCCCATGTTCTAATAGAACTGCTGATCAGACTCATAAACCACTTCAATGCTGCTCCCTTCAAATTTGAAGGAAATAATTTCAATTTTTGAGCATCTTGTAAGTAGTCATAAGTTCTACAAAGCACTTCAAATTCGAATAAGAAGGTTTCAGAATCTTCAGTTTTAAGTCCATAGAAGTTTGGAAGGACAGAGGGTGAAATATTTTTCATGGTTGTATTGGTTTCTTCATCAATTATAGGGAACCCAAAAGAGATTCCTATTCTACCTCTTCCTCCATCTGCACCTCTACCTCCTTATCCTCTACCTCTACCTCTACCTCTAAATAGTGTGTGTTCTCCATTAAAAACTCCTCCTCCTCCTTCTTCTGCCATGGTTGACTCTCTTGTGGAAGTGGAAAGGTTTGTGTCCCTAACAGGAGTTTTTAGATCTTCTTCTATGGCAGGTTTAGTGGATGAAGTGGAAGGTTTCTCTAATGGGATAGTTGACCTTAGATCTTCTAGAAGTCCAGGATCAGGAGAGGATGGAATATGGGTTTGAGTTGAAGGTGTACTAGCTCTAGATCTAGATGAAACAAGTGGTGTTCTAGAAATCAAACTTCTGCCTCTGCTGCTTATGAGTCTTCCCCTTGAATCTCTCTCCCTATGCATATAATTGTTTTTGGATGCTAAGAAACAAAGGTTACCTAGTTTTCACTTCCCCGGCAATGGCGCCAAAATGTTTGGTCTCAATCTAGTCTCCTAAATTGAGCTCATTTAATTGTCTACTAGGGTTGGTAAACTGCTGAAGTGAAGTGTACTGTATGTACCTAGGTGTTTGTTTCTTAATGCGTTGTGTGTAGTATTTTATGATGTTTTTGGTCTTTTGTGATGATTTCTGATGTTTTTGATCTTTTGGTGGTTTTATGTTCACAAGGAAAATGACTAGAAAGCTAATTGAAGGAAGCTAATGATTAAAAACAGGGTGAAACCTAATTGGTTGATGTAAAATGGTAAATGCAAATGCAATACTAAAAACAGAATTAAATCTAAACTTATGAATAAGCAAAAGCAAAGCTTGATAATGACTTTTAAGCAAATGATTCAAAACACAAACTAAACTTGTCAAATTCTTTCATCAAAGGCATTTGAGAGAGAGCTTGAAACATGGTCACTAAGTATGCAAATCTTCTTAACTAAACAGTTTAAACAACTAACTTATAATGATGCAACATTTTATCCTTGATTAGAGATTTGTTGAAGTATGTTTGGAGTAAAACATTGATACCATCATAAGATCTTCTACTCTAAATCCAATTCCTAACTCTATTCTGCAACTCAGTTTTATAGCACTACACTTCACTCAAAGGTTATAGATTTTTGAAATAGTCTATTGAGGAAAATGTTTGTTTGTAAGATGATAAGGAAGTTGCAGAAGTACTTCAGGCCTTAAAATGATATTGTCTTTTGTTCATATGGTTATGAATCAATTATGGATTTTAGAACAAGAAGAGATTTGTGAATAATGAAGGTTGTTTTGTTAAATTTAACAACTGAAGTAATCTAGTATGCAGTGAATGAAAACTGAATATGGAGTGCAAATGCAATGAGTTGAACTACAACCAAACCTAAAATGTCACTAGCCTAAAACAGTGTTAAACTACAAGTCATTATCGAACTTAAAGAAAAACAACTGAACATGAGTTAAGTGCAATTAAACTCCGGAGCATCCTAACTAAGCTATCATGCATTATTCTATGGAATTATACAGTCTGTTTGTCCATCATGATTGGTATTTTGGAAGAGTTCCTTCTTTTGGAAGAGTTTTTAGAACAATCCTGACTGTGTAATTGAGTGCAAATGAAAACATAAAGACTGAAAGCAATGAACAACTAAGATATCATAGCCATCTCCTACCCATCATTATGATATTTTTGACAAGTGTTTAAGAGCAAGAAAAACTATGGTACTTAGTGAAAACACACAACTAAAACGTTCAAGATCACAATCATGCTTAAGACAGTATAAAGATTTCTTGGAAGAGTTTCTTCTTGTGGAAGAGTGCTTATCATAAGTATAACTGTGATGGTGAATAAAAGAGACTATAATTAAATCCTACAATACTATAGCCATTTCCCATTCATCATTATAATCTTTTGGAAGAGATTCTTCTTTTGGAAGAGTTTTTAGAATGAGTATAACCACAGTAGCTAATGAAAACAATTACTAATTCAAATTCAAAAACGTAAAGGCAGCTAGAATACTTATCTAAATTATGCAAATAAATCCGTGCAAGAGGCAGGGGCCCTCTACCACCTGACGGAATCTAACTCCAAATCAAATCAACGCTTTCAAAACAACACTGTCTGCTTCATTAAAGGTGAAATAACTTGAACATAGCACTCTGCGTCTTCAGAAATGTAGCACATAATCTAAGCAAAATCTAGAACAAAATCTAGCCTAGCTCTCGGTTTCCCAAGTGTTTATATAACAAATGTAAATAACAAGACTTGCAACAATTTCAGGAACATTGTCTTTCCTTATCGGAATCACATTAGGACTCTTGAAGTGGTTGCGTAACAAGGAAATGGACATCTGGACTAAGACAGTCCTATTAGAAGTCTGTCTTCTTAAATGTGTTCCCACGTACCAAAACCATACACAGAATTCGTTTCTTCCTTCATGGTGAGCAACGAACCATGTAGACATGACATGGAATATGCCCATATGCGGTTTTTCTTGAGAGGCCACCTGGAACATACTCAAACGTGAAGACAGCTGCAGAATCGCCGGTTAGCTACGGAATGTCTGCATTCTGCAGCTAGTTTCGGTCAAAATGCTTTACAATGGCAAAAATCACAAAACTTAGCAAGTCAGTCATGTAAATCATTCTAAAAGTAATTTTAACTAAATTCATTGATCAATTGGGTCTAGGATAGCAATGGACAAAGGAAAATGAGGTAAAGTAAGATGAAAGAAAGCACAATTTTGAGGCTCAACACAAAACCCTCCCTATCACCAGATTTGCAGCCACCAAATGAAATTGAAGTTCAGATTGCAGATGAAGGCGTGGAAGCCAAAATACATGATTTAATGATGCAAGAGGATTCTGTACCCTTTTGTTTCGAAGCATTTCGATTTATAAAGCAGAATCTTCGTAATATCTCTAAAGAAAAATATGAACAGTCAGTAGGATGTCATACAGTTTCAATGGATACATCACATCAGTGTTCTCAAGTTTTTGATGATCCTATTGCTTCTGTGTTAGATGATGTTTGCTGTAAAAACTCTTCTCCATTGGCTAACCTTGTGACCGAAAAGAAAGTTGATAATAATCTTATTCAAAAGTCACCTTCATTGTCTTGTCTAACATATTTTTCATTACAAAACTCATTTCAAGGTTTGCAGCTATATGAGGAGATTGATAAAGGAGACTTTTGTTCTGTTTGGAATTAGCAAAAGAGTTTGGTTATCCACGAAATTCAGGATTCTTTTGACAGCTTGCTGCTTTCACCAAAGAAAGACAGCACATATGTGAGGAAAATCTTAATATCCAGCTATGAAGATTACTTGGACCAGAGCAGTAATGTGTTAATGGGAATCAATAGCTATGTTTATGAAGATCCTTTCGCAGTATTCTTGAAGTCATCCAGTCAATTCATGCTTTGCAAGTTTATCAGTGATCAACTTTATTCTGAGTTTCCATGGGAGTTGCCTTTCGATTCTTCCCTTTTCCTGCGCATCAGAAAGCATTTGGGAAGAAATCAAATAGCAGCCAGGATGCTTACATGGTTTCATTGGTTGTTCCATTTCACTTTATCGGGTAGTGAAAGGAACAATTAGAGTAGGTTTGATGAATAAGCTCAATTGTGAGCATCTTTCCAGTTTGTTAGTTATGTTTCAGTCATTTTTGGTTTATTATGGTTTTCAGTTTAGTCTTAAGTCTGAGTCAGTCTGTGTAATGTCAGTTTTCGTGTTTTGACTCCATTACCCAATGGATAAGGCACTGGTCTTCTCTCCCAAATATCTGTAGTTCTTGGCACCTCCAAGGAGCTACCATTCCCATTGGAGTCAATGTTAGAGTCGGTATGTTCGTCCCTCCGTCAGAGATCATTTCTCTTGTTGCATTTTGTTTTAGGTGTCCCATTCAGTTCATTCATCTGCATTCCGTTAGGGGCATGCCATTATCTAACGGAAGGGCCTTGTCATTCATTCCCCTCATGCCTTATCATGTTGGCTCAGGTCTGTCCATAAAATCAATTTTAAAGTCATTCATAGTCCTGTTTTGGTCTTTTGGTCAGCAAAGAGTTTTTAGGGTTTTTCAATCATTAGGTCTAGGGTTCAATCTTCAAAATGTTTAATAATGCCAGAAGGCCAGAGGGAGGATCAGAATAAGTTTCCATCTCAAGAAATTTCATCGTTATAATGATTGATCGTGACTTTTCTTCAAAACCTTTTGAAGAAAATCGTCATTTTGTCCTTTGTAATAAATTGCCATGTAATTCAAAATTTTTCAGCTGTGAAATTCTTCGGCGCAGCCTTGGTCATCCTTTTCCAAATTTCCATGCCAGCTATCCCTGCAAAAAATAGACAAATTTTCATCATTCATGTCAAAAATCAGAGGAAACAAGTAAAACAGAGTTCATTTCAAAATGAGAAAGTGCCAAAGTTCTGCAGCATTAGCACGTGGGTTATTCCAAATCAAAAACCAAATCCCATGTCATAAAGATATTTTTGTGTCTTCATATATCATTTCCATATCAAGAGTTATCAATGAAACAAAGACAGATCATGGAGGAAGCAAAAAAGTGTTGAAGGCCGAAATTTTGTTGACGTTCACGCGCGCGGTGCACTGGGCGTTGGGCACGATGCACATAGCGTGCACGGCGTATAGAGCCACTCTGCGTAGTGTAAAAATTACACTGGCGCGGTGCATACAGCCCGCACGGTGCATTGGGCTGACTGCGCGGCGCACAGGCTCGAAACCAAATTTTTGTTGCCAGCTCTCACTCAAACTGCAAAATCAATCTGCCTTCTATGTTTTAAGTAAGTTTGTGAATCTTTGAATTTCTGTTAGCCAGTGTTTGGGTTCATTTGGAAAGGGAATATGGGAATTTTAATGTCAAGTTATAAACCCTATTCACTTGTTAGAAATTGTTCCTTTAGGGTTTTATAATTCGTGTTTTAAAGTGATTATGGTGCCAAACTTGTTCATTCCCTATTTTGTTCATTTTTCCCCCTCTCACTATAATCCTATCATCACTGTCAATTCTCTATTCCCTTATACTCCAAACACTCATATCCTTTCGTACCCTATTTCTCCATCCCAAGTCATTTCATTTCACCTTCATTCCCTCTTTTCATCTCACTTGTTGAAAATCCCCAAACCCCAGCTTTCCCAAACAATCAAGTGACTGTCCCTTATCCCTACTTTATCAAATCTCACTTGATTAAACCCCACTATCCTTACTTCCCTATTTCCCACAGTCCCTCATTTGACATATTTGGCAATCCAATCAAAGACACCAAAATTCTCCTACAAGACAACACAGACCTTGCAAATTCTCATGGAAACAAATACCGATACATCCTATGAGCGGGAGATTTGGCTTGAGAGAGTCAACATTCATTTTGAGAAGTTGTTGGCGAAGGTCAATAGGGACAAATACATGCTCAGGCACATGAAGAACCACTATTGGGCCCGCACACATGTTTGCAAAGCGAAGATGAAGATTCTGAAAGCGAGGCTAAGGAGGGCACTGAAACGTCGGAAAAGGCCTGATCCACTTCAAATCTTGGATGAATCTTATTTGGCTGAGCATGACAAGTGATGGAGGACCTTCAGTCCAAATTTTAGCAAATTTGGAGTAAATTTTGTCATTTTTGAAATTTTGGTCACAAAACGGGTTTTTCTGCCAGACGCGTCGCGCCACTCGATGCGCGCTTATTCTTAGAACATCTTCTGGAGGAAAAATTAATATTTTTGGGTTTTTTATGGTAAATTATGCATTCTCAGGAATGGCTGAAAAATTTCATCAAGTTCTGTGTGGTTTAAAGGGTTGAAAACACCTTGAAAATGGCCTTTCTGCCACCTTTTGCACCAGCAGGAACCAATCTTGGGAGATTGCCGTTTTGGAGGGGAAAATGACATCCAAATCCAAAAATTCCACTTGGGTTGGATATTAGACAGTCAGGGCTTTCCAGCGAGCTATCATGAGATCAATATGGACTTTGGAAAGTGCCTCAAAATCAGATCAAAAGTGGCGCAATGCATTGAGTTTTCTGGCGTGGCGCATAGAGAAATTTGGCCCCATTTTCACTCTTCAGCTCAGAAATTCACCCAGTTTTGACTAATTTCACTTTTTGATGTAATTATTGATCTACCTTGATGTAATTTGATGAATATGATGTAATTTTGGCACATATTTACTTGTTCTAGAGGATTCATTCACTAAAAAGTGAAAATTAAATGAATGAATCAGTTTCCTTCCATATAGAGGCAAGTTGTTTGATTGCCTAGATTTCAGTTCCTTGTTTAGAATTGGTTGAAACAGCTTCTAGAAGGATGAGCTCGACCCCTAGAGGCATGGGAAGGGGTTAGACTTGTCTATATATTGTATTTTCTGAGACATATTCAGGGTTGGACTCTTGGGAAAAGTTGGGCACCTCATTGTATATTCATTTCAACTTTTGGCAAAGGAAAGACCGGAGTTTTGCAGCACTTGTTGGGATCCTTGTGGCCCTAAGTTTTGATGATGTTTTTCTCCATGTATCTGTAAGTTTCATTAATGTTATATGTAGGCCATTTACCTTCTCTTTGCTTCTAAATTAAACAAATGAGTAACTAAGGTAGAATTCATTAATTTGTTGGTGCTCTGCCTTAAACTTTTGTTTAGTTTTATATTTTTTCTTTCATTTGGAGAGGATCATTGAGATCTCTTGCCCTCTTCAGCTCCTTAGTGGTCTAAACCATCCATCCTTTCATTTCAAAGCATCAAAACCATTGCTTATCCTGCCCCAATTAGAACTCTGCGAAAACTGGGCCTCATCCCCAAGCCCAAAACTGCCTTTTCCTTTTTCCAACAAAAAACCCCTAAAACTCATTCCAAAATCCTTGATCCATATACGTAGCCTAAAATTAGCACTCGTTTCAGTCATCTCAAGCCCTATTGATACATTTTTCCTGAGATTGACTCGGAGAGAGCCCTCTCCTGTTCTAGTAGGGCTAGCTACCAGACTGAGTGTGGTTTGGTGTTACCCTGAATCCTGCCTTCCTTCACCCTAAGGTGGATTTGGGCGATAACACCACCATTGACATATTGGATTCCATTTTCATGATCTTGGCTAGTGAAATATGTGTGCTTATAATAGACTTAGATTTGAGTAATGTCTTCAACGTGAAGGAAATTGGTTCTAAATTCTTGAAGACAAGGACAGAATTATCTACTAGAAGCAATAGCCTTGGTGTGTAGGTGTTACTTGGGAAAATTACTATTCATGACAAATTCTTTCAAAACGCTTTCAGCTCTGTAAAAATAGTGAATACAGAGTCTCAACAACCATTGGGTTGGAAATTTTCTACTGGACGTTATATAATTAATGCAATAGATAATGGTAAAGCATGGATTGATAGAGGCGTGGATGAAAATTTTCAAAAGAAATTATGTGCCCAAGACAGCAGGATCTAATCCCACAATGGTTGATATGTGTCTATCACTCACGTTCCCTAATATAGAGTTACCAAAACAACATGCTATATTATCCCATGGAGACAATATTTCATGAGGGACAGAACATAACAACATTATGTACTCCCAAGTGGTAGCAAAGGATAATTTTCAAAGTTAATGAGCAATAATTATTACAGTCCTATGCAATCTTGCATGGACAGATCCTTTGAAGCTTTCAATCTTGAAGAACTGTTTGGAGAAAAGTGCATAGCACTTTGGAACAGTTCTAACCCTGTCAGCAGAGGTGCCTCAATAAATGTGTACTACAGATCCCTGACATCCTTGGTTTCTCTAAGCAACGATCTTATAATGAATGGTCTCAATATAAAATGACCCCTGCTCTTCATGAATTTGGTAATTTGATATATTGGTAGATATCTCTTCTCTCTGATTGAAGAAGGTCTTCCGCATTCTCTTCTTTGACCTAAAGCTTCTTAGAAGTTTGATGTTGCAGTCACCTCATGTAAGTCTCATCTCTAATCTGGGCTGCTCATTATGATAACCAATGCAAGGATTCAGAGGGATCTATGATGATTGGGCTCAGCTATCAATAACATTTGTCCAAATAAGAGGGATTTAATGGAAGACCTAGATTTGTCCTTAAGCACAAAACAGAGTAGCTGTTGAACCTAGTCATAGTCAACTCTGATGTATGCCTTGATACAAAGGCTTTAAGACAATTTAAGGATAAGCCTCATACATATATATTGGATAGATGATGTATGCCTTGATACAAAGGCTTTAAGACAATTTAAGGATAAGCCTCATACATATATATTTGCTAGCTGCTCATTAAAGATCAAGTATGATCTGAAGTTCACTATTGGTCTAATAAAAGGAAAAGTACTATATCTCCTGGTGACAATCTTCATTTCTTTGTATCACAAATCAAAGGTTGATGTCTGTTCTCTGGAAGCACCATTGCAGCTGAATGTATAAAACAACAAGCATGAATTTCTATGACAATGCCAACAACTGAAGAGTTCATCTCAGACACCAATTTTACTGGTTTCTAAAGAATATAATCCCCAGTAGCAGGAGATGTTTTAGGCATTGTCCAACCACTATATTATATTGAAAATAGATTCCCATTTGCAGTACAATTACACCAAAGAAATCAATGCCAATGACTACTCTTCACAACTAAAGGACACATTGTATTGAAGTCATTCATTTCTTACTATTTTGTGATCTATTTTTGCTATTTCACATTAATGGCATTCCTATACTACAATATGCATGCATTATGGTACCCATTTTCAATGACTATGCAACCACAGAAATTGGAGTTCAAATTCTCAATAGAATTTAATTGGTAAAGGGCAAACAGATGTAAACAATAATAATTAGCCTCGATAGTTAAATAAAGAAAAATTTATAATATTCAACATATTAGAACAAGGTAGACTAGTATAAAAAAAATTTAGAATGATTTATATACATCCTTTAATATATACTCTATCTATATTACTCTTGGCCTCTAGGAAGCAATATAGGGTTCATGCCAAGCTTGTAACTAATGCATTCTAGTTCACCTCCTTTTGCAAGCACCGTGACTTCCACATATGCATAGGAGACCTTGCCAATTTGACACTAAAAATATTTTGAAGGCATGACATCCTTTGAAGAAAACATTGGAATGGTTGTTTGTCTCTGCATCTATAAAGGATAAAAATGGTGACACTATAGACCTACAGGTTGGGTTTAATATAAAACCACTACAAGTGATACTAGCATATGTTTTTGAGCATTTCTCTAAATCTAAGGGATCAAAATTTGATTCTTGAAATTTCACTAATCATTAAGTCTTTTCTCAACCTTAATCCTAAGAATCTGTGTATGGAAAAGATCATGAGATTTGATTCCATCTTGAATTTTTGTCTAGATGATTGCAAGAGGCAGGTGCTACCAATTCTATTGCATTCAAGGAATTTCAGTTTCATATAATCTAAAACAATGTCAGTATCCTAGTGAAACAATAGTTTGGAAGTTTTGAATATCCACCATTGACATATTGGATGCCATTTTCATGATCTTGGCTAGTGAAATATGTGTGCTTATAATAGACTTAGATTTTTGTAATGTCTTCAACGCGAAGGAAATTGGTTCTAAATTATTGAAGACAAGAACATAATTATCTACCAGAAGAAATAGCCCTGGTGTGTAGGTGTTACTTGGGAAAATTACTATTCATGACAAATTCTTTCAAAACGCTTCCAGCTCTGTGAAAACAGTGAATACAGAGTCTCAACAACCATTGGGTTGGAAATTTTCTACTGGATGTTATATAAAGAATGCAATAGATAATGGAAAATCATGGATTGATAGAGGTGTGAATGCAAATTTTCAAAAGAAATTATGTGCCCAAGACAGCAGGATCTAATCCCACAATGGTTGATATGTGTCTATCACTCACGTTCCCTGATATAGAGTTACCAAAACAACATGCTATATTATCCCATGGAGACAATATTTAATGAGGGACAGAACATAACAACATTATGTACTCCCAAGTGGTAGCAAAGGATAATTTTCAAAGTTAACGAGCAATCATTATTACAGTCCTATGCAATCTTGGATGGACAGATCCTTTGAAGCTTTCAATCTTGAAGAACTTCTTGGAGAAAAAGTGCATAGCACTTTGGAATAGTTCTAACCCTGTCAGCAGAGGTGCCTCAATAAATGTGCACTACAGATCCCTGACATCCTTGGTTGCTCTAAGCAAGGATCTTATAATGAATGGCCTCAATATAAAATGACCCTTCCTCTTCATGAATTCGGTAATTTGATATATTGGTAGATAGCTCTTCTCTCTGAGTAAAGAAGGTCTTCCGCATTCTCTTCTTTGACCTAAAGCTTCTTATATGTTTGATGTTGCAATCACCTCATGTAAGTCTCATCTCTAGTCTGGGTAGCTCATGATGATTACCAATGCAAGGCTTCAGATGGATCTATGATGATTGGGCTCAACTATCGATAACATTTTTCCAAATAATAGGGATTTAATGGAAGACCTAGATTTGTCCTTAAGCACAAAACAAAGTAGTTGTTGAACCTAGTCATAGTCAACTCTGATGTATGCCTTGATACAAAGGCTTTAAGACAATTTAAGGATAAGCCTCATACATATATATTGGCTACATGCTCATTAAAGATCAAGTATGATCTGAAGTTCACTATTGGTCTAATAAAAGGAAAAGTACTATATCTCCTGGTGACCATCTTCATTTCTTTGTATCACAAATCAAAGGTTGATGTCTGTTCTCTGGAAGCACCATTGCAGCTAAATGTATAAAACAGCAAGCATGAATTTCTATGACAATTCCAACAATTGAAGAGTTCATCTCAGACACCAATTTTACTGGTTTCTAAAGAATATAATCCCCAGTAGCAGGAAATATTTTAGGCATTGTCCAACCACTATGTTATATTGACAAGAGATTCCCATTTTCAGTACAATTACACCAAAGAAATCAATGCCAAAAAAATATGCCAATGACTACTCTTCACAACTAAAGGACACATTGTATTGAAGTCATTCATTTCTTGCTATTTTGTGATCTATTTTTGCTATTTCACATTAATGGCATTCCTATACTACAATATGCATGCATTATGGTACCCATTTTCAATGATTATGAAACCATAGAAATTGGAGTTCAAATTCTCAATAGAATTTAATTGGTAAAGGGAAAACAGATGTAAACAATAATAATTAGCCTCGATAGTTAAAGAAAGAAAAATTTATAATACTCAACATAGTAGAACAAGGTAGACTAGTATAAAAACCTTTTAGAATGATTTATATACATCCTTTAATATATACTCTATCTATATTACTCTTGGCCTCTAGGAATCAATATAGGGTTCATGCCAAGCTTGTAACTAATGCATTCTAGTAAACCTCCTTTTGCAGGCACCGTGACTTCCACATATGCATAGGAGACCTTGCCAATTTGAAAATAAAAATATCTTGAAGGCATGACATCCTTTGAAGAAAACATTGGAATGGTTGTTTGTCTCTGCATCTATAAAGGATAAAAATGGTGACACTATAGACCTACAGGTTGGGTTTAATATAAAACCACTGCAAGTGATACTAGCATATGTTTCTGAGCATTTCTCTGAATCTAAGGGATCAACATTTGATTCTTGAAAGTTCACTAATCATTAAGTCTTTTCTCAACCTTAATCCTAAGAATATGTGTATGGAAAAGATCATGAGATTCGATTCCATCTTGAATTTTTGTCTTGATGATTGCAAGAGGTAGGTGCTACCAATTCTGTTGCATTCAAGGAATTTCAATTTCGTACAATCTAAAACAATGTTAGTATCCTAGTGAAACAATGGTTTTGAAGTTTTGAATATCCACTATTGACATATTGGATGCCATTTTCATGATCTTGGCTAGTGAAATATGTGTGCTTATAACAGACTTAGATTTGAGTAATGTTTTCAACGTGAAGGAAATTGGTTCTAAATTCTTGAAGACAAGGACAGAATTATCTACTAGAAGCAATAGCCTTGGTGTGTAGGTGTTAATTGGGAAAATTAATATTCATGACAAATTCTTTCAAAACGCTTCCAGCTCTATAAAAACAGTGAATATAGAGTCTCAACAACCATTGGGTTGGCAATTTTCTACTGGATGTTATATAATTAATGCAATAGATAATGGAAAATCATGGATTGATAGAGGCGTGGATGCAAATTTTCAAAAGAAATTATGTGCCCAAGACAGCAGGATCTAATCCCACAATGGTTGATATGTGTCTATCACTCACGTTCCCTGATATAGAGTTACCAAAACAACATGCTATATTATCCCATGGAGACAATATTTCATGAGGGACAGAACATAACAACATTATGTACTCCCAAGTGGTAGAAAAGGATAATTTTCAAAGTTAATGAGCAATAATTATTACAATCCTATGCAATTTTGGATGGACAGATCCTTTGAAGCTTTCAATCTTGAAGAACTGCTTGGAGAAAAAGTGCATAGCACTGTGGAACAGTTCTAACCCTGTCAGCAAAGGTGCCTCAATAAATGTGCACTACAGATCCCTGACATCCTTGGTTGCTCTAAGCAAGGATATTATAATGAATGGTCTTAATATAAAATGACCCATCCTCTTCATGAATTTGGTAATTTGATATATTGGTAGATATCTCTTCTCTCTGATTGAAGAAGGTCTTCCGCATTCTCTTCTTTGACCTAAAGCTTCTTAGAAGTTTGATGCTGCAATTACCTCATGTAAGTATCATCTCTAACCTGGGTAGCTCATGATGATTAACAATGCAAGGCTTCAGAGGGATCTATGATGATTGGGCTCCGCTATCGATAACATTTGTCCAAATAAGAGGGATTTAATGGAAGACCTAGATTTGTCCTTAAGCACAAAACAGAGTAGCTGTTGAACCTAGTCATAGTCAACTCTGATGTATTCCTTGATACAAAGGCTTTAAAACAATTTAAGGATAAGCCTCATACATATATGTTGGATAGCTTATGTATGCCTTGATACAAAGGCTTTAAGAAAATTTAACGATAAGCCTCATACATATATATTGGCTAGCTGCTCATTAAAGATCAAGTATGATCTGAAGTTCACTATTGGTCTAATAAAAGGAAAAGTACTATATCTCCTGGTGACCATATTTATTTCTTTGTATCACAATCAAACGCTGATGTCTGTTCTCTGGAAGCACCATTGCAGCTGAATGTATAAAACATCAAGCATGAATTTCTATGAAGCCACTCTATTGTCTCATGCAATTACCTCATGTAAGTCTCATCTCTAATATAGGTAGCTCATGATGATTACCAATGCAAGGCTTCAGAGGGAGATATGATGATTGGGCTCAGCTATTGATAACATCTGTCCAAATAAGAGCTATTTAATGGAAGACCTAGATTTGTCCTTAAGCACAAAACAGAGTAGTTGTTGAACCCAGTCATAGTCAACTCTGATGTTGCCTTCATACAAAGGCTTTAAGACAATTTAAGGATAAGCCTCATACATATATATTGGATAGCCGATGTATGCCTTGATACAAAGGCTTTAAGACAATTTAAGGATAAGCCTCATACACATATATTGGATAGTTGCTCATTAAAGATAAAGTATGATCTGAAGTTCATTATTGGTCTAATAAAAGGAAAATTACTATATCTCCTGGTGACCATCTTCATTTATTTTTATTACAAATCAAAGACTGATGTCTGTTCTCTGGAAGCACCATTGCAGCTGAATGTATAAAACAACAAGCATGAATTTCTATGAAGCCACTCTATTGTCCCATGCAATTACCTCATGTAAGTCTCATCTCTAATCTGGGTAGCTCATGATGATTACCAATGCAAGGCTTTAGAGGGAGATATGATGATTGGGCTCAGCTATCGATAACATTTGTCCAAATAAGAGGGATTTAATGGAAGACCTAGATTTGTCCTTAAGCACAAAACAGAGTAGCTATTGAACCCAGTCATAGTCAACTCTGATGTATGCCTTGATATAAAGGCTTTAAGACAATTTAAGGATAAACCTCACACATATATATTGGATAGATGATGTATGCCTTGATACAAAGGCTTTAATACACTTTAAGGATAAACCTCATACATATATATTGGATAGCTACTCATTAAAGATCAAGTATGATCTGAAGTTCACTATTGGTCTAATAAAAGGAAAAGTACTATATCTCTTGGTGACCATCTTCATTTCTTTGTATCACAAATCAAAGGCTGATGTCTGTTCTCTGGAAGCACCATTGCAGTTGAATGTATGAAACAACAAGCATGAATTTCTATGAAGCCACTTTATTTCAGTAAGCCATTTGTGCTCACTATCATTATATATTGCAGAAGAAATATTTCACATACCACTGTATATGGTTAAGCAGAGGGCACTTCTATTTTATCGCATGTTTGAGTGGTTAGATCTCATAGATTTTCTGATGGACACTATGCACCCTGGAAAGAAAAATATAGGCTATGATCTCCCTGTGTAAGAGGGAGTAAGATCAGTCAAATATCTTCTCTATATATATGTACAAGAGGCTAAGGATTCATAAATGTTGACTAGATCTCTGTTGTAAATCAATATGTTTGCAGGCTGCTGTATGGAGCTATGAGGCTCCCATTGATTTAGTTTTGATTTTCAGAAAGCAGCTTGGCACCATTCCCTATATGAAGGGATTCTTGGCTGAAGATTGAGCTCCAGGAGTTCCTGGGGGCTTGGGGTACTTATTGATCTATGAGCGACCATAGGGTGAGTGGTTCACCTTCCCCTAGTGGTGCGTTGTGTACAGGGTGAGTGGTTCACCTTCCCCTAGTGATGCGTTGTGTACAGGGTGAGTGGTTCACCTTCCCGTGTGATACCCCATGATGGTTGACATGTGTGTAGGGTGAGTGGTTCACCTTCCCCTAATGCTGGTGACATATGCATAAAATGCGTGTTTCACCTTCTCCTGTGGATACCCCAGTGAGAGATGCATATAGGCATTTGTTGACATGTCGGTGGGGCATGGTTCATCCTTTCCCCATATGTAGGATGTTCATTCCCTACAATTGATAGTTGACATGTCAGTGGGATATGGTTCGTCCTTTCCCCACATGTAGATTTCTTCCTAATATTGTTGTTTTGCATACACTCAGTGTTTTTGCATGCATGTAGGAGGTGGTTCGTCCTTTCCCTACACTTGGTGTTTTTCATCCATGTATGAGGTGGTTCATCCTTTCCCTACATATGGTTGTGATATGTGTTTGTAGGATACGGTTCATCATTTCCCTACATATGATTGTGATGTGTGTTTGTGGGATGTGGATTCTCCTATCCCTATGTGTGATTGCGTGCAGGATGTGATATATTCTTTCCTTGCTGGTGTTCCTGCAACATCCTACCCATGTAGTCCGGGACACATGGGAAGTACCTCTCATATGGCCAATGATTTGGGAAAAGTGGTTAGGGACCATAGCACTACCGATGGACGCATCGCATACTGTCTTACTCCCTATGCTAGGATGCATGGTTTTTATCTACTTGATTTGGGCTCAATTCAGGTTCTACCTTCGGACTGAATTTTTTGAATGGAGAGTGGCAAGGTCTTATGAATCACTGATTTTTTTTTTGCATGATGACCAATGGCAGCAGATGGATTGGTAGGTGGAATTCTCCGTAGTTGAGAGGGAGTGTTAAAATTGGCAACTAGAGCCAAATTCCACTTTGGTCTGCTCAGTTGATGGAGATTATAATCCCATTGAATTCCTCTTTTCAATATAAACATTGTGAAATTTGGATCAGGAAAATATTTGTTTATTCAAAAAAAAATTCTATAAATCATGATTTTATTTAGGGAGGAAATTTGAAAATTCAAATTTTGAACTTTCCTCCAAAATATCAAAGTTTGCTTCTCTTCTAAATTGTATATAAGGATTCTCTCCCAACCCATTTGAGGCATCAAAAATCTCTCTTGCATCTCTGAGGCAGCCGAGTGGGGATAATGGCTAAACGCAGAGGTTAGGTATGTTTTGAGTGATTCTATTTGCTTATTGTAGTGCCGAGGAAGCTATGGGTAGACTACTGTTGGTTTCAGGACAATCTCAGTAGAGATGTATTGGGGTTTCGTTACATGATTTCCCTCTTCACAATAGACCAAGCTCCTTAGACAAGATGCTGAGCAGATCTAGGTTAGATGATGCTTAATCTAGGAGTTATTAACCCTCTCCCACAAACCAAGATCCATCCTCAAGTCAGTCGTAGACCTGTGGATAGCTTAGAGCTGCCTATTGTGCGAATCGTCTAGAGAAGGATTGTTGCAACTCCAAGGAAGTTGTTTCAATCAGGTCACAACCCTATACAAGCTAGATATGTGGTCACAGTTATGTCGCTTCCATCAAGAAGCTGTGGAGGGCTGCATCTAGCCCTAACCAGCTGTGGAAGGTTATAACTATAGCTCTAACTAGCCTTAGATTGTGGACAGTGACTTGAAATGGAAAGCCGCAACCTTGTAATAATGTTTAGAGGAGTGCAAAGGGTTTGTTGTCATAGGAAAACAAACCCTAACCAGAACACAATTCATATCTAAAGCAGGTCAGCACTGAGGAAAAGCTTTGACTACATTTGACCACTAATCTGGACAAAATATGATTGTTGATGTTTAAAGGCAAAATTTTGGATCATGTCTTTGGCATTTGGACAGTGATACTAGTCGTCACCTTGGCAAGTCAATAATGTTTCTATCAGATCTCTCTCTCTCTCTCTCTCTGTTGTACATTTGATTTGAATAATAAGAAGAATTGTTCAAGGGTTTTCCCCATATTGGGGTTTTTCCCTAGCTTGTGCCATATTCTCTTGTTCTTTTGTCTTGGCTTGTCTTCAACATTTCTCATTTATGTTCTTTCGTTAGTTACTGTCATATATTGTTTAATGTAATTGATAATGGATTAATGGGCTCATGATTGAATGAAGTAACTATCCTAAGCAAAGAACATGTTTCCAAAATTAACATATTCTTTGTTTATTTTAATTTCTCCCGAACACATATGTTGAATCCAACAAGGGTGAGCTTTAAAAGTAGAGCCATATCGCAACAATTCAGGAGATATTTAGTCACTGTGTTTTTCAGAATTCTTGTTTTTCTGGAGAATTCCAAATCAAACCCAGAGACATGAAAAGAAAACCTTGAAAACAACAAAACGACTAGAAATAAATGAAATGCATGCCAAGAAAACATAATCGTTAATGAAATGTATGTGTTTTTATCATGGAAACAAGGGCATTTCAAACATGTTCTGAGTTGCAAAGAATATAGAGGTGTGGACAAAAGAATTATCCAAACTTTTAATAAAATATTTAATCGTAGATGTATAAATCTTATTAATGGACAGGGAATTGAATACCTAAACTTCAGAATGATAACTCTCGAGAAACAATTATCTATCCATCTCTGCACAATGATGTTTCTCATATTGAGAAAATTGGCTAACATGCAAATTTCCTTCAAATTGAAACTCTAGGAATGCATATGATTCATCAAACAATTGATTGTGCAAAGAAGGGAGTAACAAGTACTATGACATCATGCAAAGTTAATGAGTAATAATTATTACAGTCCTATGCAATCTTGGATGGACAGCTCCTGTAGTAGCTTATGTCAACACTTACATGTGTTTGAACTTTTAAGGTACCGCTGATTTGCAGGTACCCAAATTCTTGTTCAACCCATCAGTGATAGAAAACCCAGCCTATGAATGTTGGAATTTTAATGTTTCATTATTTTTCATGATAAGTAAGCATAGCGAAAGAAAACATTCTATTGGTGAAGTTTTAGGGTCATTGCACTGGATCAATGATTTCAAGTAGCACCCTCATTTTGCACATGCCACAGTAGGGTAGGAAAGGAATAAACTCCTTTGAGCCACAATGTGGCATGAATAAGCTCCCTTGATCACTAAATTTGATTTCATGTTGTCATAAATATAGGACTTGTCTTTTTCTTTGTAAAAGAAAAAATTGTGTGGTGCTTTTACTATAAGGGGAGGCCATTCCCATATATACATGACAAAATTCTAAGACTGTCATGCACTCCCAAGAAGAGAACGTCTTTGATTTGGAGCCTGTGTTACCCCCTATTTTTGCATAGGGTTAACACTAGGGAATTATCAAGAGTTAACCAATTTGATGTTGGGAGGTTGGATATAGAAATGTCAGATTAGAGCTATGTTGCTCGGAGGTTGGATATAGAAATGTTAGCTATGGTGAAGGATCAACTTGTTAAGGTCTTATCCATTACGAAGAATATGCTCACAATGGTCTTTGTGAAGAGTCGCTCAAATTGTTGCTCAGAATGGTCTTTGTGAGGAGTCACTAAAATTGTTCAATCAGATGCAACAAAATGGGATGAAAGTGGATAATTTCACCTTTTCCACTGCTTTTGCAGCATGCACTAGTTTAGGATGCAATTCCACATAATCATCATTAAAGTTAGGCTGGACTCAAATATCTTTGTGGAGAATGCTCTTGTTGACCTGTATGCCAAATTATATTATTGACCCGTATGCCAAATGTGGCAGCATAGAAGAGGCATACTTAGTCTTTGATAATATGTTTGAACAGAGGGACTTTTCCTGAATTACAATGATTACTGGATATGTTGAAAATGCTTATGGTGAGGAAGCACTGCATGATCTCAGTGAGTTATGAACCTACACTGTTGATGTTGAAGGATGAATGAGATGGAGTGGAAACAAATAGGGAAGGTGCATCAGCAAGCTGCAAGTAATCTGGAATTTCCTTTGGATGAGAATTTGAAACTATAGAAAGGCTCATAATTTGGACATGCATTCAGGATTGCAAAAAAAAGAGCAACAAAAAGTGCAGAAGGAGTTGAATACACAATTTATTGTTTTAGAAACAAGAAACAATAGTATCAATTTCCAAAATGCAAAACAAAAATGGCTTAGGGAGCAGTGGTATCAGCTCCAGAAGTGGAAAAAGAGAGTAAACATCAAATAGTTGAGAAAGAGCCTTTGATGAAAGAATATGTAGATTCCTTTGGGTCTATGGAAAATTTACTTCTTGCATTCACGTGAGATAAATGGTTTCGAAAATATTCGTTTAATAATCTTGAAGTTTCTTTGAAGAATCTCATAAGTGCTATACAAGCAACTCATAAGTCTCAAAAAAAAATTATTGATTGAGGCCCTGAGGGCAAGTATGTTGTTTTGGGCGAATATGAAAAATATTTGACCGAGATGGCTAGGCAAGAACCTAAGTGTGGCATCATTTTATGTCTATGGAGCATCAAAAAGTGCTCCATGGTAGGAACATCATCCTAGAATTCTCTATGGTGTGGGTACAAGCAAGTTAAGAGAATTTCAAGAATGGATTCCTAAGAACTCTCTTGTGGTGATTCTATCTCAAGCATGATCCTACGTTGGAAGAAAAAACCTTGGTGAATTCACTATTAACACAGTTTTACATAGCTTTAATTGACTCTTGGTAAAAATCTTACACTCTTTCCTAATTGCTCCGCTTTCTAGGTTGAGTCTATCAACTTTTCTTTTAGCTTTTGAGATCCCATTTTCATTTGATCTATGATGCCATCTTTCAATCTATACATTTCATTCAACTTGAGATCATCAATCACAAAAAAACATCAACTATAGTCAATATAATCCTTTATCTACTTTTCCCATGCCTGAAAGATCAAGCCACACAGGGAAAAATCCATTTTAATGTTTATTTTCCACTTGTTTCATGCTAAATAAAATTCACATATGAAAAGAAAGATGTGTTTACAACATCCTAGATTAATGACACCAAAATAAAAAATACACTCCACTAGTAACCATAAAATTTTAATAGGGCAGCAAGGAATTACAATTATGATAAAAGGCAAAGAAAGAAGGATTGAAAACAAAGAAACAATTAAAATAGTGAGCAAATGAGAATGATATTAAGCCTAATTGATCAACTTAGGACACCCAAGGTAAGATTGGTTCACTAGTGAGGTCAGAAGAGTTTATCCCAACCACTAGGTTTCATTGTCACTATGGTCCGTGCCACCCAAATGGCATAACACGAAAGCCCTAGACCATTTTGGCAGAATATTTACCATTCAGGCCCGTCACCTAAGCCAATAGAAGTCCCTCATGGGAATGTTTCTTGCAACGATTCCTATAATTAAACAATAAAAATAAAATTTTGTTAGCTACCTCTTGAGTGGATTTAGTAGCCTCTAGAAGCTTCTCCTCTAGAACAGAGCCTTAATCCTACTTGTCTGAGTGCATGGTCATCTCTTCAAGATCCAATTTATTTGCTTTGACACTCTTGGGAATATGGTTCCAGGAAAATCCCAGGCCCTTTTTGAGGCAAATCCTAGGCATGTTTTGGGTCTCTGGAATTTTTAGGGATGACCGGATCATCACAATCCATCTGTGCTAGAGCATCTGGCTGGTGACCACCTACGATCTTAGGAGATTTGATTTCCTTGTCGTAATCAATGTATTCTTCCTCTCTTATCTACTTCTTCGCTAATTTTTGAATTGGAAAGGCACATGTCGTCATCTTCTTTGGTGAAGCCATTGTTGCCCATGCCTTTAGCTTAATCTTCCTCCATGGAATCTTGAACATATAGCCTATTGAACACCTATTTTTGCTTGTCTAGAAGTATTTTGAAGTGGAAAAGGGAGATGGAGGGTTGGGGATGGGCCATCACCCAGGAATGTGGTGAACCTTGTGCAAATTCCCTCTGTAGAACGAAATCACCACGATTGGAGGAACCGAGAATCCAATCTCTTGATTCAACCAAATGTATCATATCATACCCTAACCAGAACTCAGTTCATATCTAAAGCAGGTGAGCACTGAGGAAAATCTTTGACTACATTTGACCACTAATCTGGACAGAATAATATTGTTGATGTTTAAAGGCAGAATTCTGAATCATGTCTTTGGCATTTGGACAATGATACTAATCATCACCTTGGCAAGTCAATAATGTTTCTATCAGCTCTCTCTCTCTCTCTCTCTCTCTCTCTCTGTTGTACATTTGATTTGAATAATAAGAAGAATTGTTCAAGGGTTTTCCCCATTTTGGGGTTTTTCCCTCGCTTGTGCCATATTCTCTTGTTCTTTTGTCTTGGCTTGTCTTCAGCATTTCTCATTAATGTTCTTTCTATTGAAAAGTGTAACTAGGTCGGTCTTCATGTTGGCTATGTAATTATGTATTTATGAAAAGAAGAAGACAAAGATAATAAAGTGTATTTTTGGTGTGCTTGCTTCATGGGTTTCATGAGAAATATTTTATTAAGTAGATGGAATTCTTCTTGATGTTCATTAGGTTTGAGTTAAGTGTCAAATCTACTCTAGCTATATGCTCCAGGATCTTGTGAAAGAATCTCACAACAGTCCTCAATGCAATGATGAAAAACAAGCCTCAAAATGCAAGAAATGAAGTACCTCATCAATGCTGAGATAAACATTATCTAGTCGGCCTCACTCACAGCTATATGGTCGGCTTGCTCATATGGTATGCGATCAAAACTGAAGAAATAAATGCGGATACCTCTGAGTATACAATTCGGATATCTTCTGAAGCTTTTGGATAGGTTCCACAGTTCGGATACTTATCACAGTTTGGATTCTACTTCAGTGCATATGGATAAAAAGGCGCGGTTAAGGTCTGTGATATGATGCGAAGAAGGAAGAATATTTAGCGAACATAAAAGAGCTTCAGTATATCTCTGTCTTGGGTCTTAAAATATTGGTTAAGTTCTACAGCGTGATAAAGGTCTCTGCAAGGAGTGCAGAGAGAAGACATTGTTACAGTGCAAGATATACACAGCGTAAAAGAAGGCCAGCTCAACCATGATACATTCATGGTGATGATTAGTACAAAGATGATGTTCAGTAGAACTCTCGGTGATGGAATATGCTACACGGTGCTACATGGTGCTACAAAGGAGGATGATTGTGTCTTGGTCTAGGAGAGGCAGTTTAGGTCAAGGTTTGTCATGGTCATTGTAGTCATCAGGTGAAGAATCTATAAGAAGAGATTTGCGGGTTTTCCCCTCGAGAGGGGTTTTAGCCCTGGCTTAGAGCCTAACTATTGTGTCACTAATGTTATTGTTTTTTATGGTTGTTTGATGTTTTAAACGTAATCATAATAATGAACGAAGATGATAAGTAAGAAGTAACTCAAACAACTATCATGTATGAGAATTTTCATTAACTCTTGCCCTACCTAATTCTCAACACTTTCGTTAGTTACTATCATATATTGTTTAATGTAATTGATAATGGATTAATGGGCTCATGATTGCTCATGATTGGATGAAGTAACTATCCTAAGAAAAGAACATGTTTCCAAAATTAACATGGAATCAGAGCACAAGAGAGAAAAATCCCAAGCTCAAAGAGATTGCAATCACTTAGAAGCATCTGAAGAATTTCATTGGTACCTCTATCCCTCTATGTCAGGGATCAAGAATGTCAAATATGTGGTATTTTCTTAAGGCCTTCTACTAGCCCTAATCAGTGGACATGGACTCCAATCCAAGAGAAACTCAAATATCATGAGCGAAAGTTGAAAGTCATCAAGGTATGTTCCAGTAATATATTTTCCAAGGATTATTTATCAGTCCCATTCAAACTGTATCTTCATTATATTTGAAGCAGAGTTTCTCGACCATAAAGTCACAATCCTAGGCATAACACATGGATACCAAATCCCAGGTCTTCTGGGCATGATCACTATGATCACTGTTTATGTCTGCAGTTCAGTATTCTCTTTAGTTTGACTCTTTTAGTGTGCCTTTAAGAATACTTTGTTTTGAAGATAGAAATCCTCTTTGATAAGGTATTGCCACCATGGTTCCCTTCTTGAAGGGTTAAAGTAATTTTTCGAAAAAATCATATCATCAACAGGCCGTGTTTCTCTGTGATCCTTGAATGGATCTCATCCTCTAAGAATTATCACTATGACAGGGAAATCTCTGTCCTAGTGCAGTATCATATATGGTATCACTCAATTATCTTAGTTCCTCTGAAGAAGGCATTGCTCAATCTCTTATATCTTGGTTTCTACTAGTTTACTCTCAATTGAAACATCCCCACAGTCTATGTGAACATCTTGTATGGTTCTCCCTTTGCAATCTCAAGTTCTCAACACGTGAAAAGTATGGCTACACCATATATATATACAAGTTATTGTAATCAGGGTATAGGTTTGGGATATTATAAACATCATCTCAGGCATGTAAGCTGATCTATATTTACTCTTGTTATGACTCTGAGTAATCATATATTCTGCAGTAAGTGTGTCCTCCTATCCCTCTTCAATATAGTTTTCAATTGGCATGACATCATATTTTCAGCCAGACCATTATTAATATACATATGTTCAGTTAGCCTTGAAATAAGAATTGAGATATGCATTACTGTTCAAATAATTCATGGCATTCTGTCAAAGTTTTTGGAAGTTCTGATGATAAGGCTTGCTTCCAATCTAAGTGGTGGAAAATTCATGGCCATAGATTGTATGTTGACAATCTTCTCCATACAAAAGGAGGCTAGCAAAGGAGTCATAGGACAATGAATCATCAAGGCTCATCATTATTATGGATAATAGCATAAAAATGCATCTATACAGAATATATGCCTCTGTATGAGACCCTTGATTTGCTCAATCCACATCATCTCATACACTTCTTAGCCAACCTGTTAAAGTTTATTTTAGTTATAGTGGGTACACACTGAGTATAGACTTTTTTGGGTTACATTCGTAAGCAAGATATCTTCTAGCATCAAGCTATGGAGATGTTTTCATTTTGTTTAACAGAATTAATCTTTGTTCAGAGCAGAGGTTCAACTGGATTCATGTCAGTCACAGAAGTCCTGCGTCTCTCAAAGGTAACGAACTTGGAAGTTTGAAAGATCTGAAATATAAGTTTGCACAACAGAGATGCTTGGTTATATTAGCTCCTCTATGGCACTTCTATGGTCTCCTTTCCATTGTGAAATATGCACAATACCATGTCAGTCTAAGAAGAAGCGATAGGGATTCTATGGCAAAAGAAGCTACAACACATTTGAAGCTTTCAATATTGAAGAACTTCTTGGAGAAAAAGTGCATGGCACTTTGGAACAGTTCTACTGCTATCAGTAGAGGTGCCTCAATAAATAGTAAAGATCAAAATCTTGAGTTTATACGACATTCATGAAGATTCATTTTTGAAGAGTAGAAAATAGAAATCATTGCAATTTCATATACCCTAAAAAATCGAATTACATTTTCATTCAGGAGGATTTAGAGAAAGTGTGTACATACCTGGTCAAACTTTAAGGTAACAAGAGCGATGTCTGAGGAGAGGCCAAAAGTAAAAGCAATTGAGGAACTAGATCCATGGAAGAATAAAAAATCCCCCATAGAAATAATTGTGAGCCCCCTTCAAAAAATCATCCAGATGGGTGATTCTGAGAGTGTCATCAACAATGGGCCACCATATCATGACCATGTAATCTGCTTGCCAAGTGATTCGTCATACATTTCTTTTTCTTTTCATTTGATGTCAGGGTCGAGTTGGGTTAAGCTTGTGCAGAAGAAGAGCTTGAAGCTCGTTCAATGAACTTGCACAACTGATAGATCAAAAACCCAACATGAAAGCACGGTGATAAAATTGAAACAGAGTAGTTTACACAGTTTTATGAATTAAATAATTTATTTCCTACTAGTGGGAATCATAGGGCGGGACATCATAATTAAAATGAATGAATATGCTATGAAATTATGCAATTAAAATTTGACCAGGTATAATAAGGGTATAATAAAATAGGATGTGTATTAATTACTTAAATCACTATTATATATTTAAATTATTAAGGTGACACATTTTTATGAGTAAAATTATAAAATACTATGGAATAATTTAGTATAGGAATTATGGCTAAAACATTTAAGAGTTAGAATAGAGTTTTTATGTGATCACAATAAAAATAATACATATTAAAGATATATACATGGATCATATATATCAAGTTAAAGTGATCGCTAAAGCAACATCTTCCTACACCTAGTGTCCTAGATGGCCAAGGTAAGGTGTCGTCAAACCAATTATATAGTCATTCGTATATCTTAATTGGAAAATTATTAATGTCACAAGAATCACAAGGGTTGATATGTCAATAAAAAATTAAAATTATCCTCTAAAAACTCATATAGAAAGTGGGGTAGCAGGTCCTATGACATCCAACCTGTGATTTGCAATGGGAAATCCTCAACAGTCTCTTTGGAGAAATAATGTCTCATTAAGGGGTTCAATAAGAGGTATGAGGCCCCACCAATTTTATATTTGAAGGAGTTTGAATATTGGCTTGTCAATTTTGGCCCTAAGTAGGCAAGGCAACATGGAAGGAGGTGACCCCCTTGGAAAAGTTCAAAAGGGGAAGGCCACATAAGATCTTATATAAAGATCTAAATACAAGGACCTCCCTCATAAAAATAGTTATACATGTATTGAAAGAAAGTATATAACGACCATCTAAATCTTGATAAAATAAAATAGAACATCCCTTGAATCCATAATATATGGAGCATCTACATATGAGGTGATCCTCTAACTCAATGTTGTGTATATGGAAAAGCTAGAATATGTTATTGAGAAGGGGAATATCATGATGTCATTAGTTTCAACTAGACACTAATGTAAACCCACTTTGAAACCACCAAGGGGGATCTGAAGGGCAACATCTAGTGCTCTAGTGTGTATGAGGATTTAAAAAAAAGGCCCCCTCTTATTTGCATGAAGTGTTCCTAGTACAAATCCATCTCAGTGTCAAGGCCATGAAAAGATAAAGTTGAAGTATTAAATTTATTGTTTATAAATAACCTCTTTAACAACTTGACATAGACATATAATGATGTCATTTACATTGGAGGTGTATGTCACTTGATCATGTTACAACTTTAATCTCTCCCCCACAAAAAGGTGTTACGCTCCCTTGTGATGATGCATCAACCCTAATGGAGAACAATCTCGTGATGTAAGAGAAATTTAAACATGATGTAACTTTAATAGTGCCCTACATTCACCCCTTGGCTCACCACTCATGGCAAATTTGAGGCTATTTCAAGCATTGATGTGGATAATATCATTTTATTTTCTCTTGTGTATAGTATTCTACATTGACACAATTGTGTTTTTTTAGCAAAAAAAATATTTGTATCAAGGGTTGGCTCCTTGTGCATTAGGGTTGAAGAGGTTGTGTCATTGTGAGTGATCTATTCATTGCCAAATCCTTATGTGGGAGATCACTACAAGCTCCATGTCAACATGAAGTGTAGATATTGTGAACAATTCTTATAGAGGTTTTGAAAATTATCTAGTTGTTCCACATTTGGTATACATGTTAATAAGGGCATTACCCACAAAGACACACCCTCGAGACCAACACCTAGTTCTCTAAAAATAAAATGGTACCAATATTCTTAGTTAGAGGTGAAGGATTCTCCTAAGAGGTTATTTTGTTGGTTTGATGTGTTGTTTTTTGCCTTGGATAATAAGTGGTGAAGGGCTTCAAGGGTTAAGAGTTAAGAGCCAAGGGCTTGGGGGGAAAGGGATTTAGGGGTTAAGGGCTTAATAATTAAGGGATTTAGGTGTTAGGGGTTAAGGGGTTGGGTTTTAAGGTGTTTAAGGGTTATGGATTAAGGTTTAAGGGTCATGAGTTAAGAAAATAAGGGGTTAGTGCTTAGGGGGTTCATAAATTCTACGTTAGGAGTTAATGGCTTAAGGTTTAATGCATCAAGGGGTTGATGGCTTATGAGTTATGAGTGTAGGGTTAATAGATTATGGCTTTGGGGTTAAGGGACAGGGAATTTAGTGGTTATGGGTTAATGGTTCATTCGTTGTGATAATGGGGCCCCTAATCCCCTTATCACCACTATCGAGGGTTCCTCTTTCAATTCCTCTTGTTACCTTCCCTCCAGGACCCCTAGCCCCTATGAAATTAGGTCTTAATCCCCCTTCTCATTCTCTAATGTGTGGATTATAGATCTTATTAAATCATGCTTGGACATCCCACTTCTACCCATCCATGCTACATGTGTGTCCCCTAGTCTTGTTCAATACACCACAAAATACTCCTCCCACCTTTTCGATCATATCATTCACCTTATCTTAACATTGTGGGTGAAATTCGTGTTTATGTTGTAAAGTGAACAAAGAAAAAATTTACTTGTTTTCTCTTTTGAGAAGATGTAGAAATTGATTGTCATTATTGGAATGTGCATGCATCAATCTACATTGGGTTGTTTTTCGAGTTTAGACATGAATAATCATTTGGTCATACTCCATACTATCGATGGAATCTATTATCACAAATGTATCGATGGGAAGTTTGAGAGATTCTTTTGAAAGCTTGTGAGTTGTGGTGTTTAGCTCCTGGAGAATGTGTGTGAAAGATAGCTAGTCCAAATAGCTGGGGGGATCTATGATATCATATAGGATGGGATGTAGGTAGATGTTTTCTATCATGAATTATTGACCCAATTTATCATGATTTTTTAATCCCCCGTGATCTATCGGGATTTGACTCTTTTGATGGATGTAATTTCCAGAAGTGTACAAAGAGAAATGGAATTAACTTAGTTGTTGGAGCCTTAACTTTGGGTATACCTTACTTTATCGCTATAAGACTGGGAGAGGAAGAGTACCACACCCACTTTGCAGCTAGGTGGGATAACTTGTGCAACACCATCAAAGAAGTCACAAGGGCATCCAAGAGGGAGTGGATAAATTACCAGAATCCATTATTTTTGTGGTTTAGGATGAATCTTGTCTTCTAAACACTATTTTTTATCAATTCAATTGTGATATTTGTTATAATTTCTCATGAACAAAATGTGTTGTTGTTCCAATCCCACCAGACATTGCTGATTAGAATGCATGGGAAACCTTTATAATAATCTTCCATGATATTGAGTAACTAAGTTTTGAAATTTTCTTCCAAGTTTTAGATAGGACCACGAGCCTATCATGTTCAATTTCGCAAGGGTGGTGGTGATCATGACCTGCACTGTGTTAGGAGAGGAGATAAATAAGTGTGAATAAATATCATCAAATGACTTACCTAACGGATAGATGTTGGGCTGATTTGTAAACTATCATGGATATTTTTCATGAACAAAATGTGTTGTTGTTCCAATCCCACTAGATATTGTTGATTAGAATGCATGGGAAACCTTTTTAATAATCTTCCATGATGTTGTGTAACCAAGTTTTGAAATTTTCTTCCAAGCATAGATAGGACCATGAGCCTACCATGTTCAATTTTGCAAGGGTGGTGGTGATGACCTGCATTGTTTTGGGACAAGAGATAAATAAGTGTGAAGAAATATCATCATATGACTTGCATAAAGGATAGATGTTGGGGTGATTTGTAAACTATCATGGATATCTCTTGTGAACAAATCTGTTGCTATTCCAATCCCACCAGATATTGTTGATTAGAATGCATGCGAAACCCTTTTAATAATCTTCCATGATGTTGTGTAACTAAGTTTTGAAATTTTCTTCCAAGCTTAGATAGAACCACAGGCCTATCATGTTCAATTTTTCAAGGGTGGTGGTGATGACCTGCACTGTGTTGGGACAAGATATAAATAAGTGTGAAGAAATATCATCATATGACTTGCATAAAGGATATATGCTAGGGTGATTCGTAAACTATCATGGATATTTATCGTGAACAAAATGTGTTGTTGTTCCAATCCCACTAGATATTATTGATTAGAAAGCATGGGAAACCTTAATAATAATAATCTTCCATCATGTTGTGTAACTAAGTTTTGAATTTTTCTTCCAAGCTTATATAGGACCACGAGCCTATCATGTTCAATTTTGCAAGGGTGGTGGTGATGACCTGCACTGTGTTGGGACAACTAGAGATAAATAAGTGTGAATAAATATCATCATATCACTTGCATAAAGGATATATGTTGGGGTGATTCATAAACTATCATGGATATTCTACTAGACAGTTCATCATAACATAGTAGATAAAACTATATTTAAAAATGAATGAATAAGAGTTTGTGACAGGAAGTTTCAGTGAGTTTCAAGTGTGCTAAGGAGGGAGTGATGTCAAGGCATGCTAGGCAGTGTTAAGGCATGCTAGAGGCTAGGGAAACGGTGTGCCAATGCATGCCAGGGAGGAGTGTTTGGGAGTGCCAAGGAAAAACAAGGGAGCACTAGTTTCAAGTGCATGGAAATGAATGAATAAGAGTGTGTGACAGGGAGTATCAACGAGTTCTAGGTGTGCTAAGGAGGGAGTTTAAAGGTATGCAAGTTAGTGCCAAGGAATGCTATAGTGCCAGGGCGAAATGCTAGGATGTGCCAAATGCTAGGGTGTGTCAATGCGTGCTAGGGAGTGCCATGGAAACACAAGGGAGAACTAGTTCAAAATGCCTGGTAATGAATGAATAAGAGTGTCTGATAGGGAGTGTCAGTGAGTTTCAGGTGTGATAAGGAGGGAGTAGCAAGGTTACATGTTAGGAAATTCCAAGGTAAGCTAGAGTGCCAGGGCATGTCAGGGAGTGTTAGTGTGCAAACCCTTCTTCATTATATTACAAACTACAATACAATAGGCTAGAGCTCTTGTACCATGGATCATGACCCTTTACAATCACACTGATACAAGGAATAAAACTAGGGATTGGTGTTAATCCTTTGACAACAAATCTATCATGAACAAGACAACACTTGACCTACTTGTTGATGGTGGCCACACACAACCCTTTCAGTCCACAAGTTTAATGAGAGCACCACAAGTTTAATGTTTGAAGAACAAGGGGCCACCCCCTTGTCCAACATTTTTGATGGGTCCCATGCATCATTATGGCACTCATGGACCCCAGTATGCCACCTAGAAGGCCCTAAGACATCATTTGACCTCTTATGAGGCTTATTATTCCATGTATGAGATAGTTTGGTGGGATTGCCACCAAAGTTTAGGGTTACTTGCATAATATTTTATGTTTAGGGGCTAATGTAGGCCCATAAGCTAATTCGATCAACTCCTAATCAATGTATAAATAGGAGTTAGTTGGATTCATTTGTATCATCACTTGATTTGGGATCTCTCTATCTTTAGAGAACTTCACATTTTTCCTTGGAGGACTATTTTGGATGATGGATGCATTTTGATGTATGGATTTGGGCTATTTTTATCTTGGAGATTTTCTTTTGCAAATGTGAAGCTAGTCGGATATACTCTCTAACCCTGTGAGTGAAAATTTAACGCTATTCTTGTTGTTGTTGCATACTATTGAATTTCACTATAAATAGGGTTAATTGTTGCATGATGGAAATGTGGAATTATGTGTCTATTTATCTTATTTAATGTATGGGCCATTGTTGGATGAATGAAATATCTTAGAGATCATTTTATCTCAATAAAATTGCACCACTTGTATGAAGTATAAATGCTTGAAGGTCACTTTTCCTTTTCCTCTAACATTGGACGAAGTTGACTTTCTAGGCCTCCATGATCAAGAAACTGAATTATTGTTCATTATCACCCCTGACTCCATATCCCCAAGTGAAATATTCACTAGTACCTCAAAAAGGGTGATGATTCCCCCCCCCCCCCTTTTCACAATTTTCCATTTTTCCCTAGGTCTAGCCCCATTAGGTCACCTAGGGCATCAATTTCCCAAGAATATAGCTAGAGGAAAACTTTGATCTCCTAGAGGCAACGACATTGGTAGGTGCCTTCACTCTCCTCATAATTTGGGCCAATTCTGACGATGGAATCTTCAAATACCTCAAGCCCTAGCTCTAGGATAAATTTTTGCATAGGTGTTCCCAAGGCTAGAGCCTAGTAGGATCAATTTGATACATCGAAGTAAAAAATATTGCCTAATCCTTTCCCCTCACATTTTCCAAGATAGGAACATCATTGGTTGCTAAGTTCCATCCCCAAACCTAGGTTGGGTCCACTTGGCCCCATGTGGTCCCATTTGGTGTCAAAGGCCTTTCATCAAGGACCATTTGGGAATCCAAGTTCCCAAAGGATTTTAGGGATTGGTAACTTCCTTTATAAGTCTTATTCTTCTCCCTCAACCCTTCAATCCCCCTCCTCTCTCCCTAGAAGATCAAGTCCCTTGCTTAAAAGGCAAGCATGTCCCACTCTATATTCTATCTTAGGGAAAGGGATTCTAGGGTCACTTCCCACCTATTCATTGACCTATAATATACGAGTGACTTCCTAAAATACCAGGAATCCTCCCGTCGGTGAAATTTCGTAAAGAGTAAGGAGCCTTAGTTGTGGTGACAATGGGCTAAGCCTCCACCGTTTCCCTTGTCCTAGTTGTTTCCCTCTTAGGAACCCCTTTTAGGTCCACTACTAGTTTGAGTGGTAACAAGTTGTTCACAACTCCATTTGTGAGAAAATATTTGGTATGCCCACTTTTTCCATACTACAGCTCCAAGATGAGAAGTCTAGGGCTATGGAGGTTGCCCTTCTTCTCACTGAATTGATCCTCTACAATATAGTGAAATAGGGCTAGTTGGTTGGCCCACTTGACTGCTAATTTAGTCCTTCAAATTATGCACATCCTTAGGCCCTATACACCTGCCCTTCTACCAATCTTGTTGTCCTTCACAAGTACAAGAGTTAGGGTTCTTCTTTGATAGTCACCTAACAACCCTCCAACTATACTTGGACTAGCATCAATCTGCCCAACCATAGTCAATTATTTTTACTGATCTAGGGCTCACAATATTTTCTTCATCTAGGGCTCTTCAAATCTTCCACATAACAATGGTTTGAGTCCTCTCAAAATCATTGTTCTTGTGTATCAAAAATTTTATCTTTGTTGTCCAATCTATGAATAAATTTGAACTGCTCCTCTTATCATCCTTCTAACAATCTGTAGATGACTAAACTAGGGTCACAAATCAACCACTAATAGTCCATTGACTTATTTTTTATAGGTTGCTTCAAATATCTATCTAAAAATCCATGGATATTCCACCAAATCAACTCCTCAACATGTCAATCCATTCTTCACATGGCACATTTCTTATGCATGCTCAATCTTCTGCTCAGGTTCCACCCTCCTTTGGATCTGCTATTTCCACACATGGGAAATTTTCTATAAATACAACTGATAGTTATGTTCCTCTGAATTGTGTTATAATAAGGATGAAGGTTCTTTTTATCATTTGAAAATAAGATAAAACCCTAACCCGAGGAGATGTAACACCAAAAGTTTATGGGCCCCGTTGGGGTTAGTTGGGCAGCCAACTTCCTGGGGTCGTAACTTGGTCATATGATCTTAGTTTGATGCACATGATACCTCGTTAGAAAGATCTCTCCAAGGACTACAAATGCTAATGCAATTTATTTGAAATTGCCAAAATTTTCATGCCCAAAAAATGTTGTTTGGGGCCTCAAAACGGCTCTGGAAGTTCAAGACCCGAAAAATTGACAAAAATAGTAAATTGTGCTATAATTAAGGAAACTGAAAAACTGAAAGAGACAATGGCGAGGGCCCAAGTGGAATATACGGGTGGCCACAAATATCCACCTCGATCACCTTCAATCAAATTTCTTGAGCTAACTCAATCATCATGACTTAGTTAACTGACACAAGTTGTTATGAGATGAAATTACAATTTATTGTCCAATTTATTTAAGGGAAAAATAAATTAGACGCCTCACATTCCTCACTCCTAGTACATCAAAATTCCTCACCGGTGTGGGTGCATTTTTTTGTCCTTTCTAGTTGCCAATTTCACTGTTTCTTGTTGCAAATTTCAACACTCCCTCTCAATAAGAAAGGAATTCAATCAATCCCCATCCGGTACCTTTGGAATGTTCTACATGCTACACTTCTCTAGTGTTGTTTGCACTTGTAAATCCTGAAACTGAATAGCCTCTGAACAACTCAATCAGTATAATGCATCTGTCGTTAGAGTCTTCTGGCTACTACTAGCTATTGCACCTATCTAGTAGTGGATTCTCTGCGCTGCTGCTGACATCTACATCCATGCCCTTTGAACTATTGCTAACTTTGATTTGTGCTCCAGTATTTGACATCTGTCACTCTAATTTTTGTCTTGTTGACATCTGACTACATCAATATAATTGATCCTTCTTACTACTGCTGTACTGTGGGCTCCTCGTAGCCAGGTTCGATCCATGAGACATGCCATTTCAATGGACCTTGCCCAAATTTATTATCTTGGGATTATGTCTACACATCACCCCACCTTACACCTCAAGGTATGGTTACTCCCTCTTCCTATCTGGCTCAAAATTTCCCCCTCATGGAGGTCTTTTCTTCAGTGGATGCTTCCACTCGGTCTCCTCTCTACTTCTCCAATTGTGGCAGCTAATCCACAACCTTCTAAGATTGCTTCTCATGAGAATGCATGTTGAGAGGTAATTTATGCTCCCTTTAAACCACCAAGCCTCTAACTTCTGCCTTTCTCCTCAAAGATTTGCATGCATTTGGTACCTCAAGTATATATAGGTTCTTGACTCGCGCACAATGTAATTGTCCCGACGTTACAAAAGGTTTCTAAAAAAGAATTGATTTTAAATCGATGATATCTCCCTCATCCGAGCTTTGATTTGACCAATTTGTTTTTTCCATTTGGGTATATTTTCACAAGGATTCAAAACATTCTATTTTTTTTTTGAAAATTTTACACCAAAATCTTCAGATATTCTCTGAAAACTCGTCGTCCAAAAAATTCCTGCTCTGATACCATGTAGAAAATCTAACCAGTGTGGGTGCATTAAACCATGCCAAATCATACCAAGGCATCTCAACATATTCCATACATGCTAATAATTTCCAAGCACCAACATGTGCCAAGTGCCAATATGTGTCTGGGACTAGTGTTATGCATGTTATGAAGTGGAAGGGAATGTTAAAGAATGCTAAGGTGTGCTAGAGAGTGATAATGCATGTTGATGAGTGTTAACGATTACTAGGAAAAAAATTAAGGGAGCACTAGGTAAAAATTCATGGAAGCTAATGAATATGAGGAATGTGTGCCAAAGACTAGTGTTAATGAGTGTTAGTTGTCATGCCAAGGAGGGAGTGACAAGGTATGCTAAGAATTGGTAAGGAATGCTAGGGAATATCAAGGCATGTCAAGAATTCCCAAAGTGTGCTTGGGAGTTCCAAGGTGTGCCAATTAATAGTGCCAAGATATGCCAATACATGCTAGGTGCTAAGGATATTATGGCACAGGGTGCCAGGGTATGTCAATATGTGTCAAGGCAACAAAAGGAAGAACCAATATTAAGAGGGTTAATAAGTCAGGACTTTATCTTTTTGAAAAGGGGCATGCTAGGCACACTGATAATAGGTCCCAATACATGCCAAGTCGCATTGTGTACCACGTGCTAATGTATGCTAATGCATTCAACCAAGGTGTTCCAGGGCATGCTAGGGACTATATGCAGTATGCCAACACATGCTAGTAGAGTTCCATGTTGTGCTAGCGCATCCGACCATGTGCTTGGGCATCAGTGTCATCACAATATGTTCTAGGTACAAAGATGTTCCAAGACATGTGGGGTGCTAAGAAATGTTAGTGTGTGCCAAAGAATTAATTTAAGGTGTGCCCATATTGTTGAGGATTGTTAGGTCTTTCTCATTAATAGAATTTTCAAAGCTTGATTATGTATTAAATAATATATTTCCTACACACAATAGTGGAACTTTATCTAAAGGGAATTTCCTAGATAATAAACTTAATAGATATGAATCATTTGTTGAATCATAAGAAATATCTATTCGACTAGTCATTACTTGAGGGAAATGATACACACTAATTACTTCTACAAAAATTGACTGACCCTAACCACTATGGCCTTGGACATATTATAAAAAATACTCCACAATAATTGTATTAAATCGTTATCTTTTGACAAAAAATATATTAACATGCACATATCATCATCAAAAACTCATTGGAATGATCAATGATGATGAGCATTTTTTGACCGTCACCAAAAGTAACAAAAAGAGCATTGGTGAGGGTCATTAAAAGTTCGTCACTAGAAGTGTCACCAAAGAGAGAATTAGTGATGGGAACTTAACGACCCTCACCAAAAGTGTCATTGAAAATGTCTTTGGTGATGGACCATAAAGGACCATCACTATATACACTTACAGTGATGGTTTTTTAATGATCAATGATGACAGACATTTTTTGACCGTCACCAAAAGTAACAAAAAGAGCATTGGTGAGGGTCATTAAAAGTTCGTCACTAGAAGTGTCACCAAAGAGAGAATTAGTGATGGGCCTTTAACGACCCACACCAAAGGTGTCATTGAAAATGTCTTTGGTGACAGACCATAAAGGACCATCACTATATACACTTACAATGACGGTTTTTTAAGGACCGTCACCATATGTGACATTGGTGACAGACCTTAAAGGTCCATCACAAGCATGACCCTCACCAATGTGATTTTTTCTTGTAGTGATGGGTACTCATTAGATGAGGGAATAAATTTTTCATCCAACGAGTACTCCCACTTGAAATTTGAGTAAAAGCTTTGAGAGATAAGATGAAAATACGAGTTGGAAAAATAGTTTTATTATCTTATTATTATTTAATATTTTTAGTCTTTTACTTAAAAAATGGTGAATCATCCCCCATGGTTTACATCATCCTCTTGAATCCTATTGGTTCTTATAAAGTTTATTTTGGTTGTACATTTCTCTTAGGAGGCTCATTTTATACCTCAAAATTACCCTAATGGTACACTTTGGGATCCCAAAGTCTATCATCTCAGATTGGGGAAGCAGGTTCCTCAATACATTTTGGTCCAGCCTCTGGTCAATTCTGGACACCAATCTCACTAAGTCCACAACATTCCATCCCCAAATTGATTTCCATATAGAGGTCATCAATAGGATGAATGTACACAGTCTGCGCATGTACAACTCAAAGAATCCTTGCACATGGGATGAGAGCCTCCCTTATGTACATCATAGCTATAACCGGTCTCTCCATAGCTCAACTGACCACATCCCCTTTTAGATGGGCTTGGGATTCCAACCACTATGTCCCATTGATGTAGCCATGCCATTTGTGATTACTCAAGCTGATTCGGCTCATGACCAGTATGAAGTTGACAAGGTGAATAGCTTCATTGAGTACATTGAGCACATCTTCCAATAGGTTCATGACATATTGGACAAATCCAATTCCAAGTACAAACAACGACATGATCAACATCGAGTGCCACACAACTTCCAGGTGGGCGAAAAAGTGTGGCTACATTTGCAGAAGGAGTGCCTCGCTAGACCCCACCGCAAGCTTCACCCACTCCAATATGGGCCATACACCATCACCAATGCTATAGGGGACAATGCCTTTGAGCTCAATATTTCACCATTCCTTGGTTTGCACCCAGTGTTCAATGTGGACCGCCTTTGGCCCCACTTTCCACCTCTACTGGACACCTCCGAAATTGGAAAGCAACTCACACCAACAGAGTTAAACCCAGACTGAATAGAACAAGACAGCATGGATCGTATCATGGACATGAAAATCAAGAACACTTGCCAATAGAATATCCAGCTGTATTGGGTTGTCAAAGTTGGTGAACTCCTCCACCAAGGCAAGTGCCTCACCAAGGACCAAGTTCAGCATAAGTTTCCTCATCTCATGGAGGAACTCAACGTAATGGGGACCACTACTTCCTAAGTGGGGAGGAATAATCAAAGAAGATATTCATGGCCACCCACCTATTCTCTTTGGGGCCCCACCATTATTTCTTTCAGTTTTTCAACTTCCTTATTTGTAGCACAATTTAGTATTTTTAGTAGTTTTTTCGGGCCTTGATCTTTCAGACCCATTTTGAGGCTTTAAATGACATTTTTTGGGAAAATTAAGAAAAATTTTGTTTTTACCCAATTTTTCTCATATCAGAAGTTCTATTCCTTAGATATATATTTCTAATGAGGTATTGTGTGCATCCAACAGAGATCGTATGCCAAAGTTACGTCCTTGGGAAGTTGATGTACCAATTTACCCAAATAGGGCCCATCATTTTAGCGCTTTATCTCCTAGAGTCAAGTTTTTGGATGTTTATGGTTTTCCATTATTTATCAATAATAAATAGGCCTTTGAGCCTCATTGTAACATAATTCAGAGGCCTGTAGCCACCACATATCTTCTCAGAGATAAGCTATCATCACTCTAGCTAGTATATTTCCATTTTTTCTATAAGCAGATTTCAGTTATATGATATTAATGAAATGAAGTATTATTTTTGTTGCATATCTATGTTTATGTGTATTTATGTATTTTATTTCATTCTAGCATAAGTCCGGAGAACCTCGTGAAAATTTCATGCAACTCTTTTAGAGGAAATTCAAGGCCTTAAAAAAATGGATAAAATTTTGGAATTGGGAGGATTTTAGAGACATTTTTGCTGAGAAACACAAGCTAGAAGAGTGCCTAGAGGCCATTAAAATGAAAATAGTTTGCGAGGGAAGCTCCACCATATTAACTATTGAAGAAGGTTGTTTGATCCTGGACTTGGAGGAACAAAGAATCCAGGAAGAAGCCCTGTGGCGTCAGAAATATCGCATAAAATGGCTTAGGGAGGATTTTCAATTTCTCCATGATAAACCATCAGCACCGCAATAACATCAAATATATTAAATTACCTTATGGCATCAACTTGGAACAACAGTAAGATATTGTGCAAGAACTGATCTCATTTTACTCCCCGCTTCTGAGCAATGAAGAGCGTGATAGATATGAATATATAGCAAAGATAGCTTCGAAAATTCCCTCGCTGGTAACTCGAGTGAATAATGCGGTCATGATAAGACCAATCTCTTATGCGGAAGTGTAAGCGGTGGTTAAATCCTTGCCCTCAAATAAAGCCCTAGGGCCCGGTGAATTTACTGTAGAACTCTTCAAAGTTTGTCAGTATTTTCTTTGGCCAAAAATGGTGGAAGAATCTGATTGAATCAAAGAGGTATGATCTGGTCACCTTCATTACATTAATTCCTAAATCTAAATGGGCCAACTCGCCAAGTGTATTTTTTCACATTTCCCTTTGAAATGTGATCTATAATATCCTTTATTCCATTCTGGTTCGGTGCCGTAAGCCCACCGTTCACCATATCGTAAGCCAGGAACAATCGAGATTTTTTGAAGGGAGGAAGATTTTAGATGGTCTGAGTCACAATTCATGAAACTATCCACTCTCTCAAGCACTATAATAATTAGGTTATGATGCTCAAGATCAACCTCTCAAAATCCTACAATAGACTTAATTGGTCATACCTACTAGAAATCATGTGCACCCTTGGATTTTCAGAAGAGTGGATTCGCTAGATCAAATCTATAATTTCCACTCCCCTTTTCTCCATGCTGATGACTGGCGGTCCTTCTTCCACTTTCAAATATTCTAGGGGTATCCGATAGGGAGACCCTCTTTTTCCCTTCCTCTTTATTATTGTAGCATAGGGTCTTGGAAGATTGATATATGTAGCAAAAAACACCAATTCTCTTTAAGGCCTTCAATTGTCCGGAACCAACATCTCCATGAATCATTAACAGTTCCTTGACGACAACCTCCGATATGGCGAGGAAAACATTCGATAATATCTTCAGATCGATGAAATTCTAGCCAAATTCCAGCAAGACTCAGGTATGATCCCCAATAAAGATAAGTCCAACATCTATTTTTTCATACTCCCCTTCCATTTCAGTCATTTCTAGCTCAAGTTTTGGGATTCACTATTGGATCTCTACCTTCTAAATACCTAGGGGTTCCCCTTATTTCTATTCCCCTCCGCATTGCTCCTTGGAAATAATTATGATAAAAAATATCCAAGAAACTATTGAACTGGACCTTCTATGTGCTGAACTTGGTAGGAAGAGCCACTCTTTTAAATTTGGTCCTTCAGGCGACCCCTCTATATCGGCTATCAACACTTCTTTCTTTGAAATGCATCTATAAGGACTTGACAATTATATTTCAAAAATTCCTATGGAGTGGAGCATGGTTGGAGAGGAAATGGCCCCTAGTTGCATGGAACAAGCTATGCCTCCCTAAGACGCTAGACATAATAGGCTTGTGAGACTCAAAATATGTAAATGTTGCTTTGGGGGAAAAAATGTGGTGGTGTTGGCTATAGGGGGGTGATGAGCTTTGAAAGTCAATATGGACACAAAATTATGGTAAGGGAAAGTCACAAGATACCCTTCTACATTACCCTGCCCTTCTGGTAGGGTCAACGATATGGAATATGGCAAACCAAAATTATGCAAGGGCATTAGGCGCAATAAAATAATTTGTATATAAGTAGACATAGGGGGGTCTTATGTTTTTAATTTCTTATGTAATCCTTAATTAATTTGAGTGATTTTAAATAAATATTGGGAGAAAATTGTAAATGTTCCCAAATGATTGGAGAACACGAGGGAATCTGATTAGTTAGGAATGTGAAGAGTCAGTTTCGGAAAATTTAGGGATTTAGTCTAGATTTAGGAAGTCTAGAATCTCAAGAGTTTTTGTCGAGCTGTATGGGAGCTGAATCAATTCATTAATATTCTGTATAAATGTAAGCCTTGAGGGCTGAGGAAAAAAGACGCAGATCTGGAGAGGTAGAGTTAGAGTAGGTTCAGGAAGCAGAGTTTCTGTAAGCCTACGGGTAGTTGAACAAGGCCATCTAAAATTGGAGATCTGGCCAAAACAAGAAGTTTGTAAATAAATGATTTTTATTTGAATTTGTATATATGAATGAAATAATCTGGTTTAGAATTGTATGAATATCAGTTGATTTAATTTCTGTGTGATAATTTTTTGAATCTCCATGAACTATGTATGAATAAGACTCTGTGATAGGGTTTTAGATGGTGCTATATTCTAATGGGAAAGACGAAGTTAATTATCATGATTTTGGACTGAATGCATGAAGGTTTGATTTGAACAATGCATTGGTGGATCATGGAGGGTTAGTTTTAAAATCCTGTGTTAAGCATTGAACCAAATCACCAGAGATTGGATTCGATGGACAATGGGAGAAGATCCCTTACTAAAGTTAATGGCGTAGTTGAATAAGAATATGTGGTTTGAAATCGCTGAACCATGGTAATGTTGACTTAGTGTCAATGCTTGTTGCATATGGTGAAGATAAATAAATAGTGTTGGGAAATTGTAGAGAACCTGACCCTGTTAAAAGAAAAAAACTGAGGTAGCAGAAACTGAACAATGGAGATAAGATTATAATGAGTAGTGAAATGGATCAATATGGTGTGAAGTTTCAGATTTAATGCAAAAAATTCGAATGGAGCATTAGTGCACGTGAAATTAGAACAATTGAAATGTTAAGGGCGAAGTCGTGAGTCAAGGATCACGACAAAGTCGATTTGAAAGATTGTAGCAGAGGTCAAAACCATGAAGCGTATGCAAAGATATGTAGTGAAGGTTTGAAGCGGTAATTGTGTGAAGGAACAACATTGAATTTACCAAAATTTAAATTCGAATCAATTCCCGTGTTTCAGAGTTAATTTGCAGCATTTAACAATTGACGCAGAATGGAGGTTGAAAGAGAGAAGGGTTGCTCCAGTTAGAAGTTTATAGAACCCAGATTTAACGTGCAACAAATGGGAGGTTTGTTAAATCTCTGTTTGAATTTTATTAAAAGGAATGTGGATTCAAGTGGAAGGTGAAACCGTGAGTTATGTGTGAACCTGAAGGCAATTTTGTCAATCTAAACCTGAGGTTTCACATTTCTTAAAAATGGTAAGTGGATTTCCTGGAAAAAACATGATAATGCTCTCCGGGTGACATGTTGCAAGTGGTGGTATTCTAAAACCATTCATTTCGCATAATTTTTAATCAAATGAGAAAGTGCACTTTTGTGATGCGATATCCATCTGATGTATTGGTCGAGAGAACGAATGCTGGTCGCTTCTGAAGTTGCTTGAGAGTTAACGCATGTATGGGTCGAAGATTTATTTAATGAGATTCGTTTCCAATACAAAGGTATGTTTGATTGATTGGTTGAACAAATAAAATATGTGTTGATTCATTTGGTTTCAAACGTGATATGGTTAGGATTTCACGTAAAACAAAGGTGAACGCCATGTTGTGGGACCTAACAAAGATCAAAAAAAAATTGCGTTGGTAAATATTAGTTGGGTTGGTCTATTTCATGGTATGGAATATTCTGAATGAATCATATTCAAGGTCGAAGTCTGGACACTATTGAAGAGAGGACAACATATAGCCATATGTTCAATCGAAGCTTTGGAAAAGGTTTGTTGATGACACCTGTGTATTGTGGCCCCATGGTAAAGAGAAATTAGACCTTTTCTTCCAGCATCTTAATGATCAATCTGACTTCATTAAGTTTACCATGGAATTCGAATTTGATGGTAGCCTGCCCTTTCTAGATGTCCTTCTTTCGAGAAATGATGATGGTTCCTTCTCTCATCAAGTTTTTAGAAAGAAGACCCATACTGAACAGTATTTGCATGCTAGTTCTCATCATTTCCCGGCTTAGAAGCTTGGGGTTCTCAGTACCCTAGCAACTACAGCCTTTAGAATCTCTGATGTGAACCACTTTGAAGGTGAAAAATCGCATCTCCTTAATGTCTTCTATAAGAACAGTTATAGCAGGGCTCAGTGTCTTAGAGCTTTTCAAAAAGCTGTGAAAGGTCCAAAGGTTAAGAAAGATCCCTACGATCGGTTATCTGGAGTTCACCTTCCTTTTATCCAAGGTACTACTGATAAAATCGCAAGGATATTGAAGAAACACAATGTCTCTTCAACTTTCAAGCCTCTTCGCACCATCCGTGGTTCTCTTAGATCGGTTAAAGACCCGATTTTCCCGATGGATGGTAAGGGTGTTTATTTGATTCCTTGTTCCTGTGGGACCCCTTACATTGGTGAAACTGGTCGATCTATTAACCAAAGAATTCATGAACATGTCGCTGACCTTAGACATGGTAGATCTCGGTCCTCTTCCTTGGTAGAGCATGCTGAAAAAACAAATCACCATATTTGTATTGAAGATACTAAGGTTATTGCAACTATTGACCACTTCCACCACCGAAAGTTAAGGGAAGCCTTGGAAATAGAAAAGAGGTCGGTTAACCTTAATAGGGATGAGGGGTGGAAGGTTAGCAGATGCTGGATTCCTGCACTTCACTCTTAGTCGATCTTGATTCTTCTTGCCTGGTGTGCTCCTTTTATTTTTCTTATGTGGTTTTGATTAGGTTTTTGTTTTGTTTTTATTTTATTTTATTATTATTATATATATATATATATATATATATATATATATATATATATATATATATATATATATATATGTCTATATATATTATTTATTTTTTATTTTTATATTTTTTATTTTTAAATTATTGTATTTTTATTTTTATTATTTATTTATTTATTTTATTTTTTATTGTTATTTTTATATTTTTATTTACTGTTTATATTTTTTATTTTTTATTTTTATTTTTTAAATCTTACCTCTTTAGTAATATTAAATTATTTGATTTATTATTATTATTATTACTTTCTTACTTATTTATTTGATTTGATTTTATATTTTATTTATATAGAATTTATAATAACAACATAATCAAAATTAAAATAAATAAATAATAATAATAATAATAATAATAATGTTTTTCCTATTCTAGTCAAACTAGCCGTTTTTCCAACGGCTAGTTGGAGCAGTCCTATTCTACTTAAGCTAGTTTCCTGATCAGATTTCTCATCTTGTCCTGATGATGAACCACACTGGCTGGTTCGAAACGCGTCGACACAAATTTTCTCCTATGTGATTTTCACCGAAATTTTTTTTACACATAATTATATGGTTGTTTAACCAAAAGTTGCAATAATACTATTTGAGAAAGGGCTCTCACCCATGAATGAATTAAATAACAAACTTTGGATATGGGGTTTGTTTGGATGAAGGAGCATTTTATATGCATTGAGAGTTTATAACTTGGTTGAACATAGGTTTTGGAGGGTTTCCACAATTTAAAACAATTTTACCAATTTGAGAATAGAACTGGCGTGTGATTCTTATACGCATAAGAAAAGTACTTCAATATCTCAAATCTAAGATTTGAGATATAGAAGCTTCCGAAATTATATTGTCAATTTTCCAGAATTTGAAATTGATTTGGGGCATTAATTTAAATTTCCAGCTCAGAAAATAGAATATTGCAATTGCCCAGACTGAGAATTTGTATTGAATTGAAAATTGGAGATGCATTGTCATATGCATGAGAGTTGAAAATGTGGGTAAGCAGGGTAACCGCGTTATCATGCGGTATCAGAGCAAGATAATCTCTTTGAAAATTAATTTTTGAAATGCATATGTACTGAAGCAGTGAGGTAAATTTAAAGTTTTAAATCTGTTTAAGAGTGATTCCATATTTAAAGAGGTGTGCAGTGAAGGTATTCAGATTTGCAGAATCTGAAGTTGAAGGCAAAGTGTTTTGAAGATTTCCAGGATATGTTCTGAAGATGTGAACACATGTGTGATGGTGATGACAAGGTGATTAGATCTAAATCTGACAGGACAACGTGCAGTGCAACAGAGCATTGGGAGAAATTGCAGAAACAATTGCAAATGGATGTTGAACAAACTATGAAGGTGAGGTATTTTTTATTCTGTTTGAAGATATTGTTTGCAAAATGTAGATTGCAGACAAATGAGGAGCATCTCAGCAAGAAGATCACAGCTTTGAAAAGCAGTGATGAAGGAAACCAGCGAAGGTTTCTAAAATGAAAAGGGAGTGTGGCAGAACCTTGAGAATTCCCAACAGAGGTTGGATGAAAGGAGAACAGATGTGTATAGAGAGGTTGCAGAGGAGTGAAGCCTGAAGGAGCAAAGAGGAATGCTCAGAAGGTTCCAGAGATAGAGGACCTGTACTTGCCAAAAGACCGGATCCAGAGAGAGGATTGGTGAGGTAAGTTGTGACAAGGAGGACTTGTTACTACAGAGGTTTCATTGCAGCTCGTGATGAGTGAGTGAGAACTCATGAAGGAGAAGATGGCTACTAATAGTCATAGAAGAGAGAGAAAAGGTTCTGAGAGAGGCCACAATAGCATGAAGATGAAGAAAGAGGATGCCAACACAGATGGCATACATAGAAAATTAAGAAAGGAAGAGTATGAGAAAGAGGTAGCTGAGATCAGGGAGCAGTTCAACAAATTGGAATTGATGATAAAGGAAAGCCAGAGAGTTGGTTGGCTCATGAGGAAGAAAGTAAAGTGGCATAGGCTACAGATGATGATAGAGAAAATGATACATGCTCAGCAGAAAGAGAGATTACTCAGAATGATTGAGTATTTGGAGAAGGACTTGAAGACTGAACCTTCAAGTGAGACCAAGGGGTCAAATGAATTTACATCTGATTATTTTTATATGTTTGCAGGAAAAACATGTGGAGGAGGACATACTGCTGATGTTGTCACTAAGGAAGAAAATGTAATAGCCAGATATTTTGAAAATGTCCATACATAGTTGGGGAAAGGTTTTGCTTTCCAACATATTGGAAACAGAGGAGATTTAAATTATGATGATGGCCAAAAGCTGGAAATTGAGAGATCAATTGGACAACTCAAAGAGACTGAAAAGGAGACCATTGAATAATTTCTTAAATGTATAGAAGACTTATAAAAACATGAATATTTGATGATCAAATCATCAAATGAGACCATGGGGTCTTATGGTTTTTAAACTGACAAGTTGTATGTGAATGTAGTTATTGAACAAGACAGTTCATGTGATGAAACTGTATTCAGTGAAGCTGAATGTTGCCAAGTAAGATATGATGATTATCTTTCAAAAGAAGATCATATTGAATTATTGCAACAAAAGGAATTCATAAATTCATTGTTTAATGAAAGAGATTGTTTCAATGGAGACATGATAGTTTTTTCTGATGATGATGAATTTGTTATTGATAATGAAAAATTGACTTTATTGAATGGCCAAGTGGAGAGTGATGGATAGATAACTGAATTTATTGCAGAGATGGAATATCAGAATTCTATTCTAATGAAAAATGAAGAAGTAGTGACAGCAGGAAACTTGACTTGTGAAGGTAGTGAAGATTGCATAGAGAGTTTCTCAAATGAGATGACAGATTTATCGCAGGAGTTAAGTGTTTTGGAGTAGAGGATAGAAGCACAAAGAATAAGTATTCATATTGTAAAGGCAGAGATGAATGAGAATGAGAAGGTCCATTTTTATGAACTAGAGCAAGGAGACATCCTTGAAGAGGATGATGCAGAGGAGAGACTAACTGACAGTCTCGAGAGTTACTTGAAGGATTGGAATCAGCATACTGATGTGCTGATGACAGAGCAGCAGATTGAAGTGTTGCTAGAAGAAATAGCAGAGCATCAGATTGAAGTGTTGCCAAAAGAAATTTTAAAGAAACAATTTAAAGTGTTTCCAGAGGAGGAAGAGACACAAGGATTTTGTAATTTTGATGTTTGTTTATTGATTGCAGGTACCGATGGAAGGACTAAGGGATGTTTGGTCCAGGAGAGGAAAAGAGATGATGGCAGTGACTGGAAATTTAAATACTAGTCTGAAGAATTGTTGAAGGCAGAGAAAGAATAAATTGTCACAATTGAAAATCAGGAAGCGTTTTACTGTTGCAGAAGACAAGAGGGTATGGATGATTGGGTGGAGGCTAGCGTAATGGCTCAGCAATTAAGGGAAAGAGCCAGAGTAAAATCAGCATTAAGGACTGAGCAATCAAGGGCTCAGAAAATAAGAGTTCAGCAAAGCAAAGTAGAAGTTTAACAATCAAGAGGAAACAATATCCAGCAGTCAGAAGACATATTAGATAGAGAAATTGAATTTATGAGGAGGTTGATGGTGAAAGTATCTCAGAAGAAGATAGCAGCAAGAAAACAAAGAAGTAGCAACAAAAAGAGAAATAGAGTCACAGACTGTGAAATCTTAGCAAACAGAAAGATGCAGCATAAGATATGGAAGCCTGGAGAAGTGCAGAAGAAGAATATTGCAGCAGATGATCAGCTGCAGAAAAAAGTGTGGGATCCAGGAAGACAAGGATGAAAGCACATGATCAGGAGATCATGATTAATTTTAACCTTGGGAGTCTGATGGAGGGGAATTAGGCACATTAAAATACTTTGTATCTAAGTAGACATAGGGGGGTCTTATGTTTTTAATTTCTTATGTAATCCTTAATTAATTTGAGTGATTTTAAATAAATATTGGGAGAAAATTGTAAATTTTCCCAAATGATTGGAGAACATGAGGGAATCTGATTAGTTAGGAATGTGAAGAGTCAGTTTCAGCAAATTTAGTGATTTATTCTAGATTTAGGAAGTCTAGAATCTCAAGAGTTTTTGTCGAGCTGTATGGGAGCTGTATCAATCCATTAACATTATGTATAAATGTAAGCCTCAAGGGTTGAGGAAAAAAGACACATATCTGGAGAGGCAGAGTTAGATTAGGTTCAGGAAGAAGAGTTTCTGTAAGCCTATGGGAAGTTGAACAGGGCCATCTAAAATTGGAGATCTGGCCAAAACAAGAAGTTTGTAAGTAAATTTTTTGTATTTGATTTCGTATATATGAATGAAAGAATCTAGTTCAAAATTGTATGAATATCGGTTGATTTAATTTTTGTGTGAGAATGTTTTGAATCTCTGTGAACTATGTATGAATAAGACTCTATGATAGGGTTTTAGATGGTGCTCTTTTCTAATGGGAGAGTCAAAGTGAATTATCATGATTTTGGACTGAATGCATGAAGGGTTGATTTGAACAATGCATTGGTGGATCATGGAGGGTTAGTTTTAAAAGCCTGTGTTAAGTGTTGAACCAAATCACCAAAGATTGGATTCGATGGACAATGGGCGAAGATACCTTACTAAAGTTAATGGCGTAGTTGAATAAGAATCCATGGTTTGAAATAGGTGAACCATGGTAATGTTGATTTAGTGTCAACACTGGTTGCATATGGCAAAGATAAATAAAGAGTGTTTGGAAATTGCATAGAACCTGACCCTGTTAAAACAAAAAACCGAGGTAGCAGAAACCGAACAATGGAGATAAGATTATAATGAGCAGTGAAATGGATCAATATGGTGTGAAGTTTTAGAGTTAATGCGGCAAATTCGAATGGAGCATTAGTGCACGTGAAATTAGAACAATTGAAATGTTAAGGGCAAAGCCATGAGTCAAGGATCACAACAAAGTCGATTTGAAAGATTGTAGCAGAGGTCAAAACCATGAAGTGTATGCAGAGATGCGTAATGAAGGTTTGAAGCAGTAATTGTGCGAAGCAACAGCATTGAATTTACCAAAATTTAAATTCAAATCAATTCCCGTGTTTCAGAGTTAATTTGTAGCATTGAACAATTGACGCAGAACAAAGGTCGAAAGAGAGAAGGGTTTCTCCAGTTAGAATTTTATAGAACCCAAATTTAACGTGCAACAAATGGGAGGTTTATTAAATCTCTGTGTGAATGGTATTAAAAGGAATGAGGATTCAAGTGGAAGGCAGAACCGTGAGTTCTGTGTGAACAACCTGAAGGCGGTTTTGTCAATCTAAACTAGCGGTCTCGCATTTCTTAAAACTGCTAAGTGGATTTCCTGGAAAAAATGTGATAAGGCTCTTCGGGTGACACGTTGCAAGTGGTGGTATTATAAAACCATTCATTTCACATAATCTTTAATCAAATGAGAAAGTTCACTTTTGTGATGCGATATCCATCTGATGTATTGGTTGAGAGATCGGACACTAGTCTCTTCTGAAATTGCTTGAGAGTTAACGCATGTCTGGGTCGAAAATTTATTTAATGAGATGCTTTGCCAATACAAAGGTATGTTTGATTGATTGGTCGAACAAATAAAATATTTTTTGATTCATTTGGTTTCAAACATGATATTGGTTAGGAGTTCACATAAAACGAAGGTGAATGCCGTGTTGTGGGACCTAACAAAGATAAAAAAAAAAAATGGGTTGGTAAATATTGATTGGGTCGGTCTATTTCATGCTATGGAATATTCTGAATGAATCATATTCAAGGTCAAAGTTTGGACACTATTGAAGGAAGGACAACATATAGCCATATGTTAATGAATTGTGGTCATAATAATTATATGGTTGTTTAACCAAAAGTTGCAATAATACTATTTGAAAAAGGGCTCTCACCCATGAATGAATTAAATAACAAACTTTGGATATGGGGTTTTTTGGATGAAGAAGCACGTTATATGCGTTGATATTTTATACCTTGGTTGAACATAGGTTTTGGAGGGTTTCCGCAATTTAAAACAAATTTCCCAAATTGAGAATAGAACTAGTGTGTGATTCTTATAAGCATAAGAAAAGTACTTCAATATCTCAAATCTCAAATTTGAGATATAGAAGCTTCCAAAATTATATTGTGAATTTTCCAGACTTTGAAATTGATTTGGGGCATTAATTTAAATTGCCAGTTCAAAAAATAGAATATTGAAATTGCCCAGACTGAGAATTTGTATTGAATTGAAAATTGGAGATGCATTGTCATATGCATGAGAGTTGAAAATATGGGTAAGCAGGGTAACCTCACTATCACAAAATAGTAACCTCATTCGAGATCATTCCTTCTAGAAGATTAATAATGTCCAATCCACTTTCTTTTGGGAGTAATCATGGCAACAACATATGGTTATCGTGGGATGCTGATCGAAATAGGATGCATATGGTTATAACCACTTATTAATGAAAGTCTGACTAGAAAATTATAGATTACAATCAATTCCACCCATAGGTTGTTATCCAAAAATACAATGCTTAATAACTTCTATAGTTATCACGATAAACCATAGCGGTATCGTAACAGCTAAAGGACATGTCGGCAATAGGAGTTGACGAGATCTGATCAATAGTACAATTGTATCAGTAGTTTTGCAGTGGGTTTGTAATAGCCAAGTGTAACAACAGTTTTCCAGCGGGTCTGTAACAACAAAGTGTAACAACATCATGGTGTAAAATGCTTGCTGTAACAACACACCCTTAACTGTTCCTATATACCTCATGCTTGAGATCTTTGGTGCTACAAATGACATCTGGAAAGACAACACAAAGACCATAGATCTTCTCCAAACATTCATCCTCAATTAGTCATAAAAAGGAAAGATATATCATAATAATTGATGAAATGGCAGAGTAATGAAAATAAGGTGAAACAACACAAGTTAGGATAGAAAGGTAGGAAGAAAAGGAAAATATAGTCCCATTGGTTATATTCATGAGGAAAAATAGGGAAAACAAATGTAGGAAAAGTGTTCAAAACTGGCACCCAACATCTCCCCCCACCTAAAACACTTGCATGTCCTCATGCAATCTATCTCTCATGGGAATATCTCCAGTGCAGGTTGTTGAGATCATAAGCACCAGTTGTATCTTTTTCTGCAGACCTATACCCCTGATTGGCCATCAACTGTCGTACCGAGGACTCTGATTCATACTTCCTCAATTCATAATTACTCTGATAATCCTCAATTGGTAGCTAGATAAAAGAAAACTTGAATCTCAATCTGAGCCACAAAGCACCAAGGGATTGTACTATCTGTGCATATGCTGGTATATGGGTAACAACCACCATGAAATTCTGAAATAAAAATGTGTCCCCCTTCAGTAGCTAAGCATTGCTGGCTTCGGTGCATTTCAAGCACACAGTCATGGCTCGGCTCTTCATCATTGAGAACTGATTGAGGCAGAAGATCACAATCCTTGTTTTGTAAGTGGTATCCAATTCCTTTATCCCAGGAGTACTCAACATTCTCCTGAATTCTCACCTTAACTTGGAAACCTATCCTGGTTCTACCCGAACCCATAATGCCATCTTCTCCTCATTAGCATCCATAGATTTGATGGCCAAATGCCACTAAATTTGATTCTTCATGAAGGAAACGAAAGATCACAACTGAAGATCCCCCATATAGGATAATATTGTCACAACCATCTGCATACTCACATGCTCACAAATGATATTGTGTAAGAATAACTCACACAGAAGGCTTTTCTCATCAAAATCGGAGGCACGGAAAAAATATAAAAAAGTGCGAGTGGAAGAACATAAATAGGGTTTATCCTCCATAACAGATTTCATCTGGAACAGGAAGTATCATTCCCATAGAAAAATAGGATAAGATGGGGAAAGCCACCTACACCTTAGCAAATTGAGGGCGAGATCATGAAGTTTTTGCTTGTCTATGGTGAGATCCCGAACCCGTTGCTGAAACAGCAGCAACTGTTCCTTGTTTCTTTAAGGCTTACTTCTTCTTATAATTCTCCGATCCTTTCTTCAACTCTTCTTTCATCCGTATTTCATGTAGGGTGTCTATCTCCCTCTGGTGTTCTTTCAGAGAAATTTCCCCCTCTTGAAGGGAGATTGCTTCCTGTTTCCACTTTTTTATTTTGGAAATTAATAAGATTTTCTCAGAACTCCATCTTGAGATGGGACCCCGACATTCTTCTACATTCAATATCAACATCAATAATGGGTGAACAACCTCTGCTGAATAGGGTTGGTCCACCTCTGCTGCTGGTTCTTGTGTAACAACAACTTCCTCGGTGGGTTCTTGTGTGTCAGCCCCTTTGTTTCCACCTAGAGTAGCCTTTGTCTCCATTGTTATTTCTTCTATAATAGGAGTGGCCTCCATAGGTTCTTCTGTGTCGGCTTCTAGGTCAATTATTACAATAGGATCTACTTTAACTACTGGTTCTTTTGTAATAGTAGTATCCAACAGGAGGTTCTTATGTAAAAACCTTCTGCCATTCTATTTATGTTTCCATTGGGCTGATGTTTTCCCCATGGACCTTATATCACACTGCTGTTAGTTCTTTAAAACATGTCATGTATAAAAACAACAAGATTGCTTCCCCTAAAATAATCGTCGCTTCAATTATTCATTTTCCTTTCTTAGATTTTCAGGTTCTAAAAACAGGACATGATTTTCATCTTTACTTGATGAGGAGGGCTGCCTTTATTCTTCTGATGCTTCTAATTCTGTCTTTTTTCCATCCGTAGGCAAAGGTTTTGTAGGTATGCTAAATTTCACCCTGTTTTTTTCCATCTATCCCCAATTGGTTCATCAGTAGGTTCTTTCCCAATTCTGACTTTGACAGGCTGAGTCTGGGTTTTTTCTTTTGCCTGACTTCCTCCTAAAGTCGTGGTTTATTTCCCCCGGATTGTCCTTTGCCTCTTTCACTTAAATTATTCCCAAGTATTTCCTTGCTTGCTTAGGGAATCCAACAAGATCAATTTGATGAGTCTCTGATTATTCACACATGCTTCTAGGTGTGTTGTTGTCTTTACTGTTGCTGCCATATGCTTGATGTTCCCTAATAAGTAGAATGGAAGATTAATCTTTTGTTGGTGCCGAAGGTGATTAAGTAGAGGGAAGTGATAATTAAACAGTATCGAGGATCTTCCCTCACAAGTGATATATTTAATTAAACCCATGGCGACATCTGCTCAAGGCTGAGGAAGCGACAACCTGCCAATTCCTCTCCCTTTCTTCTCCAGTTTTTCTTCTCCTTCTAGGAAGTATTCTTTTAAGGAGGGGTCATTTATTTCTCTATTAAACAACCTATGTCCCTCTACTGGAAATGTAGTTACTCAGGAAACTACCTCTTCATTCACCTCAACTTGCAGGCCCCTAACTCGTGTCTGACTATTGTTCAAATTATGATTGAATTCGATTGCCACCATCTCGTTCGAGCCTTCTAGCCTCTGGAAATACTCAATCCATCCGACATCTTTGAATATATGGTAGGCTTGTAAAAAATTCTGCAAGGCGCCCATAGAATCTAGCTCATGCCTTACCGCTGGTCCACCCATCTTGTTGTTGTTTCTAAATTCACTTCTTCCTTCTCAACCACACTGTAATATTACTACATTGCTCACTTCTTCTTTGGCATCTCTACTTATCCCAATTTACAAGTTTTCAATGAGGATACAAGGTTTCAGTCGAGGAGGTTGATGGGAGGTCATAGATTTTATGGATTAATGAGTCTTACCTCACACTACTCTTCATAAATGTCCCATTATGGAAAGTAATGTGCTCTAGTACACACGCTCTTTCCAACCGGATTTAGTCATCATCGGCATTTTTGCTATTAAATGGGTGCATGCAAATTTGATAGAGGTTTATGACTACAACTTTTTTCATTGATTTGAAGACATATCCCTTCCCCCACCTTAATGGTGATGACCACCCATGATCATCACGATAATATCATTACTTTTTCCAATAATCATAAAATCATAAATGATAACATTACCTTTTGAATGATATACCTGAGGTGACATGGAGGAAGATTTCAAATTGGCAGCGTACTGCTTACAACGCTCATGTTGTTGCTTTTGGATGGCACAATTATTACTATTATGGGATGAAACATAAGAAACAATGTTCGTGGTTGTTGAATGTTACATGTGTAACAACCAATAAATCCCTTTGATTATTCTTCAAAAAAACATAATAATTAGGAGAAATTGGTACAGAAAAGAAAAGAAAATGAATACCATAATCCTATAAAATTGACCAAGAAGGGAAGATGATGTTTCAGGGAGAAAAATATGGGTGTAACAGCTGCCACAGGAGTGTTTTTTAGCTATTAAAATCTGTCTAACTGTGCCCCGGAAAGATGTTTTCACAGTTAGATTTATTATTTTTGTTTTACTCTCTCTCTCTTTTTTAAAATAGTCGTAATAGCTGCCACAAGAGTGGTTTTTAGCTGCTGCACTTATTGTAATTTTAATTTTCATGCTGCATAAGAGAATTTTCTCCTACTGTTGTAACATGAAGATTAGAGTCCACAACAATGTTAACAAATGATTCCTTTGAAGCAGGTTGATGATATAACATTAGACGATGCCCATTAACCAGTAACGGTGTCTTAGAATTGTCGATGGTGACCAATTTTATAGTCCCATTGTCGAAGACCGTGTCCAAATCGTAAGGACCTTGAAATCCCTAAACCTTGAATTATACAAAAGAGCCCAATCTCCTTTCTGGAACTTTTTATTCTTAATAAATCCATCATGCCATATAGCTCTTCATTGTTGAATGATCTCTATCTGTTGAATAGCAGCCAACCGTTTCTCTTCCAACTTAATGAGCTGGTTCATTCTTTGTGTCTATGCCATACTCAAGTCTAGATTGACCTGCAATGTTGTTCTTAATTTCTTTATTTCAAACTCTATGGGAAATAGAGGATTCTAACCATAAACCAATTCATATAGTGAGAAGCCTGTATTATTCCTCAATGTTGTCCTATAAGCCCACAGTATCTCTAGAAGTTTCTCAACCCAGTTTCTTCAATGGCTAGCTACTGTCTTTGTTAAGATCCCCTCAATGACTTTATCAGTGCTTTTGAATTGACCATTTTCTTGTGGGTAGTACGGTGAAGTGATTCTGTGATGAATTCCATACTTTTCAACCAACTTCTTGATCAAATGAGATGTGAACTGAGGCCCCCCATCTGTCACTATCTCTCTGGGTATCCTGAAGTCAACAAAAATATCTTCAAACAAGAATTCTAAAACAATCAGCTCTGTTTCTTTAATTAGTGCCTTTTCCTCAACCCACTTTGTGACATAATCGATGCAGTCCAATATGTATGATTTTCATTGCAATGAAGGATGAATTGGCTCCACAAAGACTAGGGCCCATTTCTCAAATGGTTTTATCACTATCTGAGGCTGTAATGACATCTCATATGATTTCAGAGGTTGGCCCATCCTTTGGCAGCTATCATATCCTTTCACAAACATCTTGGCATCCTGGAATATAGTTGGCCAGTAGTATCTTGTTTAGAGTAATTTATATCCTGTCCTTTTTTCAGCGAAGTTCCCTCCACAGGGTCCCTCATGACAATCCTTCACGATCTCAAATACCTCATCTTCTCTAACACATTTCCTAATCTAAATATCTGGCTCTGTGTGATAGAGATTTCCTTCCATCCAGGAGTAGGTAGCACTTTTTTGTATAATCTTCCTTCTTTCCTTGGAAGACAACTGATGTGGGAATTTTCCTACAACAAGGTAATTGGATATATCTACATACCATGGTGAGTGAGTAGAGATGGAAAAAAGATATTCATCTGGAAAAGAATCCTCAGTGGCAGTGTAGTCACCACTTATAGTTAATGTAGAAAGAAAATCAACAACTACATTATTATTTTCGGGGTTTATTTAAAATAGTAATATCAAATTCTTGTAAAAGCAATAACCATATTGTAACTCTACCATTAGTAAGAGGTTTTTTCATCAAAAATCAAATTGCAGCATGGTCAATGTGTATAAATACTTGATACTTGGTGATGTAGTGCTAAAATTTGTTGATAGCATGCAATACTGCTAGGAATTCCTTCTCAGTAATAGTGTAATTGAGTTCTGCCGAAGTTAAGTTCTTATTGATGTAATAAATGGCATAAGGTTTCGTCTCCTCTAGTTGCCCCAAAATAGCACCCACAACTATGTCAGATGTGTACATAGCAATATGAAATGGCAATTCCCAGTTTGGTTCTCGTAAAAAAGGTGTTTCTATTACACATTTTTTTTTAACTTTAAGAAGGCCTACTCACACTTCCCTGTCCACACTAATTTTGCATCTTTCATGAGTAATGAAAGCAAAGGAGATGCAATATTTTAAAAGTTCTCTATAAATATCCTATATTATCCTACATGTCCCAAAAAACTACGTACCTCTTTTGGAGTCTTAAGGGTCAGAATTTTCGAGATTACCCCAATTTTTGTAGGATCTACCTTGATTCCATCTACCGAAATGAAATTTCCCAACACAATTCCCTCGATCATCTTCATGTGGCATTTCTCTGTGCTGAGAGAAACATTATTTTGTTCAAAACATTCCAACACTTTTTCCAAGTTAGCTAATTCCATCTCAAAGGCATCCCTGTAGGGTGTAAAATCATCCATAAATATTTCAAGGCAGTCATTCAAAAGATCAGAAAAAAATACCCAATATTGCCCTCTGAAGGGTTGCTACTGCATTATAGAGGCCAAAGGGGAGGACTTTGTATGAAAAAGTTCCCCATGGGAAAGTTAAGGTTGTATTTTCTTGGTCTTCTGGGGCAATCTGTATTTGATTATAGCCACTAAACCCATCTAGAAATGAAAATATTTTTTTTCCAGAGAGAGTATCCAAGACTTGATCAATGAATGGTGAAGGAAAATGGTCCATTTTAGTGGCCTTGTTAAGCTCTCTATAGTCAACACAGACTCTCCATTTGTCGTTATTTTCGGAACTATGACAAGTGGAGACACCCACTGGCTGTCAGAAATGGGGTAGATGAGATTAGAATTAAGGAGGTTCTGCAATTCTTCTTTCACTATCTCCTTAAGTGCAGGGTTCATTCAACGATGCGGTTTTCTAACTCGTTTGCAGTCCTCTTTAAGGTAAATGCAGTGAGTGCATAGGCCAATATGGATTCCTTTCATATCTATATAGTCCCATGCAAATTCCTTTTTGTGTTTCTGTAACAGTTGTATTGACAATCTATTTTTATTAGTAGTCATGTTAGGATTGATGTTTAAACATTTCCCAGGTTCGATTTCAATGAGACTGCTGATAGTATGCAGAGTTGTTTTCAAATGTTCAATAATTGCATCATCTACCTCATCTTCTTCCCCAAGATCTATAATTGAGGAAAAAAAGAGTGAATTACTAATAAAACCATTAATGATATCGTCCTCTGTTTCATCCTTGAAGTATTGTGCTTTTACAAACATGAGAAGAGGTAGGGAAATATCAGATTCAGGTGTAAATTCGTCCCACCAGGGACTAATCAAATCCATATGAGGTTTTGCTGGGGGATAAAGATTTAGGTTCTGAGTGGCCTGTCCATCCGCTATCACCATAGATCTGGACCTACATATAATATATGCATATGCAGTGGCCAGCCACATTCTTCCTAAGATTAAAGGATGACCCCCCAAGTTGGATTTGGTTTGTAAAATGAGAAAATCAACTGGATAATTCCAGGAAGCCACACTGATAACGACATCTTCTATCACTCCCTCAGACTTGACACAGGACCTATCTGCTAATTCAAGCACTATGGGTGTAGGTCTAAGTCCATGAAGTCCTAGGGAGATGAAGAGGTCTTTAGTCATGACATTAAGGGCTGCCCCTAGATCAACCAAAGTATTGGTTATAGGCTAACTGTTGATATGTAAAGTCACTGTAGTGTTCCCTGGGTCATTATATTTAGTCAACAAAGGTTGATCAATCATGAGACCAGACAATTTCGCCATGAAATTGATAGTAGCAGGGTCTTTAGGTTTCCTTCCAGGTCTTTTGATGCATAGATCCCCCACTGTTTAGCATAGATAGGTACTTCGTTAAGAGTTTGTAACAACATAATTTGCACATAAAAATTTTGCAATTCCTTGAGGAATTCGGATTCAGGTTGTAAGACTAGCCCAGTTTCGGTTAATCGTTGAGGGTATGGAGGATTTTGAATGCTAGAAGTTGAGTCAACCGTCACAGATGCACCAGCCTTGCTCGAATTGGCTATTGGAGAAACAATAGATCCTCCCAGGCTGGCTCCTATAGTTGTAAGAGTAGGTGTTGTATCATCTGTTACATGTGTAAAAACTACCTCAGAATCACCCATATCCTTTCTAGGTGATTCACATTCTCCGGTAATAATGGGAGTATTCTCAGATCTGATTACTTTACCTAATCAAATCTAAACCTCGTTAAGTCTAATAAGAGTAAGAAGATAATTCTAGAGGGTAACCGGAGAATCCATGCCCTGGGATGCCTTATTATTTGGATTGGGGTTAGGTTGTACAAGTAATTAGGTTCGGAGAAAAGGTGTAGGATTTTGAATAAAAGACAGTTGTAACTACTACTGATATATTGGTATTGGAGGGGGTACTAGACCTTGGCCATTATTTCTCCAGTTCTGACCCCAAGGATTCGGGTTGTGATGGAGGATATTACATTGGTGGAGGAGATATTTGTTGGTTCCATGGTGAAGGAAATTATGTTGAGGAAAGAATAGGATACTGCCATAGATATTGCTGACTTTTATAAACATTATTCCAAGGATAGAAAGAGGAAAAATCTAAAGGCATACCTGTAGGTCATGGCTGCCATGGTCTCTTTGATCCGATGAAATAAGAAGATTGGACATCCTCGCTTGATTCTTGAAGTACCGCCTTTAGCCTGGGAAATTCAGGAAATTGATTCATAAAATGCGCCAAATCACAGATGTTGCACAGGCTGACACTATTCAGTCGAAATTCTCTTTCCAAATGTTTCTTTTTGCATCAGGGAAAAATATTGCTAAGGCTGCTTCAACTTATGCTTGTGCTTTCTTAACTTATATCGTAGTGATATGGGCAGAAAAAGTGATAAGGAGGTCGATTTTAAAATCCTCAAATAAATTCCTGATCTCTACTTTGGTTACTCCTTCACTCGTGGACTTCTGTATCTGGACTAAAGGATCCCGAACTAAAACTTTTCCTTTGAACGATCCTCTTGAGCTACGCCGACAAAGCTTCATTATTTCATCAAACGGTTCTTGCGATATGTCTCCTTTTCCCAATAGGTTTAGATGCTCCAGAAAATCATGTCTTATACCTCGTAAGAATATTGGCTTTAGAATTTTTGGGACTAATTTACTGAACTTAGACCTTTGTAAATTGTAATGAAATTGCTCCATATAGTCTTCCAAGCTTTCCTCCTCCTTTTGTGCAATTTTGAAAATCTCATCCTTCAAAATCCCTAGTTCGATAGTAATCCTCATACTTAAAGAGGAAGGCCTCCCTCATGTCATTCTAAGTCTGAATCGTGCCAACACCCAGTCTCATGAGCCATCTTAATTCTGCTCCTTTCAGAGTAGCAGGGAATAGTTTTAGCTTCTCGGTGTCTGAAGTGTAGTCATAACCTCTACACAGCACATCAAATTTGAACAGAAAGGTATCAAGGTCTTCAACAGCCATCCCTTGAAAGGATGGTAGGGATGATAAATGAATATTCTTCATAGGAGCCTCATCCCTTGTTAATACTATTGGGAATTCAAAAATAATAGAGCTATCTGTCTTGACATTCTCGTCCCCCATGTTTGATTCTTCCTAGTGGGATGAACTGACCTCAGAGTGTACTAGATATTGACAAATAAAAGGGTCAGGATGTTCCAGGACCAGTTGTTTAACAACACTACCAACATCCAAATGATGATCAATTAAATGTTCTTCCTCAGGTCCCTGATGCTCCCCACTGGTCTCTTTGTGTCCTTCAATTCTCATATCCTGATTAATGATTTTCCACTATTGTTTTAAATCTAGAGTCTTGATATTAGGAGTGGATATGTTGTTCGAAGGGTGGTGAGGTCTAGACACGAAAGACACTGATGGCCCATGCCTTGATATGGTAGTTGCTTTCTGTGGTCATGCCTTCCTATTATCTCTATATGACGTGGACTGTTCCTTTTCTGCCCTTGATATCAGATCTCCAAAGAATGTCTTTCTTCCCAAATTTGCGCTCTTCTTTTCCTTCTTATGACCCATATTTCTTGTAGTCAATAGAGTGGGGGGTATTTGTAGATGTTGATGTCATTTTACCGGCACACTTGGGCCCTATGTGTATCAATTTGTCCTATAAGTGCTTCAGCTTATACAACAATGAACTCAATCAAGTTTTTTAGAGTGATGCACAGGTTCTTACCTCTCGTCTTACTGCCCAACGACTTTATAGCTGAAGACACCCTAAAATAACACCCAAAAATTCAAACTTTTAAGTGTCCTAGCAAGACATTGGTGAGCTCGCTCAAGTTAATTAGAGAGATGTGCAAGTTATTACCTCTCATCTTACCCCCTGGCAATTGTGTTACTGGAGACACTCTAAAAAAACACAATGCTCAAAAATTCACTTTCCTAAGTGTCCCGGCAAGACATTGGTGAGCCTGCTCAAGTTTGTTAGAGCGTTGCGCAGGTTCTTACCTCTCATCTTACTGCCTGACAATTGTGTCATTGGAAACACTCTAAAAAAAATAGAATGCTCAGAAATTCACACTCATAAGTGTTCCAGCAAGGCATTGGTGATCCCGCTCAAGTTCATTAGAGCACTACGCAGGTTCTTACCTCTCATCTTATTGTCTGGAAATTGTGTCGCTGGAGACACTCTAAAAACACACAAAAATTGCACCTTTAAGAAACAAATTTGATTGATTGGATCGTCACTGCCATCCCTGAAAGCGATGCCAAAATGTTGGGTTGTATTAATCACGGTTAAATGACTAAACAGTACACATAAATTATCAATCTAGGGATGTCTTTTATTTCAATGACAGTTGCACTGTCTGTGTTGATACACCTAACCAGAAGCAATTCCAAATGAAAGAAATCATTGTTGAAGTAAATGCTGGAACTAAATCACTCATGCAGAAATAAAATGATCTACAAGACTATAATCACACTTCAATTAATCTGTTCTAGCGCACCACACAACAATTATCTAGCTATGTCTCTAGTCTCATATGTGTAACAACATACAAAATATTGAAATTGAAGCAGATATATTCACAGCGGAAACAGTAGCAATAACACCTCTACTGATACATAAGCCAAAATAGAAACACATATACACAACTAGCTTAATCACTACAATCCTTGCTAAGAAGGAGGGCCCTTCCTCCTTAGCAGGGCACATGTAGAGAAAGAAATTAACAGAAACTAAATTGAATAACGTGTGTGACAACAATAACAGGATAATCTATATTAATATGAAAAAAATTATAGAGCCAAAATAATGTTGTTCTCCGCTAACATTTCAACCCCTAGGACAGAGAACTATATAGTGGTTACATCTCAGAAAATCAAGGTGTTAGTCATCCATAATTTTCACTATCTGAAGATGACTAAGTATTGGTCCTAGATTTCTAGAGTCAAAGTTCATGAACATTGTGCGTTCTAGAAATCTCACCGCCTTCATTTTCCTAAGATAAAAATTTTCACTATTTTATCATCCTATCTAGTCATGACTGGCCCACCACTCCCGGAAGACCCATCATGGGCTCAAGACATTTATTTTAATCCTAACTTGTCACCCATTTTTCACCACATCTTGCCTTTTGGCCCAAATCATTTGTTTTGTTTACCTGCAAAATTCCCCACTACCCCCTAATCCTACCAATCAAATAACTTTGTTGTCCCTTCCATAATACTCTCAAACACTGATTTTCTCTACAGGCCCTTTGGATAGTCAAGTATGTTGGATCATAGGTCTTCAATACACTAAGCTGACCATGGATCCTATCTTACACTTGTAAAACCTAAATCTAGATCTCAGTCCAAAGTCCAAATCCAAGAAATCCCCATTAGGTCACCTAAGGTCTCACTCAGTTATAGGATGGATTTGGTGCCCTGAAAACTATGCTTTCCTGCATGAGGAAATTGTATTCAAAGAGGGATAAAATCAAGAAATTTGGTCCATGACTGGTTAAAATAGTCATTCAAGAAAAGTATCCCTGGCTTAGAGTACAAATACTACAAGGGACAGCTGCCCTTGTTCATATTTTACAAATGAATGATTAAGTTAGCCATCAGCAAAAAGAAGAAGTAAGGAAATTGGATGCAATCATCACTAGGAGACATCTACAAACAAGACAAAGGTAGCAGGCCTATTTGTAGAAAGAGAAACATAGTTTTTTATGGTTTTTTTAACAAAAAAGTGGTGATAGGAAAGAAACCATTACAAAGGCCACAAGGACAAAAGCCACCTCAACTACCATCAAATGCACATTGAATATTGTTGCAAAGTAATGAATAAGTTTTGAGAGGCTACATAGAAACTTAGCAAAACTCCTTGTCCTTTCTAAAAAGCCCTAAAAACCTTAGAGTTTGCATAGATTGGCAAGATAGGTCAATTGAAGATGATAAAGCCTCATTCTCAATAGAAGAGGGCATACAAAGGGTATCAATTTAAAAGGAAGAAATGGCACAAAGGGATAAGTTTTTTGTTCCTATAAAATGATAAAGGTCAAAGAAAAACTGCCACCTACAACACCAAACAGTCAAAAGGGCACAGTGAGTAAACTGTAAATGAACAAAAACATCATCAAAGTGGGTTTCAAATTCTAAATTATTTTTCAAAAAAGGTTATACAAAGCTTTGAGCATACTTCCCCCCGCACCATCTATCATCTCCAAATCGAAGAGAGCCATTGAGAGAATATTTTTTCATTTTTTGAGAAAATTGGGGAAGTTGGTAGTGTTACACACCTGGGCGCCCACTCTTGTTACGCACCTGGTAGTGTTAATCATAGGCTTGACTCAATCGGCCCGCTTGTTACACACTTGGGTGCCCTCTCTTTTTATGCACCTGGCAGTGTTACGCCCAGGCCCGACCCGACTGTTACGCTCCTAGGCGCCCGACTCACTTGTTACGCTCCTGGGTGCCCGACTCACCTGTTATGCTCCTGGACGCCCAACTCTACCTGTTACGCTCCTAGGTACCCGACTCTTCCTGTTACGCTCCTGGCTATCATGCAAAGACAAATTCTCTCCGAAATTTCTCAAGAAGATCAAAAATTCGATTCTTCTTCACCCTCAAGGCCTCAACAAAGGACAAGAGCAAGGTTGGTGATTTGATTGGCCTCCTAAATCTCCATTTTTCTAGGCAAAACCATATTTAAGGGCTTGAATGAAATAAATCCTAACCTAAATTACAGTCAATTTTTGAAAAATATCTTGGTTTAGAGTTTGAAAGAGGAAATTGTTATGTATACCATAGGAGGGTGAGTGGCATCAATCAAGCCTCTGAAAAGACTGAATACACCCTTGGAGATTTCCATGTTGCCTTCATTTGCTCAACTTTTCCCTCACTTCACTCATTACAAACGTTTAACCAAAAAAGCCCTCAAACAGTTTTAAAGGAGCCCTTTTTTAGCCACTATGTCTGAAGCAGAGAGCCACACCAATAGTGATGAGGTTCAAACACCTACCAAGCCTCAGTACAAAGGAGGGAGGGCAAATATATTTGAACCCTTAGACACAGTCCAAATTACCTCCTCTCCTATGATCCTTTCATGATTTCAGGATGTAGGGTGTTATCAATTTTGTGAAAATATCAAACAAGTTGGCAGTCATCCAAACTTGACTAGGTTGTTTGCCTTTAACTTACAAAATCATGAAATTAACCTAGCAGGGGTGCAATTTGAGCTCTCAGCTGAGATTATTTCAAAAGAAACCGGTATACCATACATTGGTGAAATATGGTTCAAACAAAAAAAGTTGCAGTTGAGTTGTTATGAGCCCTACCTGAAACCCAGCTATCAACAAAATTGCAAGGTTGTTTGTTGTGTAACCAGCTCCAAAAATAGAAGAAAAGAGATATGAACGCCTTAGAAATAAGCCACTTCGAGGGGGCAACCTCCAATGCATTACATAAATGAAAAATTCTTGGATGATACAATTTACAAAACCTCCTTTCTATATATAGGAGTCCATGGGGCCATAATGTAATCCTAGTGGGCCACAATGTAATCCTAGCCGACCTAACAATAATAATTTAAGGGCACAATAATAACAAAATGGGGGTTACAGGGGTACAATAATAACAATAAGGGGGGCTACACTAACATAATAAGGGCTATACTATTAATATAGGGACTTAACATGCCCCTCTCCTTCAAACAAGTGTTGTCCTCAACGCTTGATTATTTCTTGATGCTTCTGTATAAAATTCTCATCCTCCCATGTGAAATATTTTACAGGAAAGTTCTTCCACTTGCTGAGATACTCTGAAATTGATCGTAATTGTCGAGTTCTTGTTTCTATGAATACTTCATAACTTCTTTAGATGTGATGTTGATCTTCCTGTTGTTTCATTAGATTCTGCACCAAAGTTGGGTTATCCTTTGAGAGTTGGAGAACTTGTTGTTGATGCTCGATGTGATCTTCCATTAATTTATCATCCATATTTGCTATTATTTGATCCTTGAAACCATCCAAATTAGCCTCCATTTCTGCTTTTAAACCATCTATTTCATCTTCAATTGCTCTTCGTAAGATTGAAACTTGTTGCACTTGGTACCGTAATTTTGATATCTCATATTGCAACTCTTCCTCTTCATGCGTCATAGTATAGCTTTTTGAGGGATTAATGGGTATGGAATTATTTTTTGGAGGCATTATAGAACCCAATACTGATAAAAATTATAAAATATGCCCTTGGAATCAATTCAAATTGATTCTTCAAACAAGACTTATGCAATTCGGAAAAATACACACCTTTTTCTTGCTTTTGAGGAGCTCGATATTGAAATTGGATTATCTCTGCGATTGTAGCACTTCAATATTTGAATTTCAGTACCAACGTAGACCTCTGAATTATCTTTTGAATGCCACTAGTCTAACCTGATTTGGATTCTCCAAGACAAAGTTGTGTCCAATCTCTCACAATGATCTAATTCTGGACTGGTTCAGTAGAGCCAACTTGTAGGACTTGCCACGTGTCACTGTTTCGTCCTTTGTCTCTGAAATTGATATCAAAGAAACTATAGTCCTTTTAATTGCGACCACTTTTTACGGCACTCAAATCCACTTCCCAGAGAGAGAGTTATTGAACTTTTCCTACGATCACCTCTTTGAGATGAAATTCAAGAGCACAAAGAAAGAACTACCTTCCACAGATCAAATCTCCAAAAATATTGTGAACCAAGCTCTAAATTTTTTTGAAGAATTTCCTCAGGATTTCAGCGTCACACCATATGAATTTCAGATTCTGAACCTTCGTAGAAAAAAAATTATAGCGAACATTCCACGATGACCTGTTTAGGAGCTTGAAACAAGACCTAACTTCCACAGATGATATCTCCAAAAATATTGTGAAACAAGCTCTGAAATTTTTAGACAAGCTTCCTCAAGATTTCAACTTTGCACTCTAAAAATTTCAGCTTCTGAAACTTCGTAGAAAAAAAGTTATAGCGAAAATTCCACGATGACCTGTTTGGAGCAGCGAAACCCTAGAATCCAAAGCTCTGATACCAAATGTTGTGTAACCAGCTCCAAAAATAGAAGAAAAGAGATATGAACGCCTTATAAATAAGCCACTTCGAGGGGGCAACCTCCAATGCATTACATAAATGAACAATTCTTGGATGATACAATTTACAAAACCTCCTTTCTATATATAGGAGTCCATGGGGCCATAATGTAATCCTAGTGGGCCACAATGTAATCCTAGCCGACCTAACAATAATAATTTAAGGGCATAATAATAACAATATGGGGGTTACAGGGGTACAATAATAACAATAAAGGGGGCTACACTAACATAATAAGGGGCTATACTATTAATATAGGGACTTAACATTGTTTTCCCTTTCTCCCACTTGTTAGAAATGTATGCTGCACTAATGAAACAAATTATCAGGTATTTCACCTGTGAAGGGAGATATTATAGACTCTACTCATATCATATAAGGTTTCTAATGCACTTCACTAAAAACAAGATGATGAATCTACCATACTAACTTTTCCTGAGCATTGACAAAATGGCCTCACTTCTCAAAAATAAAAGCTATGACCACCAAATGATGAGCCTTTTTCACCACTCCCTCATAAAAATGATTGTCCTATATCAGCTAGAGTAGCACATACCTTGGAAAACCTTCATCTCACATGATGTGTTTGCAGACCCCCAGGCCTTCATCCAACATAAATTTTCTTCCACCTCACAAACATCTACCTCCACCCATCCATCATCTCCCCATGTGCCTTCACCACAAAGAAATTCACCTCTTGTTTCTTCCCCTAATCTACCAATTGGACAGGGTGACAGTAGCCCTAGTGAAGAACAAATAGAGGGCAACAGTCAAGAGGAAACTGAGATAGATAATGATGGCCATGAAGAAAGCAGTGGTGGCCCTGATGAAAGTAGCCACAATCATGAAGAAAGTAGTGATGATAATGAGGAAAGAATTAAGGGAGAGGATGATGATGAAAATGAAGAAATTAGTGATGGAAAATAGAAAAATGATGAATATGAAGAAGAAAATGAAGAAGAGGGAGATTGCCAAGAACAAAGCAACGATGGCCAAGAAGAAAGTAGAAATAGCCAAGAACAACACAATGAAAGAAGTGAACATGATGAGGAAGAGGAAAAAAATGAAGAAGAAAACAGTGAAGAGGAGGGAAGTAGCCATGAAGAAAGCAGTGATGGCATGGATGAAATTAGTGAAGGTAGCCACAAAGATGAAAGTAGTGAGCATGATGAAGAGGAAAACAAAGATGAGAGTAGTGAGAAAGATAATGAAGAAGAGAAGCCAGATGATTAAGAAGAGCAGAATGATGAGGAGGACAACCATCAAAGTTTCCAAGACACTCAAGAAAAGAGTCATGAAAGCTATCATGAATATCCTGAAAAAAATCAGTCCATGGTTGAAAAATAAAATCAAAGTGAGGAAAGTGAAGCTCAAATGCACATATCACAAAGGGAGAAGAGATGTGTTTGCTGCCTATAAAAGGAAAAGGGCCATCCCCTCTCAAACTGCCAAAAAATTGGACAAGGGCAAGGAAAAAATGGAAAAAATTGAGCAGAAGATACAAGTTATAAGGAGAAAAAAGATCAAGAATACTTCTCAAGGGCCTCTTTTCATTGATCTAGACAGTGAAAATGAAGACCAAGAGATGAGTACTAAGTTGCTTCTCTTAGAAAAGGATGTGTTACACTGAAATTTTTCACCATTACATTTTAGTCTCCCTTAGAAGTCTACAATATCAAAGTTCCTAAATTCGAGCCTTGAAATTAAGAGAAAAGCTCATAAAAGACTTAAACTCTAGTACTGCACTTTCTCCTAGTTTTGCTTGTTGTCCCGCACCTGTTGGCTATAAATCATGCATAGCCAAACACACTGTCTATTTATTAAAAGTGCAGACCCCTGTAATATATTAGAAAAGGCACAAGTAAAATCTAGAAGCTCAGTTAAAGTCATTTTTGGAAGCTTCTGGAAACATTCCTGTAGTTGAAAGTCCACTCCTTTCATGTTCATGCATCCCATCCAATAAGAAGCGAACCCCTTGATGTAAGGAACTAATCCCTTTGAAGGAGGATTCTATCCCTTCTTGTATGGAGCTGTAACCTCCTCTTTTCCACTATAAAATGAGGCATAGGGCAGCCTCAAGGGGTTACAATTGATGAGTTGAATTTTTAGTATTGTTGGAGGCAAAGTGATGTTGAAACTTAGACCCTTTTAGCTGAGACTTCGTGTGGGAAGTATTAAATACCTGTATGTATCTCTGTTGGGAGAGTGCAAGGTTGATTAGAGTAAAGGAAACACCTGTTCCAGACCCCAGGAAGGCCTGTATGACATCAAGGTAGACACGGTTGTAAGGCTCTTCCTTATTTAAGTTAATACAAATAAATCCATTTTTCTCAATAGGCTGTCAATTGATTAGTTTATTTTATGGATTCCTTAATCACCATAATAAATATGATTTATGAATATATGCTATGCAGGTGCTGTTTGATGTTTTCTCATTTATGATTGCATATCTTCGAAGGCAACTCTTTCGGGAAACTGAAGGACTACTACTACAAACAAGCGTTGGATCAAAGGTAGCATCGTTAAACCTTTATAGCATTTAATTATGAATCGAAATATATCTAGAGAAAGATAGTTTTGTTTGTTCATTTGTTGCTAGCTGTCTGTGGGACACTTGGGAGGTTTGTCTTATCTGTAAGAACGACTTATCTGTCCAACAAAACGTCGACTCCGCTGGGGATAATTCGATCTTTGATTTCTTTTACTTTTGATTTATGAATTTATGTTTCCTGATTTTGATTGATTATACTAGCTTGGATAGTTAATCCCTATAGAATCCCTGAGAAATATTTCAGAATTTTTTGTTTTTTCTCTTGTTTTCCTGTGTCTGTTCTTTTCCTTTAGAGAGTGCAGGCAGTTCCGCATTTTTCATGTACCCATAGTGAGGGACCGCATTGTTTTTCACTGAATCCTGCGGACCCTGTCAAATTTTTTGAAAAATAAAAAATCCTCTTTTCTGGATTAGTTTTTTAGGTTCTCAGTGATTACCCAGACCTGTATCCTCTATCATAAGACCTTGGTTAAGAGTTTCTTTCAGCATTTTTATTTTTAAATGATTTTATGAAAGATTTGCATGTAATAATGATTTTTGCTTTGTCTTTATTCTGCTCAAAGATTAGAAACCTTGGTATACCTTTAGATCACTAGTGTTTCCTTGCTTTCTTGCTAAGTTTGACATTATAGCAGAAATTGTTTATGAGATTTAGATCCCATTTTTCTCATTTGCACATCTTTAAAAACTTTTGTTAATAAGTTTGGAATTTCACTTAAAAAACAAAAATTGGATGTTTTTTGAGTTCTTTCTGATTCAAGCAAAGAATTTCTTAGTTAGATTACAAGCTAAGTAAGACATCCTTAAAATATTTGAAGTTTTAATTCAGATTTAGTCTTATAATTTTTAGATCTCAATATTAATGTTTTTTAGCTTCGAGTGCTTTTCTAGAAATTGTAGTGTCTTTTGAAGAAAACTTAGTTTGCAGTTTCGATCTTGAACAAAAAGGGATTTTTATTGAGCATATATCATTTTGAGTTCTCATTGAAATTAGATTTCTTTTCATTTATTCTTGTTTAAAGGAAAGATTTGTTTTTAAAAGATTGCATTTCTCAACTCTTCCTTTAGCTAGAATTCATTGAAAGACAACAGATTGTTTCTCATAATAGATGCATTTTTAGTATGATTTGAGTCGGGTCACTTCACATCATCAGTTTAACTTTCGCACCTATTGTCTTAAGAAATAAATTTTAAAATCAACGCTTAAATTAAAATTAATCTAGTAACTTTTATATTTCTAGGGCTCTTTTCACCAATATAGCTTAGGCTAGTGTCTTGGAGTAGGGAGTAATTAACTCTCCAAGACAGTTAAAACAAACAAGTAGTTGATCTTGCGGTAGGAAAAAATCAAATAGTAGCTTGTATGCTCTAGGAAGCTCCTCTTAAAGGAGTCAAGCACGAGGTCATATCTGAACTAGTGAGATAATCAATTCTATCTCATTGGGAATGATAGAAGATATGCGCGTATTAAAAACGGTAAACCTCAGATAGACCATTGTTGAGGAGCCTGGGGTCACTTGTCGGTATACCTTGGATTATGTCAAGGAGCCCTCAAGGGGATTGAGCTTTGTTACTCTGACCTTGCACGTATGTCGGACCATAGAATGTTCCCCCAGGTATATTAGTTCCTGTTGATAACCATAGTGACCATAATCTTACGGTTTTTTCCTAAGGTGGCGGTGGAGGAAAGATCCCACTGTACCTGGAGCAGACGTCGACTAGACTCACTTGGACTCTCTTGAGGGTTATCTTCACTTGAGATGATTTAAGTGGAGAAACTTGCACCGGTATGTTTCATTAAGCAGGTTGTCAGGGTAACTATTCCAACTGCCCTTTCTGCATTAAATACTACAACGTTGGATTTCATCACCAACTAGTGTTTTTAGTGTGGGAAGTTACTGTTTGTGTGTGGTTTGATATCCTATATTTTTAGGCGTGTGATTCATTTTTTTTTTTCTTTAGTGACTCTAGGATTTTTTCATTGAAATTTTCATTTGATTTCATGTGATTAATAATTTTTAACTGTGGATGAATTACCAAGACAATCGCGTAGACTTCAGGGGAACCCCCTAAGTATACACCAAGCTAGCTTGAAGGGCTACGAATTCTAGTATCACCTAATGATAGTAGAATTAGATCAAAAGAAGTAGGAGAGTCATCTATAGTTGTTCATCCTGATTGTCAACTACAAACAACAGAGCATATTCAAGAGCCGATTTCAGTTTCTGAGCTTACTGGTAGTATTTCTCCTTCCAGTGAATTCATTGAAGAACCAAAAATTTCCGAACCTGATACTGAACCTGTTGTTTTGGAACCATCTTCAGGACTTGTTACTCCAACTTCTAGTGATCCTGGTTCACCTAGGGTAAGACATATTATTACTGAAAATATTCCTTATGACCCCATTTCCATTGAATAACTTGTCAGTCTAGATGAAGAAGTAACTCTTCCCGAAACCCAACAGACTTTGAATCTTAGGGAGCGTGAATCTATATTCTACAGTCCTTTTAGAAGTGATGCTTGGTATTTGTCATTGACAGATTTTTTACAGAACTTGGGTCTTAGTTTTTCGCCACCCCGAATTCCTTTTCATCCTACACCAAGGGGTTATTATCCTTCATCAATCATGTCAAGTGAGTCATCTATGTTTTCTCAATCACCGAAAACATTTTTATATGGTGGTCCTTCCTTTCCTTTGGGGTACCAGTCACTCTCTGGTATTTTCTCAGGAGAAAATCCTCGACCAACTAAACAAGTGTTATCAACTAGTATAAATGGAACTAAAACTGAAACATCGAACGTCGAGAAAAATTTTATGATGTCTAGTAATATTTCAAATCCTCAACCTCAAGGTAGTCAGTTACCACCTGGGGGGAAACCTTAAGGTAGTCAGTTACCGCCTGGGGGGAAGCCTCAAGGTAATTTTCTACCAGGAAAAATTGTAGGACAATATTATTTACCTGGAGAAAAACCTCAAGGACAATTCATACCTCAAGGTTATCAACCTCAAGGATAGTACATACCCCAAGGTCAATTGGAGAATCAGTATATTCCTCAGGGTACTTATCAACCCCAGATTCAGTACATTCCTCAAGGTTATCAACCTCAAGGTCATTACCCAACTCAAGGTTTCCAACCACCTTCCAGTCAATCATTTTTAAAAGGAGCTAGAAATTTAGCACTTAATTATCAACCCTATGTTCAATCAAGCTATGGTCCTTCATATGTACATCCTTCTACGGGTCAATACCCCGGAATGAACATGATGTGGAATCCACCGCAAATTCAACAGACTATGCAACCTAATGTGCAGTTACCTAATCAACCTGGACAGCCTTTGGTTTCTGGTCCAACCCAGCAACCTGTCTAGCCTACTGTTCAAGTCCCTGCACCTGGTTCTATTCAGCAGCCTGGGCCTAGTACACCTCAGACTCCGCCTCAAACTGCTGCAACCACTGCAACCTATGTTCAACCTACAACACTTGTTTCTGGAGTATCCGTAGCTCTGATTTCTTCTATCCCTGCATCAGTACAAATTCCTCAAGCCTCTATACCATAGTCAGGACCTACAAGTAAGACTATGGCCCAGATGCCTACAGGACAAGCTGGTACCAGTACGATTGTATCTATTCAACCACAATTTACTTATCAACCGTACCAGGGACAGTATCAAATTGGTCAAGCTACACAAAATCCAGCATATCAGTATTAGCCATACCATGGGTATACTTATCAAATACCTCAACAACCCCAGTATGGTTCGATTAATCCTTGTTACCTAGGAGGTTTCACGATTCCAAATGCACATCCGATTCCAGGATATCCTGGCTATCCTCCTCCTGGCACTGGTTTGATCACTCAAGGTTATCAAGACCCTAGCCATCAGTTACCATTCATAGCAACTTTATATTTACCAGATATTTCATGCCTTACGAATGATTCGATTTTTTATATTCCATATTGGCTGCCGATGCCTAACAAGTTGCCCAGTGATATTCTGAAATTTGAAGGTAAGTCAGGAGAGGACCCATCTAATCACGTTATGAATTATTACCTCTGGTGCACATCCAATTCACTTGTCGATGATTCTATTCGATTACATATTTTTCAGAGAACACTCATTGGTTCAGCTGCCAAATGGTACATTGAGTTACCACGCAGCTCTTTTAATAATTTAATGTGCTAGCTACTGCTTTCTTAACCCATTCTTAGTTTCCTATCAGATACGATAATGGCACAAAATCGCTTACTTCATTAAAGAAGTCTACATCTACGTACATATCTGATCACATTCATGAATGGAGACGTAAAAGGCGTTTAGTGAAAGTATTTATTCTTGATTAAATTTTGGCTGAATGGTTTATTAAATCGTGATTGCCCAAAATTACTGAAGATGTGGCCAAAGGAGGCGTTGTTACGAAAGAGCAAGTTATTGCTCAGGCTTAGTACCTTGACCTTGTCTATGCTCAGTCAGGTACTCTGTATGATAAAATCCCATATTTACCAAGACCTGGTCAGTTAACTGCAACTCCTTCTGGCTCTCATGCCGCTGATGGTGTAATTGGTTCTGTTAGTACTCATGAGAGTAAGAAGAAGTCTTCCAAGACTACTTCTCCTATTATCACTTTACCCAATTCACCCAAAGGAGATTCTTCCCTAGAATCTTCCACTAATATCCATGTTGTGGAGACATCTACGACCAAATCTAAAACTGGTGGTAAGAAGAAAGGTAATAATAAAAAGAAAAAATGTTCAAAAGAGAAAACAGATACAACTAAACCAACTGACGAAAAACACAAACCTCGATATCCTTGTCTCATTTGTGACCAGGATCATTTTACAAAAGAGTGCTCACATAAAGCTGAGGTATTAAAATTCGTTAAGAGTTCACCTATATCTATTGTCTTGAAGGATCCCTTTCCCACTCAAGATAGTAACATGGTTGGATCTTCCTCCAATCCTATTGAGGATATTTTCATGGTTGCGACGTGATCGCAAGATTATGGTACTAAAAATACTGGTAAAGAAGCAGAAACATCCAATTCTGAATCGACAACATCTCCCTCAGTTTCTGATCCATTATAGATCAAGAAACAAAATCCTGACTTAGTGATTAAAGCGCCTGTAAAAGGTGTACTTCGTAAATTAGCTTTCAATGCACATGCGAGAGCTGCTCAGAATTACAATATTATTGAAGATTTGGCAATTTCCCCTTTAGCAATGTTAGCTTTGGAAGTATTGAAATCATGCCCAGCCCAAAGAAAATTACTTTTGTCAGCCTTAGGAGCCGTAGATCTCCAGGATTCAAACCTTATGGTCTTCGATTTAGAAAAGTTTACAGCACGCTTACCTCATCAAATGGCTTTTCAGATCTCGGTAATAGTAAAAAACAATCGTATCTTTCATACTGCTGTTGATGAAGGGGCTTCTACGTGTATAATGTCATTAAAATGTTGGAAATCTCTTGGTTCTCCGACTATTAACCAGTCACCAAATATTCTCAAAGCTTTTGACGGAAGAGGTTTTCATCCATATGGTATTTTACAAGATCTACCAATAGAGGTCAAAGGCAAAGTGGTTAATATAGATGTGGACGTGGTTGATGCCCCTCTGGATTACAACCTTCTCCTAGGTTGCAGTTGGTCTTACGCCATGACTGTTGTTGTATCATCGATCTTTCATCTTATCATGTTTCCTCATAAAGGAAAGATTGTTAAGATAGATTAGCTCTCATATTATTCCTCCAACCTAGCTTCTACTGATAGTATCCAACATATCGGAAAATCGACTATCCCTTATAAGGATGTCGGAGTAGGTTTGATTAAAGATTCAGCTTTACTGGGAACTTTTTCCCTACCTCATCCCAACGTACAAACTTCTATTGCTAATATCAATATGATTACATCAAGTACTATTTCCATTGATGATCCTTCGATAGTACCTTCAAAATCAGAATTGGATTCTTTCGAGGGCCCAATGCCTTTGAGTCCTTTTGAGCTAGCATATTAGCAAGTACATTTGTTTTCCAATACTCCTTCAACCGAATCTAATCTAGTGAATGTGATCATCAGGAGTCGTTTTGAATATCGAGTTTAGCTTCGACACCAATTCTGGATCCTGCTCAACAAGTTTCCACATTGATGAACATATTTGTGAATTCTTGTAAGTAGATGAATTATCATGGGAAAATATTCATCATAGATCTTTGTTTTTACCTGATCTCGATCATTTTGAGAATGATTTTTCGTCCATTTTTACCACTGATTACGTCAAAGAACCTCATAATCATCTCTCACATTCCGATTCTGAATTAAATTTAGAAAATATTTCTACGACGGTTCCTCTTGACATTTTAGTAAAAATTGAAATTGTTGAAAACATTCACATAGGTGCTTCTTGTACGCCTTAAGAAATTCAAGCATATAAAGCCCTGTTTTAGGAATTCTGCGACATCTTTGCCTAGTCATATGAAGAAATGCTAGGAATCAATCCATCAATTGTTGTTCATGAAATTAAGACATACCCGGATGCCAAACCCATCAGACATAAATTACGTCAGATTCATCCGAGAAAAGTTGCCGCTATCAAAGCAGAAGTTGAGAAATTACTTCATGTAGGTTTTATTTATCCGATCCCATTAATGGAATAGGTATCTAATATTGTTCCAGTCAATAAGAAACAAGGAACAATAAGAGTATGTATTGACTATAGGGATATAAATCGAGCTTGTCCTAAAGACAATTATCCAACCCCTTACATCGATCAAATTATCGATGATTGTGCTGGAAGTAAAATGTTCTCATTCATTGATGGATTTTCTGACTACAATCAAATAAACACACTCCCTGCAGATCAACCTAAAACAAATTTCATTTGTCCATGGGGAACTTTTGCTTATCACAATTACCTTTTGGCCTGAGGAACGCTGGCGCCACTTTTCAAAGGGCCATGTCTTATGCATTTCATGACATTAAGCATATTGTGTAGCCCTACCTCGATGATTTTCCTACTCATTCTTCACGCAGAGAAAATCATATTACTCATTTACGAGACATTTTTATATGATGTAGGCACTATAAGATTCATTTGAATCCTCACAAATGTGTTTTTTGCATAGAATCCGGACAATTATTGGGATTTATTGTCTCAAAGGCAGGCATTCGTGTCGACCCATCCAAGGTTGAGGTAATCATCAATTTACCTCCTCCTTCTACTCTTCGCCAACTCCAAAGTTTGCAAGGGAAAGAAAACTTCTTGCGTGATTTATTCCTAACTACACCGAGTTAACAAAAGGTTTCACTAATTTGTTGAAACAGAAAATTCCTTTCTTTTGGGATGAGGTCGTTGATATATCTTTTGATGCTTTGAAAAACGTTTTGACCCATGCACCATTACTGCATCCTCCCAGCTACAACCAGGATTAATTTTTGTACCTCGCCGCTTCTGATTCGACAATAGAGATGGTTTTACTTCAGAAAGATGAATTCCATAGTGAACATGTGATTTAATATCTTAGTAGAAATTTGCATCCGACTGAGATCAAATACTCACAAGTGGAGAAATTGGCCTTGGCAGCTATTCAAGCTATCCAACGTTTTCATCACTACATACTTTTATGCAAAACGATAGTGATCTCTGATTGTAACCCTATGATGTACATCTTGACTAAACAATTTCTAGGGGGAAAATACTCTAAATGGATTGTCATCCTGTAGGAGTTTGATTTGGAGTTTGAAAAGTCCAAATCCAAGAAATCATTGATATTTGTTGAACTTATGTGTGATTTCCCACGTACTGATACAGAAACTGTGGCGGAACAAACAATCGCGGATGAATCCTTGTTTCTTATTAGTACCATTGATCCATGGTATGGAGATATTATTGTATGTCTTCAAACCCAATCTTTTCAGCCTGACTTTCATGGTCGCAATGACGAAAAACTAGTTTCCAGTCTCAACAATATCATATTGTTGGCAACACACTATACTGTCATGCTACGGACTCAATTTTTCGATGTTTTCTAACTCATGACGAAGCTGAAAAGGTTCTAAATGAATGTCACTCTAGAACATGTGGCGATCATATGTCTGGGTATGCCACATCCTAAAATATATTGCGCGCCGGGTATTTCTTGCAATCCTTATTTAAAGATTGTATTTACACTATCCAAAAATGTCATAATTGTCAAATCTTCAATCGAAAAATGCGCACACCACCTGCTCATCTTCACCCCATAATTGTTGTTGGTCCTTTTGAAAAATGGGGCATTTATTTCATTACATGTAACCCTCACTTGGCCGGGGGGCATGGGTATATTATTCTAGCAGTAGACTATTTTACCAAATGGGTCGAGGTGATGGGTAAATTTGCGGCAGATGGAAAAACTACAGCTACTTTCATATTCAATCATGTGATTGCTAATTTCAGTGTACCCCAACCAATAATTACTGATCACGAGAGCCATTTTCAAAATATCATGATGACCGAGTTAACGAACCAGCTTGGCCTGTGTCATGACATTTCTACACCATATTATCCACAGGCCAATGGTTTAGTTGAAGTGATTAACAAATTTTTATTCACCATGATCAAACTAATCATTGGAATTCATAAGTCAAATTGGCATACCATGTTCTTTTCAGCACTTTAGGCATATCGAACCTCAACAAAAACATCAATAGGTTTTATCCCTTTTCAACTAGTTTATGGTTTAGAAGTGGTATTACCCATTGAATGCGATATACTGTCACTGCAACTAGCCATAGAGTTATTACCAGACACTTCTGAAGAGGAGAATTTTTTTTTATACTTGGCTCAATTAGATGAGAATCGGCGCACCACTGTATTAGCTACCGAGGCTCATGCAAAAAGAATGAAAGCTCAGTATGATAGAACTATTACCCCTTGTAATTTTTGAGAAGGAGACCTAGTTTTGATTTATGATCAAGCCAACGATAAACTAGGGGCTGGGAAATTTGAACCCATGTGGCATGGTCCTTATATTGTCAAGCGACAACTTACAAAAGGGGCCTATGAATTGATTTATTTTGACGGGGTCTCTTTAGGTAAACCCAGAAATGGACTTTACTTGAAGAGATATTACGCTTGATTTTGTGTGGAGATCTTCTCTGTATATTAGTTACTTTTAGCTAGTGTGCTATATATTAGAAACGTGTGCCTAGATTAAGTGTGCTCTTACTACTATTCCTGCTTATCTGGATACTTTTGATATCATAGATGTTGACATGCTTTCAAACATATATTGGTTTTGCTGATGGCGCTTGTCGTAGTACATAGAAAATCTCTTCCGTAGCTTGGGTTATTTACTCACCCATTGACGAGTTAGTATCAATGCATGGGATAAGTCTCGGTCAAACGACGGACAATATTTATGAATATAGTGCAGTTATTGAATTATTATCGGAATCCATTTCATTTGGAATTCAGAGTTTGATCATTAAGTTAGATTCTGAACTCGTTGTATTACAGTTAAACCGAGTATATGCCATTAGAAATCCAGTATTATTAAGATTATTTTTAAGGGTTCGTCTCTTGGAACGAGAGTTCAATTATATTTAGTATCAACACATTCCAAGAAATTTAAATACATTAGCAGATGCAATTTATTCTAATGTTATAAATAGACATTTGTGATAGCAAAGTGACAAATCAACATTCCATAACATGATTAAACAGGTAACTGGAAATAATATTATATCATAGTATAGATGTAGTGTTCAAAAATAGTACATCATCTTCGATCATAGGCTCAAAACACCTTATGATCAGGAAAAGTCATACAAAAAATGAGTCTACAATTCAATCATCCACTATCCGTGGTGATGATCATGATAATACACCACTGCTCGTGCCACCCTAGTCAAAAACCTCCTGAACGGTCCAAGAACACCAATGACATATCGCTGTAGACGGAGTGGAATATCATCTATGGTAGTCTCAAGAATATCTATAGTAAGCCCCTCCAAATGGTGCTCTAAATTAGTCAGGATCTCTGCAGTCTGATCCTGTGGGGGTGGTGGTGCTACTGTTGCATCCCTTTGCCTCCGGTCAAAGGGGCAGAGAATGGTTGGGCGACTCGGACCCACATCTGCATTTGAATTTTTTTTATCAGTTTTGGATGATTTAAAAAACAAAAAAAAAAGAAAAGAAATTAGAACATGTCAAAAAAGATTTTTTACCTGACTCATCCCATTGAGCTCCTAAAGGAAGGGGTATTTCCCAGTCGCCATGAAAATCCATGCTAGCATAAGGAAAATCCTCTATCACAAAAATTTGGCATTCCAGCCAATGAAAATATGTCAAAGGAAAACAAACAATCTCCCCACCCTTGATGTGGTGGGCCATCAAAGCAACCCAACGAACCATCCTAGGCTCCGGAGGTCGACCAGCATCAACAGAAATAGGCTGCGGAGATAACATAGGGATCCTCTCTAGAGCAGAGGTGACTACAATGGACCCATATCCAAATTTTTTTAGCTTCCCATTATTTTCTCTGGTAAGTTTGCCTTTCAAATTTGCCAACACTGCCTCACACTAGTTGAATATGGTGCCTCGAAAGTAATCTACTTCTATGCACATATGAGATCCAGTGGCTACATGCAAAGCTGCACTTCCACACAACTTGACAACAGTAAAATCAATCACTTTTAGCTCGGGACGGATGATAGTTTTTATGTCAATCTGTTTGTCCCGAGGATTGGCTTCATCATTGTAGAACTCTAATTGTAGGCTGGCAACAGACTGGCCACCTGGCATAGCCCCAAATAGAGATAATGATTCACCTCTCCTGGACAAACCAGTCAAAAAATAGATGTCTTGCAGCTCAATTTCGAGTTGGTGACTTACAATCACAAAACACTGTTCCTGAACATGCCATTTATTAACCAACCAAGTAAGAAGATCCACTTGAGCTCTCATGCCACTGATAGCCCAAAATTTGTAAAGCCCGCATACTCTTAAAGCTTGAAAAGTAGGTTGATGATTTATTGCTGCTTCATCTACCTCTCTGTGCTCCCGTTCTCACCAAATAAGCATTGTAGATATCCTACAACAAGAAAAATGAAGGATTAGAATCATTTTCAAGAAAAAAATTTGAGTAATTTAGGAAGAAAATATGTTTTTAAATTTATTAGGGCGCCTCCGCACTTTATGCTCAGGGACAGTGCATAGATATGCATAGCCCCTGTGTTAAAAGTGTGGGGCCCTGACATTTTTCTTTGTAGAAAAATATCGGGGTCCGCAGGTACCTAATGTCTTAGGTGCGGACCCCCGAGGGCGAATGTTTCGGCATATTTTCCTCCCAAAAATGAAATTCTGACCCTAAATTAAAAAATTGAAGGGATGAAAAGCAAGATAAGGAGGTTGTGGATTACCTGAAACAGACGGTTTTTGATTCTGACGGTCGGTTTGCCCAGAATCTTCTCCAAAGGATTTTTTTCCCAGAGCTCTAAAAACTTCACTCCAAAATCAAACGGTAAAAATGAACTTGAAAAACTCCTTTTTATAAGTTTTTTCGAATAGATGAATTTTAAATTTGTTTATTTTTCACTTTAAAAAGTTGGTTTTTCAAACTATTTTTTATTATTGAAACATGTATGTTTAATTTTTTGAGTTTTTCCGCAGAATAACGGATTTTTCAGGAAAAATGATCATTTTTGACAAAGAGTAAACTTTTATCACTTTTTTGGGCTATTTGAAAATTTACGAAAAAGAAAAACCATGGAGTCCTCTTTTAAGCCCTTTTCAGACTCTCTAAAAATGAAAAGATCGTTGAGTACTTGACTATTCGAACTCGTTAAAGTAAATGAATGGTCGTCCCTTCAGTATAAGTTTACCCCTTTTCTGGACTGAAATGGAATATTTACGAAAAAGGTATACATTGACTAATCATGGTTAATAGAGCTCTCTCTTGCATTATTTTATCCCTTTTCGGAGCTGAGAGACTAAATTTACGAAAAATAATACCCATGGAGTTTTCTTAAGTTTTTCTTCTGACTCCCTAAAAATGAAAAACACCGAGTTTCTCCTATACTGGACTTGTTAAAATTTAATAGTAAAGGACCTGTCAATTACAAACATGAACAATCCACTCCTTCTTAGGGTTTGATTTTAAACTAAGTTGGACTCATCCAAAGGATGAGCTTATAAAAAAGCAAATGTTATCCTCCTCAAGCTTGTCAAAAATAAAGAGGTGCTTGCCAGAAATGGTGGGGGAAAAGAGAGAAAAATAGATTCGTTTGTTATACTCTGATTTGTAAAAAGCATTACACCACTCTTGAACACAACACTTTTTGTCACACTTTCACCTCGGTTGGGAAACCCTTTGCATATCAGTTGATCAAACCACATTGAAGGTCTTCATCCGGTTTCTGGGTATTAGCTTAGGGCAACTGTCACCAAACCATCTGCAATGCCGTTATGTGTTCAAGAGGTTAGTCAAACAAACCATTCATCTACAAACACTTGTCTCCATTCGTGTTGACCATCCCTGAGTCAGTCCTTGCAAAAAATTTCTTCAAAACTTGATCTATGGTTTTTTGTCATGAGCTTGCTTATGACTGATCACTTTCTATCGACAACAGCTCATCATGTACGAGTTGATCTAGAATCTATCAGTACCTTGGAATCTGCATGCCTTAATGGCAAGTTTCTCGCCTTCGACGACAGGTTGCATCATTGACCTTCGATCGAACGATCCCGTGAAATGTTCAACTTCAAATCACTTATTCACATTTCATGGATTGTACTGAGTAATTTGAGTGCTATTTTCATTATTGGTGGTTTCTCTCACACTTGTTAAAAATTCCCATCATTGACTGGTAATCAAGTGGTTTCTACCATGTTCGACTTCAATAGATTTAATCACATGGATAGAATCGTACTAGTTCAGGAAGAAAAAATCAAGACTCTAGATCTAGTTTCCACCATCCAGGCTGCGATGAGTTTTATTATTCATTATGCTATAGATGATTCATTACAGATGGCTGCACCCATGCTGTGTCTACACTATTGATGTAATATTAAAATAATTTTTGTATCAGAACAAGTTTAGTTAGTTTTGTTCCAAGTATGGGAATGCCTACCTCAGAGATGATATATATATGTGTGTGTGTGTGTGTGTGTGTGTGTGTGTGTTGCGTTGAATGTTTTCACAGGGTTCCGACTGGGGTGTCCATAGGCCGATCCTTGAAATGATAAAGCACATCACTCTTCGAATATTCTCATATTTTTCACTTTAGGGGGCAATCTGTTACACTGAAATTTGTCACCATGACATTTTAGTCTCCTTTAGAAGTCTACAATATCAAAGTTCCTAAATTCAAGCCTTGAAATTAAGAGAAAAGCTCATAAAAGCCTTAAAACTCTGGTACCACACTTTCTCCTAGTTTTGCTTACTATCCCGCACCTGTTGGCTATAAATCATGCGTAGCCAAACACACTTTTTGTTTATTAAAAGTGCGGATCCCTGTAAAATATTATAAAAGGCACAAGTAAAATCTAGAAGCTCAGTTAAAGTCATTTTTGGAAGCTTCTGGAAACATTCCTGTGGTGGAAAGTCCGCTCCTTTCATGTTCATGCATCCCATCCAATAAGGAGCTAACCCCTTGATGTAAGGAACTAATCCCTTTGAAGGAGGATTCTATCCCTTCTTGTATCGAGCTGTAACCTCCTCTTTTCCACTATAAAAAGAGGCATAGGGTAGCCTTAAGGGGTTACAATTGATGAGTTGAATTTTTAGTATTTTTGGAGGCGAAGTGTGGTTGAAACTTAAACCCTTTTAGCTGAGATTTCATGTGGGAAGGATTACATACATGTATGTATCTCAGTTGGGAGAGTGAAAGGTTGATCAGAGTAAAGGAAATGCATGTTCTGGACCCCAAGAAGGCATGTATGACATCAAGGCGGACACGGTTGTAAGGCTCTTCATTATTTAAGTTAATACAAATAAATCCGTTTTTCTCAATAAGCTGTCAATTGATTAGTTTATTTTATGGATTCCTTGATCACCATAATAGATATGATTTATGAATATATTCTATGCAGGTGCTATTTGATTTTTTCTTGTTTATGATTGCAGATCTTCGAAGGAAACTCTTTTGGGTGATTGAAGGACTACTACTACAAACAAGCATTGGATCAAAGGTAGGATCGTTAAACCTTTATAGCATTTAATTATGAATCGCAATATATCTATAGAAAGATAGTTTTGTTTGTTCGTTTGTTTCTAGATGTCTGTAGGACACTTGGGAGGTCTGTCTTATCCGCAAGAACGACATATCCATCCAACAGGATGCACAACTTCAAGAATGGGAAAAGGATTTTGAGAGGGAAAAAAGTGTCATATACTATTATAAATAGGAACATAAACATTTCAAAGAGGTGAAGAGGGGCCTTACCCTACAAAAGAAAATGGTCAAACACTATGCAAGGAAGAGCATGCTTGCTAATGCCAAATTGAAGCAAGCCCTCATAGAGCTAGAAGATCTAAAAAGGACCAAATATCATGACAGCCTTGGGATCTTGGCTGATTATTCTCAGCAGGTATCTAAAACCTTTGAGGGATCTACACACGAATTTTGAGGCAAATTTGGAAACTTTTTGTTTTTTCCAAATTTTGACCCCTAAGAGCGCATCACCCTAGGTGTTATGCAAAACGTTGGGGCATCCTCAGCTGCTGAAATTTACATTTTTTTATTTTTAACATCACCAATAGTCTACCCACAGAATTTCAGGTCAATTCGAGAATTTTGTACCCCTCAAAAGGTCAAAACACAACTCAAATTTGACCTTTCTGCCTATTTTTCACAGTAGGTGTTATGCACAGAGCAGTGTTGGGGGATTTATTTTTTGAGCTAGTAAATGGCATACATTCAGCACAAGTCACGTATTTTTGGAAATTAGACTCATCAATATTTCCAACGAGCCATCACGGTTCCAAATCCGATGTCGAGAAGGGGTCCAAAACTCAGCTACAACAGACCCTATTTTCTACTGAAATGGTATTACACACAGGAGCAACGTTTTGCCAAAAAGTCAACAAAACACACGGATTGATGGCAAAGGAGTTTTTTAATATTTTCTTGGAAAAATCACTCGTGATTTGATTAGGGAGTTATGTTTTGGTGTTTTTCATTTATTTTTTTATCAACTATGTGTCTTGGGTCTTGCATGGTCATTAAGCATATTTATGGCATTTCTGATTAGATTAGGGTTTCTGGAAGCCTCTTAGGGCTTCCCACCTCCTCAACTGCTCCATAAATAGAGCTTGAGGCTCTCATGTATTGGTGGAATTTTGATAGCTTGTGTTGTAGCAATACATAGTCTCTTGGAGCCTTTGATGATAATTTGATGTCTTGGAGCTCATGCATGCCTTGATTTGTTTACTGATGGTCGAGGAATGTTTGCAAGATCCATAGGCCTAGTTGATGGTGAATTTTTCTCTTGTTTATGTTTTCTAGTTTTCCATTATGTTTTCCATCTTTCTCTATTGCAGTAGGACAAAGAATTTAGATTAAGAAATGTTTTCTAATGGCACGTTAAGTCTGTTTGTTCTTCATTGCCTCAATGTTTTCTTCTGCTGAGATATGTTAGGGAATCCATTTCTTGCTCTCTAAGAAGTTCTTAGATTGTTAATTTCTTGAATTGTTTAGATATTTTAGTGTCAATTATGATTTATGGCTAGCCCTGCATATTGTGGCCACTGAAATACTATGTCCTTGGAATCACCTCTTTAAAGAAGCTTTGCCTAGGTTTGTCAAAGAATTCTATTTGAATCATGCTCTTTGCCTTTACTTAGCTAAACTTGTTTCAAGGAAACTTCATAGCTGTAACTTTAGATGTTAGTATTTTCTCTCCTTCTATGGTTATAGCTACTTGTGCATCTTAAATGTTTTTCTGCTCTTGATGATGAAATCTATGAGAGTTAAAGAAGTTTCTTGCCTTTCTATGTTTCATCTAAATGTTTTTCTTGGTGGATTATCTACTTTCAGTCTGAAATCAAATGGATTAGGTTTTTATTATGCCTTCGATTCTCTTGCTATGCTCATAAATCTTCTAACTATCTCAATTTACAAGTACATAAAGGATTCAATTTTTTCCCTTTATTAGCTTATTGTTCTCAATATTAATGTTAACCTCATGATCCTTCACAACCTTAAAATATCCACCAACGAAGTTAAAATTTCCTTGAAAATGTTCTTGAAACCATTGATGAACTTATCATGACCTTGTTAGACTCCATTGCCCAATGACTTAACAATATTCCTTGTTTTCTATCTAAATCTATCTGAGCATCATACCCAACCAAAAACAATCAAAATACCCTGCACTTAACATCTAGCCAAGAATCAACCCAAATCAGCAAACAAGTTCGCATCTTTGCACCTACTAGAAAGATCCCTCTCCGAATCCAGGAAGGCTAGGCCCTTGGATTCCAAAGCTTGGTGATGCTACCCCTGTCCATTTGTATCTAAATCAATCTAACAAATTACAAAGAGCTAACACAAGGGATAGATCAGTCATGAGAATCTTATGATTCTCACGTTGATCGAAATAGAATACATATGGTTATAACCACTCCTTAATAAAAGTCTGACTAGAAAATTATATATTACAATCAAAACCGCCCATAGGCTGTTATCCAAAAATACAATGTTTTCTATCATGATAAACCACAACTGTAGCGTAACAGTTAAAGGATAGGTTGGAAATAGGATTTGATGAGATCCGGTCAATGGTACAACTATATGAGAAGTTTTCCATCGGGTCTATAATAATAAAGTGTAATAGCAGTTTGCTAGCATGTCTGTAACACCAAAGTGTAATATCAGTTTTCCAGCAGGACTGTAACAACAAAGTGTAACAACATCATGGTGTAAAAAGCTCGTTATAACAACACACCCTTAACTACTGATGTATACCTTGTGCTCGGGATTTTTGGTGCTACAAATGACATCTGGAAAGACAACACAAAGACCATATATCTTCTCCAAATATTCATCCTCAATTAGTCATAGAAAGGCATGATATATGATAATAATTGATGAAAAGGCAGATTAATGAAATTAAGGTGAAACAACACAAGTTAGGATAGAAAGGTAGGAAAAAAAGGTAAATATAGCCCTAGTGGTTATAGTCATGAGGAAAAATAGGGAAAAAAAATGTAGGAAAAGTGTGCAAAACTGGCACCGAACAGTAGGGCAACATGATCAAGGACGGAGACATTGGAGAACAAAGAAATATTAGACAAGGGAAATACCCGATAACGAGTAGGGGCATCTTTCCCTACAACTTTCCCAACGCAAATTTCCTTATTCATAAATTCATGATAGATTACGCTGGGGACATTATAGTGTTGGGAATTTTTTCCTCAAGAAATCATATCTCATTAAAAAAAATTCCCTCAACCCCAGAAGAGAACTATGGCGTAGATTATGGACCAACAAACTTTGGGAAAAAGTGGCTCACTTCCTTGGGCTAGTGGGACACAAATGGGTACTTACCTGGGACATATTGTTAGAAAATTTTATATTACAGAGAAATGAAAGACATAAAATATGCAGAAAACACAAGCACACAAAACACATAAAACCAGATAGAAACAGATATACATGGTTCACCCAGTTTGGGCTACGTCCACCCCGAACAACCATTCCTTCCTTTCTATTATCCAGCAAAATGAAGAGACAAAACCTATAGTAGATCCATTTTAATATCCTCTGTTCTCTCTCATAGTATCCCTATATGTTTCTCGCTCTGAAAATACACATACAATACACAGCCGCAATACAATACCCTCATACATAGCGAGGGGTTTCCTTCCAGGGCAAAAAGCCCTAAACTAATGTTAGGTCCCTATATTAATAGTATAGGCCCTTATTTTCGTTAGTGTAACCCCCTTATTGTTATTATTGTACCCTTTTAACCCCCATTTTGTTATTATTGTGCCTTTAAATTATTATTGTTAGGTCAGCTAGGATTACATTGTGGCTCACTAGGATTACATTATGGCCCCATGGACTCCTATATATAGAAAGGAGGTTTTGTAAATTGTATCATCCAAGAATGGTTCATTCATGTAATGTATTGGAAGTTTCCCCTTTGAAGTGGCTTATTTCTAAGGCGTTGATATCTCTTTTCTTCTATTTTTGGAGCTAGTTTCACAACATTTGGTATCAGAGGTTTGGATTCTAGGGTTTCGCTGCTCCAAATAGGTCATCGTGGAATTTTCGCTATAAATTCTTTTCTACCAAGCTTCAGAAGCTAAAATTTTTAGGGTGCGAAGCGGAAATCTTGAGGAACATCGTCAAAAATTTTCAGAGCTTTTTTCGCAATATTTTCGGAGATATGATCTGTGGAAGTTAGGTCTTTTTTGAGGCTCCTAAACAGGTCATCATGGAATTTTCCCTATAAATTTTATTCTATGAAGGTTCAGAATCTGAAATTTTTAGGGTGTGAAGCCGAAATCCTGAGGAAATTCTTCAAAAAAATTCAGATCTTGGTTCACAATATGTTCAGAGATATGATATGTGGGAGGTAGTGTTGTTTCAGGCTCTATAATTCCATCTCAAAGAGGTGATTGTGGGAAAATATTCATAACTCTCTCTCTAAGAATCAAATTGAAGTTTCTTAAAAATTGGCCACAAGTACACGGACTTTAGTTTCTTGGCTATTAATTTCAGAGCCGAAGGATGAAACAATGACACGTGGCAAGTTGTACAATTTCACTCTACTCAACCAGTCCAAAATTGGGTCATTATGGGAGATTGGAAATAACTTTGTCTTGAAGAATCCAAATTAGATCGGACCTGTTGAATTTGAAAGAAGCTTCAAAGGGATACTACAGGGATTAATTTCAGATATTGAAGATCCCCAATTACAGAGATAATTCAATTTCAATATCAAGCTCCTCAAAAGCAAGTAAAAGGTGTGTATTTTTTTTCCAAATTGCATAAGTCTTGTTTGAATAATCAAGTTGAATTGATTCCAAGGGCATATTGTAGAATATATATCAGTATTGGATTCTAAAATGGCCCCTAAAAATAATTCAATTCCCATTAAGCCTTTAGAAGGCTCTACTATGACTCATGAAGACAAAGAATGGCAACATGACGTATCAAAATTACAAGAGCAAGTGCAACAAATTTTTATCTCGCAAAGAACAACAAAAAATGAAATGGAAGTTTTGAAGAAGGGTGTGGAAACTAAGATGAATGGTTTGAAGAAAGGTGTGGAAGCTAATATGAATGGTTTGGAAGCTAAGATGGATGGCATGGAAGTGGGCATGGAAGCTAAGATGGATGACATGAAAGACAACATGGAAAACATGAAGAATGATCTAAAAGCATACATGGAAGGCTTGATGACAAGCTTAAAACAAGAAATGATTCCTAATGGTGGAAATATAATAGAAGAACCTCATGATGAGAACAAAATAAATGTTAATCATGATTTCATAAACTCTAATTTTGGCGGGAAGAACCACCATATTCCAAAAATGGATATGAGGAAGTTTAATGGAAAGGATCCTGTAACATGGATACTAAAGATAGAGCAATATTTTGATCTCCATAATGTGCAAAACACACAAAAGATACACATTGCAACTTTACATTTAGAACAAAATACATTTTTATGGTATCGATGGCTTTTCTCCCATAAAAAAATTGTCACTTGGTCAATTTTTACGGAGGAAATGATAGCACATTATGATGATAAAAAGAGCAACACCTTCTTTAGCCAATTGATAAATCTCAAACAAAAGGGTTTAGTGGGGTAGCACATTGAGGACTTCCAAAAATTGAATATAAGGGTAACTGATATTCCATAGGAACACAATATTGATCTCTTCATAGGAACTTTAAAGGATAAAATCCAACATGAAGTTCGCGTTTTGGAACTTGATTCATTGGAGAAGGCATTCAGGTTGGCAAGAAAAGTTGAATGTAAAATTATGGTGACAAGGAAGCCTACCACTCAATTCTATAAAGAAGGAAGTGTTGCCACGCCTATAATTCCACAACCTACAAGGTTGAAACCACAAAAATTGGAGGAAAAAAGAGCAAGCTACAGTTGTGAAGGAAAATACACTAAAGGTCATAAGTGTGCTGAGAAGAAATTATTTTACATAGATTGTGAAGAGGAAGAATAAAATGAACAAGAAGAGGATAAACACCAGGAACCAGCCCTAGAAGAGGAAGAAATGAATCTGACCATATCGTGTAATGCCCTAGCAGGAATTACCACTCCTCAAACTCTCAAGATAGAAGGACATATCAAGAAGAAAAAGGTAATAGTATTGATTGATTTAGGTAGCACCCATAATTTTATTCATTGTAAGGTAGCCAAGGAATTAAATTGTTTCCTATACCTAGCACCAAAATGTCAAGTGATGGTTGCAAATGGAGGAACTATAAATTGCTTTGGAAAATGCCATAATATCAAGCTAACCATGGGGGAATATGTATTGACTAGTCCAATGTTTTCCATTCCTATGGGAGGTGTTGATGTTGTACTAGGAGTACAATGGTTACAATCTTTGGGGACGGTAGCTTTTAATTTTCAAGAACTTTTCTTGAAATTTTTTTCAGAAGGAAAGGAAGTCGAATTAAGGGGTATTGCGGGGAAGCCAGGAAGGATAATAAGCTCTAATGTCATGACAAAGCTTCTAAAGAAAGAACAGCGAGGCGTAATTGCACAATTATGCTCACGAGAAGTTCCAACATCAAAATCATCTATTTCTGCAGATCTCCAACAAGTCTTGGACAATCATTCCAAGGTGTTTGAAACTCCCAAAGGACTCCCACCTATTCGTGATCATGATCATGCTATTCATTTGATTCCAGGAAGTGTTCCTCCAAACATCAGGCCTTATAGATATCCTTACGTCCAAAAGAGCTAAATTGAACGTATGATTGCAGAAATGTTAGAGGCGGGTATAATTCAACCTAGTCAAAGTTCTTTCTCTGCTCCTGTAGTATTGGTACACAAGAAGGATGGATCATGGCGAATGTGTCCGGATTATAGGGAGCTCAATAAGCTCACCATTAAAGACAAATTTCCCATTCCTGTGATTGATGAATTATTGGATGAATTACGTGGAGAAATTTATTTTACCAAGTTGGATCTTCGTTCAGGATATCATCAAATTAGAATGAAGACTAAAGATATTCCAAAAACAGCATTTCGAACTCATGAGGGTCATTATGAATTTTTGGTCATGCCTTTTGGCCTTACCAATGCACCTTCTACATTTCACGGGTTGATGAATTCCATTTTCAAACCCTTCCTTAGAAAATTTGTGATAGTATTTTTTGATGATATACTAATCTACAGCAGGTCTTGGAAGGATCATGTTGAACATGTCGACAGGGTGCTCAAACTATTGCAGGAGAAACAATTATATGCAAAAAAGTCCAAATGTTTCTTTGGAGTACAAGAGGTGGAATATCTGGGTCATATTGTATCTCACGAGGGGGTTAAAGTGGACCCTAACAAAATTAAAGCCATCAAGGAATGGAAAGTTCCCACAACCATAAAGCAATTGCGAGGATTTCTCGGGTTAACAGGGTATTATCGCAAGTTTGTTAAGAATTATGGGAGAATAGCAGCACCTCTAACAACATTATTGAAGAAAGATGCATTTTCATGGACTCCTAAAGCAACTAAGGCCTTTGAACATCTTAAAGAGGCAATGTGCCTAGCACCGGTCTTAGCTACGCCAGACTTCACAAAAACCTTTATTGTGGAATGTGATGCCTCAGGAAATGGAATTGGTGCTATTTTAATGTAGGAAGGAAGACCCATTGCTTTTGAAAGTCGTCTAATCAAAGGAAAGTATTTACAGAAACCTATTTATGAGAAGGAAATGTTAGCAATACTGCATGCAATAAATAAATGGCGAACTTACCTAATGGGAAGACACTTCAAGGTAAAAAATGATCATGATAATCTTAAACACTTTTTGGAACAAAGACTATCTTCATAAGAGTAGCAAAAATGGGTCACAAAGATGTTGGGTTATGACTTTTAAATAATCTACAAAAAAGGAAAGCTTAATGTTGTTGCAGATGCACTCTCAAGAAAGAATGAAGAGGTGGAAGCATTGCTTTGTGCCATTTCTATTATCCAACCAGATTGGATAAACGAAGCAAGAGATGAATGGAAGAAGGACAAAGATGTATGGACACTCATTCAAAAGTTGCAGCAAGATCCTAGTACATCTGATACATTTAGTTGGAAAAATGATTCCTTATGGTACAAAGATCGCTTATATCTTTTTAATAATTCCCAACTAAAACAAAAGATTCTTCTCGAATTGCACACTTCTCCTTTAGGAGGACACTTAGGATTTTTAAAAACTTACCACAGGGTGAAGAAAGAATTTTTTTGGGATGGCCTTAAATCTGATATTCAAAAGTTTGTGGCGGAATGTTTGGTTTGCCAGCAGAATAAAGTTGAGACAATTAAGACGCCGGGACTTCTACAACCTTTATCCATTCGAAGTCAACGTTGGGAGGAGATTTCAATGGATTTTATCACAGGTTTACCTAAGTCCGAAGGAAAGAGTGTCATCATGGTGGTAGTTGATAGACTTACCAAGTATGCACACTTTTGTGCATTATCTCATCCATTTAAAGCAAGTACAGTTGCTAGTACATTTATGGACAAAATTCAAAAGCTACATGGAATCCCAAGAGTTATTGTGAGCGACAGAGATCCCATTTTTACTGGAAATTTTTGGACGGAGTTATTTTCCTGTTTGGGTACTCAATTAGCTCATAGCTCATCTTATCATCCTCAATCCGATGGTCAAACCGAGATAGTAAATAAATGTTTGGAAGGATATCTTCGTTGTTTTGTATCTGATAAACAAACACAATGGGTCAAGTGGTTACCTCTCGCTGAATGGTGGTATAACACTTCCTTCCATACTGCAGCAAAAATGACCCCATTTATGGCACTTTAAGGATATCATCCACCATCCATCACATCATCTTTAAGGGAAAATTCGAAGGTTCAAGCAGTGGAAGATCACATCGAGCATCAGCAAGAAGTTCTCCAACTCTTAAAGGATAACCTGAATTTGGCACAAAATCGAATGAAACAACAGGCAGATCAACATCGTAGCGAGAGAAGTTTTGATTTAGGAGATTGGGTATTTTTACGACTACAACCATACAAACAAATGTCCCTCAAGCAAGCAAAGAAGGATAATAAATTATCGCCAAAGTACTATGGTCCTTACAAGGTGTTGCAAAAGATTGGTACTATGGCATACAAATTGGAGCTTCCTTCTTCTTCGCAAGTACATCCAGTTTTCCATGTTTCATGCTTAAAGAAGGTTATAGGTGAAAATCTTCCAGTTCAAACAATATTGCTAGAACTTGATGAGGAAGGAAAAATCATATTGGAACCTGAAGCAGTCATGGAAACAAGAACTTGACAGCTACGTAATCGATCAATTTCAGAGTATCTCATCAGGTGGAAGAACTTACCCACTAAATATTATACATGGGAGGATGAGAATTTTATACAGAAGCATCCAGTGCTACTCAAGCATTGAGGACAACACTTTTGTGAAGGAGATGGACATGTTAGGTCCCTATATTACTAGTATAGGCCCTTATTGTTGTTAGTGTAACCCCCTTTTTGTTATTATTGTACCCTTGTAACCCCCATTTTGTTATTATTGTGCCCTTAAATTATTATTGTTAGGTCAGCTAGGATTACATTGTGGCCCACTAGGATTACATTATGGCCCCATGGACTCCTATATATAGAAAGGAGGTTCTGTAAATTGTATCATCCAAGAATTGTTCATTTATGTAATGTATTGGAGGTTGCCCCCTCAAAGTGGCTTATTTCTAAGGCATTGATATCTCTTTTCTTCTATTTTTGGAGCTGGTTTCACAACAACTAAACATAAATTCTACTGTTATATTATCCACCTAATGAATGGCCCAAATTGACTAGAAATTACTATACTTACAAGGCAATTTTACATCTTTTTTTAGCTTCAGGGGTGCCACCCACGAAACTCCCCACCAGGGGGGGCTCCATAAAGTCGCAGTCACCCCCCCTAGACCCCCCAGGTAGTGCTTAATTATGGGTGGCGTTGTCGCCCCATTAAGGTACAGGGGTCCAATGTTGTGATACAAAATAAACAAGATAATCAGGCTCCACACCCAACAATCTCCCACTTGGAGACTAATTGTAGCAACTCCACTCCTGCTTCATTTGCTGGACAATGAATCCTCTTTGGACCTGGCTATTTCTCGTCTTCATCATCATCCTTGAAGACTAATTGAAACTGAGCATAATCTCAGTTTCTCCCTGGTTACAGCTTTTGTTAGCATATCTGTAGGATTCTGGCTAGTGTGTATCTTTTCCAGCTTCAACTCTCCATCTTCCAATACTGACCATATGAAATGGTACTTGAGCTGTATGTGTTTAGTCCTAGAATGAAATGTTGATTTCTTTGCAAGATGAATGGCACTTTGGCTATCATTGTATAACGTGCCCATATCATGCTTCTTACCCAATTCATCCATAAACCTTTGTAACCAAATAATTTCTTTACTAGCCTCTGTAGTAGCAACATACTCTGCTTCTGTTGTTGAAAGTGCAACAACACATTGGATTTTTGAAACCCAACTGACATTTGTTCCACGTGCAGTAAATACATATCCTGTAGTGCTCCTCCTATTATCTTTGTCACCTGCCATATCTGCATCAACATATCCCTGTAGATCAATGTTTAAACCACCAAAGAATAATGCTTGATTTGTGGTGCCTCTCAAATATCTAAGAATCCATTTTACTACCATCCAATTTTCTTTTCCTGGATTGTTCATGTACTTGCTTACAACTCCCACTGCATGTGCAATATCAGGCCTTGTGAAGACCATTGCATACATTAAGCTTCCAACTGCTGATGCATATGGAACTTTAGACATATAGTCCATTTCTTCTTGGGTCTTGGGGCACATCTCCTTACTAAGTTTGAAATGTCTAGAAAAAGGTGTACTAACTGTTTTTGCATTTTTCATATTAAACCTTTTCAACACCTTTTGTATGTACTCATTGCGAGACAGTGTTAATTTGCGATTTTTCCTGTCTCTAGTTATTCTCATACCAAGGATTTGTTTTGCAGCTCCCAAATCCTTCATTGCAAATGAATTTGCTAATTTTATTTTGAGCACATTGATTTACTGCATGTTAGACCCTGCAACAATCATGTCATCTAGATACAATAACAATATAATATAGCTGCCATCATTTTTCTTTTTAAGATAAACACAATGATGACAGTGACATCTAGTATAACCTTGTTCAGACATAAACCTATCAAATTTTAGATACCACTACCCTAGAGCCTGTTTTAAGCCATACAAGATCTTCTTTAACCTGCACACTAAATTTTCCTTCCCTCTAACCTCATATCCTTCTAGTTGCTACATAGAGATCTCTTCCTCCAAATCGCCATGGATAAATGTTGTCTTTACATTTAACTGTTCAAGATGTAAATCTTCTGCTGCTACAAGACTTAAAATAGTTCTGATTGAAGTCATCTTAACAACAGGAGAAAATATTTCATCAAAATCAATACCTTTCTTCTGTGCAAACCCCTTCACCACATGTCTATCTTTGTACCTTTGTTTTCCTCCATCTTCTTCCTTCAACCTGTAAACCCATTTATTCTGAAATGTAGTTTTTCCTATAGGCAACTTGACTAAGTCCCAAGTCTAGTTATGCATTAAGGAGTCCATCTCTTCTTCCATGGCTAGCTCCCACTTCTTCCTTCTTTCAACCTGCATTACTTCTTCATAACATTCAGGTTCACCAGTGTAGGTTTTAACCCTAAACAGAAATTATCTACACACAAATCTTATAACAAAAAATAAACAATAGCGAGAGCATAAAACATAAAACAGATAAACACAAAGATTCTCCCCTGGATCCCAAATTGGGACAACCAAATTGATATTTCATTATCTTCCTTTTAGTGTTACAACACATATATATATACATGCCAAAGCATACATAAAAACCAATCCATTAACCCTAGATTAGAACATAATCGTAGTTCCCTTAACCAGATCTACAAATATATTAGGGGCCAAAAACCATCATACCCCAAAACCATGTGCAAAACCATGCACAAAAACATGGGCACAGACCACCCACCAGAAATTAAGGACAAGACAATTTTCACCAGGCCGCTTCCCCGGACCCCGACAGGGGGGGCTACTGCCCCCCCTATGACCCTCTCGTTGCGCCTTGCGCAAAGGGGGGGGGGGCTATCGCCCCCCCGTGCATGATTAGTCATGGAAATAATATAACACATACCCAACAACCAAAATCAGTCAACAATAAATAATATAATGAAGGAGAGTATTGTTCAGGGGGTCTACTTATCCTTGTAGATCTTCTAACACCACTTTCAAGTGTTTGAGGTGCCTGTTGCTATTGTGGTGGTTGCTGTTATTGTGGTTGTTGATTATTATTATTTTCAAGCACCTTTACCTTTTCTGTGATCTCATCAAGAACTATGTATTCTTTGTTTTCTTTTTCCTGTTTCTTTTCCTGCAACTGATTCTTATACAATACCTTTTCATTGAATATTACATCTCTGCTCCTATGATTTTGTGATTTTCATAATCATATAAGCGATAACCAAAATCATTAACACCATATCCAATAAAGGTACATTTCTTTGATTTTTCCTCAAGATTTGTTCTATTTTCTTTATTAATATGGACAAAGGCCTCACAAACAAAAGGCTTTAAAAATGAGTAATTTACCTTTTTACCTGTCCATGCTTCCTCTAGAATATCACCATCCAAGGAACTTGAAGGCCATTTGTTTATTAGATAAACAATAATATCTATAGCATCTGCCCAAAACTGTAAAGGAAATCTTGCATGCAATCTCATGCACCTTGCACGCTCCATGATTGTTCTGTTCATCCTTTCTGACACACCATTTTCTTGTGGTGTTCTTGGAACTGTCTTCTCTCTATGAATTCCATGCTCTAAACAGTACCTATCAAACTCTTTGCTGCAATATTCACCTCCATTGTCTGATCTGAGACACTTCAACTTCTTTCCTGTCTCAATCTCAACCAAAGATTTCCATTTCTTGAAAGTATCAAATACATTAGATTTATTCTAAATACAATAAATCCAAGTTTTTCTAGTTGCATCATCAATAAAAGTAACATAATAACGAGAGCCACCAAGAGATGATACTTGATCAGGTCCCCATACATCTGTATGCACAAGCTCTAATTTTTCACTCTTCTTTTCTTTCCCAACTCTGAGAAATCTGACTCTCTTCTGTTTTCCATAAATGCAATTCTCACAGAAATCCAAATCAACATTCTTCGAACCCTGCAACAAATTTATTGTGTGAAGAATCTTCATCTCCTTCTCACTCATGTGTCCGAGCCTATGATGCCATAATGTTGCATCTACTCCTTTGGAAGTTAAAGCATTAGCAGAGTTAGAAATACCATTGCATAAATACAGTGTACCAAACTTTTCGCCTTTTGATATTACCAGGGCTCCTTCGGTGACCTTGCAAGTTTTATCTGTGAAAGTTTTCACACAACCTTCACCGCCTAACTGCCCTGTTGAAATCAGATTTTTCTTTATATCTGGAACATGCCTTACCTCCTTTAATAGTCATTGGTTTCCATTCTGTTGTTATACAATAACTTTACCCATTCCAACAATTTTACAAGGTTTATCATCACCCAAATGAACTTGTCCAAAATCTCCTTGAACATAGTCATGAAATTATTTCTTATCAGGTGTGGCATGGAATGAGGCCCTTGAATCTACTACCCAGGAATCAATAGCATTTTCGAAAGAAAGAATCAAAGAATCTTGTAACACATCACCTATCACATTTTCTTCATGATTGTTTTCTTGTTGTGCATCTCCTTCTTTTCCCTTCCGAGATTTACAATATTTCTTTAGGTGTCCTTTCTTTCTGCATTTGCAGCACATTATCCCTGATCCAGACTTGGATCTGCCTTTCCTTGATTTACTGCGATATCCCGAGCTCTTTCCTCTTTCCATTTTTCTCCCCCTAGACTCTGCACTCAAAGCATTACCTGATGTCTCATCGGAGCTTTTCCTTCGCATTTCCTTGCTAAGGATAGCACCGACAACATCATCAAAATTTAAAGTACTAGATCCAAAGACAGAGTTACTAATGGCCATAACTAAACCATTCCATATTTCTGGCAATGAGCACAGAAATAAAAGAACCCTAACTTCATCATCAAATTTTAACCCTACAGAACTTAACTAACTGGTAACTGTATTAAAATCATTTAAATGGTCTGCAACAGATCCACCTTCTGACATCTTCATATTAAATAAATGTTTCATACGAAATACGTTGTTTGAGGCCAAGTGTTTTCATATAATTTTGCCAACGCCTTAATCAAACCCTCTATTTTTGTTTCCTTCGAAATATTGAAGGCTGTCGATGCCATGAGGCACAACCGTACTATTCCAAGTGCCTTTCTATCGAGAATCTCCCATTCTATGTCTGTCATATCCTTTGGCTTCTTTGTTTTTCTGCTCAATGGTAGGTACAGATATTTCTGATACAGATAATCTTCCATCTGCATCTTCCACAGTGGGAAGTTTTGGCCGTTAAATTTCTTGACCCTAAACTTACCATCTTCCGCCATTGCTCCCACTCGAACCACGAACCCTTCTTTCCTACGAGTTTATCAGCCAAATAGACCTTCGGCTTTGATACGAGTTGTTAGAAAATTTTATATTACAGAGCAATGCAACACATAAAATATGCGGAAAACACAAGCATACAAAACAAACTCTGTTACGGATGAAATAGGTAACCTAACCTCAAAATGGGAACTCTAGCCCAAAAATACTCAAAATACATAAAAAAACACCCCCAAAACAAAAAAAGTGTATTCCAGAACACACTTGGTTTTTTTTGAAGGTCAAATTTCAACATTTTATAAAATTATGCTAAAAACAAAATTGTTTCTTAAAAAAAGGATTGAAAAAACACCCTCAAAACAAAACCAATTGATGCTGGAATAACAAAAAAAAAAAATTGTGTCACATTTTTGACATTTTTAAAAATAGAAATAACATTTTTTTAATTTTTAAAATTCAAACATTAAAAAAACCTAAAATTTAAGAAAAAAATAAATTTAAAAAATAAAAACATTTTAAAGCATAAAATTTAAAAATATATAGGAATAAAAAAGAAACAAACAAAATAAAAATTTTAATTCAAACATTAAAAAAAAAACCTAAAATTAAAAAAAAAATAATAATAATTTAAAGATTAAAATTTCAAAATATATAGAAATAAAAAAATAAAAATAAAAACAAAATAAAAATATTAAATTAAAAAAACAAGTTAAAAAAAAAGAAATTATAAAAAATAAAATATAGAAATTAAATTTAAAAAAGAAAAAGAAAATGTTTATCAAAAAAAAAAAATTTTAAAAAATATATTAAATTTTAATAAATTTAAAACTTAAAAAAAAAAAAACATTATTTAAATTAAAAGCAAAAAAATGAAAAATTAATTAAAAATAAAATACAATAAAAGTATTAAATTTAAAAAATATATATTAAAAAAACAAATAAATTTTAAAAAATAAATTAAATTTAAATTATAAAAAATAAAAATTATATATGAACTTAAATTAAAAATATATATATTAGATTTTATTAAATTAAAAAAAATGTTAACATTAAAATAACAAATTAAATTAAAAAATATATATATTAAATTTTAATAAATAAATGAATAAACAAATAAATTTTGAAATAAAAAATAAATTTTAAATATAAAGAAAAAAAAAAACATTGTTTAAATAAAAAGTTAATAAACTTTAAAAATCAATTAAAAATGAAAAATTAAAAAAATATATTAAATAAAAATAAAATTAAAAAAAATTAATTTGAAAATATTAAGTTTAATAAAAAAAAATTCTAATTTTAAATACACAATTTTAATTGAAATAAAAAAAATATAAAAATTTTATGTAATTAAAAAATAATAATAAAAAAAATTAAAAAAATTTATTAAATTCCAATAAATTAAAAAAGAAAAATACAAAATTTAGAAAAACAAAAAAAATGAATAAAATTATATATATATATATATATATATATATATATATATATATATATTTTCTGAATAAGACTAAATCTATTAACGAAATATAGTACAATCAATGCCTGCATAAAAGCGAAGCAAGAGAGCAAGGGAGCCGGAAATGATATCCTATCAACCTCGGTCCCAAAGAACATCCACGACATGAGCAAAAAGATAACCAGTAGAACATAAAGTGAAGAGATAGACTAGGGAGTTAAACCCGAGTGGGTAGAATCTCCCATTCGACTTTTTTTCTTTTTCTTTTTATTGACTGTGACCCAGCCCTTGTGATCTGGCTGGATGGGAATCATCTGCAAACTAATCTGCGCAGAAGGAGGAGACTCCTTATCCGAGTCAGAGGACGAAGACCTGTGAGAACGTTTCTGAGAAATCAACGGGGCAGAGGGGTCCGCATGAATAGCAGAGGGGGCGTCCGGCAGAGCACCATCATTCAACTCATCTGCTACTATTTCCTCCTCATCCGAGCTGGAGGAGTCTGAATCATCCATGGGGGGAGGAACATAGGGATTCCATTTCTTGACTTTGGGTTTGCGAGCCAGATTCTTCTTTTTGTCGAGGATCTGGGTGCAGTCCTTTTGGAGGTGCCCCGTTTGATGACAATGGCGGCAGCGAAAGGCTGTATTTTCATAGTCCAAAGTTTGAGTCCAGCGAAAATCCCCAATCTTGAGGTTGATCTGATCTGGCAGTCCTTTGCTGATGTCAATTTCCGCACAGATTCTGCCGTAGGTGTAGAGTCCAATGTCCCTTCTCGAGTTATCTGTAGCAAGGAAGCGTCCCAATGCATCTCCAATGGCTATGAAGACAGAAGTATGCCATAGATGCACCGGAAGGTTCGGGAGTCTGACCCAAATGGGAAGTTTGGTGATGACCGCTGTCGAAGGATCGAAGTCTGGAAACCATGGAGAAAGGAAAAGTCCAGCCGTGCCCCAGAACCAAGGGCCTCCCGTAATGGCTTTCTGGTAGTCTTCTTTTAGATCAAAAGCTACAATGAAGAAGCCTTTCGAGCATAAGTAGATCTGGCATTTTTTAGTCCAGTTGTTCTGGATCCATTGGTGTAAATCTGCAGTGCGTGGCCATAAACCATTAAATCTGCATATGATTGCAGATTCTGCTAAATTCTGTTGGAATTCTTCAAACCCAGGCAAAGAGAATGCTATTGAGGGAGTTTCCTCCAATTTGTCCACCAAAAATGGCTTGGGAGCCATAGTTGGTTGAGTTGCCTGGGCCATAGCAGGTTGCTCTGCCTTTGAGGAGGGCTGCGGATGGGCTGCATCTTTACGAACATCATCTTTGTAGGAGAACTATGGGGCAGAGGATGTTTGTCTAGATGACCCTCCTCTTAGACGAAAAGTAAGAACAATAGTGGCGTCCCTGTGAATACTGTAAAAGGAGAGAGGGAGAGAGTCCTCTAGTTGCTTACCATTAAACAGCAACCTCTGGCAGGAGGTGGGAATCCCCATCTGGAGTTCGAGTTTGTGCAAAAGATCTTGCACAAGGTCTGTATCACGCACCCACTGAAGCAGAGTTTTTCCAGAGTGGAGAGAGATCTGGATCTGAAATGGAGGGTCTCCTTTTGGCAGTATTGACTGGTCTAAGAAACCGATCTGCTTCCGAAAAGCAGTATGAGAAGGGTCTAAAGACTCCTTTGCCTGGATCTTAGGATCTGAAGCGCTCCTGGGTCGGCAGCTATCCCTTGTTTTTCAATGGAGGATGGAAAACAGGGGCGCAGCTGTAGTCGACGCCACTAAGAAGCCAGATTCAAAAATTTTGTGCCGTCCGGCTTTGGAGACAGCTTCTGTTCCAAATCGATTGCTGAGAGAAACTTCGGTAGGAGCTATGGTCCCGTTAACAAAACCGGCAGCATTCCAAGAGAGGTTAAGCTTTCGGCTTGCATCCTGCGTGGATCTTTTTGCCGACTGAGAAAACCCTGTCTGCGCTCTGTGCAGTTTCTGAGGGCTGAAAGCGCTAGGGTCTGCGGCAGCGAATCCATGAGGGAGAGCCCGCCCTGCAATGGTGGCGGCGGCATCGGCGGACGCCATTAGGGTTTCAGCAAAACTCCGCGTGAACTCTCGCCAAATCAAAAATGCCTACGAAGTTAAATGTTATGGTAGCGGTCAGTTATATATATATATATTAAAACAAATTAAATTTCAAATATAAAAATTAAATTTTAAAAAAATAAATAAATTTTTTTAATTTAAAAAAAAAAAGATTAAAAAAAAATTAAAAATTAAAAAAAAAGAAATTTTTGATCGTGGTGGCACCGCCAATCGGCCTCCCACCCAGGTGGCGGCGGAGCCCGATTCTAGGAATCAACCTCCCGTGGCGGGAGGCTGATTGGCGGTGCCACCACGATAAAAAAATTCTTTTTTTTTTTTTTTTTAATATTTTTTTTTTTTTAATTTGATTTTTTTTAGTTTTTTTTTTCAATTTTTAGTATTTTTTAATTTGTAACATATTTTTTATTTTTTCTTTTTTTTTAATTTTTAATTATTTTTTTATTTGATTTTTTCTTTTTTCTTTTTAATTTTTTGTTTTTAATTTTTTAATAATTTTTTTTAATTTAATTTTTAATTTTTATTTTTTATTTTTAATTTCAAAAAATTAAATTTTTTTTTTTTTTTAATTCAAATTTTTTATTTTAAATTTAACTTGTTTAATTTTTTATTTTTATTTTTAAATTTTGTTTTTAAATTTAATATTTTAGATTAATTATTTTTTAAAATTTAAAATTTATTTATTAAATTTATTAAATTTTAATATAATTAAATTTTTTTTTTTAATCTTTTAGTTTATTTAGTTTTTCATTTTTAAAATTTATAAATTGTTTCATTAAAAAAAAAAAAAGTAAATTTATGGATATTTGCTTTTTAATTATTTGCACATGGTTTTTTTCATTTTTCATTTTTTGTTTTTTAATGATATATATATTTTTTTTAATTCTTTTATTTCAATTTTCTTTTTCAATTTTAAATTTTGTTTTTTTTTTATTTGTTTTTCTTGTTAATTTTAAAATTTGTATTTTTTTCTTATTATTATTATTTTTAATTTAAATTTTTAAATTTAATTTTTTCTTTTTTGTATTTTATTTTTTTTATCTAAATTTTAATTTTGTAATTTTAATTATTTTTAAATTTTCTATTTAAATTTTTTTTTAATTATATGGTTTTTTTAATAACTTAGAAAAAAATGTTTTTGGTGTTTTTTGTTTTTTGGGTAAATTTTTGTTTTTTTTCTTTAAATTATGTGTTTTTTTTTTCAAATTTTGTCATTTCTTTTGATATAATTTTCGAATATTTTTGTTTTTTTTGTTTTTTATATATTTATTTTTGTTTAAATTTTTTATTTTTACGAGTTAATTTTGTTTTTTTTTTTTACATTTTGATTGGTTTTTTTTATTGTTTTTATATATATATTTTTTATCTAAGTTTTGTGTTTTATTGCCAACATGAAAATCACCACTCTAAAAAAAAAAGGTTGATGCTGCATCAATACGTTTCAAAATTAGCATGAATATCACCGCTCTAAAAAAAAAAATGTTGATGCTGCATCAATATGTTTCAAAATTAGCATGAAAATCACTAACTTTTTAAAACAAATATTCATACTTCATAAATACAAATATTAGAGTGTCAAAAATGTGCACAAAAAAAAGGGTCATTCTGCATCACCACTTTTCAAAATCACGTGCTTTTTATGCTGCAAAAAAAAGTAGGTAACAGTGCAGTTACCTATTTCATCAGTAACAGTGTTAACAAATAAAACCATATAGACACAGATATACGTGGTTCACCCAGTTTGGGCTACGTCCACCCCAAACAGCTAGTCCTTCCTTTCTATTATCCAGCAAAATGAAGAGACACAACCTACTGCAGATCTGTTATAATATCCTCTGTTCTCTCTCACAGTCTCCCTATCTGTTTCTCACTCTGAAAATACACATACAATACACAGCCGTAATACAATACCCTCATACATAGCAAGGGGTTGCCTTCTAGGGAAAAAAACACTAAACTAAACATAACTTCTACCGTCAGATCATCCGCCTAATGAACGGCCTAGAATGACTAGAAATTACTATACTTTTACAAGGACCCCGCCCCCCTTGGACCCCCGAGGCAGCATTTAATTAAGTTACAAGGGTCCAATGTTGTGATACAAAATAAACAAGATAATCAGGCTCCACACCCAACATAGATTGCAAAAGTAGGGCTTTGTGGGTCCATTGTGACATCCTTTATGTGAAAGTACTGAAGAAGCATTGCAACACCTACTGGATTCATATCCAAAAGTTTGAGAATTATGGGATCTGTTTACCAATATATTTGGTCCCATTGACCATCACCTTGAGGATATTCGAGAAACAATGGAAGGCTTGAAAACACAACATTTAAAAATCCCATTTTTAGTTGTGCCTGGTGGCTGAAAATGTACTTCACCCTCTGAAATATTTGTAAAGGATGTAACAGTGCAATATTTAAGTGTCAAACTCCCTCGAGTCCACAAATATGGACTCATGTGAAAGAGAACACGTGAGAAACCATCCTCTCCAAAAAATAGGACCCAGAAGACTAGAAGGCTGACCATAAGGAGTCACAGATCCTCCTCTCACTGAACCTCTCTCTGGCCATGGCCCATCCTTAGCTGTCTCCAGCAAGGGACCTCCCACCCCGCCCCCGAATCTCTCCATTGGTCTTCCTCAAGACCTCGGATGGATGCATCTAAATCAAATTTTACGGAGCCTCCAAAGGCAACTTGGGTTTAGCAAGATATGGTTATGTTTTATGGGATTCTATGGGTAATCCATGGGGTATATACATGGGCTACTACGGTCACACCAGCAACAATGTTGTTGAATTGATAGCCCTATAGAAAGGACTCATTTTAGCACATCAACAACCATGGCACCAGATAAACATTGAGGGAGATTCTAGTTGGATAATTCAAATGACTTAGAAGATCATCAATGGATCGGCTGATCCACGTGGATATTGGTGGCCACCCACCTATTCCATTTGGACTCCCACCATCGCTTCTTTCAGTTTTTGACTTTCAACACAAGTTAGTATTTTTAGCAGGTTTTCAGGTCCTGAACTTCGGGAGCCGTTTTGAGGCCCTAATGATCCAGGCGGATATTGGTGGCCTTCCACCTATTCCATTTGAACCCCCACCATCCGTTCTTTCAGTTTTTTAGTTTTAGCACAACTTACTATTTTTAGTAGTTTTTCAGGTCCTTAACTTCCGGAGCCGTTTTGAGGCCCTTAATGACGGTTTTTGGGAAAACCGGGAGCAACATTGGTCTATACTCAAAAGTTGTAGTCCTCGGATAGAACTTTATAACAAGGTATCGGGTGCGTCAAATGAAGATCGTATGGCAAAGTTATGTCCCCGCGAAGATTGATCTACCAATTTACCCAAACAGGGCCCACAGTTTTGGCACTTCATCTCATAGGTTTAGGTTTTTGGATGTTTATGGTTTTTCATTGTTTCTCAACAATAAATAGGCCTTTGAGCCTCATTGTAACATAGTTTAGAGGCTTGTAGCCCCGACATATCTTCTCAGAGATACACTATCAGTGCCCTAGCTATTTTATTTCCATTATGTCTATAACCATATTTCTGTTATTTGATATTGATGAAATGAAATATTATTTACATTGCATCTCTATGTTTATGTTTATTTGTGTAATATTGTGTTCCAACATAAATCCATATCAGTGGTATCATAGTAGTCTGCTCTTTCTCTATTTTTCTTTGCATGTCCCCAACAAGGTCATGGTATAAGGAGTTAGGGCTGGATCTGGTTGAACCCTTGCAAGATGAGCCTCGCAAACCCTACCAACCTCCCATGCCGGAAGAGAAGAGAGACGACGGAGCATGAGATCCTATCAAAATATTGCTCGAGGAGGCCCTCGAGAAACACAGTAACGCGATGATGGATAGCTTTGCCCCAATCCTTCAATGGCTTCCCATCAGTGGCACATCTACATCCAACAACCACTCTGGAGGTGCCTCTCTTTTCAAGGTACAAGTCAAATTTGAAATTCATATATTTGAAGGGCAGATAAATGCAGACGTTGTCGATAGATGGTTGAATTTTCTAGAAGGGTATTTATTGGTCCATGATTTCTCCAACCTAGAAAAGATTATTTTTTCACTCCTCAAATTCATCCCCCATGTCAAAGACTAGTGCGAAACCTGCTGCGAGAAAAAGGACGAGAGGGAACCCTCTCTGTTCTCGGCTGCACCCACTTGGAATTCATTTTAGACGACATCAAGGAACAATATTGCCCTGTGGGGATATATGAGGACAAGTACATCTAATGAACCATGCTGCGGCAGCAAAGTGATCAATATGTGCATGAATTGAAGAATATGTTCCATACCCTACGCCCAAATTAGGTATTAAATATTAATAGAAGCATTTGGTGCTCAATTAGTGCAACTTTTTGCATAGATACATTCAGGAGGAAATGAAGTTCCTCGACATTACGTCACTTGGCACGACATATCACTATTCTGCCAAGATCAAGAAGAAGAATCAATACTTTAAATCTACAAATCTAAAGCCAGGGAAAGGCGCCCCGAACCGCATAATAAGGGGCAAGGCCAAAGTGGGGCAATTCAAAACAACACCGGAAATCCAAAGAAGGACACGGGGAAGTGGTGTGAATTTCATAACATCCCCACTCACAACACAAATGGGTGTCGAGCCAAATAGTCATTGGTGGTCGAACTAAAGGTACCCGAATCAAATGCATGTTCTGATCCTGAGTCAAAACTAGAGAAGGGAAATGACAAAGGGAAGAAAATCATCGATGTGGATCCCAGTGCCATTTTTGCCACCACCAAGATCCACAGGGAGGATTCATAAGAGGGGGAGCGCCTCTTCCATTCACGGATGTGGGTGAAGTGTTCTCCACTGCAATTCCTTGTTGATAGCGGAAGCCAAAAGAACCTCATTTCAACAGAGGTCATGAAGCGGCTTGAATTACCAACCATATAACACCCACAACCGTATGCCATTTCGAGGTTTCACAAAGGAAGATATCTCTGCATCCACGAGCAGTGCCACATTCCGTACAACATCAAACCATTCACAGATGAGGTACTATTTGATGTTTCTCCTCTATATGTGTCTGATGTATTATTGGGCCAGCCATACTTGTGGAGGCAACATGTTGTGTATGAGTCTAGGCCTCATGTTGTTATTATTACTTTGGGAAATAATGTGTACAGGATACCAGAGGTAGTACCGCCTCCTACTATCTCTTTGCCTACTGCAAAAAAACACAGTAAGATTATTTCCCAAACTAGGAAATTTATTTGCATTACTAATAACCCAAAAGGAAAGAAGAATATAGTGGCCACAACCTCGAAACATAGCTCCCTTTCATGGGAAAAATAGATGGACAAAGGCATGGAGGAATACGAGGACATTTTCTCCTCACCCAAAAAGGTTCCTCTACACTATTAGGTTAAGCACTCCATTGATCTCACCCCAAGCATACCTTCGCCTGATATTTCCATACCTCATGCAACCAAACAGATAGAATCCACACATGCACTGTCTAAGGCTAATAAAGAAACCAAATTTATTGAACACATCCAACATGTCTGCCCACGGGTCCATGACATCTTTGACATATCCAATACCTAGTTCAGCAGAATTTGCCTCATCTCATGGAAGATATCAATGCAATGGGGACCATTGCTTCCTAAGGGGGGAGGAATGATCTAGGTGGGCATTGGTGTCCACCCACCTATTCCATTTGGACCCCCACCATCGGTTCTTTCAGTTTTTCACTTTCAGCACAACTTACTATTTTTAGCAAGTTTTCGGGTCTTGAACTTCCGGAGCTGTTTTGAGGCCCTAATGATCCAAGTGGATATTTGTGGCCACCCACATATTCTATTTTAACCCCCACCATCAGTTCTTTCATTTTTTCAATTTCAGCACAATTTATTATTTTTAGTAGTTTTTTGGGTCTTTAACTTTCGGAGCTGTTTTGAGGCCCTAAGCGACGGTTTTTAGGAAAACTGGGAGAAACATGGGTCTATAGACTGATTTTTCTCACTCAAAATTTGTAATCCTCAGATAGATCTTTCTAACAAGGTATTGGGCGCATCAAACGAAGATCGTATGCCAAAGTTACGTCCCTGGGAAGATTGATGTAACAATTTACCCAAACGGGGCACACAATTTTGGCACTTCATCTCCTAGGGTTAGGTTTTTCGATGTTTAGGGTTTTTAATTATTTCTAAACATTAAATAGGCCTTCAAGCTTCATTGTAACATAGTTCAGGGGCCTGTTGCGGCCACATATATTCTCAGAGATACACTACCAACGCCCTAGCTAGTTTATTTCCATTATGTCTTTAAGCATATTTCCGTTATTTGATATTAATGAAATGAAATGTTATTTTCGTTGCATCTCTATGTTAATGTTAATTTATATGTATTATTGTGTTCCTGCATAAATTTGAGTCATCAGCTATGTAGAAGCTATCTAGGATTTTGTTCCTAGAAGCCCAACTTGAATTCATTCAACAACTTCTGGCTAACTTTGAATATGCCTCTACATGACATGTGCTACAAACATGTAATAAGGTGGTCGATTAGCTTGCCAATCAGGGATTGTTAAATCCACATAAGGAGTTCACAACTACTTGGAGGGAGTAGAAAGAAAGGAAAATCTGAACCCAGGTGAAATCCATGCTCTCCAAGATCTACTAGAAGCAAACTCAGCAGTCCCTGATGGGGGTGACCATTTGACACACCACATGGAAAAAGGGTGGCATATAGAGCCCGCCTGGCCTCCACACACCCCTTCAATGTGCCATAATGATTAAGGTAGGAATTAAGTGCCCCACAAGCAGGTGTCACTCCCACTCACGACGAGGATATATCCCCGTCTCGGCACAAGAAGTTGATCAATGTGGTGTTTTTGGAAATGAGGTGGGGGATTGCATAAGGAATTTATTTTATGCTATCAACTATCATGTTGAGATCACATTAGTGGGAAAATGAGGAATGCGGGGAATGGGTTAATCTGGAATGAAGGGAAGTCTTAGCCAGTGATTTTCTGTGGGATCTCAGCGCATTGGAGTTGGCCAAGGCATCGAGCCTCCCTCTTGGGTACTCTGGTATGTATATTGAGTAGTTCGTATTGTCAACTGAAGGAGGGGTCTTTCTCCAACACTCATTATAATTTTGTGCTGGTTAGTTTTCTCTGCCCTACTTGCTACCAAACTCGCACGTGAATTTTTTAAGTGTTGAAGTTTCAATGGATTTTTCTTTGGGTTGGCTCTCTTTGTGAGGGAGTGATCTGCATAATGTCAAATCTTACTAGTTCTCTCTGTGGCTTGGTGGCCAGCATGTTCCTAGTTTCGAGGGGTACTTCACTTTATGCAGGCACGAGTTGGGGTGGTGCCAATGACACAAGGGCTTCACTAGAGGAGAAATACCATACCATGTGCATTGATATTGGAGGATATATATATTGAGGAAAAAAATGACCTAATATATTGATCATATATTAGGGGGTAATGGTTTTTTATATTAGCATGTATAAAAAATGGAGCCTGAAGTTCATGAAAAAATATAAATTTGTATAATGTTAATGAAAAAATGGATACTTATAATATCTAGTGGAAGTAGGGTTTTCAATACTGGGAAGTTGTATTTGATTTGTATTGATAGGGGGTTAAATAATGTGATATATCGAGGTATTTTCCAATATGTAGTCGAATTAGGGGTATTATTTAGTATGTCGTGAACACACGTGATATGTCAGAGGCTCATTGAGTGAAACCCCCATGGTCAGTGAACAACAAACGAAGTGGTGAGCACCTCCAGTCATGACTTCTTCAGGTCTAGTAATTCATTTTTTGAATTCATTTATCTCGTGTAGTTCTGTACCAATTGGTGTTTCTTGTTGAGAAGGAGGTATTTATGCAGGCCTCCTGCAATTTCTCTTTCAATTTTGTGTGGGCACAATATTCTTGCCTCGGTTTCCTTCAACTTTCCTTGGTCCACCTCCATGTCGTGATATTTGGATCGTCCTCAATGGGGGGGGGAGCATTCTTCGACAGGAAGAGTGAAAGAGGAAGAACGATGGAAGCCACTTGTCCTTAGAAAATGAAACTAACAGGGAAACAGAGGGGGTTGTTGCAATCTCCCCCTCCTACTCCCCAAGCCATGTGATTGCACCAGCTACCTTGGACTCTCTAGCATCCCAATTGTGAAATATCCAAATGAATATCGACATCATGTAGGAATAATGATATGAGGATATAAATGAATTGGTAGCCTATATTAATGATGTTCAACATGTTCAGAATGAAATCTTGGACAACCTAGATAGCCTTCGGTGAAAACATCAACACACCAATGACCACCTTCACACTTTAGAATCAAGGGTGGGACACATAGACTTCCACATGCATGAACATGCAGACTACTTTTATTCCCCTCTTGTCTCTCCTCCCAAATTGCCTCCTTAAGAGGATGACTCCTGCTTTTGTTTTTGTTCAACTTTGGTTATGTATGGTATGGATAATAGGCCAATCAAAAATAAAGGTGACACCATGTGTCTCTATTTTCCTCCAAGCCCTAATCTTAAAAATTATGTTCAGAATGAGAGAGAAGGGTCCATTGATATGTATTTTGTACTCAGTTTCTCTTTGATAATATAATTAAAGCTTGCTCACTAACAAAAAAAAACTAGACCAAGAATGGAGTTAGCTAGTATAAAAAAAGGTTAGAGACAATAATAGAGTAATGTAGCCTAAAGTAGAGTGATATAAGTAATCATAAAAAGTCAAGTGAAGTTTTCTTTCGATCCTATATATTATGGCCTACCCCCGTAAAAAATGCACTTATTCCTAGAAAAATGAAATTACCAGTGGTGGCTAATAATCCCATGTTTTTGGAAACAATTGGTATTTTCCCATCTTATTGTATGTTATGCATGTGAGGTAAAATGAATGTAACTAAAAAAATAATACTAAAATCCTAATGGATAAGATGTATCCAATAATAGAAGGACATGTTAATAAGCTTATCTCCAAGAATAGAATAAAGTCTATATTGAGAATTGTGCACTTGACGAGAAGGAGGATGAGGATATCAATAATGTATAAGGTTGATGCATAAGTAAATTGATATGTAAATGGATAAGGATAATAAATAAGGCCATGATAGTTCACTTTGGTGCCTAGAGTCTCTCTCCTCAAATATTTTTGAAACAAGTCCTTTTCATTGGACTTCAAAAATCCAGGGTCTCACATCCCCTGTTTGTTAATTCCCCTTGCAAAATGTCTCCTTGTAATTATGTAATTGTAAATGAAAATGGCTAAGAGTGTTGAAAATGGCACCAATAAATATTATAATTTAATTTTCCCTTGAACTAAATTAGAAAAAAATTGTATTCCACTTCACATGAAAACTTGTACGAGTTAACTAAGTTAGATGGAATTAGTTGCTTCAGTTAATTCGAGTTGAGGGCCTAACGTGAGTCATGTAGAGTGGTTCCTTAATTTTTAGGAGCCCTAGTTGAATTTATTTTGAGTTGTAATTAATTAATTCAATTTGTCTAAGTTAAATTCATTTTAACTAGTTCCAATTGTTGGAGGAACTAGTGGGAGGTATAGTAGTGAGTTGTCTAGTCAGTGATCAACCAGATAAATGATAAAATAGTCATAAATAACTCATGCATGTTTGAACTAAGAGTGACACAGTTGAGTTTGGATTTCAAGGTCAGTGTACTATCAATTTTATAATTATCTAAATTGTACATGTGGCGCATGTATTGAGAGGAATATGCTAAAGGAACTGGACAATCCAATGTTGGAAAATTCCTATCAAATAGGTCCCTAATTCCTAATTGAACAATGAAAGGAAATAGGAGCTTATCAGGTAGCAGAATTGGCTAACTGTTTGCTAAAGTCAGCTTGTGAAGGAGTGAGACAGATAGAGATAGTATAGAGGTTGCTTAGGCATGAGGAAAGGATTATAATATTCTCATATTTTCTGGCTAATGCAATACACACGTAGGAGGGTTTTTAGCTGTCGCTTTCCCTAGGAAATAATTATGTAATGTGTTGAATGAATTCTTTCTCTTATATGATTTGTTAATTTGTGATATTTTATGGTTTTCGTAATTGGTAGAGTAGATTCGAGCCTATTTTTTTAGAAAATTACAATTAGCAGTTTGAATCTACAGGGAATTTCTATATGGTGTTAGAATTGAAATCACTATAGAATAGAAGAATACAATTTTTTTTTTATGCAGGTTAATCAAATTTGCAGATGTATTCTCCAGGACTAGTAGCAAGATCAAGATGTTGTTCTGAATTGAGACTTGAGTATTCCCTTGAGGGAAACTCAAATTACATAGCTTGGAAGGACAATATGGAAGCAGTGTTGAAATATGAAGGGTAGAAGGAGTTCATAGATAGTGATATTCCTAATCCTGCAACAATTTATGCTTAAGATCTAGCAGCCTAGAAGAAGAATGTAGAAAATGTGATAAGGATCCTACTAGAAGGAGTTCCAGATCATATTGTCTCGAACCTACATGGAAAAGAAACTCCATATGCAATTCGGAAGTCCTTAACATATTTTTTTTTCAGAAAAAAACTAACCACAGGAAATTGGCACTTAAGGAGAAGCTAAGGAAAATCAAGATGGAGAAGGTGACACAATAAAAAAGTACTTGACCAAGTTTACATAATGTGAGTATGATCTTGGAAATGTTAGTGTTAAAGTTTCTAAAGATGATCTGGTGAGCTTAGTAGTTATAGGCCTTCCCAAGAGTTGTTACAACTACCTAGATTTGGTAAATGGGAGTGAAAATCTAACAAATTGGGAGTGTTTATGGTCCAACTTGTTGCAAGAGGAGATTAGGTGGAACACTAAAGGTGGGACCAGATCCAAAGAAGTGGAAGAGCATTTTTCATTAGTCGGAAAAGAAAATAAATCCCAAGGTGAATAAGGCAAGAATAAAGACTTGTCCAACGTCAAATGTTTTCATTATCATGAGTTTGGGAACAATGCCACGAAATGTCCACAGAAGAAGGCAAGAAATATGGAGCCCATAGTAGTAGCAACAAGTGAAGCTATAGCTTCACATTTTGAACTTTATTTCATTCTCATTGCATGCATGGAAAGAAATTTAATGGGATAATGTGGTATCTCGACAACGTCTCCTTGTTCCATATGATAGGGAATATAGATCTCTTCAGCGACTTGGAGAAAAAAAAAATCAAGAAAAACATAGAGTTTGGAGATGATGGGATGTATAACCTAACCAATATTGGTACAATTAATTTTCATATGGAGTATGGCTCCCCTCTCAGACTCACAAATTTGTTGTTTTTTCTAGGACTAAAGAAGAATCTTATTTTCGTTGTAGTATTTAAATACCATGGCTATGATGTGATATTTAGCAAAGGATTTTTTTTCCTTAGACACATCACCACTGGACAAGTGAAGTAGATCAGTGTGCGAGTCAAGAAATTGTATGCAATTGAGGTCGAATATGTATGAAAATATTTGAAGAGAATGGAAAAGGTTAGTGAATTGGTGGTTTATAGGGAGCATGAACTACCTCTCAACATGCATCCCTAGAAGAAGTCTTAAAAATATGTGGAATTTCCATAAATGGAGAAGAAAAGAGGAGGCTGAGTGGAGACATCCACTCAAGAAAAGACCTCTATTAGGGGGGAATTTCAAGCCAAGTGGGAATAGGGAGAAAATTCAGCCATACCTCCAGGTGAGAGGTGGGGTGATGTGAAGAAATAGTCCCAAGACTACAGAAATTTAGGCAGGGTACTTTGAGTAGACCAACTCCTAGATCATTACTTGGATACAGGGGGGCCATAGTATTCAGTATTAGGATGGATTAGTGGCAACTGATGCAGTCATATGCCACATTGATCGATGCAAAGACAAGCTGCAGTAAGATACTAGGGAGAAAAGTGCAAAGTTGGCATTAGTGTAAATGGCATAGTGCAGAGTTAGCAACAACACATAGTTTTTAGTAGACATTGTAGTAGCTAGTAGCAGCTGAGACTTATGTGAGAAATGAATTATACTTATGACAATTATTTTAGTTTTTTTTTGGATGCTTTTTAGTTTCATATGTTGCAATAAAAACAACACCAAAGGGAAGCTTTTCATGCAAAACATTCCAAAGGTACCAGATTAGGATAGTGTTGAATTCCTTTATTGTTGAGAAGGAGTGTTTAAAAAGGAAGCATGAAATTTTGAAAATGGCACCAAGAAAAATTCTAATTTAATTTTCCCTTGAATTAAATTAGAATAAAATTGTAAGTCCACATCACATGAAAACTTGTATAAGATAAATAAGTTAGTTTGACTTAGTTGGTTCAGTTAATTCGAGTTAAGGGTCTAACTTGAGTCATGAAGAGTGGTTCATACTTTTTAGGAGCCCTGGTTGGGTCTATTTTGAGTTGTAATTAATTAATTTAGTTTATCTAAGTTAAAGTCAGTTTAACTAGTTCAAACTGTTGGAGGAAATAGTGGGAGGTCTATTAGTGAGTTTCCTACTTAGTGATCAACCATATAACTGATCAATCAGTGATAAATAACTCATGCATGTGTGAACTGAGAGTTTCCCATTTGAGATTGGAGTTCAAGGGAAGTGTACTATCAATTGTATAATTATCTGAATTTTATAGGTGATGCATGTAGTCAGAGGAAGATCCTAAAGGAATTGCGGAATACAAAGGAGGAAAATTCCTATTAAATAGGGGCCTAGTTCCTAATTGAACAATGAAAGGAAAAATGAGCTTAACAAGAAGAAAAACTAGCTAAGTATTGGCCAGAGTCATCTTGTTAAGCAGTGGGACAGATAGAGATAATGTAGAGGTTGCTCAGTTATGAGGAAAGCATTGTAATATGATTATATTTTCTGACTATTACAATATATATATAGATAAGGTGTTTTTAGCTGTGGCTTTCCCTAGGAAATCATTGTGTAATGTGTTGATTGAATTATTTCTCTTGTATGCTTCGTGATTTCACAATCATTTATGGTTTTTGCAAATGGTAGAGAAGTAGATTCAAGTCTATTATTTAAGAAAATTATAATTAGCAGTTTGAATCTACAAGGAATTTATACAGAGAGAGGGACATAGAGGAGGAGAGACACCTTCATTTAGTTACAATGAGAATAGATTTGGAAAAAGGAGGAGGCATGCATTATTATTCTCCATTCACATGCTCTCACACATGAAGTGGGAGGTCTAATGCATACAAAAGAGGATGGGATGCCAAGAGGCTTCTGTTGAAAAGGGTAGAATAGGCCAAAATGTTTTTGGAAAAGAACCCATGACTCATGCCCACATGCAAAAGAAAGTAACATAGGAAAATATAGGGAGGTTGTGAGGTTCCTAGGTGGTAAAACTGAATCACTGAGAGGATAGAGAATATTATGAGGATTAAGATAATTCCTAATAAGAGAAGCCCTGATGATAGCTGTATGAAAAAATCATAATCATAAAGCATAAATCTGATGATAGAAGCCAAAGGAACCCAGGAGGCTTGTTGATTGATAATCACATAGGCATGATTGTGCTTGATAGGGCTGATAAATCCACTTGAAGCCATGTTGGTTCATAACCTTTAAGAGATAGAGGTACCAAGGGCTAGTGAGCTGATAATTACTAATGGTAGTTCTGTGGGTTTGGGCTAAGACCACAGGTGGCAGATTCCACAAAGCTGCTAGAAAGTGAACTCTTATTATTTTAAATGTAACATAGTTGTCAAACCCTCTATATCAATAATTATTTCTCTCTCTCCATATCTTAATTAAGAATCTGTGTCCAAATACCTAGAGATATTGGTATGTTGTAATTCCCTCTTCATAAAAGAATTTTTTCCCTTCCTAATGTGAAAATGGTTGAATGGATGGTGGGTGATGATCGAGTGGCCTTCAGATAACCTATTTTTGTTGATGGTAATAATTTAATTCCTTGAGTAGAAGATGGTCATATGATAACGAAGTGGTTCGCTCTGTTTATTTGATTTTAATAGCTAGTGGGTGGAGGTGAGGAAGCCTCAAGCCACCCTATTTCAGATGATATTATTATTTTAGAAATGCTCTAAAATAATTCAAATTCAATATTTGGAATCTAGCTCGAGGGTGATAGATGTAAGAAATATTTCACTGCAAATTATCTATGGTTGGGTGGAGAGTTGGAGAACCAATCTAATTTTTAAAATATTTCGACTAAAAAAAGTCTTCCTTATGCTTTATGTTTCAATAAATTATATATAAATGCTTATCGTGCATTTTAAATTACTTTTGAATAATATGCTCATGTTTTATATGTTGTTTGAATGGCTGCATTATTATTGAGGGATGTTGATCCATGTGTGAATGGAAGAGAGGCTTCACTCAATGAACCTCTAACATATCATGTGCATTGTGGAATATTAAAAAGTAACCTTAATTTGACTACATATTGGAAAATACCTCTAAAATTCACATTATTTAACCCCCTACTAATATGAACCCAATACACCTTCCCATTTAAAAAAACCCCTACTTTCACTAGATATTGTAGGTATCCATTTTTCCATTACCATTTTTTATGCCCCTTTATATTTTTTCATTAACTTTGAGCTCCATTTTATGTAGATGTCAATATAAAAATCCTTTAATCCCTATTATATGATCAATATATTATGTCTTTTTTCCTCAATATAATATATGGCCCAATATGAATGCACGTGGTAGGGTATTTCTCCCCTAGTAAGGCTCCCATGGTGAATGTATGTATGCTTTTTTTTTATTATCCACTGGGTATAAATGGATTCTCAATGTTGCGAAATAAATTTCCTTGTATGATTGATACATGTTGGTTCCTTGCATGGTTTGGGAATGGTATGAACTCTTGTGTTAGTCTAAGCATATATTCTGGTCTAATGGCATGTATGCATACATGAATCTATTATTTTTCAAGTATGGGATATTTTCAAAGTTTCTTGTGTGTCAAGAGATGGATAACTCTCTATAATATTTATTTTATGTTGCACTATTAAAGGAATGGTTCAAATTTCTCTCTTTACTCTGAGCTTGAATTTAATATAATTATATAAGCATAAAAATTAAAAAACGTTCCTTGCGTTTAATTATTTTTATAACTAGCCAGCATATACTGTCAATGTTTATTTATAAGTTTAGGAAGGACAGTGTCAATTATATGAGTAATATATAAAAATATATGCATTGAATGGGTTTGGTTGAGCCCTATTAAAATATCAAGAGAGATATTGAAATTTGTGTGTGTATGTATGTTTGTGTGTCTATATATTCATTCGTTGGGCCAAAGTAATTATATGCTTAGGATAAATGGTGTTAATTCCAAGCATACACATCTATTTGAATCTTAAAAGGGATAACTTAGAGAAATATTGAATCATATGCATAAAATATTATGGAAATGAGTGGGGTTGAGTTCAAGGAATTAAGGGCTTCCCCTTGTCCATGTTCATGCCCACTATGAATAAGCTTTTAGGGAAAGGAAAAGTGAAACAATTCATGTAATAGATATGACGTAGAGATGGAATATTTGACCCAGAGGGGCTAGGAGACTTGAGTCTATTAGACCATGTGGTTAGGCACTATGACCTAGCATGAAGGCTTTGAAAATTTGGATCATTTTACTGAGCTAAGATTTTACACCATCCTCATATTCCAAAAAAAAATCCTGGAGGTTTCAAGCAGAGGAATTGTTGAGAACTATGAGGATTTTATCTCTAGGAGGACATGGCAAGGTGGCCCAGTGGACACATTGTATTGGTGCAGGGAAGCCTCATAGGGTGACCGTTTTGGTGTCCCGTGATTTGGAAAATTGGTATAACAAATGACAAGGCAACATGAAACCAGCCTTTGGAGCCCTAGGACCTAGCCTTCCTGGACTCAGAGAGGGATCTCTCTATTTGTTTGCAAAGGATATGAACTTGTTTGCTTTCTAGGGTTGATTTTAGGCTACTTATTAAGTGAGAGGTTTTGTTGTTTGTTTTGGTTGGGTGTAATGATAAAAAAGCATAGATAGAATGAGGAAATATCTAATTCATTGGGAAATGGATTTAAATGGAAGTCATGATAAGTTCATCAATGGATCGAGGAGTATCATAGGGCAAATCTAACTTGGCCAGTGGATCTTCAAGTTTTAGGGGGGTTTATGAGATGGACATCAATTTTAAGAATGAAAAGTAGGGTAAAGGGAAATTAAGAATCCTTTATCATATGTACTTCTCAACAAAGGGACTTCAAATATCACAAAATCATGAAGAGACAATCAATATATAGGGAAAACCATAAATTCTACAATCCACACTTTAGCAAGTAATATTTCAAGACAACTTTTACAATGAAATATAGAAGGCAAGAAACTCATTTAACTTCTAGGGATTTCACCTTCAAGGATAGAAAACACTTAAGGCACACATATAATTGTAATCGGAGAAGAGGGAACTCCTAAATATCCTTGATTATAATTATGAAGATCTGTAAAACAATTAGTTAAGCAAGTACAAAGGGTATGATCAAAACAAAACCTCTTTGGCAGACTTTAAAGAATGGTACTTTAGAGAGAGACTTCAAAAACAATGTTTAAGTGGTAGCAAGTAAGCAGGGAAAACCTTAAATCATGCTTGAAACCAACTATATTCAACTATTTATGAAATAAATAGGCTTAGGGGGTCAAGAGAGCAATTAAGAATTCTCTGAAATGTCATAGCGAAAGAAAACATTAAGGCAGTGAAGAATAAACATACCTAAGGTGCTTTCAAAAGACATTTCTTAGCCTAAAATTTTTATTATACTACAACACGGAAAGGTGGAAACATAATGAAAATAGGAAATAACAATAACAGATTAGAAGCACTTCACCAACAACCAAGCTCAGGAATCCAGTGATCTAGCTTCCTCCATCAACAAACAAACCAAGACATCCACAAGTTCCAAGACTTCAATTTCCTTTCAACTTCCAAGAAACTATGTATTACTTCAAAGAGTCATCAGATGCCAACAAGATAATGAGTTCAGATGCAGTATTTATGCTGCAAATGAGGAGGTGAAGCCTAAGATAGGGTTTGAGTATCATTTATTACAAAGTAAGTGCATTCCTAACCTTGAAGACCATGCAAGGCTCAAGGCAGGAATATCTGCAACTACTTCTCTATTTTAATAACTCCTCTCTTAACTGCTAAGGAAGAATAGGTGAAATGTTTGACTTTAAGGCCTATTCATAACTTTTACAATAACGTTTTAACAGATAAAAATATCTTTGACTTAGCCTAATAACTGTCTAATGCTTTATTGAAAGAAAACAAAGCACATAGGTGGCCAAAATATCTTTAAAGGGGAGTAACTACCATAGGCTGAGTCATTTGAATCTGTCTTCGGTTAATCCGCCTTTTGTTTTATCTTTAATCTCTATCATTTAGGCTTTAAACTCTATCTTTATGCTTTGTTGTATGCCCTTTATCATATTTTCTTCAATTATGTTTGATCTCTATTCTGTGCTTTTAATTATTTATTTTATTTCCTTTGATCCTTTTCCTTTATCCCTTTAATCACTGTCTGCCTTAACTTTCTACTCTAACCTCTGTTTTATGAATTAATCTCCTTGATTTTTCCTTTTGATATGAGATTAATCCTTCAATATTTCTTTCTTTGTTATTTCTTTGACTGTCTGTGTTGTCCTTTATGTAGGGACGTATTCTTTATGTGTTGGATGGTTTATGATCCATTGATGAACATGCTTCATCATCAATCAAATCCTGAGAAGGCCTCTGATCTCCCCATTTTGGTATTAAGACCTATGGATTGTCACCCGTGGATCCGCTGTAATATCCTCTATTCTCTCTCACAGTCTCCCTATTTGTTTCTCGCTCTGAGAATACACATACAATACACAGCCGCAATACAATACCCTCATACATAGCAAGAGGTTGCCTTCCAGGGAAAAAAACACTAAACTAAGCATAACTTCTACCATTAGATCATCCGGTTAATGAATGGCCCAGATTGCGAGGGAATTTTGGGCCCTTTTACGCAATTAAAATCCTGTACAAAAAAAATAATATTAGTTTAAAATCATGTGGGGCGGGCTTGACTACAAATTTGGGGTTTTTTGGGTGGTCAAGAGGCATTTGCAGAGGGAGAAATGGCACAGGGGCACGGTTCCAGGGGTGGAATCGGGAGGAATTCAACCGGAGGTGGGAACAATTTCGAATTTGGCATGGAGGTTAAAGGTGGTTTTGATAAACCAGAGTGTTTTATTGCATGGATTGGAGGTGGTAAGTGGTTGAGAGCGATGGGTGTGTGATACCATTAGGCGATCGATGCGTGGTAGGTGGAAAATCACCTATTTTGCGCGGGTTATGAATCATAACACCCATCGTATATTTCTATGCGATATGGGATCTGGGTCGTCAGATCTTGGGTGATGAGATCGATGGTGTGGAATGATCTATGGAGAGGTGAGGAAATTCTAAGGGTGGAGCCTGGGGATAGGTGGTGAAATCCAAATGGGTGCGAGGGATAGTGGAGGTGGGGCCTAGGCGTGATGATGTGGCAGGACCTTTATCGCATTGTGCAGGGTTATATCAATGCAAGATAAGGTCGAGGATGCGACAGGAATTGGATCAGGGTCCAGGGCTCCAGATCAACGGTGGAGATGGCCCGATAAAAAGGTGAGGCAGTGTGAGAGAAAGTGGGTCCGCCCTTTTAATATTTCAAAGGTTTTTTTAAAAAAAGTTGGTTTTTAATAAAATGAAGGGGCGTAATTATATTTAAATGGGGAAGGGGCTAAAAGGTAGCGGAGGGCAAGGTTATATGGGAGCAAAGGGGCTAGGGCTTTAAGCAGAGAGGGGCTTAAGGCCTATTATATCTAAAGGGGTGATTTTAGTACATAAAATAGGGTTTTTAATAAAAAGGACTTGATAGGTTAAATTTTAACCTTAAACAAATGTAAAAAGAGAATTTTACATTGTTTAATATGTTTTTTAGGAAAATGATGAATGAGGGGGGCGTTTCAAGAGGGTTTTAGGGAAGGGAAAAAATGGGTTTTGTATAGGGAAAAAGAAGGTGAATGAGAGTGAAGGGGGGAACAAAATGAGGTTAGTAGGCCCAAAAATGGATTCTTCTTAGAGCATCAGGGTAAATTTGAGAAGGCAAAGATAGGAAAATTTAGTGAACCAATTAGGCTTATGATAATGAAGGCAGTGAGATTTCTAGAATCTTACAATATGTCTCAAATCTTGTTTCTAGAATTCTAAGATTATAACTTAGTCATCTTTTGATATCAGCAAAAATTACTGATGAATAATAGTGGCTCCACTTGGGGAGGGAAATTTTCCTTTTCAAGGTGTCCAGAACCTCTAGTTTATCAAATCTCTAAGTTTCAGCAGATCAGTGTCTTATCCATTGGGCAGATTTCCCTTCTTTTTCACTTGCTGATATTTCTTTGAAGTGACAATTTTAACAATATGCAACACATTATTTTTTTTAAAACATTTCAACCTACCCAATCCTACTTGTCCTAACATTTTTTTTCTTTTTCTTTGAGTGCACTTGAATTGGAAAACTCTCTGACATTTTATTTTTGAAAACAAAAATAAACTATCCACTTCTATCCTTATTTCTTCCAAGGGTTCAGATTAAACTAGTGAACTCTTTTATTCTCTACCTAAACTATTCGACTGCCAAGATTAAGATGTTTGGCAGTCTTGATTCTCTAAACTATTGACATGAAATTTAAAGCATGGTTCCAATCAGGATTAGACAATCTGATTCACCATGGTTGTGGCATTGGAACAAGTTGCACAATTTTTTTTTTTTGCATAAAGGTAAAATAGAAAATATAAGGGCTATAATTTATCATTTGTAATGCATCTTTATCTTTATCTTTGGCTCTGTTTTCGGCATGTGGAACCAGTATCTTATATTCCCTAATCTATCCTTTTGATAAGTCAAGTTTGAGATAATCTTGACAATCATTGTTTCTAATAACTTATCAATATAAATTTAAAGCATGTTCAGCCATGATTAGGCTAGATGAATGAACAAGATATATTTTTGAATCAGAAGTGGCATTTAGATTTGCACACTTTCAGTAGTACTGTTTTTTGGGTATGGGGCTATACCTCTTTTGAATTTTCCCTCTTTTTTTTTTCATTATTTTTGTATTTTTGTTCTCAAGATTTTCTCATGCAATGTTTATATACAATGAATGAAAGCTTTGAAGTTAAGACTCTTGACAAAAATAGTGTTTGAGCATCTTGTCATTGACAAGACCTCCAAATAATTCTTCTCCATTCAACCCTTGTAAAAATAAAGCATTATGACCCCTAATTGAATGAATGATATAAGGCCCTTTCCACAAATTTTCCAATTTACCATGTTTGCCTTTGTCTTCCCTCCTAGAGTCACATTTCAAAACTGTATCTCCAACTTGGAAATTTTTTGATATAGTTCTTCTACCAAATATCTTCTTGATGTTCACTTGAAATGCTTGTGTCCTTTTGTACACTTCCTCTCTTGACTACTATAAATTAACGGTTTGATTCAACCTTCTCTGCATGTCATTTTCTTTTGTTTTTATTTCTTGGAGAAGTTTCATGACTGGAACTCCCAAATATGTAGGGAAAACTGCATCTAGGCCATATACCAGCTGATAGGGGGACATATTTATAGATTTCTTGGTGGTTAGCCTGTCAGCCCATAATGCATGAACCAAATTACTATGCCATGATTTTTTATTTTGATCCAATAGTCTTTTGATAATGTTGATCAGGCTTTTGTTGGAAGATTCAGCGAGTCCATTTCCCTGAGGGTATTAAGTTGTGGAGTGTCCTAAGGTGATATGGTATTTATAGAAAAAGTCAACCATTCTTTTAGTTTCGAAGGAAACAAAATTTTCTATAATGATATTTCTAGGACAACCAAATCTAGTTAATATGTTGGTCTCAAGGAACTTGATAATGACTGAGTCAGTAACATTTCTAGAAGGAATAACCTCTATCCACTTGGTAAAATAATCCATGGCAGTAAGGATCCACTTCTGTTGGGCAGATGAGGTTGGGTGAATTTACCCAATAAATTCTACACCCCATTGTTGAAAGGGAGCCTGATGGGATGCAATGGTAAAGGTAGGAGTTTTCTCTTGCCATCAAAAATTTGACACTTATGGCAAGTCATGACTAGTTTTTTAGTATCAGGGAAAAGGGTGGGCTAGTAATATCCAGCTATAAGAATCTTATTTGCTATGGTTTTCTAGTAAAGGTGGCCTCCACATTGTCCCTCATGCAGCTCATGCATGATTTTTCTTACATCATTCTCAGGAAAACATTTAAGCAATATGCCAAAAACATTTTTCCAATACAACATTCCATCTAAAATGCAGTAATTTAAAGCTTTCTATTTCAAGAATCTAGCTTTAGTCTTTTATAAAGAAGGAGGAGTATTAAGATAGAGAAGCACATAAATGATATCAGCATACCAAGATGAATTCAGAAAATTTTCTTCAATGTATGGAGCTGTGAATTCTTCCTGTTCTTCTAAAACATCAACCATATTCGTATCTAATGCTTGGAAATTTGATTCTGCCATGAGTTTTGCTAATCCTTGTCTCTTAATCATATTGGTAGGCCTGGTTTCTAAATCATATGCGAAGATAATAGCAATCCATTCTCCCCTTTAACCATCAAGGTCTTGATTTAGAATGTCCTTGACAACTGTATGTGGGACAAAAGCAATGATATGTGAGTGTAAAATGTAGACTCAAAAATATTTCAATGCTTTTATCGAGGCTAAGGCTTGTTTCTCCATGATATTATATTTGAGTGGAGCATCTCTTAAGGCTCTACTAAATAAGGATATTGGTTGTTATTGGCCCATGTTATTCTTTTGCAACAACACTACAACAATGGTGTGTTCAGATGCAAATGAAAAAATGTAGAAATCCTTGGTGAAAACAGGACTAATAAGAACTGGTGTTTGAGTAAGATCTTGTTTTACCAGTTTAAATGAATTTTTGGATTCTAAGGTCCATTTAACTCCTGTTTCATTTTTGAGCATGTTTGTGATATTTTAATATTCCTAAAATTAGCATACAACTAATAGGAATATTAGACTTTGATTTTTGTACCTAGTAGATGAATAAATGGGAAAAGGACCCATTTTGAACTTGTATTGACATAAAATCCATCTTGGTGTGAAAAAGGGGATAAATTTGTGGTTGTATTTTGCACTTCCCATGTGTGAACAGGAAAACGATCATGTTGATTCATTCAAGTTGACCAAGTCAACATTGCTACCTAAGAGGGTGTGGCTTGCTTGAGAAGACAATGCAGTTTTGGAGGGAAAGTATTCACATGGTGTTGGAAACCCTAATAGGTGGGACCCAAGGTGAGGAGGCTCATAAAAATTATAAGGAGGAAGATGGTAGAATTTTGAGGTTAGCTTATGGATTATTGATTTTGGTCTGCTTAGACTATTTGCAGACTCTTGTTGGTTAACAGAGTTGCAGTGATTTTTAGCACAAGGTATTCCTGCTTAGGAATTCTTTCTCCTTCATTGGGTGATCTCTTGGAGGGGTTATTTTCTTCATTCTCCACATCCAGGCTTGTGGCCTAGCATCCTCCTTTAGCCACGGTGTTATTCCTATAGCAAGGGACATTGTGTTGTAGGGTTTTGCAGTGGGAGATTCACAACACCAGCTCCTGAGCTTATCTTTCAGAGGAGGGAGCTCCCCTTGCTTTGCAAGATCTGTATAGGGGGTTCCGGAGCTTATTTGACATCTTGAAAAGTGGCCAACTCAGTTCCCATCCACTACAGTGTAGTTTTTTGGGGAAACTACGTCATTTTTTCCAGAGCAGTAGTTGCAGGTTTTGATCCCTTGCTTGTGAGCTAGTTCCTTGGAGAAAAGGCCAAACTTTCTCTCGGAAAGCTCTGTGCTTCATTCTTTCTTTGTCACTTGTATATTTCAGTCACATATATTTAGTGCTGCAGTAAAACTACGTTTTTCAAATCCATATCTGTAGATTTTCATTTTTATACATTGTACTCTCATGTAACCCTTGTCGGGTGATCTTATTTTGTATAAAAAATAAGGAATCTCCATTTTCTCAACCATTGGATGATTTTACACTCCTGATATCTTATTTATCATCATTTTCTTCATAAAACCTCATTAAAATAACACATTCCTTGCTTCAGTAATTTCTGCATGAGCTAGGCTATGGGGTTTGGGCTTATTTGAGGCATATTGACTTGGGGAGATCTGTTTATGTTGGCTAGAGTGATTTTTTTCACCTATAATTTTTCATGTGAGTTTCATATCATGTATTCTAAGGGATTTAAGTCCCATCTCTCACTTTTATAGTGTTATTTTTTTAATACAGTTGTTTTATGCCCTATATTGTTGCATTTCCCCACTTGGGAAGGAGGATATAGGCCATATTCTTGCTGAGGTTATTACATATACTGGTTAGATGCTATTTTACATCTAATGAGATGATATAATTTTCCATGCTCATGATTTTATGAAGCTCCAACTATAGTATATCTCAAAATATTCTATTTGTTGTAGCAGATCTAGTTTTGGGATATTACAGTGGTATCAATGCTGCCATATTGGCTCAGCCTATGGATTTTAGATCCAATTAAAAGATAAGAAGAAGAGGAGAACAAAATGATGGAGAGAATGAGATTACTCTCATCCATTTTCAGATCTAAGAAGAAAGAAGAGAAATGAATTGGAACTCCAAGAGGGTTTCAAGGAGGAGAAAGCTGCAGTGAGACCTCTAGAAGGTTTCAAGAGGAAGAAGAAGACCCATGCACTTCTTGTTCTCATAGAGGAGGTGGAGAGCAAGAGGACCACTTAGAACATGAGATCCTAAGTGGGTATTTGGTAGAATACAAGTGCCAACCTAGGGATTTCAAAGAGACCCTAGATTTTCCTCAGTTTATTCAAATGAGAAAAGAAAGAAGACCATGTAGTAAGAGAATGATAAGAGGCAACAGATTCCTGTTGTCTACATTTGATGGATCACTCAAGAGTGCAGCAAAGACTTGGGTGATGAAGCTAGAAGCATTTTTCCTACTACATCCAGTAGTGGAGAAAGAGGCTGTGGAGATCTCAGCACTGCACTTGGAGGGCAAGGCAAGCTGTTGGTGGATCAGACGTGAAGGTCATGAAAGAGTATCTACTTTTGCTGATTTTATTCATCAAGTAATAAGGAGGTTTGACAGTAGAAGACTAGAGGAGGAGGAGTCCTCTTCTCCACTTGAGGAGCCTTGTACCAGCGCTGTCACATTCATGGAGGGGCAGCCATCTGTAGCAGTAGCTGGATCAGCCAACACATTGAAGAGAGGAACCCTTGCAGCCATACAAGAGGTTCCCAAGACTCACCAAGGTATGCATTTATTTCCATTTCCAATCATTTTAGATATTCTTATGGAAAACCTTGTGAATTTTCCCTCACATGTTCAAGGATCAAAACTCATTGCTATGGTGGAAAAACAAGCTTGCATAGCGTTGTGCAATTTGGGATTGATCCAAGAGGGGATGAACATTCATTCCTTTGCACCTTATTTGAGTTGCATGTAGGATGAGGAGTTAGGGTGTAAGATGGTGGGAGGCATGATGAATTTTGTGCCATTTTCTATTGATGTTTGGCCTTCAGCACACTTGGATTATTTTGTATCCAAGAGGATCATTGATGAGAGGTATTTTCTGAAAGATCTCCAAGGGGTTACATCTCAACTTCCTAGGAGGTGTATGGAAGAATACTTTCTTTGGGAGATTGGTAGTATTAATTGGAGAGATGCCAAAGGAGAAAATGATTGGAGGCATCCACATTTGGATGGAGAGTCTTATTCTCAAGAAGAAGACATGAAGATTCCTCTTTCAAAGGTAGACCAAGATCTAAGGTCTCATATTGATGATGAGGCATTTTCCACCATTGAAGAAGAGGCTAGGGGTGACAACGCAGTCATGACAAAGGCATCTCTAGAATTTCATGAAGAAGGAGAAGAAGCAGCTGCTCCAAGAAGAGAATCTCTTGCATTCTTGCAAGGAGTTTCAAAAAGTCTCACATGTAGAAATTATGGCACAATCCATGAGCATAACGTGCCATCAATATCAAATGGTGAGATCCTATATAATACAGAAAATGAAGAGGAGGGCAAGCTTCATTGGGAAAGAAACATTTACCCCTCTTTATTTCAAAAGAGTGATGTACTAAGAAGGCATGAAGATATATGAAAAACAAGCCAGGACACATCAGTCCATACATCTTTCTATTATGATCTATGCCTTGATGTCTCCTTACTTGGAAGGAACCCACTAGGGAAACCTCTTGATGAAAAGAGAAAAGTGTTCCCTCAACCTTGTACATTGATGATACATTTGGTTAAGAGAGGAACTATCACAGCGCTAGAGAATCTGGGTAAGAAGCATGCTTATGTCAATCACATTTTACTTTACGATTGCATGCATTATTTTTCTTTACATGTGCAGGCCATGAATCCTAAAAGGAGTGTCTTGCCATATAAACTTCGTGGCCAATTATGGGCCAGAGCTATTTCCAAATATGACCACTCCCTTGATGGGCTAAGGGAGGTCTTGTAGCATGATGGGTGCTTCCCTAAAGCACCAAATATACATTTCACCTTTAGCCTTGGTGGAATGATGAGGGTAGCAAGTAAGTGGCATATAAACCACTTACCACATCTAGGTCTAAAGCAGGGAGGAGATGACCTACGCTGGTTTCTATTGGGTGAACATGGGTACCACCCAAACTTTTTGATTTTCTTGTATCATGCCTTGTATCTCAAGAAAGGAATGCATAAGAAGGAGGCATGGTTTCTTGGGTTTACAAGAAGAGAGTATGGGCAGAAATTTTCCCATACTTTTCATGATATTTCTAGGGAGGAGAAAGGCACATTCATGGTGCAAGGAGGCTACTCTTTTGCATTGGAGGATTATGAGGGGCTTCCATGTAGGAAGGGGATATTCTCACATAGAAGCATGATGGTGGATGGATTTTGCATATGGAATGTCAAAGGGAGAAGTCATGGAGTGACAAGAGCCTTGCTACTAAGGCCTACAGTGCTGTCACTTGAGAGCATGTTTTTATTTCTGGAGTGTTCCAAAGGGAGTATGCACCCTCTCCTCTTGCAGATTTTTATGAGAAGATTCTCATGGGAGGACTCACTCATGAACCTCACCTTCAGCTCACACATTATGCATGGTAATAAATACATTTATGTGCTTGGTTATTACTCTATTGAGTATTTCTATTTTCTCACCATATGTAAATAGTGCATTGCTCCACAAGAGAGCAAGATTATTTTTGGGTTTCATGATAACTTTAGGGCCAAATTTTTTAATGTTGATAACCCATCTCTACATGAATTTGGGAAAGTGTTGTATTGATTTGACTATACACAACTATTATATATTGCTGCTTACTACTCCATAGTAGATGAGCTAACATTCATAGCTACAAATTCCTTGAAGGACAACTTGCCACTTGATGCTCTGAATCAGCAGTTGAAAGGACTGTGTTGTATCCACCAGAGAGACCATGTGTGTCATCCAAAATTGCACATAAGCTTCAACCATTTTCTGATTTGGATGCCATATGGTGATGATGTGCCATTCATCTTGTATGGAATGGTTCGGGTTGGCATGGCTCATGACTTTGGAGGAAGGGTCCTTGGAGGCTCAATCTTCTTCTTGCCATTGGAGGGCAATCATGTTGCAGCCCAAGATCAACATGCACTCTACACTTATCATAAGTGGAAAGGAGGATAGCATGGGATAGGCCCTCTTGGCTATCATGTTCATTTATTCAGCCCACCTACACTTTAGGAGCCAAAGGTGGAGGAGCTTCTTCATGAGTTTCCATGCTGGAGGGTGACTCATTTCATATGGATGATAGCTTGGGGTGGAGGTTTCACTTGGGAATGAGGATTTACCATGCATTTCACGCTCCATGACTTGAGAGGACCTCTAGACAGCACATAGTTGTCTCCTTGAGTATTCTACTTCTGCATGATGATAGCCATTTGGGGTGTCCACCAAATGCTAATTTGTTTGCTTGGGAGAGGCACTATGAAGATTCATTGTTGGGACAACATATCTTTACTTGGAGGAGATCATCATACATGGATGCTACAAGGAGAGGAGGAGACATAACTCAGTCTATCCTTGCATTTTCTTGAGGAAAAGAAATCTTTGAGAGGCGAGGACTGTAATATTCCTAAAATTAGCATGTAGCTAATAGGAATATTAGATTTTGATTTTTGCACCTAGTAGATGAACAAATGGGAAAAGGACCCATTTTTAACTTGTATTGAAATAAAATCCCTCTTGATGTGAAAAAGGGTATAACTCGGTGGCTGGATTTTGCACTTCCCATGTGTGAACAGGAAAAGGATCATGTTGATTCAGTCAAGTTGACCAAGTCAACAGCGCTACCTAAGAGGGTGTGGCTTGCTTGAGAAGACAACGCAGTTTTGGAGGGAAAGTATTCACATGGTGTTGGAAACCTTAATAGGTGGGACCCAAGGTGAGGAGGCTCACAAACATTATAAGGAGTAAGATGGCAGACTTTTGAGGTTAGCTTATGGATTATTGATTTTGGTCTGCTTAGACTATTTGCAAACTCTTGCTGGTTAGCAGAGTTGCAGTGTTGTTCAGCATAAGGTATTCTTACTTAGGAATTCCTTCTCCTTCATTGGGTGATCCCTTGGAAGTGTTTTGTTCTTCATTCTCCACATCCAATCTTATGGCCTAGCATCCTCCTTTAGCCACAACATTATTCTTGTAGCAGGGGACGTTGTGTTGCAGGGTGTTGCAGTGGGAGACTCACAACACCAGCTCCTGAGCTTATCTTTCAGAGGAGGGAGCTCCCCTTGCTTTGAAAGATCTGTACAGGGGGTTCCGGAGCTTATTTGACATCTTGGAAAGTGGCCAACTCAGTTCCCATCCACTACAGCACATTTTACTATGGAAACTGCGTCTTTTTTTCCAGAGCAACAATTGCAGGGTTTGATACCTTGCTTGTGAGCTAGTTCCTTGGAGAAAAGGCCAACATTTCTCCCGGAAATCTCTATACTTCATTATTTCTCTGTCACTTTTATATTTCAGTCACATATATTCAGTGCTGTAGTAAAACTACATTTTTCAGATCCATATCTATAGATCTACATTTTTATACATTGTACTATCATGTAACCCTTGCCGGGTGATCTTATTTTGTATAAAAAGGAATGAAACTCCATTTTCTCCCGATCTCTTATTTCTCATCATTTTCTGCATAAACCCTCATTAAAATAATGCATTCCTTTCTTTAGTAATTTTTGCATGAGCTAGGCTATGGGGTTTGGGCTTATTTGAGGCATATTGACTTGGGGAGATATGTTTATGTTGGCTAGAGTGATTTGCTTCACCTCTAATTTTGCATTTGAGTTGTATATCATATATTCTAAGGGATCCAAGTCCCATCTCTCACTTGCATAGTGTTCTTTTCTGAAGACAGTTGTTTTATGCCCTATATTGTTGCATTTCCCCACTTGGGAAGGAGGATATAGGTCATATTCTTGCTAAGGTTCTTACATTTTCTGGTTAGATGTTATTTTACATCTAATGAGCTGATCTACGTTGCCATGCTCATGATTTGTTGAAGCTCCAACTATAGAATATCTCAAAATATTCTATTTTTTGTAGTAGATCCAGTTCTGGGATATTACAGATATTCCTTAAAAGTTCAGCAAGGTTAGGGTTGAACCTTCTTAAAAAGTTGATCTTCCCAATGAAATATTGAAATTCTTTGAGGTTTCTCAGATGACTGATTTTCAATATGCCTTCAATCCTTTTGGGATCTACTCTGATTCCTTCTTTAGAAATTATGTGGCCTAGGAGTTTTCCTTCCTATAGTCCAAAAAGTGTTTTCTTGGGATTCAAAGATAAGCCATAATTCCTACATTTCCCAAAAAATTTTGTTAAATGGACTAAGTGTTCTTTGTCATTTTTGGAGAAAACAATGATGTCATCAAGGTAAATGATTATGAAATAGCCTATGTGTTATGAGAAAGCTATGTCCATGGCCCTTTGGAATGTGGCCCCTACATTCATCAAACCAAATGGAATTTTAACATACATGAATGTACCCCAAGTTGTGGTGAAAGCAGTTTTGTGTTGATCACTTGGGAGTACTAGCACTTGGTTGTAGCCTGACAAACCATATAACAATGATATTCTTTTAGATCCAACCAATTTTTGGAGTATGTGATCCATTTTAGGCAAGGGTTAGTTATCTTTTAGGGAGGCTTTGTTCATATTTCGAAGGTCAATGCAAAGCCTAATTTCCCCGGTCTTCTTCCTCATAGATACAAGGTTGGAAACCCACTGTGAGTATCTAAGAGGGACTATAATCCCAGCATCATACATCTTTTTTATCTCTTTGTTAGCTAAAGGTAGTAAAATAGGGTTTATCCTTAGTTTTTGTTTGAAAGGTTTCTGATATTCCTTAAGAGGAATTTTGTGTTGAATAATGCTAGTATCATATGATTTCAGATCTTTGTATCCCCATGCAAACACATCTCCAAACTCTTTGAAAAGTTCAACGTATTCTTGTTTAATATGAGCATGAAGAGTGCTAGATAGCTTGATCATTTTGGGTTCATTCATGCTAACTATGTTATGTTCTTCTACATTAGCTTCTATAGGCTCCATCTTTGGTTTTTTAGCTACATCATTGAAGTCAAAAAGCTCTTCTAATGGTGTAAGGCCCCTTGGTATTGAATCATTTTTGCATTGTAAAACTTCAAGGTCGTTTTGATCTAGTTTGTTAAATAATTCTGCCTTATAAAGATGTTCAAATTGGTTTATATCAGTAGTAGAGGACAACTCTTTTTTAGGGGTTTGTTTTTCATCAAAACATTTTTCTTCATGGCTTAAGCTAAGTGCTGGTATAGCAAAATCATTTTCAAATTGCGGAAAATCATCAATGTGTTTATCTCCCTCAAACACTTGCCAATAGTTTTCATTGTCAAGGACTATAGGCCTATTCTTTACTTTAACAGTAAACAGTTCATTTACCAGAAGTATTTGACAATTACTGGTATCAAAGGCAAGCTCATTTGCATGGTTATTTTGAGCTCTAGGGATGAAAATGAGTTCATATTTTTCAAAAGTTTTGAGGAGATCTAGGGCAGCATTCCTATATTCTCTTAATCTTGGGTTTTTGGCTGAATAATCCCCTTTTATTTGCTTAATAATCAGCTCTGAATCTCCTTGGACTGATATTTACTTGGCTCCTATATCTTTGAGCAAATGTAGACCAAGGAGGAGATCTTCATATTCTGCAATGTTATTTGTGCATGGGAAAAAAAACTTGTATAAATATCTTTTGTTTATATTATGTATCCACACACCAGCTCCAGAACCTGCTTTGCTACAAGAGCCATCAAAGCTCATTGTCCAAAGTGTTTCTATCTCCTGCTCGCTATCATTTTTCTTTTCAAGGCTGCTAAATTTTGAGCTGTTATGTTTTTCATTTGAGGGTAGATTTGGATTTTTAAGTGGGCTTAACTCTTTTTCATTTTCATTTTCTTGTGTGTTGATTTCCTTTTCATTAAACAAGATAAATGAATCAAGATCTGAATGAATGGAATAAACAGGAGTGTTGTTTGGCCTATCTATGTTGATTACCATATATTTCATACGAAATTACCTATATAACCTCCTTGTTTGGTTAAAGACTGGAATGGTAGCATAGGACATGTCCATTTGAAGGTTCCGCTGAAGTTTGTTTCCCCATGATTTGGATAAAAGCATGCCATACTTTGGGGGAATGTCAGCAACACTATGTCCATAACTAGACCCTTAGTAGGAATTTGTGCCAGATTGACACATAAATCCTTGATTAGGCCTAAACATTTGAGTTTGCTTGAATCAAAGGAATACATGTCTTTGTAAGGTTTAGTAATTTCTAGGCCTAATCTCTCCTTCACTACTTTTGGCATGAGATTGTGACAGGAACCAGAGTCTAGCATGGCATTGTGTAAGATCTTATCATGTATATTTAAGCTGACATAGAATGGAGGGATGGTTCCTTCTTGGTATTTTCCTTCTACTTCAGGACCAAACAACAATTCTGGTTTATCATCTGTCAAGTTTAAAGTATTAGTATCATTTCCTATATTTAATGCTTTCAAACCTTGATTTTTATATACATCCTGGGCAACTAGTTCAGCTAAAGGTATGCTAATTTTGATCTTGGAAATTTTTCCCTCAAGGCTGAATGGCACTAGTGTTTTTGACATATTTACATTTTTTTGTCAATCATAGTCTTTTCAAAAATTCTGATTTGTTGAGTTTTACTGGGACTGTTATTTTGGGCAGATTTCTGAGGGCCACTAGCAGAAGTACTAGGGCAGCTTAGGTCAACACTTGGCTGGCTGGTTTTGTCTTTGTTTAAGTCAGTTTTCTTAGCCACATTGTTAGAATTTTTTGTTGTATTTTTAGGAAGATTTTCTTAGGAATCCATAACAGTAGTTTCTATGTTTTTACTCTTAGAGATCTCTTGGTTCCTTTTGCTTCTAAGATCATATTGTCTGTGAACCTCCATTATAGCACTTTCAAACCCCAATTGGTAGTCTTCAGAATCTTCATGATTGCTTTTTGTTTGTTCTAAGGAGAAGAATCCTTGTTCTTATTGAGTGACGAAAGCATCACCCTCACTATCAGATCCTATTAAATTCACATACAACCTTTCTGTCTCCCTTTCTTCTTCTTGATCTACATAGTTTTCCTGAAGAGGCCTAATTTGTTGGTCACTATATGTTTGTCTATTTTGAATAGGGTCTCTTCTGAAATTGGGATTTCTATTTATGTTTTTGGGATTGATTTGGCTCTCTCTAAGAGGCATTCTATCATTTAAGTTTATATTTTCCAGCATTCTTTCCATTACCCTCACTAAGTTATCAATTACAGCATCAGATGATGAGGTTGATGCCATTGTTTCATATTTATATGTAACTCTTTTTTCTGATTTCAACCTAGCTCTTTTCTCAATCAGATTTTCTTCTACACTTATAGGTCCCCTCTGCATATCTTCTAAAGTTAAGGGGTCTCCTTCTCTTAGCTGGTAGGTCATGTCTTGGTCAAAGCCTTCAGGAAATTTTGCTAAGGCTAAGCCTAGTGGAGGTTTCATGTTTGGAGGAAGTGCATTGTAGACACTATTGAATCTAGTGCAATAATCTTGGACACCTTCCCCAACATTTCTTTTAATGTTTCTATATTCTGAAAGGATTTGGAGAAGGTTATTTTTAATTTCCCATTTGTTTATGAATGTTTGGTATAAAGAAGGGAGATCATTTATGCTATTAGGAGTTAAGATTATAAACCATTTTTTGGCTTCTCCTCCTAAAATTTGGGAAAATATTCTCATCTTAATGGTCTCTTCTTCTATTTCCATGTAATCAAAAGCATCATTGTTGTGAAATCAGCTCCAAAAAGAGAAGAAAAGAGATATCAACGCCTTATAAATTAGCCACTTCGAGGGGGAAACCTCCAATACATTACATGAATGAACAATTCTTGGATGATTCAAATTACAAAACCTCCTTTCTATATATACGAGTCGATGGGGCCACAATGTAATCCTCGTGGGGCCACAATGTAATCCTAGCCGACCTAACAATAATAATTTAAGGGTACAATAATAACAATATGGGGGTTACAAGGGTGCAATAATAACAATAAGGGGGTTACACTAACAACAATAAGGGAATATACTAGTAATATAGGGACCTAACATCCCCCTCTCTTTCAAAAAAGTGTTTTCCTCAATGCTTGAGTAGCTCTGGGTGCTTCTGTATAAAATTATCATCCTCCCATGTAGAATCTTTAGTGGGTAAGTTTTTCCACTTGATGAGATACTCTGAAATTGATCGATTCCGTAGTTGTCGAGTTCTTGTTTCTGTGACTGCTTCAGGTTCCAATATGATTTTTCCTTCCTCATCAAGTTCTGGAAATATTGTTTGGACTAGAAGATTTTCACCTATAACCTTCTTTAAGCATGAAACATGGAAAATTGGATGCACTTGTGAAGAAGAAGGAAGCTCCAATTTGTATGCCATAGTACAAATATTTTGCAACACCTTGTAAGGACCATAGTACTTTGGCGATAATTTATTATCCTTCTTAGCGTGCTTGAGGGAAATTTGTTTGTATGGCTGTAGCCGTAAAAATACCCAGTCTCCTACATCAAAACTTCTCTCACTGTGATGTTGATATGTCTATTGTTTCATTTGATTTTGTGCCAAGTTTAGGTTGTCCTTTAAGAGTTGGAGAACTTCTTGTTGATGCTCGATGTGATCTACCACTGCATAAACCTTCAAATTTTCTCTTAAATATGATGTGATGGATGGTGGATGATATCCATAAAGTGCCATAAATGGGGTCATTTTTGCTACAGTATGGAAGGAAGTGTTATACCACCATTCAACTAGAGGTAACCACTTCACCCATTGTGTTTGTTTATCAGATACAAAACAACGAATATATCCTTCCAAAAATTTATTTACTCTCTCATTTTGACCATCAGATTGAGAATGATAAGATGAGATATGAGCTAATTGAGTACCCAAACAAGAAAATAACCCCTTCCAAAAATTTCCAGTAAAAATGGGATCTCTGTCGCTCACAATAACCCTTGGGTTTCCATGTAGCTTTTGAATTGTGTCCATAAATGTAGTAGCAACTGTACTTGCTTTAAATGGATGAGATAATGCACAAAAGTGTTCATACTTGGTAAGTCTATCAACTACCACCATGATGACACTGTTTCCTTCGAACTTAGGTAAAACTATGATAAAATCCATGGAAATATCCCAACGTTGACTTGGAATGGATAAAGGTTGTAGAAGACCCGGGGTCTTAATTGTCTCAAATTTATTCTGCTGGAAAACCAAACTTTCCGCCACAAAATTTTGAATATCAGATTTAAGGCCATCCCAAAAAAATTCTTTCTTCACCCTGTGGTAATTTTAAAAAAATCCTGAGTGTCCTTCTAAATGAGAAGTGTGCAATTCCAAAAGAATCTTTTGTTTTAGTTGGGAATTCTTACAAAGATATAAGCGATCTTTGTACCATAAGGAATCATTTTTCCAACTAAATGTATCAGATGTACTAGGATCTTCCTGCAACTTTTGAATGAGTGTCCACACATCTTCGTCCTTCTTCCATTCATCTCTTGCTTTGGTTATCTAATCTAGTTCTATAATAGAAATGGCATAAAGCAATGCTTACACCTCTTCATTCTTTCTTGAGAGTGCATCTGCAACAACATTTAGCTTCCCTTTTTTGTATATTATTTCAAAGTCATAACCCGACATCTTTGTGACCCATTTTTGCTACTCTTCTGAAGATATTCTTTGTTCCAAAAAGTGTTTAAGACTATCATGATCAGTTTTTACCTTGAAGTGTTTTCCCATTAGGTAAGTTCTCCATTTCTTTAGTGCATGCAGTATTGCTAAAATTTCATTCTCATAAATAGGTTTCTGTAAATACTTTCCTTTGATTGGACGACTTTCAAAAGCAATGGGTATTCCTTCTTGCATTAAAACAACACCGACTCCATTTCCTGAGGCATCACATTCCACAATAAAGGTTTTTGTGAAGTCTAGCGTAGCTAAGACTGGTGCTAAGCACATTTCCTCTTTAAGATGTTCAAAGGCCTTAGTTGCTTCATGAGTCCATAAAAAATCATGTTTATTCAATAATGTTGTTAGAGGTGCTACTATTCTCCCATAATTCTTAACAAAATTTCGATAATACACTGTTAACCTGAGAAATCCTTGCAACTGCTTTATGGTTGTGGGGACTTTCCATTCCTTAATGGCTTTAATTTTGTTAGGGTCTACCTTAACACCCTCGTGAGATACAATATGACCCAGATATTCTACCTCTTGTACTCCAAAGAAACATTTGGATGTTTTTGCATATAATTGTTTCTCCTGCAATAGTTTGAGCACCCTATCAACATGTTTAACATGATCCTTCCAAGACCTGTTGTAGATTAGTACATCATCAAAAAATACTAGCACAAATTTTCTAAGGAAGGGTTTTAAAATGGAATTCATCAACCTTTGAAATGTAGAAGGTGATTTGGTAAGGTCAAAAGGCATGACCAAAGATTCATAATGACCCTCATGAGTTCGAAATGTTGTTTTCGGAATATCTTCAGTCTTCATTCTAATTTGATGATACCCTGAACGAAGATCCAATTTGGTAAAATAAATTGCTCCATGTAATTCATCCAATAACTCATCAATCACAAGAATGGGAAATTTATCTTTAATGGTGAGCTTATTGAGCTCCCTATAATTCGGAAACATGCACCATGATCCATCCTTCTTGTGTACAAATACTACAGGAGTAGAGAAAGAACTTTGACTAGGTTGAATTATACCCGCCTCTAACATTTCTGCAATCATACGTTCAATTTAACTCTTTTGGACATAAGGATATCTATAAGGCCTGATGTTTGGAGGAACACTTCCTGGAATCAAATGAATAGCATGATCATGATCACGAATAGGTGGGAGTCCTTTGGGAGTTTCAAACACCTTGGAATGATTGTTCAAGACTTGTTGGAGATCTGCAGAAATAGATGATTTTGATGTTGGAACTTCTAGTGAGCATAATTGTGCAATTACGCCTCACTGTTCTTTCTTTAGAAGCTTTTTCATGACATTAGAACTTATTATCCTTCCTGGCTTCCCCGCAATACCCCGTAATTCGACTTCCTTTCCTTCTGAAAAAAATTTCAAGAAAAGTTCTTGAAAATTAAAAGCTACCGTCCCCAAAGATTGTAACCATTGTACTCCTAGTACAACATCAGCACCTCCCATAGGAATGGCAAACATTGGACTATTAAATACATACTCCCTCATGGTTAGCTTGATATTATGGAATTTTCCAGAGCAATTTATAGTTCCTCCATTTGCAACCATCACTTGACACTTTAGTGTTGGGTATAGGAAACAATTCAATTCCTTGGCTACCTTACAATGAATAAAATTATGGGTAATACTTGAATCAATCAACACTATTACCTTTTTCTTCTTGATATGTCCTTCTATCTTGAGATTTTGAGTAGTGGTAAGTCTTGCCAATGCATTGCACGATATGGTCAGACTCGTTTCTTCCTCTTCTTGGGTTGGTTCCTGGTGTATATCCTCTTCTTGTTAATTTTCTTCTTCCTCTTCACAATCTATGGAAAATAATTTCTTCTCAGCACACTTATGACCTTTAGTGTATTTTCTATCACAACTGTAGCAAAGCCCTTTTGCTCTTTTTTCTTCCAATTTTTGTGGTGTAAACCTTGTAGGTTGTGGAAATATAGGAGTAGCAACACTTCCCTCTTTATAGAAGTGAGTGGTAGGCTTCCTTGTCGCCATAATTTTACATTCAATTTTTCTTTCCAACCTGAATGCCTTCTCCAATGAATCAAGTTCCAAAATTTGAACTTCATGTTGGATGTTATCCTTTAAAGTACCTATGAAGAGATCAATCCTGTGTTCCTCTGGAATATCAGTTACCCTTATATTCAATTTTTGGAAGTCCTCAATGTGCTCCCCCATTAAAACCTTTTGTTTGAGATTTATCAATTAGCTAAAGAAGATGTTGCTCTTCATATCCTCATAATGTGCTATCATTTCCTCCGTAAAAAATGACGAAGTGACAATTTTTTTATGGGAGAAAAGCCATCGATACCATACAAATGTATTTTGTTCTAAATGTAAAGTTGCAATGCATACATTTTGTGTGTTTTGCACATTATGGAGATCAAAATATTGCTCCATCTGTAGTATCCATGTTACAATATCCTTTCCATCAAACTTTCTCATATGCATTTTTGGAATATGGTGGTTCTTCCCGCCAACATTAGATTTTATGAAATCACGATTAGCATTTATTTTGTTCTCATCATGAGTTTCCTCTACTATATTTTAACCATTAGGAAACATTTCTTGTATCAACTTTTTCAAACCTTCCATGTCTACTTTTATATCATTCTTCATGTTTTCCATTTTCTCATTGATCTTAGCTTCCATGTCATTCATCTTAGATTCCATGCCAGCTTCCATGCCATCTATCTTAGATTTCATGCCATCTATCTTAGATTCCATGCCATTCTTCAAACCATCCATACCTTTCTTAAAACCATCCATCTTATTTTCCAAGCCTTTCTTCAAAACTTCCATGTCATTTTTTGTTGCTCTTTGCGAGAGCGAAATTTGTTGCACTTGCTCTTATAATTTTGATATGTCATGTTGCCATTCTTCATCTTCATGAGTCATCGTAGAGAATTCTAAAGGCTTAATGGGTGTTGAATTATTTTTAGGGGCCATTTTAGAATCCAATACTGATATCTATTCTACAATATTCCCTTGGAATCAATTCAACTTGATTCTTCAAACAAGACTTATGCAATTCAGAAAACAAATACACACCTTTTACTTGCTTTTGAGGAGATGGATATTGAAATTGAATTATATCTATAATTTTGGATCCTCAATATCTGAAATTTAGCCCTACAGTAGCCCTCTGAAGCTTCTTTCAAATGCCATAGGTCTGATCTAATTTGGATTCTTCAAGGAAAATTTATGTCCAATCTCCCACAATGACCCAATTTTGGACTAGTTCAATAGAGAAAACTTGTACGACTTTCCACGTGTCATTGTTTCCTCCTTTGGCTCTAAAATTGATAGACCAAAAAACAAAGTCCGTGTACTTGCGAAATTTTTTTACATCGTTCTAATCCGATGCTCAAACAGAGAACTATGAATATTTTCCCAGGATCACCTCTTTGAGATGAAATTCAGAAGCCTCAAAAAGCCCTAAATTCCAAAAATCATATCTCTGAAAATATTGCAAACCAATATCTGAAATTTTGCGATGATGTTCCTCAGGATTGTGGCTTCACACTCTCAATATTTCAACTTTTGAACATTCATAGAAAAGAAGTTATTATGAAAATACCACGATGACCTATTTAGGGTTAAATTCAGGAGCCTGCAAAATGACCTAACTTGCATAGATCATATCTTCGAAAATATTTTGAACCAAGCTTTGAAATTTTGCGATGATGTTCCTCAGGATTTTGGCTTCGCACTCTAAAAATTTTAGATTCTGAGACTTCGTATAAAAAAAAGCTATAGAGAAAATGCCACGATGACCTGTTTGGAGCAGCAAAACCCTAGAATCTCAAAGCTCTGAAACCAAATGTTGTGAAACCAGCTCCAAAAAGAGAAGAAAGGAGATATCAATGCCTTATAAATAAGCCACTTCAAGTGGGAAACCTCCAATACATTAGAAGAATGAAAATTTTTTGGATGATTCAAATTACAAAACCTCCTTTCTATATATAGGAGTCCATGGGGCTACAATGTAATCCTAGTGGGGCCACAATGTAATCCTAGATGACCTAACAATAATAATTTAAGGGCACAATAATAACAATATGGGGGTTAAAAGGGTACAATAATAACAATAAGGGGGTTACAATAACAACAATAAGGGACTATACTAGTAATATAGGGACCTAACAATCGCCCATTTTATCTACATGCCATTGGGAAGTAGTAGAATCAATTCTAGTGAAATGGGGAATTCTTGATTGATAGTAATTTGGCAAAGGAACCAGAGGTTGTGGTAACATTAATGGGGCATACCATGTTGCCATGGCTGGAGAAAATGGGGGATTTATAAGAGGTGGGTTTGCGGAAGTGAAAGTGGGATGAAATGGAGTGTTTTGAATAGTGGATGTGCAGATGGGAGTGGTTGAAGTGGTTGGAACAGCAAGCTGATTATGAGCAGTTTTTCTATGGAAAGAACTAAAGTGGTGGAGAAGCTTAAAATCAAGAGGAGTGGAAGGAGATGCTTCTTTGCTAAAAAATTTCTGCAAATCTGTGGGCTATGGACAGATTGGTCAATATCACTGTGTGACTTGGTTCTAAATAGGTTCTTTGAATGGTACAAGTCAAAGTGAGGATCTTTCAAGACTGCAAGGCTTTCTGGGACAGATCTTGTTTTTTGGATAGTCCTAACAGTAGTTAAATTTCCAACTCTAGAATTTTGCCACAAAATATTTTATAGATCATCAACTATTGTAGGAGGATTAGGTTCTGGATGAGATATGGTATTAATCCTATGTAAAGCTAGATTTAAAACTCAAAATTTGGAGAGGCTAAAAATTTTAAGACTTTTGTCAGAAGGTTAACCTCTCGCAGTGTTTAGTGCACTTCTAAAATATGGTACTAGGCTTCTAAACTTCTTTTGGGCTAGTTTAATACAATCCTAAGGAAATTTGAAAGTACTAATGTAGTAATAGGCCTACTGGGGCTAGTGGAGTTGTCAGGTGGAAATTTTTAGATTTTTTGAAGGTAAATGTATATGGTCCATGACTAATAATTTACAAAAAAACTAATCTAGATATGTTTTTGGGGTTTTATGAGTTTCTTTTCTACAGTTCTAAGTTTTGTAAGAGTTTTCTACACTTGAATCATCATTTAGCTAAGATGATGAGACAAAAAAAGTCTACTCTATGGAAATTAGCTAAGTTTTCTATGATTAATAATGGTTTCTAGAGTCCTAAGGTATAATTAGCTTGTCACTGACTCAGAAGGTCCCACAGTGATCACCAGAATGTTGGTTCTGGGGATGAGGTGGTAGATAAATCACCATATACTATCAGTCAAGGTTTTCTAAATCTTTTTAAGGGTGTTTAAGCATGAATTTACTCATAAGGTCCCATTGTGATCGCCAAAATGTTGGTGTCTCGTGATTTGGCAGATTGGTATACCAAATGACAAGGAAACATGGAACCAGTGTTTGGAGCCCTAGGACCTAGCCTTCCTGGACTCAGAGAGGGATCTCTCTATTTGTTTGCAAAAGGATATGAACTTGTTTTCTTTGTAGGGTTGATTTTAGGCTAGTTATTAAGTGTGAGGTTTTGTTGTTTGTTTTTGTTGGGTATAATGATCAAAAAGCATAGATAGAATGAGGAAATCTCTAAGTCATCAGAAAATGGATTCAAACGGAAGCCATGATAAGTTCATCAATGGATTGAGGAGTATCATAGGGAAAATCTAACTTGACCAGTGGATCTTCAAGTTTCAGGGGGGTTTATGAGATGGACATCAATTGTAAGAATGAAAAGTAGGGTAAAGGGCAATTAAGAATCCTTTATCATATGTACTTCTCAACAAAGGGAATTAAAATATCACAAAATCTTGAAGAGGCAATCAATATATAGGGAAAACCATAAATTCTAAAATCCACACTTCAGCAAGTAATATTTCAAGACAGCTTTTACAATGAAATATAAAAGGCGAGAAACTCATTTAACTTATAGCGATTTCACCTTCAAGGAGAAGAAAACACTTAAGGCACACATATAACTATAATCAGAGAAGAGGAAACTCCTAAACATCCTTGATTATAATTATTAATATCTCTAAAACAATTAGCTAAGTAAGTACAAAGGGTATGATCGAAACAAAACCTCTTTGGAAGACTTTAAAGAATGGTACTTTAGAGAGAGACTTCAAAAACAATGATTAAGTGGCAGCAAGTAAGCAGGGAAAACCATAAATCATGCTTGAAACCAACTGTATTCAACTATTTATGAAATAAACAGGCTTAGGGGTTCCAGGGAGCAATTAAGCATTCTCTGAAATGTCCTAGCAGAAGAAAAAATTAAGGCAGTGAAGAATAAACAAAACTAAGGTGATTTCAAAAGACATTTCTTAGCCTAAAAATTGTATTCTACTACAACACAAAAAGGTGGAAACATAATGAGAATGGGAAATAATAATAACATATTAGAAGCACTTCACCAACAACCAAGCTCAGGGATCCCGTGATCTAGCATCCTCCATCAACAAGGAAACCAAGACATCCACAAGTTCCAAGACTTCAATTTCCTTTCAACTTCCAAGAGACTATGTATTACTTCATAGAGTCATCAGATGCCAACAAGATAATGAGTTCAGATGCAGTATTTATACTAAAAATGAGGAGGTGAAGCCTAAGATATGGTTTGAGTATCATTTATTACGTAGTAAGTGAATTCCTAACCTTGAATACCATGCAAGGCTCAAGGCAGGAATATCTGCAGCTACTTCTCTGTTTTAATAACTCGTATCTTAACTACTAAGGAAGAATAGGTGAAATTTTTGACTTTAAGGCCTATTCATAACTTTTACAATAACTTTTTGGCAGATAAAAATATCTATGACTCAGCCCAATAACTGTCTAATGCTTTATTGAAAGAAAATAAAGCACTTAGGTGGAAAAAATATCTTTAAAGGGGAGTAACTGCCATAGGCTAAGTCATTCGAATCTGTCTTGGGTTAATCTTCCTTTTGTTTTATCTTTAATTTTTGTCATTTAGGCTTCAAACTTTGTCTTTATTCTTTGTTGTTTTCCCTTTATTATATTTTCTTCAATTTTGTTTGATCTCTCTTCTGTGCCTTTAATTATTTATTTTATTTCCTTTGATCCTTTGCCTTTATCACTTTAATCACTGTCTACCTTAACTTTATGCTCGAACCTCTATTTTATGAATTAATCTCCTTGATTTTTCCTTTTGATATGAGATTAATCCTTCAATCTTTCTTTCTTTGTTATTTCTTTGACTGTTCGTGTTGTTCTTTATGCAGGGACACATTCTTTATGTGTTGGAGGGTTTATGATCCATTGATGAGCATGCTTCATCATTGATCAAAGCCTAAGAAGGCCTTTGATCTCGCCATTTTGGTATTAAGACCCGTGGATCGTCACCCAGGGGTTTAATTCATCATTTATTGACTGTGGGAGGGCATTTTGGGCCCTTTTCCGCCATTAAAAGCCTGCACAAAAGACAAACTCTTAGTTTAAAACCATGTGGGGGGGGCTTGAGTGTAATTTTCAGGTTTTTTGGGTGGTCGGGAGGAATTGCAGAGGGAGAATCGCACAGGGGCACAGTTCCAGGGGTGGAACCGAGAGGAATTCAAATGGAGGCAGGAAAAATTTTGAATTTGGCGCAGAGGTGAAAGGCAGTTTTGATAAACCAGAGTGGTTTATCGTGTGGATTGGAGGAGGTAAGTGGTTTAAAGCGATGGGCGCATGATACAATTAGGCGATCAACGTGTGATAGGTGTAAAACCACCTATTTCACGCGAGTTGTGAATCATAGAACCCATCGCATATTTCTATGCGATATGGGATCTGGGCCATCGAATCTCGAGTGATGAGATCAGCGGTGTGGAATGATCTATGGATTGGTGAGTAGATTCGAAGGGTGGAGCCCGGGGACAAGTGGCACAATCTAAATGGGTACGAGGGGTAGTGGAGGCAAGGCTCGGGCGTGATGATGTGGCAGGACCTTTGTCGCATTGTGTAGGGTTATATCAATGCAGGATAAGGTCGATGACGTGACAGCCATCAGATCAGGGTCTAGGGCTCCAGATTGACAGTGGAGATGGCCCAATGAAAAGGTAAGGTAGGGTGAGAGAAATCAGGTCCGCCCTTTTAATATTTCAAAGGTTTTTTTAAAAAAGGGGTTTTTTAATAAAATTAAGGGGTGGAAGTATATTTAAATGGGGAAGGGGCTAAAATATAGCGGGGGGTGAGGCTATATGGGAGCAAAGGGGCTAGGGCTTTAAGTGAAGAGGGGCTGAAGGCCTATTATGTCCAAAGGGGCGGGTTTAGTACATAAAACATGGTTTCTATTAAAAAGGATCTGATATGTTTAAATTTTAACCTTAAACAAATGTAAAAAGATATTTTTACATTGTTTAATATGTTTTTTAGGAAATTGATGAATGCGGGGGGGGATTTTCAAGAGGGTTTTAAGGAAGGGGAAAAATGGGTTTTGTATAGGGAAAAAGAAGGTGAATGAGAGTGAAGGGGGGAACAAAATGAGGTCAGTAGGCCCAAAAATGGAGTCTTCTTAGAGCAGCAGGGTAAATTTGAGAAGGAAAAGATAGGAAAATTTAGTGAACCAGTTAGGCTTAGGATAATGAAGGTAGTGAGATTTCTAGAATCTTACAATATTTCTGAAATCTTGTTTCTAGAAATCTGAGATTATAACTTAGTCATCTTTTGGTATCAGCAAAAATTACTGATGACTAATAGACCACATCATCCCATAATTTTAAAGGGTCTAAGTCATCCTAACAATGTAAGTTGCATTACAAAGTGAATGACCAGGTTGATGTGGTAGGCTGGGGTTGAGTGAAGGTTTCAGGACATGATGGCAGTGGGGTCTACGAGCATCCATTTAGTCCTGAAAGGTTTACCCCTAAAGGCTCAATCAAGGACTACAAGAGGAATTCTTTGGATTTTATCTCCGAGGTGAGGTGGCATTGTGGGCCTAGTTCCTATGTAATGGATGTCACGAAATTGTAATGCAACAATATATGGAATGGTTCTTGTAAGTAAGAGCGAGTTATGAAAAACCAATAACAAGGGGAAAAAAAAACCACGTGGGTGGTGATATGACACTTGGATTAGACAAACACGTGGGTTACACATGGGAAACATGTGGGCACCATGTAGCAAGATAGATGAGATGGCACTAAATGATTGGCCAAGAATTTAATCGACCATATCTCTCAATCCGAGAGTTGGATTTGGAAAAGTTTTATATTATTGGAAAGGTCTCGATTATACGAACATGATGATGTTATCTACTTTACATTTTGAAGAAATTATAAGAGTTTAAAAAAATTATACCCATTTCGATAACATGAAATTAAAAGGTCGGGTAAGCATAGTAGCTATCTACTTCTAAAATTAGTTAGGGTGAGGATTATTAAGGGGTATGTTACATAGTGGAACCAAAGCTACGTTCAACACTTGGAATTAATAGGCTCTATTGTAGAAGGAATGAAGGCATATTGTGTGTGACTCTACTAGAGATTCAAGTGGTTTGAAAATTAATTTTTGTAGGTGTTGGATACAACACTATGATCATGGCTTGTGTGTTGAATGTTTTCTTATGCAAGTGGATGTTTGGTGTAGCATTGTAATTTAATAGTTATGTGATAACCTTGGATTTCATGCAAATACTATGATGCATTTTGTAAATTGAAATTTAAAGGGATGATAGATGCAAATTTCACATATATTTTTCTAACTAAACCCCCCTTGAGATTGTGAATGCAATGGTTGTTGGCCTAGACAAAGAAGAATAATCGAAAAATGCTAAAGGTTAATTTTTAAAATTTTATCATGATAGTCTCGGTAAAGAGATTAGTATTTGATTAATTTTTTTGGCCTTGATAAAGAGGCTAATTGTAATTAATGACCATGGTTTTCATAAAATACCAATTTTTTTTTTGTGATTTCATGATGATAAATATACTATTATGCTCACGTTCATGAAAATTTTAAATTTTGAAAATTTGGTTGAGATACAAGTATGCCTAATTATGTCTGGGATTTTGAGACATGTGACTAAAATACAAACTAGGTATATGTGCAACTATATAACAACATGTTTAGTATAGCATGGTAGGGAAACAACCAATATGTATTTTGCATTAATAAAATTAATAATTGAATGTAAGTGGCAATGGATAAAGAGATTGGTACATCAAGAAAATATTATTTTTTAAGAGCTATTGGACATTGAAACAAAAAACTAAAATACTGGAAGAAAAGAATGAGGAGAGGGAATTCCATCGAGACCCCATGATAAACATTGAAAGAATTCCTTTTGGTGGAAATTGGAGGGGGCACCAACAAAATTAAAAGGCTACCACAAAGGTATTAAGAAGGCTTGGGTTGTGTCTTAATTCATGACACATTAAAAGCACTAGGCTCATGGAGATTGAGTTATTTTTTAGGACTCCCCTTTCTATGCTTAATTTTTGTGGCCTTAAATCATTGGCTTCATTGATTTCTTGTATTTTTACTCTTGATTTTTGCATTTCCACGCTATAGTGTTGAATTTTTTATAACTATATTTGTGACTTATTTATTTTGTTGATTTCCCTTTGTTTATTTTGAAATTTTCATTTAGTTTTCATGCTTGAGGAGGGGCTTGGGAATATTGGTTGGTAGTGCTAGGAAAAACGTAGGGCTCTCATAAGAGAGACAAGTAGGCCCAATGCATAATCAACCAACACGAAAAAAAATTAGAAAGTTCAAGCTTGGGAAATGGGTCGAGAAATACCATCACTAGTGTATATTGGCGCATACTCCTAAATATGACAACAAGCATGAAACAAAACTATGTATAGGTTGAAAAATATTTGTGTAAACAAGAATATCAATATAGGGAGTTCTATAAAATTTGATTTTAATGCACATATGTTGTCCATGATTGAGTGAATGGAAGTATGCTAGCCAAGTAGGTTTAATTTCTCCATGGGGATAATGGACAATGATATGGAAGCCATGAAAATGGATCAAAAGGAGGTTCATTTGACTTATAATATAATTACATATGCAAATGTATGTTCATGATCATGCTGATATGTATGCATAAATTCCATTGTGTCTAACAAGTTTTTTGAGGATTTGTTCTTTAGGAATAATTGTCGATTATATTTATATAATGAAAATATGGATGGCACACAAGATTCCTAGTTGAAGGAGAAATCAATGGGGCATGGAATCCCTAATTGACCAATGGTTTTAATATCATAAGAATATGACCTTTATAAGCACATGTTGTATAATGTGGATGATAATGGTATATTAGCTAATGACTAGAATCCTTGATTGCAGGATTAAAATTTACTCCATTAAGCATTGCGTTGATGCCAAAAGAGAGTTCGACAGAGTAGAGAATGTTTGATGATAACATGGATGATAAATTCAAGAGGGTTGTTGGATGATAGTCACAGAGCATAACTATGATGATATCGTAGCTGAGAAACCAAAAAGGCTTATTGAATGATAGTCATAGATGGGATCTGATGATAATGTGATTGGGAAATCCATGAGGCTTGCTAGATAATAATCATAGATTAAGTTCACATGGTAGTCTAGCTGAGAAACCTAGAAGGCTTGATGGTTTATAATAAGTGAGTAGTGGATGTGCCTTACAAGGCTAATAAATCCATTGGTGACTATGTTGGTTGATAATTTTTGAGTGGTGGAGTCAAACGGGGCCAGTGGGATGATAAAACTTGATGGTTATTCCATGGGATATGGTCTAAGAACATAGGTGGAAGATTCCACTAAGATACTTGAGAGTGAACTCATATTCATTTATGAGCAATTTAATTGATAAAATTCCTCACTGTTATCTATATATCTCTATCGAAGGCTAAAATGAGACCCTTTGTGTCTTCATCAACCTATATGTTGATTTTTAGCCATTGTGGTGTAACAACATGGAGTTCTTGAGAACATCTAAAAAATGAGCTTGTTAATGATTTAATTGTTGCCACTATGGTGTAGCAGCAAGGATATATTGAGAACACCTGATAAATTGGATTTAGTAAAGACATGTGTGAATGGTTGAGTACACATTAAAAGTGTAATAGCTGTTGGGTCTCATAAATGTCCTTAAAAAGACATCCACTTTCACCATCATGTCCATTATATCACCCCAATTTCACCTCCATTTCACTACCATGTCACTATATTCATCTCACTTTCATCATAATTTGGGTTACCCTTTGTTTTTTCCAAACATTATTAATTTCTAGTGTTTTTAAGTGAATTTGGGATCAAAATTTAGGAAATAATACGCATATGCTTATACCTTAAAAGTGGAAAGAGTTTTGTGACATGTGTAGGTTCATTGGAAGCTTCTAAGGCCCTCTTATGTGGACCCCAAAGTTCAAATTCGAAATTATCTTCATCATATGAAGGAGATTTGAAGGAGGGATATGTGGCTTATGATTAGAAAATTGGTTGAGAATATTATGGATGAAAGGACAGGAAGAAGGATCCTCATTAATGAGGAGGTTTCTTAGGAATTTGTATATATAGGATATCTCTCTCCTTTATTTGTAACCTTGTTAACTTAACTTGTCATTATTTTTTACTTTGTAGTTTTGAAAAACTTGAATAATGCTTTGAGGTTCCAAGAATGGAAGGATATGTGAGGTAGGAGATATCATGGAGCATATTAGAATGTAAGGTAGAGTAGATTTTATCTTGTAATTTTGTTTTGATATTAGCTTTTATTTCATTCAAGTATGTCATTTCATTTTTATATTGTTTTAATTTCATTGAAATTTTGATAGTTTTGATTTTCCATTCATGCAAGTTTAAGTCATGCAAGTGTGTTCATTCGGTCGATTATAGATTTACATTTCATGTAACAATGTTTTTGAATACATGAAGAATGCTAGATTAGATTTGATTCATGCAATTATTTACAATTACAATTGACTGTTGAATCTTGTGCTCGCTAAGTCATCTCCAGAAAGTGGCTCTGTCATCTTCCAATTGGATCAGATTTGGGCATTCGGTTATACAACAACCATAGGTTTCTGATTTATGCATGTCTATTAGATTAGTTTTCAATTATGTCGAGCATTTTCCTGTATTTCAGTCAAGCGTTTATATTGCATCCATTTTCCTGCATTTGTGTCAAGCATTTTCCTACATTTCGATCAAGCATTTAGATTGCATCCATTTTCCTGCATTTCAGTCAAGCATTTAGATTGCATCCATTTTACTCTATTTTTGTCAAGCCTTTTCCTACATTTCGGTTAAGAATTTAGATTAAGAATTCAATTTCTTTTGAATTTATTTTCAAATTAAATTATATAATTTTTGTTTTTGTTATTAGATTAGAATTGCAAGCATAGATTATAATTCAATTATGCAAGTAGATTAAATTTTAATTCCTGAATGTAGAATAGATTTTCAAGTTAATATAGGAATGGTGTGACTAGGTTAGTTTTTAGTTTTCAGAAACTGATCCCTAACATATATTGTGCACATATGTCTTGTTGGTTCTGTAGAGGTGGTTTTTTTCTGCAACTCTATCGTTCCTTTATTTAATTGTCAACCTGGGGTTCGTCTTTTTATTTCAAGGGTGTTAGCACAGTATGTGCGAGTTAACTAATCTAGGGATGCTTCTTGCTAATGCGAAGAAAAAATTTGTAACTGTGAAATATTATTTCTTAAGGAAAATGCTGCTAATATATAATTGAACAATTATGTTGAAGCAAAGTGATTGCTAAATTGAACTGAGTAGAAATCTAAGTAAAATCAGCAAGAATGGACATAATGGAAGCGAAACTAGACAGAACAAAGTTCTAATTAAGTTGCTTCAAGAACAGAGCTGAATGAAATTAAAGAATCTAAGAAGCAGTAATTAAGCTGTGCAATTCTGAAACTACAATATAACTAAGCAATGTGTGCAATTGTGTAGTACGGAAACAGCAATGCAATTCAAGCAATCTGAGTAACTGTGTGATAATGAAATAACGGAGGACTAAACTATATGGCTAGCTATGCAACCAAGAAATAATAGCAGAAGTAAATCACTAATAAGACAACGATATAACTTAGCTGTGAATTTCCTAACTTAAATAATTTTTCAATGGAATTCTTTGTAAAAAATAACTAATCATCATTGATCAACTGATTACTCGTTGTGTTAGGTTAGAAGGGAAACATGAGGTACAAAAAGTATAAATACTGAGTCAGTCCTCTTCTACTCAGAGGTTAGTATCCATAATCAGCAAATAAACCAGACTTAACAAAGCACTTATCATGCACAGAATTGTACTTATTGCTAGGAACACAACTGTTAAGAGTCCTATATGAAAAGTTGTAGTTATATTATCAAAAGTATATGTTGCAACTGTATAAAATTTACAAATACTGATTTTGCAAAATCTCAGAACATAACATATGCGTAGAAATTCTGGAGGTTGGGCCCATACCTACAGAAGCTATAGCACTATGGAAGCGTCAAGAGGGGACTGTTCAGAATTCTATTTCATTCAAGAATGCTCTTCCAAAAGAATTAAACAGGCTATAATAGGATTTCCTTATGAACTCCTCCCTATCCTAGTATGTTATTTTCCTTTTTAAAGGAAACTTCTTGAGAATGTATCTCAAAAGATAGCCCGCTGCGTGTGGCTATCGTTTGAGTTCTTAAACTCAAAAAATATTCAGTTGCCTTTTAATTGGTCGCCTGGAATTTTTGATGACCTTGATACATGCATTTTTTGATTGGTCATCAGCTATCATTGACCTTGCATTCCCGGTTTCCTGTAGATAGGGACAAAAAGGGATTCAATTCCTTGTTATGAATCGTTCTCTATGTCCTTAGTCTAATTGTTCCTGTTTCTATGCTATTTCATCCCTTATTGTTGCTATGAAAGAAGATTTCCTCAAATTTATAAGATAATTCAAAGTATTTACAGGGGGAAATCATACCTGAATCTGGGCCCAACATTACTCCCCTGCTTACCTTTTTGCATCTCCTCATGCAAACAAGTGCTTGAGGTGTAACTGTGTTATTGAGTAGGAAGGGTAGGGTCTCTCTTGAGGCATTCTAAATCCATGCTTCCTTTCTATCAGTGCAAAGGCAACGCTTGTGGCTCCTTCTTGTAGTTCATAATCATGGTTGTATTCTTCAAGTGGAAGCCAAAGGAGTGGGTTTCGGTACCTGCAACCTAACTAGGCTGGTCCCACGCGGTTGTCTAGACTAGTGTATAGGTAAAATCTGGATGCAGCAGCCCTAAAGTTTCTATAGTTGAATGGCTCTTGGTTCTTTGCATTGTTCGTGGAGGCCATCCATTGTTGTTTGGCTGCTGCCAAGGATGCTTCTCTAATATCTTCAAAATAATCTTGGGCTCCTGCTATGACATCCTTATGGATGGGTCTGAGTTTAGTTTTCACACCCGGCTTCTTCATAAAGTTCTAATGATGGATGATTGTCTGTAATGGGTTTGTGGGTTCTCCTTGGACCCATAGCTCCAAGTTGTGCTCCCTTTTTTAAAATATGTCATGGGCTTTGGCCCATCTGACTTGATTTGTTGCATATGACATAAAAGCTTGCAGTTGGATATCCCCTATGAAGCGGCTCGGGTTACTATCATTGTCAGTTTCCAAAATAAAATTGTGTATATAAAGCTCACACAAGAGGCACTCAATCTGCTCGTCCTGCTCATGGCAACATTGGACAAATTATCCTACTAATTCGAAAGAAATGGACTTTCCTGCCCTTAAAGCTTTAACTTTTATCAGTTTTACTGTTTCGTTAGAAACAGGGCATAATTAGTCACAGGGGACCTACATGACAAGGCATTGTCATAAAGAGATCAGATTGCGGCTATCTGTTCCTTAGATTGCTCCATTTTATTCTGTGCCACTTTGACCTTAGCTTGTTCTTCCCTGAGTTGAGAAAATGTTTCATCCTTCGTGCGAGAGAGGTCAGTGAGCTTCTTCTATAGTGCCTGATGTTCCTTCTATGGCACCACTTCTTTTCTACATTGTGCCAATTCATGGCGTGTCTGTGCCAGCTCGTTATGCAGTCGTTTCTTAGCAACTAATTCCAATAAGTGAGCATAGCCGGGGACTTCCTCTATCTGTGTGGACACTTCAGTATGAATTTATTTTTCTGTCTATGTTCCTGCCTCTGTGGTAGTGGTCAAGTTGGTTTTTGTTCCAAAATTTGTGGCACCTGTTGGTTCAGTTTGTGTTCCAATGATGGCAGTCTCTACCTTTGGCTTCCTTGCCATCTTTTCGTTCTTCAGTTGCATCCTAAGGTTCCTTACCAGCTTTTTCAGTCTCTTACATTTCTTCTTCACTTTCTTATTTTTTCTCAAGTGTAACTCTTCCTCTTCTCTTATTTCCACTAGTGGTATGGTGACAAAAGTTTCCTTTTCTGGAGTCGGCTCCAGAATGGTTTTCTCAATTACTTTTTCAGACTTGTTCTCAACATGAGAGCTCTAGCTGGGGGGTGCGATGCTGTGTTCAGGTTCAATTTGCGTGGGTGTCCTCTGGTCCAAGAGGATGGTGTCATAGGAATCTTCTTGTGATTCTAGTCCCTCCCCTGCTTGTTCAGTGCTGTAAACTTCAAAATTGTAAATGGGAGACAGGGCTCCCTCTTCTTGCAATTGTTCCTAATTGGGTAACAAGGTGTTATGATCAGAATTACTAGGGTAGGTGGCTTTGTCAACAATTTCTTCTTGCTCCCCTGCTTCTAGCATGTTTCTTGTTTCTAAATTTTCTCTTGTTTGCCCTAGGTCTCGGGCCATCTCTTCCTCCAGTTCTTGTATTGGTGCCTGAGGTGATTCGGCCTCGTTCATAACGATTGAGGCTCCCTGAGCTGTTTTGGCCCTTTTTCGCCTATTGGATTCCGAAATTGTGGTTCGACTTCATTTTTTTCTAGGGGGGTTCACCCTAGGGGGCTAATCTTCAACATTTTTAGGGTGAATTCCCGGTTTTGGTATTTCTGGGTTGGCTGCTGGCTCCTGTACTTCTGGGTTAAAAAATCATGCCATGCTATCTGATGTCTATCTAGATCATGGATGATAATTAGCTTAATTAAGGCCTGGTGGCTCACCACTTCCTGGGGCCTCTTGGATTTTCTTAGCGGACCAGCTGTATCATGCAAAACAGTGTTTAAAAATGCAGGAATATTGATTATAATTTTCTGCTTAAACACAGCTAGGAGTTTAAGGTGTCATGGTTTTACCACTTCTCGATGTCCTTTGCAAGTTATGAAACATTGGATGAACTCCGCCAACTCCTAGCATGGCTGGTGTAAGGATGTGGGTGCAATTACTCTGCCTTTCCATTGCAACTACTCGTCTGGATCCCGGTATAATGTTATTGCTTCTCTTAAAAGAAAATGCTTCTCCGCCCATATTTCTCCTTGCGATGGTATTCCTGATACTGCCGCTATTATTTCCTCTATGATGGGTATCGTTTGTCCCTTGACTCTTGTTTTTCCCTCGTGCAGGTTCCTTAGGAATTCCATTGCAACCTTTGTATTTTATCCCTGGAATCAGTGTATGTATGTGAGCCATCCCACTTTTTGAAGAACAGCGGTTGCCTCATCTGAGAGTGTGAATTTTTGTGGCTCGTTCCTCATCGGTCCTCCACCCATGTCTGAATGTCTCTCGTTTCTGGTTGTTCCTCCCTCTGGTCTTGCTGTTTCGTCCAAATGCTATGCATATTCGAAAGGGGAACTGTAATTCTGTATAAGTCATCTCCATGCCTGAATTGTAGCAATTTCCAAGGTGTCCTGATGTGATTTGTGCGAGATTTTTCCTACTTTAAAAATTAATGCCAGTCAGAGTAAACCACCTCCCCCCCCCCCGCGTGAGAATGGGTGTCCACGCCCTTAGGTACAAGAGGGGTATGGCCAGTGCATGTAGATGAGATGGAAATATCAGATTTTTTTTGAACTTGTACGTGGTGGATAAGTCATTAAGTAATTGATGGCTTTACAATGGCAGATAAACAGAGAATTTTCCATAATTGCGACTCATGTAGAGATGACCAAGGCATGAGAGAATACGGTTTTATAATTAATTTGACATGATGTTGTCAGACGATTATGAGGTGATGACGGAAGCGTGATGTAACTAGATTTAATTGGCTTATCATTCCCACTGTTCAAGATAGGTTTATCAAATATTTGTTAATGATTACTGGGATAAGTCATAATTAGCATTAATTGGAGTACATAATGACATGCGAACAAGGTGTATATAATGGTATTTACTATAAAAACATTTATTTATTCATTTTTTATTATTTATTTATTAATTGTTATCATTTTTTTTTAATTTTATTTTTTTCACCCCTATTTTTTTTTTTTTTAAGAGAGATCGCCATGCTGGTATGGTAGCCAGGTAGTCATGGTGCCATTCACCAGAGTTGTAGAAAAATGATTAGGCCGGTTCGTGATGAGACCTCATGTCCTTCAAATTTAGCAAGAAGGTCATGACCCTAGTGTGGTTGCCATAATGGGCATGTCATTTACTAGACTCTTATGAACATGGTAGGATGGCTCGTGATGAGACCCCCTATCCTCTCTTGAGATATGTAAATGTATTTTAGTAATGCAATCCATTCGGAGGTCACTGCGCTGGTGTGGTGGCTAGATGATGACAGTGCCATTCACTAGAATTGGAGTAAGGTGATCAGGCCGGCTCGTGATGAGACCTCCTGTCCTTCTGGGAAGGTCATTACCCTGGTGTGGTGGCCATAATGGGCATGTCACCTGCTTAGTTCTTATGATCATGGTAGGCTAGCTCGTAATGAGACCCCCTATCCTCTGTCAAGATTTTTCATATCACACAATGATCATGGAGGCTTATTGACTTCCTTAAGAGTGAGGGATGGTGGAAAAAAAGTAATGCCAATAATACCCCTTGTTCCATTTCGTTAGGTTAGATATTACTCAAATAATGTAAAAAAATGTATCGATATAAGGTTTGGAATTTTTTGATGTCCTATTCGAATTATGGGAATTGCTGCCTTAGTATTGATATATATGATGTGAGCTTCCCAATTAAGAAATATCATCAGACATCAAATTTATAAGTGTTACCGTTTGCATTCTCTCTTCCAAGTGCCATTACCTGCTCAAGGTTATTCAATTATAGAAGAAAAATATATTGGACAAGAGTTTCAAAAGGATGTTCAAAAAAAAATTTTAAGGGAAGAAAGAGCAGTCAGGATGTTCAAAGATGGAACGGCACGGAAAGGATTGCTTTCGAAGGTTGAAGGGACTACTTCTATTCAAAAATTGAACGACAGTTGTTCCATTATTGAACAGTGGTGTAAAATAAAAAGAATGTGGTTCAATTTAGTTGGACCACTGTTGTTCAAAGATTGGACATCAACTGTTTTGAATTTGGACAGTAAGAACGAAAGATGCTCATTGAAAAGGTTGTTTGGAGCTCCTCTGAACTGTTGCTGTTCAAATATTGAATAGTAGTTATTCAGAACTTTAACAAAAAAACGAAAAAATCTCAATAAAAAAAAGGTTGTTCGAGATTCCATTGAACTGCTGCTGCGCAAATATTGAACAATAGCTGTTAGGAAATTGAACAGCAAAACAAAAAACAATCAAAAAATGGAAAGCAAAAGGAATCTATATGCAATTATGTACATAACTTACAATTGATGGTGCCAAACCTCTCATGTACCTATGTTTGTGGGGTTGCTACCCCCTTGTGTTACAACTTGGATGGTGGGGTATTCTCGTGCCTGCTAACAGAAGGATTATTTTGTGAGAGGTTTATGATAGAGGCGTACTCGATGTCCATTAACTCGAAATGTTGAGCCGTCTCCGTCGATTGTGGTCAAAGTGAGGGTGCCATTGTTATGTACTTGTTGAATTTCATATGGCCCAAGCTATCTTGTTTGCAATTTCCCCGAGAAGTCTTGGAATCTGGAGTCATACAATAGTGCCCAATCTCCCTTTTGGAATACCTTTTTTTTTATAAGGTTATCGTGCCACTTAGCCCATTGTTGTTGGAAAATCATAGTGTGCTACAAAGCAAGCAGTAGGATTTCGTCCAGCTCATTTATTTATTGGAGCCTTTTGATTTGAGCATCTGATAGGTCCAGTCCTACTTCTTGGGCTATCATAAGTGTTTTAATTTCAAATTCGATAGGGAATATAGGTTCTCTTCCAAAGACTAGTTGATATGGTGAATATCCAGTGGTATTTCTCCAAGTTGTTTGCTAGGCCCATAGAGCTTCCGGGAGTCTCGTGGCCCAATCTCGGTGATGTGCTGCTACCGTCTTGGTGAGGATTGATTCCAAGACTTTGTTGGTGCTCTCGACTTGTCTGTTCGCCTGCGGATGGTAAGGGGATGTAATTCTGTGTGTTACGTGGTGACTTTTTAAAGTGGATACGATTTTATTTCCTGTGAATTGCACTCCTCCGTCGGTTATTATTTCTCTGGGTAAGCCATATCATACAAATAGTTCAAAAAGGAACTTAATGAATGATTTTTCTATGGATCTTGGCAGAGATATTGCTTCGATGCATTTTGTAACATAATCCGTGCCAACTAGTATGTAAGCTTTTTGGTTTGAGGGTGGATTGAATGGACCAACAAATTCCATTGCCCATCGCTCAAAAGGTTCTACTACAAATTGTGATTGCAACGAAATTTCATTTGCTTGGCCAGGACATCCCATCCTCTGGCAGCTATCGTAGGATTGCACATACTTCTTTGCTTCCTTGAAGATAGTAGGCCAGAAATAACCTAATTGCAGTACTTTGTGTCCTGTTCATCGATCTGCGAAGTGGCCATCACAGGGTTCATCGTGGTAGGCGCGTAGTATATCATGGATTTTATCTTCCCTTGTGCATCTACGGATATGCATATCGGCTCTAGTATGGAATAAATATCCCCCAATCCAGGATAATCTTGCACTGTGTTGTATAATTAGTTTTCGTTATTTTTCTGATAAATTTTTAGGTAACTTTCCAACTTCCGGGTAGTTTTCCACATCCGCGTACCATGGAGTCTTGACTGCTACTGCAAACAGGTGTTCTTCAGGAAATTTATCATCCACTGTTAATGTGTCATTTGTTTTGGGAACTCTTGACAGAAAATATGCCACCACATTTTCTTTGCCTGGACGATATTTAATCGTTATGTCAAATTCCTATAATAGTAGTAGCCAGCGGGTTATTCTTCCATTTTTAATGGGTTTGTTTGCTAAATATCTGATGGCAGAGTGATCAGTATGTAGGAAGACTTGATATCTAGTTATGTAATTCCTAAATTTATTAATTGCATAGATCGCAGCCAGGAATTCCTTCTCTATTACGGTATAGTTGAGATCATCAGGAGTAAGATTTTTACTGATATAATAAATGGCATATGGTTTGTGGTCTTCTTCTTGTCCAAGGACTGCTCTGATTGCTGTATCAGATGCATTAGAGGAGATATGAAAAGGTAGTTTCCAGTCAGGACCACGAAGAATAGGTGCTGTAGAGACCAATTTTTTAAATTCTGTAAAGGCAGAGTCACATTTGTTAGTCCAATGGAATTCAACATTGTCAGTTAAAGCATATAAGGGTGCAACTGTTAGCGCAAATTTTTTTATGAATCTACGATAATATCCTGCATAGCCTAAAAAGCTGCGTACCTCTGTTTGTGTGCAAGGTGTGGCCAATAAAAGGATTACCTATATTTTGGTTGGGTCTACCTGTATTCCTACTGCAGAAATGTAATGACCCAGAATTACCCCTTCAGTCATCATCATATGACATTTTTCGTTGCTCAGACATAGTCTAGTAGCAATGCATCATTCCAATACTTTGTCTAATGTTCTAGTGCTTGATCAAAATATTCCCCATAGGGTGTAAAATCATCCACATAAATTTCAAGTCCCTCATTTATTAGATCAGAAAAAATGCTAACTATGGCTCTTTGAAATGTTGCCAGGGCATTACACAATCCAAATGGTAGAACTCTGTAAGAAAAAATGCCCCATGGACAGGTAAAGGTTGTCTTGTCTTGATCTTTAAGGGCTATTTGTATCTGATTGTACCCACTGAATCCATCAAGAAAGGAGAAAAAACGTTTTCCAGATAATGTGTCCAAGACTTGGTCAATAAAAGGAAGGGGGAAATGATCTTTCTAAGTTTCTTTATTTAATTCTCTATATTCTACACATATCCTCCATTTCCCATTTTTTTTTAGGGACAACTACCAAAGGGGAGACCCATTTTCTTTCTGAGATAGGATAGATGAAGTTGACATCCAAGAGCTTCTGGAGTTCTTCTTTTACAATTTCTTTGAGATGGGGATTCAATATTTGTTGCAGTTGTCTGACAGGGCGCATATCTTTATCAGTGTAGATATGATGGGTGCACAGTTGTGGTTCCAAGCCATTCATATCTTTGTAATCCCATGCAAATGCACCTTGGAGCTTCCTAAGGAATTTTACAAGTTTCTACCTCTGACTATCATCCACGTTGCTGTTAATGTTCAGAATCTTTCCTGGTGCAATTTCAATTGGAATACTATTACAGACAGTGTCTATGGAATTAGACTGAATCTCAAAATCTGTCACAGGATTTTCTTGTCCTTCATGCCTAAGGATGGGTTTCATCATTTGGCATTTCAAATTTTCAGGTCTGGGGGGCTGATTCATAATGTTAGTAATCATATCGTCTTTGGTTTGATTTTTTAATTTGAGGGCCTCTACTAGCGTGAGGGGAGGACGGATATTGTGCTCCCAATATGTATCTGGGTGCTTGTGGATTTTGATTGTGGGTAGGCTTGGCTTGGCAGGAGGGTAAATAAAAATGTTCTCTACAGAATTCCCTTTGCTAATCATCATGTTACCAGTCCTGAAACTTATTTAGGCATTTGTTGTGTCCTGCCAAGGCCCTCCCATAATCAATGGGTGCCCTTCCAGTCTGTTTTTTGGACTAATTACTAGAAAATCAGCAGGGTATTCCCATGAGTCTACTAAAACCATGATATCCTGCACCACACCTTCAGGTCTAATAATAGATCTATCAGCTAATTCTAGAAGTGTGGCTATGGGTTCTATAATTGATATGCCTAACCTCTCACAAGCCCCTATAGTCAGGATGTTAATGGCTACCCCCAGGTCAAATAGTGTATTTTGGAATGAATGTCCAGCAATTTTTACAGTTATGATGGGGTTTATTGGATCGTCATATTTCACGAGTAGCTCTTTTCCTAACAGTAAATCAGATAAAGTTCCTACTACATGAACAGTAGGTGTAGTCATTGTCTTCCTAGTTTGCTTTTTTCCCACACAATTCCTTGATTGTTTTTGCGTAAATGGGGATATCCTGGATGGCCCGCAGAAGGGGAATGTTAACACAAAGACTTCTAAATTCCCCCAGGATGTCAAATTTAAAATTGGTTATGGATTTAGGTATGTTTAATATTTCTGGAAATGGAGGGGAAGTTATTTTGAGTTCTTCAAGCTTTTGTTGGTCAGTCATTTTTTTTTTTTTATCTGTTTTCATTGATTCAATTGAGCTAGTTCCTATGGAAGTTTCATCTTGGGATAGACATGGAGGTGTGGCTTCCACGGGTAATATAGTATGTCTTGATCTTAACTTTAATTCATTTCACTGCTTTTGTTAAGTATTAGGCAGTGGATCTTCTATGATCTGAATTAACTAAACTAGTCTATTATTGGGATTGGGGTTGGGTCGGGCTGGGAATTGAGGCCGCATAGGAGGCTACGGGTTTTTTTGAATAGGGTAGGGAGCTGGTAGCTGTTGAATTCCTGCCCCTGTCAGTAAATTGCCCACCCCCAGGGGTCATTGCCAGTTCCAGTTACTGTGTTGAGTAGGAGGGTTTTGCCATTGATTTTGGTAGGGGATATTCTGCCAATAAGGGGGAGAATTAGGGAAGGGAGGATTAGGGAAGTTTTTCCAATTACTTCCTGATGGATTTTGTGTAGGCCAAGGAGGAATAGGAAAGGTTTGATTTGGCCAAGTTGGGTATTGGTTTTGAGCTTGCCAGGCTATTGCAAGATTTTTTTGGTTGTACTGGGGTAATGGAAAGTATTGAGGAAGGTCTTGCGGTGTGCTTGGTCGTGCTTGCCACTGCCGACATTGATTCATTAAATAAACTAGTTATGTTTCTTCCTCGGCTTCTTTGTAAATGGATTTTAGTCTGGGAAGAGAAGGACGCTAGTCTGTAGCATGATCCTTAGTGAAAATAGCACATGTATGAACCATGTCTAGAGGAAATTCTCTTTGGCTGTGCTTCTTTTGACATTTTGTGAAAAATATGGCGAGGTTTTTCTCAGCTATAGCTTGTTTTTTTTTAGCCTGAAAGACATCAAGTTGTGTGGCTAAGTGCCCAAGATTTTGGTTTTATGTTTTGTAAAAGATTTCCAAATTTAGCCCTGGTTACATTGCTATTGGTTTGCTTAAGCTCACGCCCCATAGGTCTGTTACGCGAGCTGCCCCAGGAACATCTAATACATAAGGATATAATCTCATCATACCCTTCCTGGGAAATATCTCCTTTCCCCATTATGTTAAGCAATTCAAGCCATTCTTCCTTCATTACTTTAAGCATTATAGTTTTGAGAATATCCTTGGATAATGTAGTGTATGGTGATCTTTGTAAATTATATTGAAATCTTTCTACATGTTCCTCTAGCTTTTCATTATCTTTGGCAGTCATGCTAAAGATTTCATCTTTTAAGTCTCAGGTTCGGCAGTAGTCTTGATATTTGGTGAGGAAAGTGTTTTTCATTTCATCCCAACTGTTTATAGTTCCCCCTCCTAGCCCCATGAACCAGCAAAGAGCAGTCCCTTTCAAGGTGGAGGGAAATAATTTTAGTTTCTGGGGATCAGTGGTATAATCATATCCTCTGCATAAAACATCAAATTCAAATTAAATGCATCAAGGTCTTCTGTGGTTAGCCCATGAAAGGTGGGGATGCTATGCAAGCAAATAGCTTTCATAGGGGCATTGGCAACATGATCAACAATGGGGTATTCTAGTGTGGATGTCTGCCTCTGCTTTTGATTTTCATTATCTGCCATTTGATCGAAAAGGTGCCAAAATCCTTCCATAATTTCTTGATCTAGGGTGGAGATTTTAATAGGCTTGGGAGGTGAAGGTGGTGGGGGTCTAACAGCGCTACCTTGATATGAAATTCTAGGACACTCTATTCCGATTATCCCCACAAGGGTCCTGCATATATCTATATGAATTTCTTTATTGATTTCTCCCCTTCTGTCTTGCAGGTTGCAAGAACGTTCTTTCCTTAGAAATTTAATGTATTGATGAATGGTATTTTGCAGACTCTGCTCAGATCCCTCTGTCCTGCTATGAATCTTGGCAAAGGCTTCATATGGTGTGGCTATCGCCCGAGGGATGAGATTAGGATTTTGGATGGAAATGGTTTTATTTCCTATAGATGCCTGAGATTCAGCTTTCTTAATGATTTCGTCGATGTAATTTTCTCTCCCAAGGCTCACCGGTCCTCTGGGTTGTGGTTGAGAATGGTTTTGGTTTGTTTCTATCTTATTTCCCCTAGTCATAAAACAAGAGCACTAATCCTATAGTTTCTAAACAATTCTGCTGGCAGGTGGACTAATAGGGAAAGCATGTTGCTTGCTGGTACGCAGGATATTACCTTCCGTTTTCAAGACCCAGCTCCCTAGGGCAGCAGAGAAGGGATAGACTAAGGAAGATCACTCCTAACACACTCCCCGGCAACGACGCCAAAAATGTTGGTTCTGTAGAGGCAGTTTTTTTCTGCAACTCTATCGTTCCTTTATTTAATTTTCAACCCGGGGTTCGTCTTTCTATTTCAAGGGTGTCGACACAGTATGTGCGAGTTAACTAGTCTAGGGATGCTTCTTGCTAATGCGAAGAAAATATTCGTAACTGTGAAAGATGTTGTTCTTAAGGAAAATGCTGCTAATCTATAATTGAACAATTATGTTGAAGCAAAGTGAATGCTAAATCGAACTGAGAAAAAATCTAAGTAAAATCAGCAGGAATGGAAATAATGGAAACGAAACTAAACAGAACAAAGTTCTAATTAAGTTGCTTCAAGAACAGAGCTGAATGAAATTAAAGAATCCAAGAAGTAGTAATTTAACTGTGCTACAATATAACTAAGCAATGTCTGCAATTGCGTAGTACGAAAACAACAACGCAATTCAAACAATATGAGTAAACTGTGTGATAATGAAAGAATGGAGGACTAAACTATATGGCTAGTTGTGCAAAAAAGAAAGAATTGCAGAAGTAAATCACTTATAAGACAACGATATAACTTAGCTGTGAATTTCCTAACTTAAATAATTGTGCAATGGAATTCTCTGTAAAAACTAACTAATCAGTAGTGATCAACCGATTACTCACTGTGTCAGGTTAGAAGGGAAATGTGAGGCACAGAAAGTATAAATACTGAGTTAGTCCTCTTCTACTCAGAGGTTAATAGCCATAATTAGAAAATAAACCAGACTTAACAAAGCACTTATCATGCACAGAATTATACTTATTTCTATGAATGCAACTATTAAGAGTCCTATAAGAAAAATTGTAGTTATATTATCAAAAGTATATGTTGCAACTATATAAAATTTACAAATGCTGATTCTGCAAAGTCTCAAAACATAACATATGCATATAACTTCTGGAGGTTGGGCCAGACCTACAAAAGCTATAGCACTAGGGAAGCTTCAAGAGTGGATTGTTCATAATTCTATTTCATTCAGGAATGCTCTTCCAAAAGAATTAAACAAGCTATATTAGGATTTCCTTATGAACTCCTCCCTATCCTAGTATGTTCTTTGCCTTTTTAAGGGCAACTTCTTAAGAATGTATCTCAAACGACAGCCCGCTGCGCGTGGTTGTCATTTGAGTTCTTAAACTCAAAAACTGTTCAGCTGCCTTTTAATTGGTCGCTTGGAATTGTTGATGACCTCGATACATGCATTCGTTGATTGGTCATCAGCTATCATTGACCTTGCATTCCTGGTTTCCTATAGATAGGGACAAAAAGGGAGTCAATTCCTTGTTATGAATCGTTCTCTATGTCCTTAGTCTAATTGTTCCTATTTCTATGCTATTTCATCCCTTATTGTTGATATGAAAGAAGATTTCCTCAAATTTATAAGATAATTCAAAGTATTTAGAGGGGGAAATCATACCTGAATCTGGTCCCAACATGTCTCACAAGTCCTACAGATCCCGGATTCATAATTTATGTTAGTAATCTTATACAAATTATTTTACTCAACATTTTGGCGTCATTGTCGAGGAGGTGTACATAAGGATTAGTGTTAGTTTAGAATTTTGTTTCATTTGTTAGCTTAGTTTCAATTATATTGCAATTTCATTTTTGCAATTTTAGTTTTTTTTTTCATTATTAGATTAGTTTTTCATTCTTTTAGAAATTATGGATAATTAATTTTTCTTTTAAATAATAGAGCATAAAGTGGAAAAATAAAATTAGATCTAATTGTATTTAGAGCCACACAGAAATATCTTCAATAATATATATATATATATATATATATATATATATATATATATATATATATATATATATATATCTCGATTAATAAAATTATTTAGCTACAGAATTGATGCAATTTTGCAGCTAACTTTTGTTTTCATCATTTCATTTGATTTTTCAATAAACTTTAAAATTAAATAAATAAAGAAATTAAAAGAAAAAATAAAACCTATCAAATTCCATTTTATTTATTAATAAATTCTTTTTAATAAAGAGAATTAAAAATAATAATAATAATAATTATTATTTTAATAAATTGTTTTTTTAATTAAATTATATATGTATATATTTTAAATTTTTTAGAAATGTAACATATATAATTTTTTAACAAAACAAAAAAATTTTAATATAAAAACAATTAACAATAAAAACTAAATCCACAACTCACATAATAAAACAAACCAAACATAACCTACGACAATGGCCCATGGCCTTTAGGTATAACAAAAACCCTTTGAACATAAAACTAAAACGAAAGAGGCCCACGCATATGTGTGAGGTCTGCCTTTGGCTTGACCTTGTGCATATGCGCGGGCCTTCATGCCATGAACCCACGAGCCCTCCATGCAGGCCATGACCCAGCTACATAGGCCACGTAGCCCTTCAAACTCGCAAATAGGACCCTACTTAAGCAAACTGAGATTTCTCAATTGAATTGGCCCCCTTGCATAATTAGATCTCGCTCAAACTCGTCGACCGCAACAAAAATGGGATTCGATCTTAGTACAACAATTCAAGCAATTTAATAACTAGATCAATCAATCTGCACTTGGTTTCTACCTACGACAACATTAGCCAGTTCTAGAAATTGTTATAAGATCCACAATAAAAAAATTTAAGTAAAACATCCAAGGAGAGAGTAGAAGTGAGAAACCACACTAGTTTAGAAACACATTTTTGAAATGCATTTTCTGATCGATTGAGGGAAAATATAAAAAATAAAAATAAAACATAAGTTTTTCTCAAAATGAGGTGAATTAAATAACCCAAAAACGGTTTCCCTAATTTCGTAACCGTTTAAGAGATATTTGTGCTTTGTTGGAGCATTAGTTGATAGACTACATGAGGAAAAATGATTTTAATTCTCAAAATTGTTTCAATACAACACGATGAAGGAGGAAGAATTCAAATCAAAAGAAAAATTTTCTATGGCATTCAATCCATATGACACATGATTTTTCCAAATCGAAGAACCCAAATTGATTCAATACTCTATCTCTTTCACCCTCTACGCATTTTGTTGATCTTCACTCTGCCACTTGCGTGATGTAATTGCACTATTAATGTTATTCCAGTTGCCTAAATTTGAGGTGATTGGTTGGAAATATGTCCACTGAGGATACCACACAAAATGCTTTACACTTGTGTAAAGGTGCAAGATTTCTAGATATTCTAGTTGCTGAGGGCAGCCCAAAGCCTTTAAAGAGAGGTCCACCTTCATTGCATACATTTGTCTCCTCTTTGTCACCTTAGGCAAGCAAAGTCAATTGAATATGGAAGCCAACCAGCTAGGATAACAACACCTCTGAGGATGGATATAGAGAAAATTGTGTTTTGAGAAGAACCGGACTGGTTTATGCCTATTGCAAATGTCACCAGGATCATGAGAAAATTCCTCCCAACACATGTGAAAAATTATTATGATGCAAAGGAAAAAATACAGGAATGTATTTCGGAATTTATCAGTTTCATTACTTGCGAAGCGAATGACTGATGCCAAAAAGGAACAAAGGAATAAAAAAACTTCAAAAAAATACAAGTACATTGTAATGGGCAGAGGAATGATCGGGACTGTGCTCTCAACAATGCTCTCTGTGACGTTCCTACAGATTATTCTCACAACACAGTTTTCAATAAATTATTCCATGTTGTCCAAAATGGAAGGACCTGCAATTGTTACTCTTGGAAATGACACCAAGATGCTGCACCAAATAAGTTCTCCTCCACATTGGTAAAACATTTGTAAGTAGTCACTGGAATTTTTTGTAAGGGAAATCGATTCCATTGCTTTCAGTCCTATTTCAAAATTGGTTTTCTTTTGATTTTAGAGAATGTTGTTGTTATGGTACTTGGCAATTTTTTGATAAATTAATTGTTTCATGCTTAGATATTTGTACTAATAATTTCTTTGTTGCATAAATTGTTAATATTCCTTATTATTCTTGAAGGAAAAACAACAAACAAGACCATGGAGTCAATTTTGGAAATTTCTTGGATTGTTTTTATGCAGTAATAAAAATATATATATAAATAAATAAATAAAATTAAAAAAAAATGTTTATTGCATCAATAAAACAAATAGAATTTTCTAATTTTCCTGGGAGGTTCTGATTAATTAAAATATTGGAGTGATCATGAAAAATGCATAGTTTTATGTACTTAACTTCCTGTTCAAGATTTTTAGCTACAGAAACTGCGCAGTTATGCGGCTCAGAAACTTCACTATTTCACCCAAATTTCAAATTAGCCTAACTTTCTCATACGATATCGAATTTCAACGATTCAAGCATCGTTGGAAATATCTCGACGAGATATACATAATGAGAAAAATATTATCAGAGTTTGAAACAGTAAAGAATTAATAAATTTCTGAAAAGACACAATAGGTAACTTGAGGCACTAGCTTCAACACATGTATAAATTCTTTTGGCTTTCCTTCGTGAACTTGTTTTATTAGTACCAGTTCTCATTTTTTTGTGTAAATTTCATAACCAGAGAGATTGATCACCTCTCTCTTTTGATAGTGTTACATTCCATTGGAGAATAAGTACTAGTTTTTTGCAGGTTCCAGGAGGAAGGACAAATGACTACAAGCGAATAGTGTCTCTCTCAGAGACCACGTTTCTTTCACAAGAAGATGATCATAACTACAAAAAAGATGAAACATCAATGCATGAGAACATGATAATACAGATCAGATCCCACACTTACAAGCCTTTCAGATGTCATTGTCTTAATTACATCCATGTTTCTTAATAAAACATTCATCTCATTTCCCTTCATATTTTCCATTCACATTAATTCTTCATTCATTCACTTTCATCCACCCCTAATTCATGAATAAAAGCAATCAACCCACTTAGACGTTGACTAAATTTTTCCTTTTCATGTTCATTTTCCTTTCCCGAAGAAATCCTGCTTCAAAGAAAATTGTATATCTATAGTCCTTTTTTAGTTTTAAAAATATTTACAAAAATTAACCTGAGGCTTGCATGCCTTAATGACAAGTTCTCTTGCCGAAAAACAATGGGAATACATTAATGTACATTGTTTGATGGATCTTCTAGGTGACTTGACATCAGAAAATTTATTCATAGATAGAAATATGTGCTTAGGCATATTGACTCTCATTTTCATCAATGGTGAGAGGTCTCATGTTTATTAGTGGCATACATTAATGGCCAATAATTCAACAATTTCTTACTATGTTCGACATCAAAAAATTCAGTCACATCAATAATAATTGTGCCAATGTGTGATAACGACATGAAGACTATCAGATCCATCATTATTCAGCATTTGTAACAAATGTAGTAGATTCAACAAATTCAGTAGCAACAATAAAGATTCACTTTCACAACTCCATCCACTATTTGCACGACCAATTGAAGAAGCATCAGATCAAATCTTTGCAGCAGCTACATATGCACAGCTTATCCATTTCATAGGTAATTGAACGTATGTTCCTTTATAACTCTTTATCATGCAATTCCTTAAAATGCTAAAGTCATAATTTTTGGAAAAACTCTCCACAAGATTCCATTTCTCACTTCATAAAATTTCAAAAACCATCAGTTGGGGGGAAGGGATATCACTCCATATATTTAGCCACATCATTTTCATATAACCAACATACAACTACTATTGCATTAAGATTAAAAAATATTACATGTTTTATAAATCATCAAATTAATGAGCATATGGCTGATTGAAAAAATAAACTCTCAATGTTTTCAAGATATTTGGATGCAACAAAGCATAAACTAAGTATTTTTACACAAGAACCAATACTCATCAATTTTGGTTTTCAAACAAGAACCAACCATAAAAAATCAATTTTGGTTGTCACACGAGAACCAACCATAAAAAATCAATCTTGGTTGTCACACAAGAACCAACCATAAATATGAATATTGCAATCCAATGTATTTCAAAAAGAACTTTGCAAAAATAATGAATTTATCAAATTCTATGATAATGCAAAGTTAAAGGACAATTGATACAAGCCAAATTTCATCCAAAAACAAGATAATTCAAAGATCAAATGAATCAATGTAATAGGTTGCATCAGGGCATGCAACAAATTCAGTTATGGGGTATGTTGGGTCTTAGAAATGTCCTTAAAAATACATCCACTTTCACCATCATATTTATATATCACCCCCATTTCACCTCCATTTCACTACCATGTCACTATATTCATCTCACTTTCATCATAATTTGGGTTACCCTTTGTATTTTCCAAACATTATTAATTTCTAGTGTTTTTAAGTGAATTTGTGATCAAATGTTAGGAAATAATATTCATATTCTTATACCTTAAAAGTGGAAAGAGTTTTGTGACATGTGTAGGTTCATTGGAAGCTTCTAAGGCCCTCTTATGTGGATCCAAAAGATCAAATTCGAAATTATCTTCATGATATGAAGGAGATTTGCAAGAGGGATATGTGGCTTATGGTTAGAAAATTGTTTGAGAATATTATGGATCAAAGGAGAGGAAGAAGGATTCTCATTAATGAGGAGGTTGCTTAGGAATTTATATAAATAAGAGATCTCTCTCCTTTATTTGTAACCTTGTTAACATAACTTTTCATTATTTTTTACTTTTTAATTTTGAAGAACTTGAATAAAGCTTTGAGGTTCCAAGCATGGAAGGAGATGTGAAGTAGCAGATATCATGGATCATATTAGAATTTAAGGTAGAGTATATTTTATTTTGTAATTTTGTTTTGATATTAGTTTTTATTTCATTCAAGTATGTCATTTCATTTTTATGTTGTTTTCATTTCATTGAAATTTTGATAGTTTAGATTTTCCATCCATGCAATTTTAATTCATGCAAGTTTGTTCGACCGATCGATTCAAGATTTAATTTTCATGTAAGAGTGTTTTTAAATTCATGAAAAATGCTAGATTAGATTTGATTCATGCAATTATTTACAGTTACAGTTGACTGTTGAATCTTGTGCTCACTAATTCGTCTCAAGAAAGTGCCTCTGTCATTTTCCAATTGGATCAGATTTTGGCATTCGATTATACAACAACCATAGGTTTCTAATTTATGCATGTTTGGTAGATTAGTTTTCAATTTTGTCAAGAATTTTCCTACATTTCAGTCAATCATTTATATTGCATCCATTTTCCTTCATTTCAGTCAAGCATTTTCCTGCATTTTGGTCAAGCATTTAGAATGCATCCATTTTCATGCATTTTGGTCAAGCATTTAGATTAAGAATTCAATTTATTTTGAATTTGTTTTTCAATTAAATTAGATGATTTTGGTTTTCTTTATTTTATTAGAATTGGAAGCATAGATTAGAATTCAATTATGCAAGTAGATTAAATTTTAATTCCTGAATGTAGAATAGATTTTCAAGTTATTATAGGAATGGTGTGACTAGGTTAGTTTTTAGTTTTCATAAAATGATTTGTAATATTCCTAAGTTAGCATGCAGCGAATAGGAATATTAATATTTCTTTTAAAAATCTAGTGAGATGAATAAATGGGCAAGGAGGCTCATAAGTTGCTTCAGTAGGAATAAAATCCCTCATAATGTGAAAAGGGATTATGCAATAGCTAGATCAAGCTTCCACATGTGTGAACACAGTCTAAAATATGTGGAAAAAGTCAATTTTGACCAAGTCAACAGCATTTTAATATGAGGAGTGGATCCTAAATAAAAACAGCTTAATGTGAATGAAGATCAATCTAGCTAGTCAAAATGAAGACACCTTGAGTGTGAAAGGAGACAAGGCATGAAGATCCAGTCAAAGTTGATCCAATCAAGATTGATTAAATCAAACAGCGCTATAAATATATAATCAAGACTAATGGAGACAACGTAATTTTGGTGGAGGAGCCTTCGCATGGAAGCAACCTCATAATGGGGTGGGACCCTTGGTGAGGAAGCTCATCAAATATATAATGGAGGGGATGGCAACCATATAGGGCATGATTGAAGATTATATTTTTTATGTGGTATATTTAGAATTCTTTCATTCTTTGGCTTTTTAGCTAAGTTTTCTACACTATTTAGTGCAAGGGTTTTCTCATGCGTGGATTCCCTACTCTTTCTTGGAGATCTTGTTTAAGAAATCTGAGAGGACATTTCTAAGCTGAATTTTCCACTATCTGGTGTTAGGGAAAGCATTTACCTTCAAGAAAAACACAATCCTTTCTAGAAACTATGTTATTTATTAAGGTGTTGCAGTGGGAGGGGTTAAAACCCCACTTTTATGAGCTAGTTTCCCAGGAGGAGGATCAGTCTTTATCCCGGAAAGCTAGTAGGGGAGACTATAGAAATTTCTTTGCATGTATAGACATTTTTATGCAGATCTTCAGCTATATATCATGATTCAGCCATATATCTACAGCAGTTATTTCATGTACATCATTTCTGTCAAGTAACCCTTGCCGGGTCATCTCGGGTCTATGTAAAAGAGGCTAGATCTCTGTTTTTTAGCATCATTGATTAATATATGAGAATATATGTTTTGTATCTATATTTTTTAGTATAACCCTCATTAGACTGCGCAGTCACTTTATGCAGTAATTTCTGTGTTGCAGTAGTCTTGGGGTTTCATCATTTTTAAGTTGTTTTGAGCATGGGAGGCATGTTTAACTAGGCAAGCGACATTTGTTTCTAATTTCCTTTCAGATGTGGTTGATATAATGTCATATCTAATGGATTCATGGGCTGCATTTTTTTTTTCATGCTTATATTTCCAAAAAATGCATTTTTCATGCATATATTGTTGATTTTCCCATTTTTGGATATTACAATGGTATCAGAGCTCTAATCTTGGCTCATCGTGTGTTCTTCAACTATTATGGAGTCTTCTCATGGGGAGGAGAATAGCTACAAGAGAGATCAAAGAAAACCCTTATTTTTTGGAGGAAAGAGGTTCTCAAAACTTCTATTTCAAACTCTACATGGTAAAAGCAAATACATCAAATAAATGAGGAGGGAAAGACATAGAAGTCCCTCAACAAGATCTGCAAGATCTATACATGAGGAAAAATCTAATTCCTCATCTTATGGGTTTGAGCATTCAGCCACATCATCATATTTACAACGCTCTATCAACCACTTGCTCATGATAAAGAAGAAGAAGAAAGGAGATGTGCCAAGGAATGAGACTCTTGGTGATTATTTACAAGAGTATGAATCTCAATATAAGGGGTTCAACTATCACTTTTACTTCCAAGGGTTTTTCAAGATCAAGGAGGAAATAAGGAGCAAGCAGCATGGTGTGGGTAGATTCTTCCTATCTACTTTTGATGGATCACCTAAATGTCGAGCTAGGGCTTGGGTGAAGGAGCTAGACACCTATGTGCAACAACATCAAGTTTCAGAAAAGGAAGCCATCAAAGTAGCAGTGCTACATCTTGAGGTGAAGGCTTATGCTTGGTGGTTGTTTGAATCTTTTTCCTTAAATAATGCAAATACATCTACTTATGCAAAGTTAATTAGAAGAATAGTGGAAAGGTTTGATGAAAATTCCTATGAAACATCTTCTATGGAACCTATTAAACCAAATCAAACAAAAATTTTGCATGGGTTGGAAGGGTCCATAAACGTAGCTCCATTTCAGAAAACCATGGAAGGGGATGAAAACTTGTATAATATCTTGGCAAGGGCAAAGTCCCCATTGCATGAAGAGCTTCCTTCTCAAGAGGAAGACATGGAGATTCCTCCTTCAAAAGAAGACCAAGATCTAAGGTATCTTATTGATGACGAGGAATTTTCAACTATTGAAGAGAAGGAAGAGAAGGCTAACGCAGTCATGAAAAGAGCACATCCAGTGCCTCATGAAGAGGAAGATAGAGCACTTGCTCCATGGAGAGAAACTCTTGCACTCTTGTAAGGAGTTCCAAAGAATCTCACATATGGTTATTGTGGCACAATCCATGTGCGGCATGTGCCATCATTATCAAATGGTGAGATCTTAAAGATAGAATAAGGAAAAGAGGAGGGCAAGCATCCCATGACGATGATAATACACCCCTCTTTATTTCAGAAGGTTGATACACAAATAAGGCAAGAGGATCTATGCAAGGAAGGCAAGGGTAAATCTGTCCACACACATACACATCCTACTCTATGCCTTGATGTCTCTTTACATAAAGGCATTCCACTAGGGAGACGTCCTGATGGGAGGAAAGCTAAAGTGTTCTCTCAACTATGGGTAGCATTTACATAATTGGCTAAGGTAGGAGCTTTGGGAGAAACTAGCACAACGCGGAGAATCTTTCATGGATTCAAAGGAGGGATAAGAAATTTTCTGAAATGGACATTGCTATATACCACTCAGCTATTTGCGTTGAAAAAGGTAAATTTAGAAATCTATGATGGCATAGACATGATTTCACATGGCCACGCCATATCTTTGGGAAAGCCAATGATATTTTCACTCACAAAAGATATTTCTAAACATGACAAGAGGATATCAACACTCTTACATGCATGGACCAAATTGAGGAAGTTTTGGAAGACAAGGACTTTCCAAGACGAGGTTGACTTCCATCTACTTCAATCTTGTCTTGAGTAAGATCAGCTACAAATGAGGAAGAAAAAAGAAGTTTATAGTACTCCAACATGTGACTTTGGCATCAAGCATGTCAAAGAGGAGAGCCATGTTATTACAGGGGTTGCATTTCAGATTTCTACAACACTGTCATTGTTGGGGAGCCTAGATCCTTATTGGGATTCCCAACTCTTGATGGAATACTCCAACGAACTCTTCACATGTAAGGTTCTTGATGGGAAAGTGATGGATGGGAGGTATAAAGTAGTTGAGGGAGTCATTTATTCCCATGATCAGATCTATTTAGCTAGAGACTCCAAGCTCAAGGAGAAACTACTTAATGCAACCTATGAGATCTTGCTTTCAAAACCCACTGGTTTCATTAGAGCATATCATACTATCTTATATGGATTCATGTGGGAAAAATTAAAAGAGGAGATGCACTCTCATATTAGGAAGTGCATGGATCATTTGCTGGTTGAGGAGGAACGTAGCTATTGGGAAGAGTTATCATTACCACCTCCTTATTCATTGGATGTGAGAGGGAGCTCATCCATGAGCTACCTTGTTGATTTAAACCAAGTGTATGATAAACACTATATTGCTAGGCATCATGATATATTTATTATATACTTGAATTTTCTTAACACTCATATACAGGTCTTTGCTACAAGAGGGGACACCTTTTCTTATGGGCTTCATGAGCCAATTTCAGCCATGAACAATGGTGATGTTGGTCATTCCTTGGGAGATCTTGGAGATATTATGTACTGTTCATGGTGTGATTCATTAACACCAACCATCATACACCTTCCCCAATAATGCAATAAGGATGGGGTAGCAAAAAAGTGTTCGGAAAAACACTTTTCATATCATGTTCTATGGAAGTTAGGAGTAAAATTGTGTTGGTTGCACATGAGGGACCATTGTCCTTCTCCTTTATTGCATATGGCAGCTAGCATGTCCTTGATTATGATCCCATATGCTGAAAATGTTCTTATCTTTGTTAGGGATATGGTTGGAGGAGAGACACATTGAACAATGTTACCGATGAAATAGGTAACCGCAATGTTACCTACTTTTTTTTTGTAGCATAAAAAGCACCCGATTTTGAAAAGTGGTGATGCAGAATCACCATTTTTTTTTCTGGTGCACATTTTTGACACTCTAAAATTTTTATTTATGAAGAATGAATATTTGTTTTAAAATGTTAGTGATTTTCATGCTAATTTTGAAATGTATTGATGCGACATCAATTTTTTTTTTTTTTTTTAGAGCGGTGATTTTCATGCTAATTTTGAAACGTATTGATGCTGCATCAACCTTTTTTTTTTAGAGAAGTGATTTTCATGCTAATTTTGAAACGTATTGATACTGCATCAACCTTTTTTTTTAGAGCAGTGATTTTCATGCTAATTTTGAAACGTATTGATGCTGCATCAACCTTTTTTTATAAGAGTGGTGATTTTCATGTTGGTAATAAAACACAAAACTTAGATAAAAAAATATATATAAAAAAACAATAAAAAAACCAATAAAAATGTAAAAAAAAACAAAAATAAATAAATAAAACAAAAATATTTGAAAATTATATCAAAGCAAATGACAAAATTTGAAGAAAAAAAAATACATAATTTAAAGAAAAAAACAAAAATTGACAAAAAAATTAAAAAAAAAAATCAAAAACATTTTTTTCTAACTTATTAAAAAAAACAATATATTAATAAATATATATATATTTAAAAAAAAAAATTAAAATAATTAAAATTACAAAATTAAAATTTAGAAAAAAAAAAAAAGAAAAAAAAAAGAAATTAAATTTAAAAATTTAAATTAAAAATAATAATAATAATAAGGAAAAGACTACAAATTTTAAAATTTACAAAAAAAAACAAATTAAAAAAAAAACCAATTAAAATTGAAAAAGATAAAGAAAAAAAAAAAAAAAAAAAAAAAAAAAAAAAAACAAAACCTATCATTAAAAAACAAAAAAAATTAAAAAAAACTAGTGCAAATAATTAAAAAACAAATATACATAAACTTAGTGTTTTTTTTTTTTTTTTTTAATGAAACCATTTATAGATTTTTAAAATGAAAAACTAAATAAACGAAAAAATTAAGAAAAGCAATTAAATTAAATTAAAATTTAAAATTTTTAATAAATAATTTTAAAATTTAAAATTTAAAAAAATAATTATTCTATAATATTAAATATAAAAGAAATTAAACAAATTGAATTTAAAATAAAAAAATTGAATTAAAAAAATAATTTTAGATATTTTTAAATTCAAATTTAAAAAAAAAAATCAAATTAAAATAAAAATATTAAAAATTAAAAAAAAAATAAAAAAAAAATAAAATCAAATAAAAAATAGTTGTATATATATATTAAAATTAAAAAAAAAAAAAAAAAGAATTTTATTTTAAATAAAAATATTAAATTAAAAAAAAAAATTAATTTTTTGAAAAAAAAAATTATTTTTTGAAATTAAAAAAAATAAAAAAAAAATCAATTAAAAAAAAAACAAATTAAAAAAAATTAATTAGAAAAAAAGAAAAAAAAGAAAAAAAATACGTGGTGGTGGTTGGTATGGCGCGGCCCGCCCGCTGGGCGGTGCCACGGGGGCGGCCCAGCCGGCCTCCCGGCCCCCGACGGGCGGAGGGCCGATTGTTTTTTAATTAATTTTTTTTAATTTGTTTTTTTTTTAATTGATTTTTTTTTTTTTTTTTTTAATTTCAAAATATTATTTTTTTTAAATTATTTAAAATAAATTTCATTTTGTTTTAATTTTTTTTTTTTTTTTTTTAAATTTATTATTATTTTTTTTTGGTTAATAATTTTTATTAAATTTTGCCATTTTTTTTATTTAATTGATTTTTTTTTTTTTTTTTTAAATTTCATAATTTTATATATTTTACGTTTAGTTTTTTAATATAATTTTATAAAATTCAATAAATTTTATATATATATATTTTTAATTTATTTGGATTTAATATTTTTTTTTAAATGTTTTACTTTTTTATTTTTATTTTTTTGTTAATTACATAAATTTTTTATATTTTTTTTATTTCAATTAAAATTGTGTATTTAAAATTAGATTTTTTTTTTTTAATGAAACTTAATTTTTTTAAATTATTTTTTATTTAATATTTTTTTTAAAGTTTTTAAAGTTTTTCATTTAATAAAATTTTATGTATATACCTATTTTAATTTAAGTTCATATATATATTTTAAGTTTTATAATTTAAATTTAATTTATTTTTTATAGTTTATTTGTTTTTTAATATATTTTGTTTTAAATTTAATATTTTCATTGTATTTTATTTTTATTTTTTATTTTTAATTAATTTTTCCTTTTTTTTTCTTTATAATTTGAATAGTGTTTTTTTTTTTAATTTTGAATTTTTAAATTAATTAAAATTTAATATATTTCTTTAAATTTAATTATTTGTTTGAATTTTTTTTTCTTTTTTTAAATTTAATAAGCATTCTCTTTTTCTTTTTAAATTTAATTTCTATATTTTATTTTTTATATTTTCCTTTTTTTTTAACTTGTTTTTTTTTTTTTTAAATTTAATATTTTTATTTTTATTTTTTAATTTTTATTTTTTTTGAAATTTTAATCTTTAAAGAAAAATATATATTTTTTCTTAAATTTTAGGTTTTTTTTAATGTTTGAATTAAAATTTTATTTTGTTTTTATTTTTATTTTTTTATTCCTATATATTTTTAAATTTTAAGCTTTAAATTATTTTTTAAATTTATTTTTTTTTCTTAAATTTTAGGTTTTTTTTTAATGTTTGAATTTTAAAAATTTAAAAATGTTACTTCTATTTTTAAAAATGCCAAAAGTATGATACAATTTTTTTTTTTGTTATTCCAGCATCAACTAATTTCGTTTTGAGGGTGTTTTTTTTCAATTTTCAAGAAACAATTTTGTTTTTACCATAATTTTATAAAATGTTGAAATTTGACCTTAAAAAAAAGCGAAGTGCGTTACGGAAGACACACTTTTTTTTGAAGTGTTTTCAATCCTTTTTTCAACAAACAATTTTTTTTTTAGCATAATTTTAGAAAATGTTTAAATTTGACCTTAAAAAAAAAACAAGTGCGTTCTGGAAGACACACTTTTTTTTTTGGGGGTGTTTTTTCATGTTTTTTGAGAGTTTTTGGGCTAGAGTTCCCGTTTTGAGGTCAGGTTACCTATTTCATCGGTAACTATGTTATTGGTGGGATGTGTCCTTGGGGAAAGAAATTTCCTACATTTTTCGCACTATATGTTACAAGGGGAGCATGAGAAACTATATGGCCACCATAATAGATCACTTGTTTCTTTATGAGTTGGATAATATGATTGATTGGAGCACTTGGGACATGCCTCTCATGAGAAATTTGGAGGAGCTTTACTATGAATTACCAAGCTAGGAGGTGATTCATTTCATTTGGATGATAGCATGGAGGTGGGATTCCTTCATTGATGATGAAATTCCCCATGATTTTCATCACTTCTATCTTGAGGAGGCCATTGATCAACAATAAGGTTTCCATATAGACCTTCCTTCCTTTCATAATGAAATCCATTTGGTTTATCCACCAAAGGCCAACTTGCGCACTTGGGAGGAACCATTGGGAGACAAAATTATTGCATAAAAATCTGAAGCCATGGTGGAGACTTTTGGATAAGGAGGCCACAAGAGGAGGAGGGGAGATTTTTCACCACCCTTGTCGTTTCTTGAGGAAAAGAAAAAATTGGGAGGGGAAGACTGTAATATTCCTAAGTTAGCATGCAACTAATAGGAATATTAATATTTTTTTTAAAATATAGTGAGATGAATAAATGGGCAAGGAGGCTCATAAATTGATTAAGTAGGAATAAAATCCCTCATAATGTGAAAAGGGAGCATGTAATAACCAGATCAAGCATCCACATGTGTGAACAGGGTCTAAAATGTGTGGAAAAAGTCAAGTTTGATCAAGTATGTTAGCCACCTATAATATTTGTTATAGCAAAAGGTGGCTAAGATTGTTTGAGCCTTCAAGGAACAAATTCTATTACTAAAAATTGTTGGCTCTTGAAGACTCTTAAAGGCCTCCTGCCTCTGTCCAGATCCTATACTTTTGTTTTCATCCCAAAAGACTCCAAAATCCTGCTGATTTCCAAAGCCAAAATATTGCTGCAAACACCATTTTCTCCTTTCCCTTCTTCCCAAATTAACCTCATCTTTCTATCCCCTTATTTCCCACAAAAATCCCTCATTTTCACATTTCTGCTTTTTCCCCTCATCAAAATCCCCTTTATAAGGTTTAAGACTCACTCTTGGCCTTATCACAACCCTCGAACCTTTGAAAATCATGAGAAAAAACCATTAAAAACCCATTTTGTTATATATATTGGGCTTAAGCCCCCTTGGGCTAAGTCCCTAGCCTTTCTGCCCATACACCCTGGCATCATGACCGCGCACTGAGCTATTCAGGCACTTATCTAGTTTAAATAAATATTTCTTCGCAAACCATTAAAAAACCTTTGATATTTATTTAAACCGTCGAAATTCATTTTATTTAATTTTTCCGCTCGTGCAAATTATGGAGCGATCTCGACCGTCGATTAAATCCATATATTTGATGGTGCGGAGTGCGCCTCCCTGTGGACCCCCCAGTCATGCGCCGTTTTCCCAAAACCACGTGGTTTTTATCGCACCACTCTTTGGCGGAGGGCGGTTTTTGCTCGATGGCCATCAATTCCATACATCGCTTGACACGCGTCCCATGTACTATTTGTAAAACCGCCATCCATCGTGCGTTAATGTTCGGACCTGGACGCCCAGCGATATCACTATGGACCATCTGATCTAGGCCCACTGATCCAACGGTGATTTCCCACCAAAGATGCCCGACAATTAACAAAGGTGCGCGCACGATAGCTGGGCCATCATACAGCGGCAAATCAATCTCCACCATCGATCTGATCTGCAGATCGACGGCCCACAATTCATCGTCCAATCTCTCCATTTGACTTTCCATTGCCCAATCCTGAACATCAATCTCTACACGATCGACGGCTCAGATTCATCCTTATCCTCTGATCGCCTCGTTCAATCTCGACCGTCGATCTCTGCACGATCGACGGCTCAGATTTAATCCTTCTTTCACCCATTCCATGATCACTCCCGATCAATCCTAACCGTTGGATGATGCCATCCAACGGCTTCGATCTCCTCACACGCCCTCCGATGGAGTCAACCTATAAAAGCAGGATTTTTTAATAGTTTTCATATTTTGCAGGGTTTTTATCATTTTCTCGCAATTTTCAAAGAAGATTTAGAGGCGGAGGATGACGACCCTCCCGTCTTCGATTCGTCAAAGGAAATCATCCACAGGGTGGAAATGCACGTTTCCTCAGTGTTTCCTTAGGCATGGATGCCTTATGAACCCTGCACAGCCCTGCACAACAGCAAAGAACATAGCAAATCAGGCAGAGACAAAGATTATCAGCGTCGAAGACAAAAATGCACCAGAACAGAGGATTAAAGGACAGATTTGTGGGGATTATGGCTAAGACAGCTATCAAAAGCCTAATCCCCAATTTAAAACACAGTTAAAGAAGAAATCATAAAATATTATCAGACAGGAAACCTCCACCGCCACATATGAGGTTAATCAATTTCTCCCAGCTACCATAGAGCCACCTGTTGCCTCAAACCATTCAAACAAGGGCCGAAGTTATTGATTGAATGAATATTTTCACCTCAGCACAGCCGGAAAGTTACTTCTGTAATGAAACTTAATGCAAAAGATATCTACAGAGTAACCCTAGCGTCACACAGAGCCTCAAAGGTCAACAAAGCTCCCACCGAGCTTAATTCATAAGTGTAAATCAATTAATACAGTGAAACACCTGTACAGTTTCGTCATTGAGCCCCCCAAGGGCCAAGAAGACATTAAATATGTACTAATTGTAATTGAGATCTTTTATCAGATCTCACCTCCTCATTCTTCTATATATACTACAATAGAAGATGAGTGAGGGGTTGGTTGTAGAACTTGGAAATATATTTCAGTAAAAACTTATGATTGTAAATAGTATTCACTGGCCCTTGGAGCCCTGCTTGTGGTAGATTAGATAGGCTGAATAGTGAAGATGATTGTTGAGCTAAAACTTTGGACTTGAAGACTGTAACTGGTTTGACATCAATATAAAATCTGTTTCTTGGGATCCTGGTATATATCACTGGTGAGGTGCTCCTTTCTTTGTTATTTTTTTCCTTCTATATATGTCATATTGTTTCACTTTCTCTGATAAAGGACATCATTTATAGAGTTAGGACCTACTGTATATCAGTAACCTTCTCTAATTGAAAGATTTATCTTAATGTTTTCCTCCAACTTGTTCATTTAAGAATGATTTAATACAATTTAAGCAGTTAGGAATGTTGGAGTTCCCTCGTCCTGCTGTTTGCTTTAAACCTTGTTCTTGAAAGTTGTTTTCCTTATTTGCTTATTAAAGATGATTGTGGAAGATATGGTGTGCCCTGGTCCTAGTTTTTCTCCAAAAGAAGATTCTAAAATTTTCCCTTGGTGTTGACTGAAAGTAGAATATATCTGTAACCTTCTCTAATTGAAAGATTTATCTTAACGTTTTCCTCTAACTTGTTCATTTAAGAATGATTTAATACAATTTAAGCAGTTAGGAATGCTGGAGTTCCCTCGTCCTACTGTTTGCTTTAAACCTTGTTCTTGAAAGTTATTTTCCTTATTTTCTTATTAAAGATGACTATGGAAGATATGGTGTGCCCTAGTCCTAGTTTTTCTCCAAAAGCAGATTCTGAAAGTTTCCCTTGGTGTTGACTGAAAGCAGAATAGGTTTAAAAGTACTTTATCTGATCTTAGGTTACACTTTGTTTCTCTTATATGTTTTCATACTTTCTGAAGGTAATTATGTGGATTACTGAATTGTTTGTCAATTAAGCTGCTTGAATATAAACTTGTCCAAGAATTTTATGGTTAGCCCTGTCCTTGGTTGGTTTTAAACAGTTACTTAAGAGGCTTTTCTTGTTTGGACTAACTATAAATCCTTTGTGAAATTATTATCAGTTTCCACCATCTCCAACACTTTATTGTTTCCATCCCATCACTCTATCTCAAATAATCTTGTGGTATAGATGACTTTCCCCTTGGATCACTCTTGCTGTTGTTGCTCAATTAAAGTCCAGATATGACTCCATAGCCCAATGGACTAAAAACAATGTTATATCTATCTTTTAGCCTAAGCTATTCTATTCACTTGCAACTTCTCACTTTTGAAACTGTTTTGCATTTAGAACTTTCCCCTCAAGTAATTTTCATGCTCAACCATCCAAAAAACAAACAAACCCTTGGCCTTCATAACTAGCCTAATATCATAACCCCAAACTTCAAAGACAAATCCATCTTTGTACATATTGGAGAGATCCCTCTCCGGATTCAGGAGGGCTAGATCCTAGAATCCCAAAGTTGGTTAAAACGATGTTGCCTCTGCAGTTTTAGTCTTACCAATCTACTAAAATTACAGATTCCTAACATTTTTTGTGACTCCGCTGGGGACCTAAGTGCATTTTATCTTACACACCCTTAGGCACTCAAAAGACCCAAGATCTCTGGTTAGATTGGTATTCAATAAACATGGTGGTGGACCATTAAACATTTTACCTCCTTAGGAGTTAAAACATCTTCCACTTGGCGACTCCACACTCCACAATCCTAAGCAAACCTTAAGACTCCACTGGGAAGAACCCTTATCATTTTAATATCTTTCAAACTTAGTTAGAGGACTGTAGGATTAAAATTTGTGTAAATAGTCTAGTTAACCTCTCAAATATTGTCATATATGGTTGAAATTTTCTTGTTTAGTTGGGTCTGAAAAACATATCATAGTGGCTCCTTGAATGATTCACACTAGAGTCCATACTGACCTTGATCCCCCTGAAGTAGTTGATAACCCAGAAGGTATTCTTAGGAAGTCTCCTAAGATAAAATTATCAACTGTTTTTAGATCACCCCTGAGAGCTAATTCATTTCCTAAAAACCTTACAGCTCTACAAGAAACACATGGAGGTGGACCATTAAAATTTTTACCTCCTTAGGATCTAAAACCTTCCACCTGGCGACTCCACACTCTGTAACTCCCGTAACTCCCAGAAGACCAAATGACTCCACTGGTAGAAGACCCTGAACTGATTGACCAGACACAGTGACCTCTTTTCTTTATTTACAAATATTATTCCAAGAATACAACGAAGATATGCCCCAATGAGTAGAGATCATATCCATGGGTTTCCACATAAGATGCCCCAGGTGAATTGGGATGACAACCTGCCTGTTTTTCAAGGTGAAACGTTTGATGACCCTTTATTGCATCTTATCAAATTTCACATACATGTATGGAGGTTGAAAGTTGAGTGGCATGAAGACTCCCTAATGAAAATGTTCATGTTAACCTTAGAAGGAAAATCTAGGGATTGGTATGAATGCTTAAGATCTAGTAGTTTGTTTTATTTAAGAGACCTTGAATATGTGTTCTATGAGAACTATAAAGAAAACACTACATCATTATCATTGGGTGCACTATATTATGATCCATCACAAAACATCACCCAACACATTATAGATAATGAGGAAGCTTTGGAAGAGATGCATCCTGAAGATCTTTTAACATCCATTCATGAGTTTAATCTCCTATTAAAAAATTTTAAGAATATAAATGAATTATTTGAGGAAGATATGATCCAAGAAATAATGGATGTTCCTCAAGATATCCCTGAAAACTCAAATATTGATTCATCATCCCTTATAGCCGAGGCTCAAGAAGACATCCAGCCTCAAAATCAGTCTTCACAAGAGACAGAGAACTGATGTACTTCCATTCAAAGGGACATGGAAACACCTTCCCCTTTGATAGAGAAGGAAATAGATCAGGCTATTTATAAACAGTCAGTCTCTGAAACTTTTTTCAAAACAAACACTCTTGCCCATTCACGTAGAGAACTTTGTTGTACAGATTTAGAAAGTTATTTTGTAGATCAGAATGAAGAAGGACCTACTGATATCCCAATATGTCTGACTGATGAAAATTTTTATTCTAATAAATTTTCAAACTTCAATCAGTCTTATGATGATGATGATTTCCAAGCAGAAACTAATCATGCGGGGAAACCAGCATTTGATCGGTGTTATGAGTTTCACCATCATCAGCTTGAAAGTTGCAATCATCCTTTTCGATCCATCATAAAAAGCTTTCACTTTATTGGGAATCAGCAGCCTTTCAACTCAGAAGGTGAAGAGAAGAGTAATGAAGAAATTGTTGAGCAAGAGGAAACCATTGCATACACCCCCACTCAAGAATATAGTAACCTCTTCACAGAGTTCAGCCCACTGAATCCAAGCATACCAGGGCTACAAGAGGACAACACTGCCAAATATGATGAGTCCTCCAGTTCAGATGATGATGAAGAAGAGAGAGAGAAATAGATAGAAGACTATCCTGCTGTGGATATACTATCTTCCCAAGAAGAGACTTCCCCCTTCATTAATGTCAATCTGCCATTCCAAGAACCTGAATTTATATCAAAAGCAAACATAAATTTAGAGAAAGAAGATATTTCACTGTTTGCTATTATGCAGGTTAAGGATGATGATGCTTCCAAAAAACTTTCTGAAGGTATGCTCCTCGAAGTTGAAGTCTTGGAAGCAGACAATATACCAGACGTGGAGGACCAAAAAGGAGAGAATCGTCATCTTTTCTTTATTGATCCTATGGAAGAGTGTGTGGAAATCCCAACTGGTTCAAATTATCAAGAAGTAGTCCTTTGCAAGAGCCAGATACATGAAAAGCTATCACCTTCTGTGATATTTTTTATTTTGAAGATTAATCTTCAAAATATACTATGGACACCTCTGACAAGCAGCCAAAGTTTCTTCTTCTTCTTGACATTACTTAGCTAGCTGCATTGGCACTTTTGTATCATGTGAATATGTAAATACTCCATGTTTAGAATAGGTTAGATAGGAATGTCAATAAAGCTCGGTTCTGAGCATGTAGTTAGTTGTTGTTTTCTGCTTTGAAGAAAAATCAAAGATTCAAAAATACAAAAAAAATGAAAAGAAGGAAAAGAGGGCAGATTGTCAAAACAAGAAAGGTATAGCCCCATACCAAAAAAGAGAAATGAATCTAAAAGTGTGCAAGCTTAATGCCACTCCTACAAAACAAACTTCTAGTTAGTCAAACTGCCTAATCTTGACTAATTAGTTTTAAATTTTCTGCTGATAGGGTAGTGAATTTGATTCGCCAAATGGTTTAATCTTGGCTTATCAGTAGATAGTTTAGGATAGAAATGAAAGGTTCAAACATGCTCAAAACCTGAACCTCAATTTCCAAAGAGAAATGACTCAAATATGTTTTATTTTCTAAGTAAAAAAGATGTAAAAATCTGGTGCTAATCAGCTCAAAATCCGAACCAGAGAAAAGGGAAAGATAGCTCAATAAGAGTCAAATTAGAGCTATAGAAAAGAGGAAGGGAATTTTTTCAAATTTCAGATCTTAAGCCTTCCATTTTTTATTTAATTTTTCTACAAAATAAATGTCTATGTGCAACTTGTCTTTATGCCATAGACTAGCATCAAGTTAGACTGTTCAATCCTGACTTGAGTGCTTTTAAATTTCTGTTGTAGAAATTAGATAATAAAGATCTGTTGGACAGTTTAATCCCAACAGATAGTAGAATAGGTAGAGAAGCATCTGAACTCAATTGTTTAAACTGAGTTTAGGGAGAAATAAGGAGTATAATTAGATTATTTTCCTTCTTTCAAAAGAATAAAAAGTTGTGAAAAGATTTTTCCAATCCAAGTGCACTCTATTGAAGAAAAATTGTTAGATATGTAGGATTGGGTAGGTAGAAATTTGTATTGATGAAGATCCATTGCTTTTATGACTACTAATACATTTTCAGAGAAAATCATCCCAACACAGGAAGAGCAGCCCAATGGATTAGGCAACTAATCAGCCTCCCAGAGAACATTAAAGGATCAGGCACATGGTCAGCCTCACAGAGAAAGCAAGTCTGAAGTTCTTGATGCCTTCAAGAAGGCACCATCCCCAAGTGGAGCCATTGTTAGCCACCTATAATATTTGTTATAGCAAAAAGTGGCTAAGACTGTTTGAGCCTTCAAGGAACAAATTTTATTACTAAAAATTGTTGGCTCTTGAAGATTCTTAAAGGCCTCTTGCCTCTGTCCAGATCCTATACTTTTGTTTTCATACCAAAAGACTCTGAAATCCTGCTGATTTCCAAAGCCAAAATATTGCTACAAACACCATTTTCTCCTTTCCCTTCTTCCCAAACTAACCTCATCTTTCTATCCCCTTATTTCCCACAAAAATCCCTCATTTTCACATTTTTGCTTTTTCCCCTCATCAAAATCCCCTTTATAAGCTTTAAGACGCACTCTTGGCCTTATCAGAACCCTCGAACCTTTGAAAATCATGAGAAAAAACCATTAAAAACCCATTTTGTTATATATATTGGGCTTAAGCCCCCTTGGGCTAAGTCCCTAGCCTTTCCGCCCATACACCCTGGTGCCATGACCGTGCACTGAGCCAGTCAGGCGCTTATCCAGTTTAAATAAATATTTCTTCGCAAACCATTAAAAAAGCTTTGATATTTATTTAAACAGTCGAAATTCATTTTATTTAATTTTTCCGCACGTGAAAATTATGCAGCGATCTCAACCGTCGATTCAATCCATAGATCCGACGGTGCAGAGCGTGCGTCCCTGTGGACCCCCCAGCCATGCGCCATTTTGCCAAAACCACGTGGTTTTTATCGCACCACTCTTCGGTGGAGGGTAGTTTTTGCTCGATGGCCAGCGATTCCATACATCGCTTGACACACGTCTCGTGTACTATTTGTAAAACCTTCGTCCATCCATCGTCCATCGCGCGTTAACTTTCAAACCTGGACACCCAGCGATATTGCTATGGACCGTCCGATCTAGGCCCACTGATCCAACGATGATCGCCCGCCGAAGAACCCGACAATTAATGAAGGTACGCGCATGATAGCCAAGCCATCATACAACGGCAAATCAATATCCACTGTCAATATGATCTACAGATCAACGGCCCATAATTCATCGCCCGATCTCTCCATTTGTCTTTCCATTGCCCAATCCCGACCGTCGATCTCTGCATGATCAACGGCTTAGATTCATCCTTCTCCTCTGATCGCCTCGTTCAATCTCGATCGTCGATCTCTGCACAATCGACGACTCGGATTTAATCCTTCTTTCACCCATTCCACAATCGCTCCTGATCAATCCTAACCATTGGATGATGCCATCCAACGGCCACGATCTCCTCGCACGCCCTCTGATGCAGTCAAGCTATAAAAGCAGGATTTTTTAATAGTTTTCGTATTTTACAGGGTTGTTATCATTTTCTCACAATTTTCAAAGAAGATTCAGAGGCGGAGGGTGACGACCCTCCCATCTTCGATTCGTCAAAGGAAATCATCCACAGGGTGGAAATTCATGTTTCCTGAGTGTTTCCTCAGGCATGGATTCCTTATGAACCCTGCGCAGCCCTACACAACAGCAAAGAACACAGCAAATTGGGCACAAACAAAGAGTATCAGCGTCGAAGACAAAAATGCACCAGAATAGAGGATCAAAGGATAAATTTATGGGGATTACGGCTAAGATGGATATCAAAAGACTAATCCCCGATTTAAAACACAGTTAAAGAAGAAATCATAAAGGATTATTAGACAGGAAACCTCCACCGCCACATATGAGGTTAATCAATTTCTCCCAGCTACCACAGAGCCACCTGTTGCCTCAAACCATTCAAACAAGGGCCGAAGTTATTGATCCAATGAAGATTTTCACCTCAGCACAGCTAGAAAGTTACTTCTGCAATGAAAATTAATGCAAAAGATATCTGCAGAGTAACCCTAGCGTCACACAGAGCCTCAAAGGTCAACAAAGCTCCCACCGAGCTTAATTCATAAGTGTAAATCAATTAATACAGTGAAACACCTGTATAGTTTATTCATTGAGCCCCCCAAGGGCCAAGAAGACATTAACTCTGTACTAATTTTAATTGAGATCTTTTGTCAGATCTCACCTCCTCATTCTTCTATATATACTACAACAGAAGATGAGTGAGGGGTTGGTTGTAGAACTTGGAAACATATTTCAGTAAAAAATTCTGATTGTAAGTAGTATTCACTGGCCCTTGGAGCCCTGCTTGTGGTAGATTAGATAGGCTGTATAGTGAAGATGATTGTTGAATTGAAACTTTGCACTTGAAGACTATAACTGGTTTGACATCAATATAATTTTTTTTTCTTGGGATCTTGGTCTATATCACTGGTGAAGTGCTCCTTTCTTTGTTATCGTTTTCCTTCTATGTATGTCATATTGTTTCACTTTCTCTGATAAAGGAAATCATTAATAGAGTTAGGACCTACTGTATATCAGTAACCTTCTCTAACTAAAAGCTTTATCTTAATTTTTTCCTCCAACTTGCTCATTTAAGAATGATTTAATACAATTTAAGCAGTTAGGAATGTTGGAGTTCCCTCGTCTCGCTGTTTTCTTTAAACCTCGTTCTTGAAAGTTATTTTCCTTATTTGCTTATTAAAGATGACTGTGGAAGATATGGTGTGCCCTGGTCCTATTTTTTCTCCAAAAGCAGATTCTGAAAGTTTCCCTTGGTGTTGACTGAAAGCAGAATAGGTTTAAAATTACTTTATCTGATCTTAGGTTACACTTTGTTTCTCTTATATGTTTTCATACTTTCTGAAGGTAATTATGTGGATTACTAAATTGTTTGTCAATCAAGCTACTTGAATACAGACTTGTCCAAGAATTTTATGGTTAGCCCTGTTCTTGGTTGTTTTTAAACAGTTACTTAAGAGGATTTTCTTGTTTGGACTGACTATAAATCCTTTGTGAAATTATTATCAGTTTCCACCATCTCCAACACTTTATTGTTTCCATCCCATCACTCTATCTCAAATAATATTGTGGTATAGATGACTTTCCCCTTGGATCACTCTTGATGTTTTTGCTCAATTAAAGTCCAGATATGACTCCATAGCCTAATGGACTAAAAACCAGCGTTATATCTATCTTTTAGCCTAAGCTGTTCTATTCACTTGCAACTTCTCACTTTTGAAACTGTTTTGAATTTAGAACTTTCCCCTCAAGTAATTTTCATTCTCAACCATCCAAAAAAACAAACAAAAACTTGGCCTTCATAACTAGCCTAATATCATAACCCCAAACTTCAAAGACAAATCCATCTTTTCACCTTTTGGAGAGATCCCTCTCCAGATTCAGGAGGTCTCGATCCTAGAATCCCAAAGTTGGTTGAAACAATGTTGTTTCTGTAATTGGACTCTGCCAATCTTGCCAATAAATTACAGATTCCTAAAAAAGTCAACAACATTATAATATGAGGAGTTGATCCTAAATAAAGACAGCTCAATGTGAATGAAGATCAATCTAGCTAGTCAAAATGAAGACACCTTGAGTATGAAAGGAGACAAGGCATGAAGATCTAGTCAAAGTTGATCCAGTCAAGATTGACTAAATCAAACGGCTTTGTAAATAGATAATCAAGACTAATGGAGACAACATAATTTTTGTGGAGGAGCCTTTGCCTGGAAGCAACCTCATAATGGGGTGGGACCCTTGGTGAGGAAGCTCATCAACTATATAATGGAGGGGATGGAAACCATATGGGGCATGATTTAATATTATATTTTGTATGTGGTATGTTTAAACTTCTTGCATTCCTTGGTTGTTTAGCTAATTTTGTTGCACTGTTTAGTGCAAGGGTTTTCTCATGTAGGGATTCCGTACTCTTTCTTGTAGATATTGTTTAAGAAATATGAGAGGAGATTTCTGAGCTGCATTTTCCACTATCTGGTGTTAGTCCAAGTATTTACCTTCAGCAACAACGTATTCCCTTCAAGAATCTGTGTTATCTATTAAGGTGTTGCAGTGGGAGGGGTTAAAACCCCACTTTTATGAGCTAGTTTCCCAGGAGGAGGATCAACCCTTCTCCTGGAAAGCTAGTAGGGGATTCTATAGCCATTTATTTGCATTTTCAGCCATTTTTATGCATATATTTAGCTATACAATGTAATTCAGCCATAGATATGCAAAATTTATTTCATTTACATCATTTCTGTCAAGTAACCCTTGCCAGGTCATCTTGGGTCTATGGAAAAGAGACAAGATCTCTGTTTTTGAGCATTATTGATTAATATATGAGAAGATCTATTTTGTCTCTATATTTCTGAGTATAACCCTCATTATACTACGTAGTCACTTTATGCAGTAATTTTTGTGTTGCAGTAGTCTTGGGGTTTTATCATTTTTAAGTTGTTTTGAGCATGGGAGGCATGTTTAACTAGGATAGAGACATTTTTTTCTGATTTCCTTTTAGATGTGGTGGATATAATGTCAGATCTAATGGATTCATGGGCTTCATTTTTATGTTCATGCTTATATTTCTGAAAAATGTGTTTTCCTTGCATATATTGTTGATTTTCCCATTTTGGGATATTACATGAACCCTATCATCTATTGTGCACGTATGTCTCACAAGTCCTACAGATCATGGATTGATAATTTATGTTAGTAATATAATACAAATTATATTACTCAACAATAGCCCCATTTTAAATTTCTATGTAAATAAATAATGTATGGACATTTAAAAATAAAAGATAATACCAAGGTCATGGGACACTTATTCCAAGATGAATGACATAAAAATATTACATTGGGGTATACTTGTGCTTAATTATTTAGTTATTAGCTATGGAAATTGACATTGGCATTGGCAAGAGGAAAAAGGCAATAAATGGAAAATTATATATTATAGGCTAGCAAGGACATGTAGCAAGGATGGAAAATAAATAAAGGAAAATGAAATAAATTCCACTTCATAAGGTGGAGAAGATGAAGAGACAATAAAAGGAGAAAGATAGTAAAATAATATGCATGCAACGGAAAATAAAGAAAAAGAAAAAGAAAAAGGAAAAGAAAAGAATTTGGGGAGAGGACATTCTAGCATACACATTTTTTGGAAAAATCAAGAGAGAACACTACAAAAAGGGAGAAAAGAATATCACTTAGACATAAGAAAGGAAAAATCAAGGAAGGCAAGGAGCATATGAGGTATTTTTTTGGCAACCAAGAAGAATATTTGGATAACATCAAGCAATGGAAGAAAACAATAGAGAGAAGAGTAGCCAGCAGGAGCATTTTTGTAGGTAATAATATGCATGTTGTTTACCTTACTTGGATTTATATGCATGGTTCATGCATTGGTTTATTGGTCATTTTTGTTGTCATTGGCATGGAAATTTTCTGGATTAATATTGGTGTACAAAATTTCCATTCGTCATTTCCTGTATAGCCATGATGTAGTGGGTTCCCTATTTGGTTGAACTTTGGATTGCCAATAGATTTCGGATACTAGTTGAGGTGGTATCAAGAAAATACCAAGAGTTGAGAGTGGAGATGGTCTTCCCTGGGTAAGCTCTTGACAGGTGGGTGGATACTAGAAGATTCCTCCAGGTATGATGAATAAATTCAAACATCCAATCTTGTATTGGTTTGGTGAATTCTGGACATGTTTAGGTGAAATGGATTGAGGGTGGAGGTGGTTTTCCTTTGGATTCCCTCTTTGGTTATGTTTTGGTTTATCCCATATGATCTCAAATTAATTCTTCGAATATGGAACAAGGTTAATTGGGCTGGAAGAAATATTTGGTTCAACCTCAATCTATGGTCGAGTGGTACATGGAATTCCTTGACTTGGTTGGAATTATGCATATGTTAATATGTGTCATTACTTAATGAGATCAATCAGTGAAAGTGTTGGTTTATTGTGTTGATTATATGATTGGTCTATTATGGATCCATTCGGGTTAAATGTTGGTTACATGCATATTTTATATCTTATTATAATATTTGTTCTTATCACTGGGCTTGGTCATGGTTTGAAAAGCTATTGATTCGTTTTTATGAATGGGTGAGATAATATGTGTTTGTTGAAGCTTGTATGAGAGGGAAGTAAGCCTTCTTAATGAGCATATGATAAGAGTAATGAAACAATTATAGATATCCATTGATGACCTAAAGGTAATATGTTACAAGTGTTTGTACAAATCAATGTTATGTGTTATGTAAGCCTGAGCAAGAATAAAACCTAGAAATATATCTTGAAGCCTAATATAGACTGTTCATAAAGTTTTGGGCAGTTGGCTTGTAGGCTAGCCCTAAAATTTTAGAGTAGGGTTTGTGGTGGCACCCTCATAACTAGGAAATCTCATCTATAGCCACACTAAAGGTGGGTTGTGCATGTGGTCGGAGGCCTCTAGCCGCACTGACTGACCTTCATGCATGTAGCTAGGCTACAAGCTAGGTTAGAATGTATTCCAGCTCAGGGAAAAGGTCACTACTGGAAATTTTCTGATCAAGTGTCTCTTACTATTGTAATAAGTTTTGGGTATGAAAACTCCATTTCTATAATTGAATCTTGGAATTTGGGTCATGTATTACAACTCTTAGCTCTTGTTTACCCTAGTAAGTATGTGAAAGTTGCTAAATGTGGAGTGAGGTGTTACATAGTAGTATCAGGGAAGGTTCACAAAACTAGTCCTTTGGGTAAATAAAAAATGACGTGTAGTTTTTTAGCGTGATGTTTTCTAGCAGGTGTGCCAAAAAAGGATTCACTTAAGCCATGAGTGATTAATAGCGCTAACAACAGATATGGCCTTCTAATTCTTCAGATATGAAATCGAAAGTTAGAAGAAACCTGCAAAATAATAGATTTGTGCAGCAAAAAAAATACTAAAACAATAAAAGATTTAACTAATGGAAAACCCCATAACATTGACAAAGCAATTTAAAAGAATTAATTATATATTGTGATTACTGTGCTATACATGGTGATGGAGACTCATATGATGGCTATAGGTCCCCCTCAAATGGGATGGGTCCTTTGGTTTTCCTCTATGCTTCATTTTTCTGGATATCTCTCTCTCCTTAATGTGTGAAACCCAAAATATGTGTTGAACCCAGATGGGAGCTCAAATGGCAAAGAAAATAATAATGATGATGACAATTATCGTGGTGAGAAATTGATGGAAAACCCTCTTATTTATAACAAAATTTTGGGTTATTCTCTAAAATGGAAAATAATAAAATATTATTAACCACAATATAGATCTAACCGCTTGGAATATTTTATTATATTTTTTGGAGGGAAAATATATTTAAATTGATTTAATACGTTTATCTAGAAACAATAAATAAACAAATGTTTCATTTACTATTTCAATGAAGTAGTTAAATAATAATAAACAAATAAAAATTTGTTTAATCATTCGTCAGTGATTTAGTCAAATTTTACAAGGAATATTAACTAAATAATGATTTAATTAATTATTCCTAGAGGAAAATCAAATACAATGATTAATTTAAATATTTCGCATGATTGGGTCAAATGTGACAAGGAATATTAACTAAATAATGATTTAATTAATTATTCCTAGAGTAAAATCAAATAAATAATGATTTATTTAATTATTAATCATGGGGTTTCTTTTTTTAATTGGAAATAATTTAATAAAATATGGTTTATCAAATTATTTCTTGTAGTGAAAACAATTTTACTATGGTAAAATTGGTCTTACATGGATCCACTTAGTTAGAAATGGCTAAGTGATCATTTTTGTGCGATAACATAGATCCATATGGACATCATACAAACATGGCAATTATTTTTATATTTTTATTATTGTTTTAGTATCTTGATTCATGTTTGTATCGATATGTTCTTGACTTTATTATTATGTATCGTGCTAATATAGATTTACTTGTGTAGATACAATAACCTCACTAGAAGTAAATTTAGGTAATTCTTTTTATTATGCCTTTTATTTTATCTAATAGTGATTTGTTGTAGGAAATATAAGGGCAAGAGATGAAGAGCAGAATGGTTGAGTATAGTTCATATGACTCCTCGTACAAGCCAGAAGAGAAATCAGTGGGATGGGAGAAATCATTTGAGCAACAAGAAGAGGGAGACTCTTTTGACCCAGAAGATACATTAAGAAGTTAGAGGGAAAATATCTTAAGTTGTAAGGAAGATAATGATAGGTTGATTGAAGTCTAGGAAAGGCTTAAAAAATCTCAAGAAAAGCAAGCTGAGGTCAATGCAGTAATCCTTTAAAGTATTTCAGAATTACAGAAGCATGGACAACTAGGGACTAGTCATGGAGATAAACAAGAAGAATAGAATAATGGTGTAAATGGAGGGATGTCTAAAAAAAGGTACAATATGGATAGGGAGGATACAATGAAGAGTGACAGAGCCTTAAGTACACCTGAGAAGAAGGTTAGCATGTATGGATTTTATTCTAGATCTACTTCTAGGATCATCATAGGAGGATTGGGAAGGGGTATCTTCCAGAGGAATTCAAGAAATCCAAGCCTCCTACTTTTGATTATGAGATGATCAAATCAGAAGATGTGGAAGCATAGCTTCCTAGAATGAGAACAATTTTAATACTTCATGATTACTCAGAGAATATGAAGATCAAGATAGCCACTTTCATTCTCAAATGAAAATAATATATTTGGTGGGAATATGTCATGCATGTTAGTGGAATCAGGGAAGATAATATGACCGAGGAAAAATTTGAAAGAATATTTAGAAAGAAGTAAATATGTGAGAGATATTATGATATAAAGTCCAAGGAATTCTATCAGCTCAAGATGGGTTCCACGTAAGATTAATAATATACAAGCACATGCTAAAGATGTTGAGATATATGCCCTATATTAAGGATGAGAAAAAAAAGATCTAAAGGTTCATCAATGGGTTTCCATTTTCATTCAAAGACTAGATTGAGTTTGATGAGTCTCAGTTATTAGAGGAATCCATGAGAAAGTTAAATAATTTATATGAACATTCAAAGAACACGCCTAAGTTCAAGCATGACTGGAAGGGTCGTGAGAAAACTAATGGAAAATTGGACAAAGAGGTGAGAAAGATCCCAGGATGCAAGTCAGAAGGAAAACATGGCCTCACATAATAAGTCCAATGTAGCTAATAAAGGACATGGATCTCAGGATGTGGAGCAGAAGAATAAATGTAATGGTAGAGAACAATTGAAGTGTTGGATTTTTGGTATAGATAATATCAAAAATGATTATCCATTAAATCAAGGTGGTAGACCTCGGATCTACAATGATCATGAAATGTAAACAATTGCGTATGTAGGTCAGAGCATTTCTTGGATTTATGCAGCATTTGATAACAGGAAAACAGTCTGCCAGACATCCATTATCGATATGTAAGGTAAGATTTATGATAGATTTGTTTCTATTTTTATTGATATAGGATCGAATTTTAGCTATATTATTCCTCACCTGGTGGATCAGTTTCATTTGAATAAGGAAGTGCATGCAAAATATTAGTTGGTGCATTTTTCTATAGGGACCAAGAGAAGAGTTCACCATTGGGTGAAGTCTTGTGCATTTTAGCTTAATGGCATGTCTAGATCAAAAAACCTGAATTTTTTTCTTTTGGGTGTGTATACTATGTTATTACGCATGGATTAGATGTTTATTCACATGACCAAGGTAGATTTTTATGAGAAGGACATTGAGTTCCTAGATGGGGATGGAGAAAATAGAGTCTTGAAGGGAAAGAACAAGCCTACATTAGTGAGGATGGTTACAACCATGAAAGCTAATAATTGTTGCATAAAAGAATGTTTACTATTTTCATTTCATATTTCCAATGACAATGGGATGGATGATGAGGATGGTGAAGTCCTAAGGAGGTATCCTATCTTGCAGTATTTTTTGGATGTGTTTCTTCCATATATTTCAAAGTTCCCCCCCATGGAGAGGTGGATTTATCTATTGAGTTAATGCTAGGACCAACATCAAAATCTAAGGAAGCTTATAGGATGAGCACTTTTTATTTGGTGGAATTGAAGCTGTAGCTTAAAGAGATGGTTAATAAGAGATGCATAAGACCAAGTGTATCTCCCTCGGGAGCACCAGTATTGTTTGTAAAGAAGAGGGATGATACTCTCAAACTTTTCATTGATTACAAGTAGTTGAAAAAAGTGCCTATCAAAATGCATTTACAATTTGTTTGATCAACTGAAGGCAACTACGATATTTTCAAAGAATGATATGAGATTAGGATATCATCAAGTGCGCATCAAAGAAGAATATGTCTACAAGACCACATTTCATACAAGGTATGGGAAATATGAGTTTGTGGTGGTTCCTTTGGTCTTACCAATTCTTCAACCACCTTCATGTGTACGATGAATAGTGTGTTGCACCCTATACCTAGACAATTTTTTATAGTCTTTGTTGATGATATATTGGGATATTAAAAGAATGAGGAAGAGTATGCAAAGAACTTGGAAACATTATTGATATTGTTAAGAGAGTGTAAATTTTATTCCAAGCTCAAAAAGTCTAGATCAATCTTAGATTCATTACTTGGGACATGTTGTTTCCAAGGAGGCGATAGCAATGGATCCAAAAAATATTAAGGATATCTTGGAGTGGCCAAATATAAATATTTTATATGAGGTCAAATCATTTATGGGACTAGTAATTTATTACAGGATTTTCATCAAGAACTTCTCCAAGGTTGGCTATCCTATCACGTCCTTTTAGAGGAAATGAAATAAGTTTGAATGGGTTGCTTTGTGTGCATATAGTTTTGACCAGTTGAAGAAGATGCTTACCAATGCTCTGGTTTTGAGGATTGCAGATCATCATAAATTATTTGTGGTTTGCATATATGATTGTATGGAGGGAATTGGTTGAGTTTTGAATTTAATTATGCAAGGAGATATTAATCAATGATCTCCTGATTGATTAATATCACTAGACAACAAAAAAGAATAGATAAGAAAATATAATAACAATCCCTAATCCAGATGGCCATGCATGCAATTTTGATGCCATCACTAAGGATACAAAGTATGGGCAAGTACCTTGTCTCCTCACAGGTAGGTGAAGGGTTTAGGCGCGATGCAGAATCCTTGTGCTTCGATCAAGCGATCTCTTTCATCCACTCTCGATCCAAAGCCTGCAAAAAAAATCAACCAAACAAAGACTACAAGTGATCTTTTGTAGGAAATTGTCAGCTCAAAACATCTAGAAGCTGCACATATAAATTATTGCAAAACTGATAAGGGGAATGAACATAGATTTTTTTTAAACATATAAGTAAAATTTCATGAACTTGCCTTCAAAAAATAAGATCCTCTCCTCAATATTGTAGCATGGTTTCCTCTCCCAATATAGTAGAGCTCTCACACTATAGTTTGGATACTTGGTCTAACCCCCTTTCCTCTTGCTGAGATTATAAAGGCTCATTCTATCCTTTGGAAGAGTGTATCTAGACATCGAGGGGATTTATGAGTTAGGAAACTTCTAAAATAATTGTTCTGTATACAAATCATACAAAATTGGTTCAAGTTGATATCCTTTGGAATGGAAGACTCTAGAAACCCTTTTCACAACTATGAGATTTTTCTCAATTATCTCAATTATGAAATAATTATTATCTCATAATTATAATATTTTGGAAGAATAATTATGATAAAGTGCTCAATTATGTAATTTCACCCTTTTAACAAGGGATAAATCTCACATAAGTAAAATAAAATTTGAAACGGGATGCAATTTAGCCAAAAAAACGAGGTAGGTTGATATTGGGTTTCTCTCACTATAATGGAGAGGAAAATAGGATTATAAAATTGAGTCCTAATGTAGGAACAGTAAGTGGTTTTATATGAATCAAGGAAGTTGAATGATCATGAGCATAATTATGTGAATCACGATCTTGAGTTGGCAACTATCATTGATGCATTAAATATGTGGCGACATTATCTCTTTGGTAGGAAGTTAATTTTGATGAGTAATCATAGTGGAATGAGGTACTTTCTTGACCAACACAATTTGAATGCAATGAAAGCTAGATGATTGGATACTCTTAGTGGGTTTGACTTTGAAATGAGGTACATCAAAGGCAAGGACAACAGGGTTACGAATGCTCTTAGTAGGAGAGTACAGGTGAATCATATTTCAATTGTGAGCTCTTATGGGATATATTTTAGAGAGTGTATGTTAAATTGAAGGTATCATGATGAAAGGTACAAACATCTAAAGAAAATATTGCAAAAAAAAGTTAAGGGTGAAAAGGATTAGGAGTATCACCTTATAATGGATGGACTAGTTAGATTCAGGAGCAAGATATATATGCCTCAGAATACTGAATTGAAGAAGCTTATTGTGAGAGAGTCTTATGTCAAGCCATATTTAGGCCATCTAAGATACCAAAAGACTATGATAGATATTAAGAAGTTTTACTATTGTCCTAACTTGAAGAAAGCGGTGGTTGATTTTGTTGATAAGTTCTTGGATTGTAAACAAGTGAAAGACGAATGAAAGAATCCAACTAGTTTGTTGCTTCCTATTCCAATTCTAGAATGGGAATGAGAGTTTATTTCCATGGATTTAATTACATGATTTCCAAGGAAATAAAGGAAACATTACTCCATCATGGTTGTGGTTGACAGGTTGAGCAAGGTAGCTCACTTCATTGCAGTAAAGTCTACCAATTCAACTAATGACGTGGCCCAAGTCTTCATTAAGGAGATAGTTAGGTTCAATGGAGTTCCTAAGAGGATTATATCAGATAGATATTCCAAGTTCACTTCCAAGTTTTGGAATGATTTTTTTGCAAGATTGGGGATAGATTTAGCCTTCATTACATCTTACCATCCATAGACAGATAGGAATACAAAGAGAATCAACAAGATACTTGAGGATATGTTGACGATGTATGTCACACATCAAAAAAGGTAGTGGGAGGAGTATCTTCCACTGGTGGAGTTTTCTTATAATAGTGGGTATCAGGAATCCTTAAAGATGATTCCATTTTAGGCTCTCTACGGGAGGAGTTGAAATATTCCTATCAGCTGGAGTGATCCAGTGAGTAGGGTGTTGATTGGACTAGATATGTTGAGAAAAATGGAGAAGGAAATGTAGGTTATCAAGAAAAAAATGGAGGAAACAAAATATAGGTAGAATAAATATGCATATCAACATAGAGTATTCAAGGAGTTTCAGGTTGGAGAGCATGTATACTTGCATATCAAGCCAAAGAAGAGCTCCTTGAATATTGTGTCATGTGCCAAGTTGAAACCTTGGTATTGTGGGCCTTTTGAGATCCTTGAGGGGATTGGACCACTGGTATACAGACTCATTTTTCCTCCATTAATGAAAATCCATGGTTGATATTAGATATGGTTTTATATGGGTAAGCTCTTGATAGGTGGGTGGAGATAGGGAAATTCCTATAAGTATGGTGAAAATATTTTGAGGCATCTAAGCTTGTATTGGTTTGGTAATTTCTAGACCAGTTTAAGTGAAATGACCGTGGCTTGAGGGTGGAGGTGATTTTCCTTATAATTCCCTATTTGGTTATGTTTTGTATTATCTAATGTGATTCCACATTCATGCTTGGAATATAGCGCAAGGGTGATTGGGTTGGAAGAAATATTTGGTTCAACCCTAATATATACTCGGGTGGTTCATTGATGTCCCTCACTTGGTTGGAACTATGCATATGTTAATATGTTTCATTCTTTAATGAGATCAATAAGTACAAGTGTTGTTTTATTGTGTTGATTATATGAATGGTATGTTATGGATTCATTCTTTTTAAATGTTGGTTACATGCATATTTTAGCTCTTATTATAAGATGTGATCTTATCATTGGTCTTGGTCATGGTTTGAAGATATATTTATTCATATTTATGAATGCATGAGCTGATATGCGTTTGATAGAGCTAGTATGAGAGGGAAGTAAGCCTTCTTGATGAACATATGATGACTGTAATGAAATAGTGACATATATGCATTCATGACCTGCAGGTTCTATGTTTACAAAGTGTTTTTAAAAATGAATGTTATATGTTATGTATGCTAGAGGAAGAATAAAACTTAGAAAGAAATCCTAAATCATTATACAAATTCTTGATAAAGTTATCAGAAATTATAGGTAGTTAGCATATAGGCTATCCTTGAAATTCTAGAGTAGGTTTTGCGGTCGCACCTTCAGAATTAGGAAATATCAGCTCTAGTCGCACTGAAGGTGGGTTGCGCATGCAAATGGAGGCCTATAGCCAGACTAGTTGGCCTTAATTCATGTGAATGGGATACAAGATAGGTAAAAATGTATTACAGCTCAAGGGAAATGTCACCAATGTAAATTTCCCAACATCTGTGTGATGATGTGTCTCTGAGTGTTATAGTAAGTTTTAGCTATGTGGACCCTATTTCCATAACTGAATCTTGGCAGTTGGGTCATGCATAGTAACTCTCATCTCATGTGTACTATGGTAAGTATGTGAAAGTGGGTGAATCTGGGGTGGGGTGTTACAAAAATGATAAGGCAATAGGTATAATTTAAATTTTTGCAGATTATTTATCATGAATCTCATGAAAGAATGTATGCCATGTTGTAGAAATTTGCTGAATAAATCACTTATTCAATGGATATTAACCTGATCACACATCAATTTCGAATTGTATGCATAACTCATAATCTCTTCTACAATTAATTGTCACATGCGGAAAGAATAGAAGCGATAGCACATCAAATCATCACACACATTAACACAGTATGTATGGGGAAAGCTTATAGCTGAAAACCCCCAGCTATAGTATATTATAAATGGAGAGAACATGCAGCAAATACATAGTACAAACTCCTCACGAGTACTCAGTACTATCTCCCAAAGCTACACAAAAACTAGCTTGGTTTTAGACAAGTCACGGGTTCAAACCACCCTCCTTTCCTTCCTCTCCTTCATAGCAATCGAGGTGGTCTAAATAGGAATCTGGGGTCTAGAATCTCACTGGCTCCATTGCGTAATTTTCGTTGGTAATTTCCTCCAAGTGTGGTGCAAATCTCATGCACAACTGATGTCACAACTGATAGCTGTACTCACCCTTTCATCTACCTCTTTCACTTGTCGCCACTGAACTGCCCATGCACTGAGTTAAACTGATGTGTTCTTTAGTTGAATAATGAGTTAATAATGAGTGAATTAAATAATATTTAATTCACACAAATCATCTCTAGTGTATTAGCGAGTTAAACTAAATACAACTAGTTCAACTAGTTAACCAGAACACCACCTCTATTAGCCTGACGCATCAACAGAACTCGCCACTTGAGCTCTGGCAAGTCAACCATGCATTAGCTCCCTAACTCATAGGAAAAGCGTAAATCCTTGACTCGCTGGCACCTGCGGGGTCAGCGAAGTGTCCAATAAAATGGCCCAAGAGTTCATAGTCCAAGTATTATTAAGGGTAAATAATATTTGACTTCCCTATTTTTAGGATAGGCATTCTAAAAATAGACTTCGACCTATGCGTCCAAAAAGTCACAAAAATAGAGGTCCATATATTTTTACCAACTCTACCAATCATCCATAAATAGCATCCTGCAACTCATAGACCATGATCCATATGTCTAAAAATAGACATAGTCTAAAAATAGACTTTGCGCCAAAAATCACCTGTGTGGCCCCCACCTAGTTTAGGTGATCACTTTCCAACTAGGATCGGCAAAGATGTTTCAGGATGCCTCCTTCACTGTTTCTTGTTGCCATCTTCAACACTCCCTCTCAACAAGAAAGGAGTGTCTTTGCATGCGACATGCAACTCCATGCATTCGCCCTGCAACCTTCACAAGTGCCATGCAACTCCATGCATCTGCTCTGCAACTCCTCTGAAACTAAATAGGCTCCAAAAAACATAATCGGTCTTGATGCATCTAGCATCTATCATCGAAAGTCTTGGAAAGCACGGCAGCCAGCGCATCGCCAGGGAACTCTTTTGCATTGAACTCTTGCACCCATGCACTCTTGCACTTGCTGTCAACTCTGATCCGCACTCCAGTATCCGACACTGTCACTTTGATCTGCCTGCATCACTCCAACTAATCTTGTTACTGCTGCGCTGTGGGCACCTCGTAGCCAGGTTCAATCCATGAGATCCACACCATCTCATGAATCTACCCAGAAATCTCCTCATTGGATTACTCATTCATGTCGCCCCACCTCACACCTGGTGGTATAGTTGCATGCACTCCCTCTGCTCGTCTAGCACGAAATTTCTCTACATGAGTGGTCTCTTCCACTCCATGATCTTCTTGTGGCTGCTCCACATCCCGAGGTTCACTATTGCCTACATGCAAAACTTGCTCCCTCTCAAGCTTCAGTTGGATGTCTTCCTTCCGCTTCCCAACAGTAGGAAGCTTCGTAGACATCCCATCTACTTCAAGTCTGTAGAGATTCTTTTCTCGAATCCCAACATTCTTGACTTGTCCCATTGCCTTGTGCCGAAGGAAAAATTTTCCTTCTCTAAATACAACTTCATACCCTTCATCCTCTAACATTGCGATTGAGATCAGATTCTTTGTTAGACCTGGTACATGCAATACATCTTGTAAAATAATGAGTTTGCCTGAATCCCTCTGAAAGGTTATGGTACCAATGTCGGTCGCATTGTATCGTCCACCGTCGCCCAACTCAACATGCATCTCGAGACCTTTCTCCACCAAGTCACTGAAAAGATTTGCATCTCCCGTCATGTGAAAGGAAGTGCCACTATCAATATACCACCCCAATCCCAATGCACTAGACAACATGCATGCGATCAATGAGAAGTCCAGCTAAAATTGCGAGGCAAGAGCCTCACCAGCTGCAACTCCAGCAGCCTGCTTGTTCTTCTTCTTCTTTGGGCAATTCGTGGCGTAATGTCCATGATCGTGACAGTGAAAACACTTCACTTTGTACATGTCATGCTCTTTACCATCCACACCGGATTGAGAAGCCTTCTCCTTGCCCTTCCCCTTCCTTGCTTTGGCAGCCAAAGCGCAGTCATCTTCATCAGATACCTTTGATGAAGATCCATCCCTGGTAGTCCTCCCAATCTCCTCTTGCATGAGATCCGACCACAGTCGCTCCCATCCCGGCAACTTCTCCCAACCATTGACACTATCCTGATAGGAATGCCAAGCCTTCGGAAGACCAAGGAGAGCCAGGTCCACCATATCCTCATCTTCGACAGTCACCCCCACACTTCCCAGCTCATCTCTATACTGAGTGAACTTCGTGAGGTATTTTGCGATGATGTTTCCTTTCTCCATCTTGATGTTCCTGAGTCTATCTTTGAGTGCCAGCTTCCTTTGGTCACTCTTGCTTTGGTATAGATCCGTCAAAGCTTTCCACATCAAATATGGAGAAGCCTTTCCATGCAGGCTGGATACACTGTGATCCTTTACGCCCTCCAACAGGATCCTTCAACACTTTGCTTGTTTCTTTCGCCATGCTTCGACTTCAGCAGGATCATTAGAAGTAGGCTTTGGAATCTCTTTCTCCATGAATTCCAATAGCCCATTATCATCTAATACAGCCTCCATGTGGTCCTTCCATGCAACATAATTCGAACTGCCTTCCAAGGCATATTCTAGTCGCAACCCGATGAAAGACATTTTCGCCGCGGCACCAAGAACACAAATCTGCAAATTCGAATTTCACCACCAGTTGATAACTCAATCGCTTCCGATCTACACTTGAGAACAAATTATTTCCAAATCAAAGATTGACTGCATGGGCTTTTACCAGACCTTTCACTTTCCGAAGAAAGATGAATCCGGAGGCTATCTGGCCCGTATGCAGGCTCTGTCCGAGGAAATAAGTTTGCAATCACCGTAATAGATCTCGACAATTAATATAGCTCCGATACCATGTAGAAATTTTCTGAATAAATCACTTATTCAATGGAGATTAACCCGATCACACATCAATTTCGAATTGCATGCATAACACATAATCTCTTCTACAATTAATTGTCACATGCGGAAAGAATAGAAGCGATAGCACATCAAATCATCACACACATTAACACAGTATGTATGGGGAAATCTTATAGCTGAAAACCCCCAGCTATAGTATATTATAAATGGAGAGAACATGCATCAAATACATAGTACAAACTCCTCACAAGTACTCAGTACTATCTCCCAAAGCTACACAAAAACTAGCTTGGTTTTGAACAAGTCACAGGTTCAAAACACACCCACTACTTCTCTTCCTCTATTCCGCAATCAAGGCTGGTCTAAATAGAGATCCATGTTCAAATCTCACTGGCTTCAACTGCGCAATTTTCATTGGTAATTTCCTCCAAGTGTGGTGCAAATCTCATGCACAACTGATCCTCCAACTGATAGCTATACTCACCCTTTCATCTACCTCTTTCACTGGTCTCCACTGAACTGTCCATGCACTGAGTTAAACTGATGTATTCTTTAGTTGAATAATGAGTTAATAATTAGTGAATTAAATAATATTTAATTCACACAACTCATCTCTAGTGTATTAGCCAGTTAAACTAAATACAACTAGTTCAACTAGTTAACCAGAACACCACCTCCATTAACTATCGCATCAACTCCACCGAACTCCGCCACTTGAGCTCTAACTGAAGTCAACCATGCATTAGCTCACCTAACTCATAGGAAAAGCGTAAATCCTTCTGGCAGCTGCATGCCCCACCTCTGAGGGTCAAACTGAAGTGCTCCAAGAGAGTAAACTGAAGTTTAGAGTCCAAATATTATTAAGGGTAAATAATATTTGACTTCCCTATTTTAAGGATAGGCAGTCTAAAAATAGACTTCGACCTATCGACCTATAGGTCACAAAAATAGAGGTCCATCTATTTTTACCAACATGACCAATACTCCAAGAATAACATACTGCAACCCCTGGACCATGCTCCATATGTCTAAAAATAGACATAGTCTAAAAATAGATTTTTCGACAAAAAATCACATGTGTGGTCCCCACCTAGTTTAGGTGATCACTTTCCAACTAGGATCAGGAAAGATGTTTTAGGAGGCATCCTTCACTATTTCTTGTTGCCATTTTCAACACTCCCTCTCAACAAGAAAGGACTGTCTTTGCATGCGACATGCAACTCCATGCATTCGCCCTGCAACCTTCACAAGCGCCATGCAACTCCATGCATCTGCTATGAAACTCCTCTGAAACTGAATAGGCTCCAAACAACTCAATCAGTCTTGATGCATCTAGAATCTATCCTCAAAGTCTTCGACTTCTTCTTGGCCAACTGCACATGTCATCAGGAACTACTGCGCTGTTGAACTCTTGCACCCATGCACTCTTGCACTTGCTGTCAACTCTGATCCGCGCTCCAGTATCCGACAATGTCACTTTGATCTGCCTGCATCACTCCAACTGATCTTGCTACTGCTGCACTGTGGGCACCTCGTAGCCAGGTTCAATCCATGAGATCCACACCATCTCATGAATATACCCAGAAATCTCCTCATTGGATTACTCATGCATGTCGCCCCACCTCACACCTGGTGGTATAGCTGCATGCACTCCCTCTGCCCGTCTGGCACGAAATTTCTCTGCATGAGTGGTCTCTTTCACTCCATGATCCTCTTGTGGCTGCTCCACATCCCGAGGTTCACTATCGCCTGCATGCAAAACTTGCTCCCTCCCAAGCTTCAGTTGCATGTCTTCCTTCCGCTTCCCAACAGTAGGAAGCTTCGTAGACATCCCATCTACTTCAATTCTGTAGAGATTCTTTGCTTGAATACCAACCTTCTTGACTTGTCCCATTGCCTTGTGCCGAAGGAAAACTTTTCCTTCTCTGAAGACAACTTCATACCCTTCATCCTCTAACATTGAGACTGAGATCAGATTCTTTGTTAGACCTGGTACATGCAATACACCTTGTAAAAGAATGAGTTTACCTGACTCCCTCTGAAAGGTTATGGTACCAATGCCGTTCGCATTGTATCGTCCACCATCGCCCAACTCAACATGCATCTCGAGACCTTTCTCCACCAAGTCACTGAAACGATTTGCAGCTCCCATCATGTGAAAGGAAGCGCCACTATCAATATACCACCCTGATCCCAATGCACTAGACAACATGCATGCGATCAATGAGAAGTCCAACTCAAATTGTGAGGCAAGAGCCTCACCAACTGCAGCTCCAACAACCTGCTTGTTCTTCTTCTTCTTTGGGCAATTCGTGGCGTAATGTCCATGATCGTGACAGTGAAAACACTTCACTTTGGACATGTCATGCTCTTTACCATCTGCACCGGATTGAGAATCATTCTCCTTGCCCTTCCCCTTCCTTGCTTTGGCAGCCAAAGCGCAGTCTTCTTCATCAGATACCTTTGATGAAGATCCATCCCTGGTAGTCCTCCTGATCTCCTCTTGCATGAGATCCGACCACAGTCGCTCCCATCCCGGCAACTTCTCCCAACCATTGACACTATCCTGATAGGAATTCCAAGCCTTCAGAAGACCAAGGATAGCCAGGTCCACCATATCCTCATCTTCGACAGTCACCCCCACACTTCTCAGCTCATCTCTGCACTGAGTGAACTTCGTGAGGTATTTTGCGATGATGTCGCCTTTCTCCATATTGATGTTCCTGAGTCTATCTTTGAGCGCCAGCTTCCTTTGGTCACTCTTGCTTTGGTATAGATACGTCAAAGCTTTCCACATCAAATATGGAGAAGCCTTTCCATGCAGGCTGGATACAATGTGATCCTTTACGCCCTCCAACAGGATCCTTCGACACTTTGCTTGTTTCTTTCGCCATGCTTCGACTTCAGTAGGATCATTAGAAGTAGGCTTTGGAATCTCTTTCTCAATGAATTCCAACAGCCCATTATCATCTAATACAGCCTCCATGCGGTCCTTCCATCCAACATAATTCGAACTGCCTTCCAAGGCATATTCTAGTCGCAACCCGATGAAAGACATTTTCGCCGCGGCACCAAGAACACAAATCTGCAAATTCAAATTTCACCACCAGCTGATAACTCAATCGCTTCCGATCTACACTTGAGAACAAATTATTTCCAAATCAGAGATTGACTGCAAGGGCTTTTACCAGACCTTTCACTTTCCGAAGAAAGATGAATCCGGAGGCTATCTGGCCTGTATGCAAGCTCTGTCCGAGGAAATAAGTTTGCAATCACCGTAATAGATCTTGACAATTAATATAGCTCCGATACCATGTCGAAATTTTCTGAATAAATCACTTATTCAATGGATATTAACCTGATCACACATCAATTTCGAATTGTATGCATAACACATAATCTCTTCTACAATTAATTGTCACATGCAAAAAGAATAGAAGCGATAGCACATCAAATCATCACACACATTAACACAGTATGTATGGGGAAAGCTTATAGCTGAAAACCCCCAGCTATAGTATATTATAAATGGAGAGAACATGCATCAAATACATAGTACAAACTCCTCACAAGTACTCGGTACTATCTCCCAAAGCTACACAAAAACTAGCTTGGTTTTGAACAAGTCACAGGTTCAAAACACACCCACTACTTCTCTGCCTCTATTGCGCAATCAAGGCTGGTCTAAATAGAGATCCAAGGTTCGAATCTCCTTGGCTTCACTGCGCAATTGTCATTGGTAATTTCCTCCAAGTGTGATGCAAATCCCATGCAAAACTGATCCTCCAACTGATAGCTATACTCACCCTTTCATCTACCTCTTTCACTGGTCTCCACTGAACTGTCCATGCACTGAATTAAACTGATGTGTTCTTTAGTTGAATAATGAGTTAATAATTAGTGAATTAAATAATATTTAATTCACACAACTCATCTCTAGTGTATTAGCCGGTTAAACTAAATACAACTAGTTCAACTAGTTAACCAGAACACCACCTCCATTAACTCCTCAATCAACTCCACCAAAACTCTGCCACATGAGTCTAACTGAAGTCTAACATGCATTAGCTCACCTAACTCATAAGAAATTCGAATTTCCTTATGTCAGCTGCATGCCCCACCTCTGGGGGTCAAACTGAAGTGCTCCAAGAGGATAAACTGTTGTTTATAGTCTAAATATTATTAAGGGTAAATAATATTTGACTTCCATATTTTTAGGAGAGGCAGTCTAAAAATAGACTTCGACCTATCGACCTATGAGTCCTAAAAATAGAGGTCCATCTATTTTTATAACATGACAATACTCCAAGAATATCTGCATAAGCCCTGGACCATGCTCCATATGTCTAAAAATAGACATAGTCTAAAAATAGATTTTTCGACAAAAAATCACATGTGTGGTCCCCACCTAGTTTAGGTGATCACTTTCCAACTAGGATCAGGAAAGATGTTTCAGGAGGCCTCCTTCACTATTTATTGTTGCCATTTTCAACACATGTTACAAGAAAGCATGGGAATTTCCTAATCTAGGTGAATTATGCTAACTAAAAAGAGGACTGAAACAACTTGAAGATATCAGCCTGTGTAGAAAATGAAGAAAGAATACTTCGAAGGAGCCACAAAAAGTGGCTAATACAATGAAAATTTATCTGTTTATTTAGTTGTTAGGCGGTTAACTATATATGCTAACTGTAATTTTAATCAAGCTATAAATATAAAGGTAAAAATAATTTCTGATTAGTTTAAGGCATGTTTCCATCTTATGTTTGGTCATAGAACATCGAGGATAGTGTTCCTCTAAGGGGGTGGGTATCGTGACATCTGTTGTGGGTTAATTCCCTTTATAAATATTTTCCTTGTAAATATGTAATTATAAATTAGAATGGTTGAGAGAGGGACACATATTCCATTGTTTGAGAAGGTATATTTCTTGAGGAGTTGGATATTTTAAATACTATTCATGGGTTAAATAAGTGGATATTAATGAGATGACCATGTATCAACTCAGTTGAAAAAAGATGATGTGTCCATGTCCCTATTGAGAAAACACTACAAGCAAGAAAGGACAAAATTAATGGAGAGTATCAGTTTTTCTATACACGGAGTTGGTATGCGTAGACAGCTTGAAAGGGGAAGAACCATTATGGCTAAGAAGGAGGAGGAGAGACTCATTCATTCAATTATAAATAAAATGGAATAACTAAAATGAGGAGGCATTCATTATTATTCTCCGTTCACACTCTCTCACACATGGAGGAGTAGAATTGATACACATAGAAGAAGAGGGGAGGACAACAAATGCCTATTGAAAAGAGGATAATTAGTTTAAAGGTCTATGGAAAAGCACCCATGACTCATATGCATAGGTAGAGGAAGGTTTTAGCACTCGAATTGGACCCCAGGCTGAAAAAGGCAAATCACGGTAACAACTAAACCACGCTCAGCCTTGTAGCTAGCCCTACAAGGAAAGGAGAGGGCTCTCTCCGTAAAATAATATTCAATAAAGTGCAATAGAAAGCTGATATTAGGCTAGGTAAAATGATAGGGATAAAAGGTTTAAATAAAATGAAATTAATTTCCGGGGATGTGTGGGACAAAAATGAGACAGCTGAAACCGGGAATTAAATCAGGACACAGGGTGTTTCATGGGGCAAGATAGGCAGGAAAATTAGCAAATAAAATTTAATGAGGATGGGATGGAAAGACTGGTGAGGAGCTGAAAAGGGCACAATAAATGGATCCTTTTCAAACAGAATAAAACACGCAGAGTATGAATGATTCCCCAAGGCAGAGCATATCAAATGGATTCTACCTTTCTAACTTGAAAACATTCAACTGAAAATTTTTATGAATGAATGGTGAAACATAACAATGTACATATGAAACACAAAGGAGGGACATATGCTAAAACTCATACGACATGAATCCCACAAATCAGAGCTGCATCACTTTATTAATTCCCTGCCAAACTGTACGACGGAGCGCAGAGCTCACTGCCACACTATTCCCCTACTTCTGAGTTTTCAGACCTTAGACTTTCAAACCGCTTACAAATGATTTACAATTACATTAAATAGAACCGATTTGTGGGAATATAGATTGACAGAAAGAGGAGCTGTTGTAACAGCTCAAGAACTGAAAACTAAAGATATAAAATAAGAGCCAATAATCTTTCCAAAAGGAAGAGCTGCGTTACATTTGAAATTTGTTGATAACCAATGAGGAGGCGAAACTTGTAGCGTAGATCCTTTGAATCGTAACTGAAGATGTGACTATTACAACGTTGGTTCTCAGCCTATGACGATTCGCTTTCCATTTTCCGTTTTGAAGAAAACTGAATTTTTATTAATGTTGTTGAAACATAAATGAAATGAAATAATGCCTTACATGAAGGGAAAAATGTAATTTGAATGGGAAAAGGGGAGGAAGATGGGGTCCACATAGCAATTGGAATCTGAGGAGGGAGCGGAGAAAAGTGCCGTGGTAGAAAGAAATAATGCTATGCGATTGAAATATTTTGAAAAATTGATTTATTGCATTAACAAAGTAGAAAACCCATTTAATTGGGAAAAGGCAGAAGGAACTGTGGTGGGGCCGACCAATCGCAATCGCATCGGAGGTGGGGAGCAATTTAAAACGCTGAATATAAAAATTACGATGTGATCGCAAACATGCGATGCGATTGGGAGATCAGAGGAGCGGCTTGCGATCAATCACATCAGAGTTTTGTAGTGGGGAGGGTTCAATCGGCGATGGGCTTTAAATGGTGCGATGTGATAGGAGGTAGGCTATCGAATGTCACAATCGCATCGGAGTTTTTTTGATTGGCCAATCGGAAGCATCATTCAAATATTTCAATTTGTGATGGGATGGTCGGCAAGGTTTTATAATAAAACCTTTGAAATTTATATTATGATGTATGGTGGGGAAGTGGTTTCGGAATGGTGGGGGGGTATATATATATGAACCTTCGAAATGTTTATCATAAGGGTTTCAATGGGGAATGGAGGGGAAGTGGTTTGGGATCAGATTTAATATAATAATGCGATTTTATAATTGGAGGGGGGGGGGGGAAGGGATTTATAAAGAAAATATTAAACTTTAATAATATAAAGTTTAAGGGAAGGATGGGAAAAGGGATTTATTTTGAGGATATAGGGGACTTTTACTTCACTTAAGCATAAAATTCAATCCAGAAGTCAATTTAGAGAGTGTAGTATCCCGTTGGAAAGCTCTTTTCGAGCTCTTTCTGATGGATTTACTTGGAAGATTATTTGGCACTGAACATGCTACGGAAAAATTCTCCGAAGGCAGGTACATCACTTTGGGGAGATAACAGCTTCCGAATTGTGACTTATTACATATGATGATATAAAATTACATAATGAATAATAATAAAGGAAAAATATCATGTTTTCACCTCAAAACATAGCTTTGGGGTAAAAATTACATCAAACTGAATAAAATGTCTCTTTGATTCTTCCTGGTGTTGTGACTTTAAGCTTATTGGCTTCCTCATGACCTTGCTGATATTTATTGACATTTGACTCATTAATTTGACCATGGTGAGACCCTAGAAACTAATGAGACCCATCCTATGACCTACTGATATGATTTTAAGAATGAAAATGAATAATTACTGAAGACCATAGAGAGGAAAATCAGCAAGTACCTCATGAGGGACAACTGATAAAAAATACTACCATCAATGAATCCATGACCTAGCCGAATGGTGAAATTTATTACTATGGGAATTCTAATATGCAAATGCAAAGAGTAACTTTCATCATTGATGCAAGTATCACTATACTGACACTAACATTGGCTCCAATGGGGATGGTAGCTACTTGGAGGTGCCAAGAACACCGTAGAGCAAGTAGCCTTATCCATTGGGCATGGAATCGAAAATACTGAAACAAGTTACAATGCATACTGACTCTGACTGAAGGCTAAGACTGAAAAACCATAATAAAACCAAACTGACTTAAGACATGACTAAAACACAATAGACAAACTGGAAAAATGCTCATAATTGAGCTTATTCATCAAAACCTACTCTAATTTTTGCATTCACCACCTGATCAAATGAAATGGAAAAACCAATGCAACCATGTAAGCATCTTGGCTATTTGAATTCTCCCCAAGTGCTTTCTAATGAGAAAGTAGAGAGAAGAGCTAAAAGGCAACTCCCATGGAAGCCTTGAATCAGGTTGAATTTTGATAAATTTGAAAAGTCTGAGTTGACCGGATGACCTCAAGAATACTGCAAAAGGATATTCATAGGAATAGATATTGATTTCCCTTAATACATCACTACTCTGGTCCAGGTAATCTCCATACCTTGATCTTAGACTTTTCCTAACCTTTGAGCTGTCTCTTTCTGATGACTGCAGCAGGCTGTCAAAAGGATCCCTAACTTTGTGAATAACCAATCCCTCTTGATGATTAGGAACAAAACAAAAAGCTTCTTCATTAGTCTCCTTATATGACTGCAAATCTTGATATGGGTTTTGTAATGAAGCATCTAATGAACAAGACAATGAAGTCGACTTTCGAATAAAATTATTGTCAACATTATTTTCTAGCACATGGTTAGCCAATGGAGAAGGACTTTTACAGCAAACATCATCCAACACATGAGCAATAGGATCATAGAAAACTTGAAAAGACTGCTACGACATACCTATATGACACTCTACAGACTGGTCAACTTTTCTTTTAGAGATATTACGAAAATTCTTCTTTATAAACTGAAATTCTTTGAAACATAAGGGTACAGAATCCTCTTGCATCATTAGATCATATGTTTAAGCTTCCAAGCCTTCATCTATAATATGACCTTCAATTGCATTTGGTGGCTGCAAATCTGGAGCTGGGGAGGGTTTTATATCGCAGATGATTTCATTAGTCGTTTCAGGGGAAGATTTCTCATAAAAAACTTTCTCAATAATTTCACTATCTGTCTCAACCTCAACATTAAAACTGAGAGATTGTTGATTTCTAATTGCATGAAATTTATCTTTGATGAACTGAATTGAAGTGAAACAAAGAGGAAAAGATCTTTCACTTACTTCCCAATTTTCCAGACTTTCCTCATCATTGTCCTGGATGATATGCATCGGATGCTTACTGTTTTCAAGGTGTTGAAATGGAACTTCCTCCCACAAATCAGCATTTGATTGTGCTGCAAGACTAGCTTGTGTTTGGAAAAAATAATCATCATCGTATATATCGAATTTTGGCAAATCATCAACATAAAACATATCATCAAGCATAAAAGTCATATCAAGAGATTTCTAATCTTTGAGATGTTCTATAACATAGTCATTGTTAGATGGATGATAACTGGGATAAGAAAGAAAATGTTTTGGATCAGCCACTTTTTCTTGAACATCCATTTCATTCCTGGCAGTGATTTTCCACACCATATTTTCCACTGCGTTTACCAAAAGTTCAAGCTTTACCTTTGAAGGTGTCAGGTGCTCTACAACATTCTTCTTTTCTTATTCCTTTAGCTTTGATTTCCTGATCAACAGATTATCTTCTACATCTACTGCACTGTTCTGTATCTCTTCAAGTGTCGCTAAGTTCCTTTCTCTCAGCCGAAACTCCATTTCTGGATCAAAATCTCCTGGGTAATGTAAGAGAGCCAAGCCAGGAGGGGGCCTTATATTGACAGGTATCGAATAATAGACTCGATTGAATCTGGTGGAAAACTGTTGTCCTGTCTCCCCTAACTGTCTTTTCAGTTGGGCATACTCGTCTAAAATAAGGAAAAGGTTCTATTTGACCACCCATCTGTCAAGGAAGACTTTTACGAACTGTTGGAATTCTGAGATGCTCGCATCAGGCAGGGTTTTGAACCAAATCTTGACTTTTCCTTGCAAAGAAAGAGCAAAAAGCCTAATACTAACATCTTCTTCATCAACCTCAAAAAGGTCTAGGAAAGTCTCAACATTCTGCACATGTTGCTCACCGTTGACATTGTTACATTCACCATCAAATATCGGCAAATATAGGTAATAATTTGCAGGGAAAGCATGGAGTACAAAAGGTAAAACAAGAGGTTTATAACTATCCGGGACTATAGAAGGTCTAGGAGTATATACAAGAGCTACGGGATCAGTTTTGGTCTCTTTAGGCTGATCATTTCGAAGATGGTCATCATAATATTTGGGAAAAGGATGGAGGCCAAGATGAAAGGAAAACTCATTATTTACACTTTTTGAACAAGTTGAGTGAAGATTTTGATCACCTTTATCATACAACAAATTCTAAAAAAATTTCAGGACAACTTCAGGAAAAGCAAAGAAGTAATTTACCAGAAAGCATACTAGATCATGAATACCATTCCACTTTGGATACCTAAACTTTGTGTAAGGTCCTTCCATTTTCCCACGGAAAGAGTCGGTCCTCCAGTGGAGTCTTTACATTGAGTTGGAGTCGCCAGGTGAAAGATTCAGCTTTTATATGCATCTGATTGTTTGTTCACCATCATCAATCCGATATGATACTTTGTCATTCTTTACCAGGGATTTAGATATGATCTTTGTATTCCCCAGTATGGTCGCCAGAGATTTTAGCACCCAAATTGGACCCCGGGCTTAAAAAGGCAAATCAGGGTAACAATAAACCACGCTCAGCCTTGTAGCTATCCCTACAAGGAAAGGAGAGGGCTCTCTCCGTAAAAGAATATTGAATAAAGTGAAATAGAAATATTATATTAGGCTAGGTAAAATGATAGGGATAAAAGGTTTAAATAAAATGAAATGAATTTCCAGGGATGTGTGGGACAAAAATGGGACAGCTGAAACCGGGAATTAAATCAGGACACAAGGTGTTTCATGGGGCAAGATAGGCAGGAAACTTAGCAAATAAAATTTATTGAGGATGGGATGGAAATACTGGTGAGGAGCTGAAAAGGGCACAATAAATGGATCCTTTTCAAACAGAAGAAAACACACAGAGTATGAATGATTCCCCAAGGCAGAGCATATAAAATGGATTCTACCTTTCTAACTTGAAAACATTCAACTGGAAATGTTTATGAATGAATGGTGAAACATAACAATGTACATATGAAACACAAAGGAGGAACATATGCTAAAACTCATATCACATGAATCCCACAAATCAGAGCTGCATCACTTTATTAATTCCCTGCCAAACTGTACAACGGAGCGCAGAGCTCACTGCCACAATATTCCCCTACTTCTGAGTTTTTAGACCTCAGACTTTCAAACCACTTACAAATGATTTACAATTACATTAAATAGAACCGATTTGTGGGAATATAGATCAACAGAAAGAAGAGCTATTATAACAGCTCAAGAACAGAAAACTAAAGATAGAAAACAAGAGCCAATAATCTTTCCAAAAGGAAGAGCTGCGTTACATTTGAAATTTGTTGATAGCCAATGAGGAGGAGAAACCTGTAGCGTAGATCCTTTGAATCATAACTGAATATGTGATTGTTACAACGTTGGTTCTCGGCCTATGACGATTCGCTTTCCATTTGTCGTTTTGAAGAAAACTGACTTTTTATTAATGTTGTTGAAATAGAAATGAAATGAAATAATGCCTTACGTGAAGGGAAAAGTGTAATTTGAATGGGAAAAGGGAAGGGAGATGGGGTCCACATAGCAATCGGAATCTTAGGAGGGAGTGGAGCAAAGTGCTGTGGTAGAAAGAAATAATGCGATGCAATTGAAATATTTTGAAAAATTGATTTATTGTATTAACAAAGGAGAAAACCCATTTAATTGGGAAAAGGTGGAAGGAACTGTGGTGGGGTCGACAAATCGCAATCTCATCAGAGGTGGGGAGCAGTTTAAAACGTTGAATATAAAAATTGCGATGCAATCAAAAACATGCGATGCGATCGGGAGATCATAGGAGTGGCTTGCGATCAATCGCATCGGAGTTTTGTAGTGGGGAGGGTTCAATCGGCGATGGGCTTTAAATGGTGCGATGCGATCAGAGGTAGGCTATCAAACGTCACAATCGCATCAGAGTTTTTGCAATTGGCCAATCTGAAGCATCGTTCAAATATTCTGATTTGTGATGGGATGGTCGGTAGGGTTTTATAATAAAACCTTTGAACTTTATATTATGATGTATGGTGGGGAAGTCGTTTGGGAATGGCGGGGGGGTATATATATATGAACCTTTGAAATGTTTATCATAAGGTTTTCAACGGGGGATGGAGGGGAAGTGGTTTGGGATCGGATTTAATATAATAATGCAATTTTATAATCGGAGGGGGGGGGAAAGGGATTTATAAAGAAAATATTAAACTTTAATAATATAAAGTTTAAGGGAAGGATGGGAAAAGGATTTCTTTTGAGGATATAGGGGACTTTTACTTCACTTAAGCATAAATTTCAATCCAGAAGTCAGTTTTGAGAGTGTAGTATACCGTTGGAAAGCTCTTTCTGGGCTCTTTGTGATGGATCTACTTGGAGGATGATTTGGTGCTAAACATGCTGCGGAAAACTCTTCTGAAGGCAGGGACATCACTTTGTGGAGATAGAAGTTTCTGAATTGTGACTTATTACATATGATGATATTAAATTACATAATGAATAATAATAAAGGAAAAATATCATGTAAACTGAATAAAATGTCTCTCTGATTCTTCCTGGTGCTGTGACTTTGAGCTTATTGGCTTCCTCATGACCTTGCTGATATTTATTGACATTTGACTCATTAATTTGACCATGGTGAGACCCTAGAAAATAATGAGACCCATCTTATGACCTACTGATATGATTTTAAGAATGAAAGTGAATAATGACTGAAGACCATAGAGAGGAAAATCAGCAAGTTTCACATGAGGGAAAACTGATGAAGAATTACTACCATCAATAAATCCATGACGTAGCGGAACGGTGAAATTGATTATTATGGGACTCCTAATATGCAAATGGAAAGAGTAACTTTGATCACTGATGGTAGTATGACTAGTCTGACACTAACAGAAGGGAACATAGGAAAATATAAGGGGGATGTGAGGCTCCTTGGTGGTAAAAATGAATCACTAAGATGGAAAAGAAGGTTATGAGGATTGAGAAAATTCAGGAGAAGAGAAGCTCGAATGATAACCAACTGAGGAACCCATGGCCTTGTTGAATGGTAACCATAGAGCATAACTCTGATGATATCCAACAAAGGAAACCATGATATTTTTTTACTAATAACCATAGATTAGTGGTTGTGCTTAATAGTGAAGATAAATCCACTATAGGCTATGGTGGTTGATAAACATTGAGAGATGGAGGCACCTAGGGCTAGTGGGTTGATAATGCCTAATATTAGTTCCATGTGTTTGGGCAGAAAACACATGTTTAATATTTCACTAACATGCTATAAAGTGAAATATTATTCCTTCAAAGGTAACATAGCTGAAAAACCCTCTATTATCACTCTGTAATTTCTGAGGTTGTAAAAGAAACTACAGAGGTAACCACAAAAACACTTTGGAGTTTAGGAACTAGCACTCCTAAACTTAGAGAGGGATCTCTCTGTCTGATTTAGCTCTTTTTTTTTAGATATTAGGCTAGTTATGAATATTTAACTGTTTGTTTGATTGATTAAGATTGTTTGATTTGTTTGGTTGATTAAATTCCTAAATTTCCATTGGGCTATGGAGTCTATAACTTAACTTGGATCTGTTTCATATTTTGGAAAGGGATTTCACAGGGAAAGGTAGCTAAACCAACTGGATTCTGTAAATTTAAATGAAGTGTAAGAGAAGGAATGAAATATGTTCCATAAATAAAAGAGCATTTAATAATTCTTTAACTTAATTTCAGAATAAAAAATTTTAATCATTCACAACCAGAAACAGAGTGTGTTTTACAACATATTTGGTTCTTCAACTTTCTGTTAAATAATCTATATTAGGAATACATAAGCATGGAAAACAGGGAAATAAACATACAGACAATAAGAGAAGAACTTCACCATTATTTCAACACATGAATCCTTCGAAATAATCATTTTTATTACTCTTCAACCCATCAAATTTGAAAAAGTACAATTTCATTTTGGAGTGCACAAATCAACCCTCAATACTTCGAAATTTGAAGTATTTATAAAATTATTTACAAAAAATCTTGTCATGACAAATAAGAATATATTATAGGTATATAGAAAACATTTTACATATTTTATTACAAAAATAATAGGGCAAGTTGGAACTGTTCGAATGTTGTCCCTGATTTGAAGGAGGTTGTTGTTGATCTATATTTTTGATCCTTGCTGCGATGTTGTTCATGTTACTAAAGATAGAGTTACTAATTTATTTTGGTAACTAGAATAAATTTTCCCGCCTGTCTTCACTTGGAGTGGATAATTTAGTCACACTTTTTTAGATCTCATCTACTTCTGTACACTTGGAAAAAGTAGGTTTGATGACACAAATGTGATTGACCTCATGTTGGACACTTAAATCATTTTCTAGTGCCTTGAGAAAAGCCTTCCCTGTAATGTTGCCTAATATGCCTGCAAATTTAGAACCATATTTAGATAAATCCATAAATTTATTTTTATAATAACCCAAGGTGATTAATTTATCATTTATTACAAATAAACTTGGAAGTCCTTTCGTTTTCAGCACTTCAAGTTTTTTGAAGAGTTTGTTGACACCAATTTCCAGCCCCTAACATTTTTCTTCCAGCTGCAACATGAGGTTCCTTTTAGTTAACACTTTATTGACTTCCAATATTGTATCATTATTGTCTTTAATTTTCAATTCTTCCAGCTCATACGTGTTCTTATAATTTAGAAATTTGGTGAGGTTTGTAGCTCATGTTGGCATGTCTCATAGCTGATCCTTGGTCTACTCAATTGCTTCCTTAGACTTCTGAATTAATTCATTCTTCTCAAAAATAATTTTAATGGAAGGAAAAATTTCGTTCATGGATTTATGGATATCTATCCATATGTTTTCCTTAGCTTGGGCTAAGGTTTGAGCAATGGTAGCCTCATTCCCTAATTGATGTAGTCTTTGTGTGAGTCTCTGAGACTTCTGCACTTCGCCCATATGTGAATTTTCTATCCTCATTTTCTACTCTTGTAGGGCCTTAACTTGTCCTTGAATTTTTATATGTCTTCTCCATGTATGGACATGTCCTCCATAGCCTTTGTCAATTTAAAAGCAGCATCTAAGTCCTTAGATGAGGTTGTTGTTGATGTATAATCCCTTGCTGTAGTTGAGGAATCCATTCCTGTTTTGGGTATTGTTGTGATAAGTATAGCCTCGAGTGAGACTAAGGAAAACTGTGCATTTTGTTCCTTTTATTTTATTAATTTCTCCAATTCCACTTCCAAGTTCCTGATTTGTGCATTTTTCTCCATTATGAGTTTGAGCACGTCTTCCTTTTGGCTCTTTGTCTCTCCCATTTATTTGATCTATGAGTCCTTAGTGGTTGGTAGATTTAACTTTTTCCTGAGTGCTGCAATGTCAACATTTTTATTTTTGATAAGTTATTCTCCTGCTTTGACATTGGATGGGCCATATCCTATTTTTATAACCAAGTATTCTAAGGATTTAATTTTATTGTTTCAATCTTCAACTATGTTTTGACATTGGTGAGTGACATATACAACTTAGAAGCATTCATTGAAGTGTTTGTAAAGGTGGAAAATATCATTTCCCATATTTTCTTATGCATCTCCATTTGATCAATGGGTTGAATGTCCTTGGCATCAAACTCAAAAGAGGTATGCTTATAATTTTTTGTTGTTTGAGGATGGGAGACCTGTTCTTGTAAGAATTCCATCTGCATTCTTCCCTTCTTTGTGTCAAAAGCTGACAGAAGTTTGTGTTGATCAGTGGCTGTCTGCTTCCAAAATTGAGTATAAGTACTAGTTTTAAGGATTTCATTCTTAAGTTTTATTTCTTTCTACTTATAAAAAATTCTCTTTTCCTTCTATCCTTGGATCAAATTGAAGGTTTGAGCTATGCTTGGATTTCCTTATGAAACTGAAAATGCTAGAGATCATGTAAACACATTGCCTGATTGTGTTCAATAATGTGGAACCTTTATCACTATAGTAGGTGGTTGTTCTCCCTCCTTTGGAAAATTTGTCTTGGAATTTGTTTTCATCTTCGTCCTGTAAAATTTGAAACGTTTTGCTAAGAGCTCAGTGACTGAAGGGGATCCCTATTATTCTGGTATTTTTTCTATATTTTCCTGTGGTGTGGGAGTATGAGAAGTAGAGGTGAACAAAATCTGCTCTATTGCCTCTTGTAGAGTGTTCTCCACCCACTCCATCTGGTTCATGTACTTCTCAATATCAGGCCTTTGACTATGAACATAAGGATTGGTCTCGTGCTCCACTATTAGCTTGGAAATTAGGCCAAATGGGTCATATGAACATGTGAAGCTCAAGGGGAACTTTGTATTCTTTAGAAGGTTGTCTGTGTCCTCACATGTTGTCCTGTTGTTACAAATAAAGGGGCCAATCTGGGTTTTTATCCTGAATTGAGATTTCTTTTTAGCTGAAACAAAATGAATCTCATCTAAATTTATCATTTGTTTGATGTATTCTAAGGAAAATGATCTCATTGGGAGGTATTTAGGTAGCCTGTAGGGTGGCATCTCACACCCATTCACTATTATTTCAGTGTAATTACGGTACCTGAATCCTATCTTGGCTTGCTCTGTGAGGTGTAAAACTTTCTGAATTTCATCATTGATCCTAGGTTCTTCATTGTTGGTTAGTAAACAAATGGCTGGATGAAAAAATGATCTATGTAGTCTTTTAAAGTGTATTCATTTAAATCCTTCCATACCAAGGAAGTCCATAAAATAACTGACTGTGAATTTCCTTCTTCATCCAGCTTCTAGAGTGTGAATGGGAACATGTATGATTGATAACATATGAACATGTAAACGAGAATTGTGCCATACTTGAAAATTCCTTCAGTTTTTAACTTACGGAATTGGTCATGAATGATGTCAGCAAGAAATTGACTGAAATAAAAAATAACATAGGGTTTCTCATCAGTGGAAAAAATGGTTAGGAATCCTAGGATAGGTTCGTTATCTATTCATCTGAATAATAGCCTAATAAGAATGAAAGAACATAGATTATCTATTTATATTAGTCTGGAAACATAGATAAGGAATAGGGTGGATTTTTCTTAGGTAGCTAGGCATTTTCAGGTAAAATTATTTTAAAAATATTTGATCTCTTAGAGAATCTTAATTTTTAGTATAGGTCATTGAGGGCTTCCACTAAGAAAGGGGTGCCAGAATCAATTTGGGTAACTTGCATCATTTGAGTGATTACTTCAGGGGTAATTAAGAATAAAATTTCTTCACTTGGGGCTACAACAACTCTCTTATTGGGTAAGTAGAAAGCTTGGCATTTATGGATGAAACAAGGAAATGGTGGGTTTGAGGAAAGATATACAGGGGTAGATTGGACCCCTAGAGTCTAATTTCATCTTTCTGGTCTAAGTGATTGTCTTCGAGCCAACAGTACAATTAGAACAAATTGAATTCACACTCTCTTTGTGATCTTATCATCTATGTCAGCAAGGGGAATATGGATCAAGGTAGATTGTAGGAGGGATCATGGGGTTATTTGAATTGTCATTTTTTTCCTTCTTGGGAGGCATTTTGATAATTTAAACTATAGGAAAAAAGAGGGTGACAGTGAAAGGTTACCGACAATTTTGCCGACCATCAAATTTTGGTGATAGGGATGATTTTTTGCATGTGTTTGACTGGTCCTTTTTCTGGTTTGAGAAGTTGGTATTGTGAAAAAGAGTAATAATGAGGAGGAGGGATAAACTGAGTGAAAATTCATGCAAATGGTGTGAAATGGATAGATAGGGATGTTTCTATCATAAAACAGAGGCCCGTTGAGGTCACGGGACCATTACGAATCGTAAATAGTAATCCCGGGAAAAAATGAATGCATAACGGTCATCCCAGGTGTCGGAATTTGAGTGGAGGTGATTGCGCAAAGGGTGTTGGTGGGAAAAGGAAGGAGGGTTGGTAGTTTTCAAAGGTGGTTCTAAGTGGTAAGTGGAATATGGAGGAGGTTTTGATACATTGCGTGGTGCCGGCGGGGGACAAACTGGTTTTCAGACCCCCCCTCCGCTAATAAAGCTAGAATGGGCAAGGGGGCCATTAGGCATCATAGACCGTTGATGTGAGTTGATACTGATCGGGCCATCGGGTTGAGCACATAACTTATCACTACATGACAAATGATTTTTGTTGATTGAGCACTTTATTACATAATTTCCAACCCTTTTGATAAAAACATATAATGCACCTAAACTTAGGATAAGAGCACAAATAATGTAAAACATACATTATTACCATTTGAAGCCTTTTTTATTTCAATTTTATCCTAACCTAAGATAATTTTGACAAAATAAAGGTGCATTTAAATATGCACACCCTTGTTTTATTTTATTTTTGAGGGAAAATCATCTATTCTAATCCTATCTATTCATTTATTTCATTGATCCAGCTTAAACAATTGGATTAATTTATTCATCAACCTAACTATTTTTAGTTAAGATTAAACAGTTTGGCTAAATTATTCCTCTAACATAATTAACAGAAATTCAAATTTGTTTGACCATGATTACATTGTATGATCTAAATAAAGACTTATGGTTGTGGCATTTTAAACAAGCTGCACACAACATTCTATTTAATCTTAAAAACAAACTATTTATCTGGTAGTGGCACTTGAATTTGCATTGCTTTCACATCTATTTTTCATTTTTCATGGGATTCTTTCATCAAAATTTTTATTCTTTCTCTTTTTTTGTTTTTATTCTATCTTTTATTTTCGTATACCCTCTTTTCATTTTTTTTACTTTTTTTAATATATTTTTTGGAAATCATTTGCAAAAAGAAATATTATTTACAATTTCATATGACTGAGAGAAAACATGAAATCACCTTGTGATCATATGAATTATAAGACCCTAACACCCTCCATGTCATTAAATATATCTCTCTCTCCATATCAGAATTGAGACTCTCTCTGTCCAATCCTTAGAGATTTTGGGATTTTCTAAGTTTCTCTGCATAAAAGAAATTGTTTCCTGCCTAATGTGAAAATCATTGAATGGATGGTGGGTGAAGGTAGGGTGCCTTTGAGACACCCTGTTTCAACTGATGATATTGATTTAATTTCTTAAGTAAAATATGGTTGTATGCCAATGAGGTGGTTCATTGTGCTTATTTGATTTTGATAGCTAGTGGGTGGAGGTGAGGCAACCTTGAGACACATTGTTTTAGTTGATACTATTGGTTTAAAACTTCTATGAAAACACTCTACCTCAAGCTTTGAATTTGACTCGAGGGTGACACATGCAAGAATGATTTGGCTACAACTTATCTATGGTTAGGTGGACAATTGAAATCGCAATCTCAGTTGTTGGATTTTTTGACTTAAGATAAGTGTTCCTTATGACTTATGTGCTATTAAATGACATATGAATGTTTATGGCACATTTTAATTTCCTTTTTAATATTATTCTCGTGTTTGATGTGCTAGTTCAATGCCTATGTTAGTGTTGAGGGATGTTGATCCCTTTCTGAATGTATGTAAGCTTATTGCTTGATTATGTGTTGGCTAATAATGGCTTATCAATGTTGGGAAATGGATTTCCTTGTATGATTTGGAAATAGTGGTTCCTTACATGGTTTGGGAATGGTATGAACCCTTGTGTTACTATAAGCATAGATTCTAGTTTAATTGCATGTATGCATATACAAATTTGCTATTTTTTGAGTATGGGATATTTTCCAAGTTTCTTGAGTGTCAAGAGATGGGTAAGTGTCTATAATTTTTATTGTTTTGATGGTTTTTTCAAGGAATCGTTCAAATTATTATGTTTACTATGAGTTTGAATTTAATCTAATTATCTAAGCATGAAGGATAGGAAAGTCCTTGTTAAAAAAAACAAAAAATACTCTTTGTGTTTAATGATTTGCATAATTGGCCTGTATATATGGAAGATATTCATTTATAAGTTTAGGAACAAAAATGTCACTTATATGAGTAATATCTATAAATATATCCAATGAAGTCATGATTGGGATGATCCATGTTTAAATCTCAAGAGAGATATCATAACTTGTGTGTATGCACACACACACATAGGTATATGTGTGTGTGTGTGTGTGCATATGTGTAAATAACTATATATTGACTGGATAGGCCGAAGCCCTTATAATCTCAAGAGGAATGGCACTAATGATAAAAATGTGCATGTATTTGAAGCTCAAAAGTGATATCACGAAGATATTTACAATCATATGTATAAAATCTTATGGAATTGGGTAGGGTTGACTTCAAGGAATTAAGGGCTTGGACCATGGCCATTTGCTTGACCACCATGACCAATATTTCACGGTGGGGACAAGCCCAAGAATTCATGTAAAAATATGACACAAGATTGGAATATTTTAGCACGAGGGACCTAGGATGTTCGAGTCTATTGGAACATGAATTTAGATATTATAACTAAGCTTGAAGGCTGGGGAAATATGGATCTTTGAACAGAGAAGATATTTTGCATCATCAATGTATCATGGAAGTTTTTCCCTATAGGTCTTGAGTGTAGGAACTGTAGATAAATCCTAGGATTTTGTCTTGAGGATGACATCGAAAGGTGTGCCTGTGGGTGTGTTGTATTGGTGTAAGAAAGCCTCATAGGCTAAATGCATCATCCAATAATTTTAAAGGGGCTAGTTCATCTCAGCAGTATAAAATATGACACAAATGGAATGATAAAGGTGAAGTGTAAGGTTACGGCTAAGAAAAGGTATTGGGACACTTTGGTAGTGGGGTCCACAAGCATCCATGCATTCCTCGAAGGTTTACCCCAAAATATTTGATGGGGAATTGCAATAGAAATTCCCAATACTTTATCCCTATTGTGAGATGGCATTGCGAGCTCAATTCCTATGTAATTGATGTCATATCATTGTAATGCAACAATATATGCATTAGCTCTCGTATGTAATGGGAAGTCATGAATGAGCTGATAGTAGGGGAAAAATTTGCACGTGGCTGGTGATATGGCGCATGGATTAGACAACCACGTGGGTGCCACATGGTGATCACATGGATGCCACATGGAAGGATAGATGGCATGGCACTAGCTAATATGCCAAGACTTTAATAAACCATATATCTGAACCCAGGAGTCAAATTTGGACAATTATTATATCGTTTGAAAGGTATCGATGAGATCGAACACAACAACCATCTATACACAACTGTTTTAAACAAGTTGTAAGAGATAAAAAAAAAATTCAAACACATTTCCATAATGGGATATTGGGATATTAGGTTAGCATAGTAACTGCCTCCTTCTAACCTTAGTTAGGGTTAAGGATTAGTAGGGGGTATGTTATAGGTTTGGGGTTCTAAGGTCCCAGGTCATGATGAAAGGTCCTATGGTGGTTGTTACTTTGTGCTAGTGATGAAAGTGATTTGACATGGTACTTAATTTATAAGGTTTAATTTTAAGATATTTGGAAATGGATTTCCCTTAGTGTGCACTTGCTTGAAGGCTTCGATCTAGTGGCTATTATATAGAGACTTAGATCTAGTGGTTTTAAAACCTATAATGATCCTCCCACTTGTTTTATATGTATATTAAAGGATTGATTTTCATGATTCTGGATAAAAATTGCACTTAACTCCATATTCAACATCATATATATATATATATATATATATATATATATATATATATATATATATATATATATATATATATATATATATGTATATATATATATATCTGTGTGTGTGTGTGTGTGTGTGTGTGTGTGTGTGTGTGTGTGTATATATATATATATATGTGGAAAAATTTTGAAATCCATGGTTTTTCATAAAATTTGGTCCTTTTTAATAAATATGGATACTCCCCTTGGTCTACATCACACAGGTACTAGAAAATAATTCTTGAAAACAACCTCAGATTCCTACCCAATTATTTTTGCTATGACAACAACCCTCCAATTTTTTTTTCCTAATGCAATTTTGGAGACTGCATGAACTATCATTCCAAGTTGTCTTATGTTGTCATGTTGTTTGATTTTCTACTATTATGTTTTCTCTTAATGTTGCATCTCCTAAGTCAATGTTTTCTAAGTGTCGTCACCTTAACTTTAGAAATTCTTATGTTTTCTTTTCCAAGGTTAGGTGAATTCATAACTTTTATTGACATAAAAATGAGCCTTTATCAACATGCACACACAAAAATAAAACAAAAGTAATGAAAAACACTTTTCAGGAAACATTTCACTTCAAGATGATGAAGATTCACTCTTGTGTTGAGCGCACTCCTTCGAGATGAACATATGTGCCCATCCTTTGAGCGCACTTCTTCATTCTTAGCCAATGTGCCCTCCTCGATTGCACTCCTTCGAGACGAAGACATGCACCCTTTCACAACTCATGCATGTGCTTCCTTGTTACATGTGAGCGCAGTCCTAGAAAATAGGAAACCCACTACACTTCTCTTAACTAACTGATTCACTCTTTGACAAGTGTCGAGCATGCATGGAATAAATTATAATGTAATATCTTTATAATAAACCTATTTCATCATTATTTCTCATAATCATTGTCATCTGGATTTGGCACACATCTTTGGATCAAGAAGCTCTTCATTAATCTTCATTTTTCATGTCAATTCTATTGGTTTCCTTTCATGTTTTTGTTGTTGATCTTGCTTTTGTTGTTAGATTTTATTTTATTTTCAGTTTAGTATTTATTCTACAAGTGTCAAAATATTGTCACAGGTCGTGACTCTGCATATTCTTCAACTTCTCACATTCTAATCATGATTGCAACAACATTCATAAAAACTTGTAGTTATTATCTCTCCACGCTTATATTATTCAATATTGCATTTGGAATTGTCCTCTATCCTTTCCTTGACAAAGCACACTTCTGGAAGCTGAAGCCCAACTAACTTAGAAATACAAGTTTTATTCTAGAGCGCACTCATTCAGCACGAAGACTAAACCCTCTTTGAGCACGTGAGCACACTCCAAAGGCTTAAATGATTCCCTTTCATCCCTTTAGCATGCACCCTTTCCCTCTCCTTTTTTTCTTGAGTGCATGAGCATACCATGAATTCTTGAAGGCCCAAAGCCTGAACTCTTCATGTTTTTGTTATGTGTAGCCGAACTTGGCCTAGATTTTGGCAAAGACTCCACATTTTGTGGGGTGGAGCGCACAGTGGAGCATACAATGGAGCACATTTGAGGAATTAAGTATACCGCATGGCATCGTAAGGGCTTCAGGGTGGGTCGAAGCCCCTATTTTTTGTAAGATCGTACGATTTTGTAAAGGATCAATGGTTTTGGGACCATAATTGCTTATTTTAAGGAGTCCATGGTAGTTGGACCATGGTATTTTGGTGATGTAACACTATAATGTAAGTGTCTATATAGGGTAAAATAACAAGAGGAAAATCATCAGAATAAATCAGTTTTAATCCAGATCAGAGTTATGGGTGAATTATTATTGTGAATTATAATTTTGTAGTGAAGGAGAGGCTCTACAACTAAGTACACAGAGGCCTGGAGAAGATTTTACGGCTGAGTGCATAGACATCCTTCAACTTAGTGCGCATGCGAAGAACTATTTTTTGTTCAAATATTATTTATATTAAGAAACAATTATTGTGGACATAGCCCTACACTGGGGTGAACCATGTTAATTTTGTGTCCCAGTGTGATTGATGTGTATACTTGCTTATTATCTATTGTAGAATAGAAGTTATTACAGTTGCATTTTACTTCAACATAGTGGTGGTTTATGGTTTTATATGGCATGTTTAAGTGATTAATATAATGCGGTGAAGTGATTTATAAGTGCTAAGAATAAGATAACATAATAATACCACATATCCTAGTCCTTCAAGGCTGCAGAAACCTAGTTTTTGATCCTCCCATAGTTACTTAGGGTGATACTGCAATATATTTGCAGGTCATTGCTAAAAGAGATAGTGATCAATATTTTTGTTTGTGCGTGGTATAGATTGAATGTGGGTAAGCTCAAATAAACCCAAAAAATATTTCCATTTTAGGTATCGAGATCTATTTGAGGGATAGGTGAAAGGGATATGTGGATGCAGTATGCGTCGAAGAAGGAGATTCAAGACTGGATTGACCTGAAATTGTGAGAATTTGTGGATCAAGAAAACTCAGCCCGCATATTAAATCTAAAGCTTGGTTAAAAAAGTATATTTTTATAGATAAATACAATATTTTATTTGGTTATTTTCCTGTTGAGATGTACGAGTGGATATCTAGGTTTCCCGAAAGGAAGAACTATTTTAAGGGTGGATAACCTATTGTGTGGACTCCTGAATTGATAAAATGAATCAAGAGATATACAATAGGATTTCAACGGATGTCAAGTTTTGGATTGATAACATCTTGGGAGGATTTATTACTGAGTTCACCGTAGACTCAACTGTGTCCTACAGTGAAGCAGAATGATGATTATTGAAAGGACCGCGAGGTAAATATTTTAAATCTATGAAGCTTTTGATTAAGATGCTTCTGTGTGAAAAGGGATTTTTATGGAAGTTATTAGATTTCTAGTTTACTTATGTTTAGAAGAAGAGAGAATAAATTTGATCAAGAGATCAGAGTAACGTGAAGTAGAAAGAGTTATAGAGTAGATACCAGAAAGAGATCTCGTGGAAAAGACATGAAGACCTTTTTAAAGACTGATTATAGTCCTATTTTGAGTGGATCTGAAAGTGAAAGAGAAGAAATCCACCCTAATAATCTCCAGGTCACTTCGCATTATTCTCCCTCCCAGCCTAAGAGTTCGCAGAAGCTAGAATCTAGTAATATCCATGGTGTTTTTGGATTTCACCCTCCCATACCTCTCCTACCCCCCATCCCCCTCCCGCTAATCATCCCCCTCCCCCTCCAAGAAGAAGTATGGCTGACAATATTAAGCTACCCATTTTCAAAGGAATTGGATTGGAGGATTTGGAACAATTTTGGTTTCTATGTGAACCTATATGGACAATGAAACATATCAATGATGACAATATAAATAAATCACAACTCTTTTTGTTGTTTTGAGAAAAAGAATTCACATGGTATATGAATTATTCAAATAAACAAAACAAAACTTTTGTAGATATTAAATCAACACTGATAAAAGAGTTTAAGAAGCCAATTTTTAGTCACAATGCATCACCGAGTTGAAAGAGATCAAATAGAAACCTACTAAGTCTATTTGGGATTTTGATCAAAGATTTAAGGTGTTATTGGATCAAGTAATATTTGACATAGCTTCACAACAACATCAATAATGGTTTATAGTTGTGCTACTCGCACATATTATATTTCCATTAATGCAACAAAAGGTAGAAAGTCAATTTGAAGCTCTATATATTTCGATGAAATTGGAAGCTTTGCCTATAGGAGATATTAATGCAAGCATGAAAAAGATTTAAAATCAACATGCAAACATAACCATACATATATAAAACATCAATAAAATAAAATAAGTTAGAGAACAAGTATGGTGTATGAAGTGTAGATCAGAGGTCCATTCTAAAGAACAGTTCCCTATCTTGAGGGATTACATGGATGGTGGGGCATCGAATCCCTTGAATGAAGGATCCAACATGTGGTGTGAAATATGTAAGACTAAAGACCAACATCATTAAGAAGAAAATTACTTTTTACATAAATAAGTACATAATGTGAGGAATCTATATTGCAAATTATGTAAATCAGTAGGACATGATGATAATAATTGTTGGGCTTACAAGCTAATGATGGTACATAGTGCTAGTGCTTATGGAATATAATTAGAAAACCATGGACATGAGGAAAATGGATAACACTATGGTCGAGGAGGTTAGCAAGGAAGAGATCGAGGTGGTGTAACTGGTCAAGGATGTGGACATGTCGTTTTCTATAATTGCGGCCAGCTTGGCTATTTTTCGAGAGACTGTAAGAACCCGACAACGACAAGTAAGTATTGTAAATCCTTTGACCATGTAATTGAATAATGTCATATACTTATGAAAAATATATAAGAAAAGAAGAATTAGTAGCCGACACAGAATATTCAAATGATGACTACTGAAACGAGGACCGATGAACCTCGAGTTAGTATTGTCACTAGAAGTGGAGATTTGACTGGTAGCGATAAAGCAGATGAAAAGAAAGAATCTAAAAGTGCATGGGTTATAAAGACTCCTGAGAAAGCTCCCATTAGAGGAATTTTGAGGTGTAAAATGGTCGTCATAAGGAAATTATAAAATAAAAGTGGAAATAATAAAATAATATTACATTACATCATCAAATTGTAGAGGGAAAAAATAGAAAACTACTTTTCAACTCATATTTTCAACTTATATCCCTATGGGTTTACTAAAATTTCAAGTGGTAACACTCGTTGGATGAAAATTTTGATTTTGTATCCAAGGAGTACCCTTGGTGCATACTTTCGATGGACCTTACTACACAAAAAAAGGGAAATACATGAAAATCATGATTGCAATCACGTTTTTTCATGTATTCCTCATTTTTAATGTAAAAAATGACAAATACATGAAAATCATGATTGCAATCACATTTTCTCATGTATTTCTATTTTTTTGTGTAGCAGATTCCATCGAATGTATGCAAGATGGGCATGCTAGTGTCTCGTGATTTAGCAAGTTGGTAGACCAAATGCAGAGGGTAACATAAAACCAGTCTTTGGAGCCTTAGGACCTAGCTTTCCTGGACTCAGAGAGGGCTTTCTCTATTATATGCAAAGGATGTGAACTTGTTCGCTTTAGATGGTTGTTTTTAGGCTAGTTGTTAAGTGTAGAGTTTGTTGTTTTGTTTTGGTTGGGTAAGATGATCCAGAAGAATAAATGGAATGAGGAAATTTTCAAGTCATTGGGAAATGGAGTCTATAAAATTCCTAAAAGGTTTATCAAATAGATCAGGGAGCATCACAAGTCAAATCTAACTTGGTCAATGGATCTTCAAGGTCTTTAAGGGAAATGAGATGGACATCAATTATGAGAATAAGAGCAGGATGAAGGGAAATTAAGAATCCTTTATCATGTAATTTTAATAAGAATGGACTTAAATATCATAAGAATGAAGAGGCAATCAATAGATAGGGAAAACCATAAATTATTTGGTTCAACTTAAGAAGATAATTATTCAAGACAAACATTCCAATGAAATATAGAAGGTGAGAAACTCATTTAAATTCTGGTGATTTCACCTTCAAAGATAGAAAACATTCAAGACACACATATAAATGTAATCAGAGAAGAGGGAACACCTAAACATCTTTGATTTTAGTTATGAAGATCTCCAAAACAATTATTTAAGCAAGTATAAAGGGTATGATTGAAACAAAACCTCTTTGGCATACCTAAGTAATGGTACTTTAGAGAGAGAATTCAAGAACAGTGTTTAGTGACATCAAACATGCAGGGATAGCCATAAATCATCTCTTATACCTACTTTATTAAAACATTCATGAAATAAACAAGCTTAGGGGGTCTAGAGAAAAAATAAGAATTCTCTAAAATTTCCTAGCAGAGGAAAACATAAAGACATTGAAGAACAAACAGAGCCAAGGTGCCTTTGAAAACATTTCTTAGTCTAAATCCTTTGTTCTACTGTAGTATAGAAATATGGAAACATAATGAAACAGGAAAAAAAAATAGTAGAAAAGAAGCACTTCACCATAAACCAAGCTCAGGGATCCTGCAAGCCAGCCTCCTCCATCAACAAACAGATCAGGGCATTCACAAGCTTCAAGACATCAATTTCTTTTTAACCTCCAAAAGACTATATATTACTTCAAAGAGTCATCAAATGCCAACAAGATAATGAGCTCAAATGCAGCATTTATCTGCAAATGAGGAGGTGCAACTGAGTTTAGGGTTTGAGTGTTATTTATTACATAGTTAATGATTTTTCTACCTTGAATACCATGCAAGGCTCAATGCAGGAATATCTGAAGATACTTCTCTAAATAGTAACTCCTATCTTAACTTCTGAGGGAATATCACTGAAATGTTTGAATTTTAAGGCCTATTAATAAATTTACAATAATTTCTTGGTATATAAAAAATATCTCTGGCTGAGTTCAATAACTGTTTAATGCTTTATTGAAGGAAACAAATCATTTGGTGGCAAAAATATCTTTTGAAAGAAGTAACTTCAGGTAGGTGCAGTTAATTCAAATCTGCTTTGGGTTAATATGTCTCTTGTTTTGTCTTTAATCTCTATATTTAGGCCTTAAAACTCCATGTTTAAGCTCTGACTATTTGTTTATATTATATTTCTTTTTAATCTTCTTTATCTCTTCTTGTTTATTAATCCCTTTTAATTAATATTTCTGATCTTCTATCTTCATCATTTAATCGGTTAAATTACTGCTTGTATCCTTTAACCTCTGCTTTTAGTTGGCTAATCCTTTGTTTTTGCTTTTGATTTAAGTATTAGCCCTTTAATCTTTAATCTTCTTCTCTTCACTGTATCCTTTGACTATGTTTTTTTGTTGTATGCAGGGGATTCTTTCTGTCATGGTAGGAGGGTTACTTGGCCATCGATGATTATGTTTCATCGATGGTTTGTGTGGATACAAGACCTTTGGTCACCACTTATTTGAATTAACCTCCTGGATCATCACCCAGAGGTTGATTTGGTCATTTCTGGATCATCAGAGTTCCCTTTAGGCACTCTTCCATTAAACCTACACATAAAAACAATTTGTTAATCTAAAAACCTACGGGGAGGGCGCATGACTACATTTTTCTATGGTTTGGATTGGTCGGAAGGGTTTGCAAAGGAGGAAAAAACATAGGAGGCATGGTTCTGAAGGCGGAACCAGGCAGGAGTTTGAATGGAGGTGGGAGGATTTGAAAAATGTCACAAAGGGATAAGTGGTTTTGAAAAACTAGAAATGGTTTATCACGTGGTCGAATGGTGGTAAGCGGTTTTTGGGAAAGGGCACACGATATGGCCCAACACGTGACACGTGGCGGGGAGAAACCACTTATTTCGCATGGGTCAGAAGATGTTAACCCCAATGCAATTATATATGTGATATGCACCGGGGACCTTCAAATCATGGGGTGAAAGATCAACGACTATCGTGCATTCTGGAGGTGGCGAGCAAGCGGTCAAATCAGCGGAGTGGAGGACAGGTGGCGTATTTATATTGGGTCATGGGTTTTGATGGAGGATGGGCCTAGGGCCTTAATAAATCAATGAAAATGGGTCAATTTATAAGGTTTTAAATGGACGCTTAGTATAGTGGGGAGCAAGGCACAATTTAATATACCAAAGGTTTGTGAAGCATTTTTATAAGGTTTTACGAGGGTTTATGAAATGGAAAGGGTGGAGGAGAAATTTATATAGGGAAGGAGTTTATGGATAGGTGGAGGTCGGGATAACATGAGCGCAAGGGGCTAGGGCTAGAGAAAAATGGGCTTATGCCTATATAATCACAAAGGTGGGTTTTTAAAAATAAAAATAGAGTTTTTATATATAAATAAAAGAGACCCGATAGGCTTAAATTTTGACTTTAAACAATGTAAAAGGGGACTTTTACATTTTTTAATAAATACTAATGAAAATGAGGAATAAGGGTTTCTTTTAGAAAGGTTTATGAAGGGAAAAAATGGGTTTTTCAGAGGAAAAAGGGAGTGAATGAGAGTGTGGGTAGGAGAGTAAAAAATGAGATTAATAGGCCCAAAAATGAAGTCCTTTTGGATCAGTAAAGTGAAATTTAGAAGGCAAAGAGGGAAAAATATAGTGAAATAGTATGATTTGGGAGAATGAAGGCAGTGAGATTTCTAGAACTCACAATATTTCTCACATTTTTTTTTTAGAAATCTACGACCATTACTTAGTCATCTCTAGAATAGAAAAAATTATTGATGACTAACATGGCACTCTTTGGACAAGGAATTAAATTTTACATCCAACGAGTACTCTTGCTCAAAATTTGAGTAAAACTGTAGGGAGATAAGTTGAAAATACGAGTTGAAAAAATAGTTTTATTATTTTATTATTTTTTAACCCTTTTACTTTTTTACTCCAAAAATGGTGAATCATCCCCCATGGTTGAAATCATCATATTGAATCCCATTGGTTCTTATAAAGTTTCTTTTGGTTGTACATTTTTCTTAGGAGGACCATTTTAGACCTCAAAATTGCCCTAATTTTTTTTATATTATTTTTTATTCATAAAGATAAGGAAGTACTTATGGAATCACAACAAAGTTTTATGGATGTTGGAGCTTTGACCTTTATTGCATAGCCAAACCCTGATCAGAAAATTAATTGTGACATGTCATCAGCTTCGATACAAAACCAATATCTGACACAAGATTGAGCTCTGATATATTCCTGTGCATCCAAGTAAACACCAAAAATTGAGATGCGCGTAGTCAATAATTTGCATCGATGGAAGAGATCCGTAAGAGAGATGAGGCTTTGTGCGCAGATAGGAGAGTATGATATGGATCAAATTATTCTAGATCTGAGATATAATGCTAATTTATTGATAAACCAGACATGGGAATTAAAGGGTAAGTCGAAGCTACAGTCATCATCTATTCCATTAAGGAAGGAAAATCAACAAAAGATCTTCCCTATGGGAAGACTACCAGGTGTCATAGTGGATATTGAAGGAGTTTTCACTACTGTTGATTTTGAAGTAATAGACATATTTGATGACAATAAACCTTATCCTGCATTGCTTGGACATGTCTGGGAATTTGAAAATATGGCCATAATTAATGTGAAGAAGAGACATGTGAAATTTGAAGGAAACGATATAAGAGTAATTGTTCCCTTAGATCCATCATAAGGAGTAAGATACATAGAACCAGTCAAAGAGTAATAATTCACAACTGACATAGACAATATATATCAAATGAGAACGAAGGAACAAGATTGTCTTAATCTTACTGCAGAGGTAAATCTGAGATGGGAGCATGATAGTTCTTGTACCTCAGACTCAGAAGAAGAGTTAGAGAACTCACAGAATAAGCTTCATTAGGATCCACGAGGCGTTATGCAAGAATTACCAAATCAGTAAATTGTATGATATTTGAGGTATGTAATATACCTTCTTATGATGCCTTATGTGATGTAAATAATTTTCTTAATGATTATTAAGAACAAGTTTCAGAAAATCAAAGGTTTTCATCCTTGGATATAGCCCTGAAATCTACCCCTACTAGATGGTGGAATTCACACAAGAAGAATATAGGAGGTTGGAAGGAATGTTGAATACTGATGTGAATAAGTTTTGAAAAAATACATACATACATGGAGATAAAATATGATGGTGAAACTAATCCTAGGAAGCATAACTAGCTATGCACTACAACATGGAATGGTACTCCATAACAAGAATGGGTACATGGATTCATTCTTACATTAGAGACAATCCCTAAGAACTAGTACCTAGAAACACAGCTTCAACATGGTACCATGAACTTGACAGATATGGTTGATGGATTCATATTAACATTAATCTTTGAGGATGATTTCCCATACATAGAGTTGGTCCTTCGAATGGTCAAGAAGAGGATATTTGAGAATATAACCCCATTGACATGGAAGCAACCTGATTGGACCTCACAGATAGAAATTCACTGCAGTGCTATAACCTTACTCTAGACTATGAAAAATATCCTTTCAATATCGACATAGCAGAGTCAAAAAGGATACTGTGAAGTAATTGGATTTGAGCTAGAGATACCAGACATAACAAAGACACTGAAGACCAAAAAGGTAGTCATAGGATCAGAGAAGGAACGTAAGTTTGCAACAATAGGAGACTACTGGGATGAGTAGACAGTTAGTAAAGTCACATAATTACCTCATGAATATCAAGAACTATTTCCCGCCAAATTTTCAGTGATGAAGGGTAAAATAGGAGATCTAGGAGTCATGAAGATTCCTCTTAAGCCTAATGTGAATTTGGTCAAAAAAATACCTTACATCTTGAACCTAACGTATAAGGAGAAAGTGAAAGTAGATATTGATAAGATGATAGTAGCATCATTTATTGAACCTATAGAAGAAAAATCGGTGATTCCTATGGTGGTGCAAGAGAAGAAGACTCAAGGAGAAATTAGGATTTGTGTTGATCTGAGAAAGTTGAATGATGCATGTTTACGTGATCCCTTCCCTACCCCTTTCACAGATGAAGCGTTAGACAATGTAGGAGGTAAGGAAGCTTACTCATTTACAAACAGATTCTCAGGTTATCATCATATTAGGAATGCACCTGAAGATCAACATAAGACCAAATTTTCTACAAAATGGGGTTCATATCAATACACAGTAATTCCTTATGGATTAAAAAAATTCCCCTACAAAATTTTCTACGGTGGTGGTCACAAATTTTAAGGAATACACCCACAAGTTTTTAGAGGTATATTTTGATGATTGGATAGTATTTGGAATTTCAAGAAAAAATGTTGAAAGTTTAAGACTTATTCTCAACACATGTAGACAATATCAATTCTCTTTGAACCTAAATAATTGCATATTTTGTGTAGATTTCGGCATATTGTTGGGAAATATTGTCTGTAAGCAAGGACTAATGGTGGACTTTGCTAATATTTCTATCATTAGGAACTTTCCTCCACCTAATACAATAAGACATATTTGCACTACAATGGGACATACTAGGTATTATAGGAATTTCATCAAGGGGTATACTCAGATCACTCCACCTATGGATAAATTCAGTGGAATGAAGAATGTCAGATTAGCCTCAACATATTTAAAGAAAAAATGGTAGATGCACCTATACTAGTGTTCCCTGATTGGAATAAGTAATTCCATGCCCATGTGGATTCCTTTTGTATAGCTTTGGGAGTGATACTGGCACAACCTGGTGCGGGAGAAATTGATCATCCTTGTTGGCGAGAAATCAGGTCTCGCGGACAAGACCCAGGTTCAAGAGTTGTGGCCAACAAAGGGGTCCGGTGTAGTCTAGGAACACGCCGGCATTTTCACCCTGCTCAGGAGAGCAGTGCGTCTCACCCGAGGCGTGCCGCAACCACATGCAAAAGGGGATGAGATCAAGGGCAAGGAACAAACCCGCAACTAAAGAAAGACGGTTCATCCATTCATATATAAAGTTATATGTGCAAGATTACTTAATAAGCATTGCAGACATTCATAAATAAAATTTTAAACCAGCGTAAACGCATTACATGCACATGAACACCTTATTGAGACAACAACCTTCTATTATATTAATCTCTTGGCCCAATACATGATTACATGGCAATCTTCCTGTTAGCTCTCAAAGCTGATACAGATGAATCTCCGAACAGAAGGGTAGAATAGAGAAGATAAGAACCCATATGAAGCACATGCCTGAGTCCTCCGCAGCTGCTCTGCGTGTCCTTCCTTGTCTCTGGCCTCGCGACTTCTTCAGTATGCATTCAACTCTTAGCATTCTTCATTTTCAGCCGGGTGACTGTTATTTATTCACCCGCTCTCGCGACTATCGGCTCCTCTGCGTCTTCACTTTGGCTTCTCTCAGCTTCTCTTCTGATGTCTGTGTGTTCCACTCTCTGTTTTCTACTATGTTTCCTTCATCTGCACGTATCTCCATGCTATCTCCAGCTATCGAGTGCTTCCGCTCCACCTTGATAGCTCCGCAACTCCTGGTAGTTGCGGCGCGGTCGCGGTTGCCATGTGTATTTATTCCGCGACTCAAAAAGGGTCAAAACTCAAAATGTCTTGGCCAAGATGTCAAAACTAAGCAAAACAAGGGCCCCAACAGGCCCCGACCACAATTCCTTGACTCATCCGCGAGTCAATCACAAATAACAGTTTCTATTTCCATTGCCCCGCTGGCACCCGTATTCTGCTCCGTTGTGCCTTCGCCCTGTGTCCTTTCCTGCTGTGCTCCGTCACTTGGTTGTCCAAACAAGGGCCCCAACTCCGGGACCCGGCGGAGCGCTGAATCTCTAAGCTCTGTGAAGGCCGCCACCGCTTGCTGCCATTCCTGCATAAGCAAGTCGGCTTCTTGAGAGATTCGGTTGGCGGCAGCTTCGTCTATGGGCGTCGGGGCAGCCCCGAACAGGGTGGCGAGCTGGGCTTCTGCCTTGGCATCCAGCTGGTGCATAGCGTCAGCATGGGTGCGAAGGGGCAGACGAATCTCTCGGATGATGTGCTTGGCCGCTGCCGATTCGGCCTCCGTCTGTTGCATGTGGAGTTCCAGCTTGTCCGACTGGGCGTAGAGCTGATCTAACCTTGCTGGGTCCGTAGTTGCCTGAATGTCCCTGGCAATCTGTTGCAGCTGGGCAGCGATAGGCTGTGTCTTGACATTTAACGCGAGTGAGCACTCCTGCAAACTTTGCAGAAGGGCAGAAGCTGCGGCTACAGTGGAATGGAGAGTGGCTTGCATACTGACTGCCTGCGTCTGTTTGGTAGTCACCTGTCCTGAATGGTCCCTGGGTGGATCTGGAAGGGTAGGCCGTGCGGCTAATGCCACTTGGAGTTCTTGGTTCTCCCTGCAAACACTAGTGAAAACTTCCCTGAGGTGGTGAGCCTGTAGTGCTATACTGTCCTCCTCTATACCAGCAGGGAGTGGGGCATAGTGAGCCCTTGCAGCAGGCCATACACTGGAGAGCACCTGAATAACAATGTTGGCCTGCTCTTGGAGGTTGGTCTTCTCCCGCAGCAACTGATTGCGTTGTTCAGTAAGCGCCGTGATCTGATTCCACTGCTCGGTGCACCGCCGCTGTAGCTCTGTGTGAATCTGCTCGGCCTTGAGGGCCGCCCGCTGAATGGGAAGGTACAGCTGTGCTGGACTCCATTGTTCTGTAGTGGTCGTGCTGGGTGTGCCCTGCTCCGGCACCCTCTCCTACGACGGTTGGTGGCTGGCCGCTGGTCGGCCGAAAGTTTCTGGAGGATGGACCGGCGTCTGCTGCTACACTGAAGTGGCCATCTCGGACTCCGGTCGGTCTTGCTGCGTGGTCTGCTCTAGGGGAGGGGCAGCCGAATCAGCCCCCCCATTCGTAAACCTGCTAGATATAGTAACAAAAGGGTCTGGGGCCGTGGCCGTGGGGTCAACCGGTGGTACCACAGCTGCAGTACTAGAGGTGACTTCCTCCCCATGGTCACCTCCGAAAAGGTCTCGGATCAACGAATCTGACAAAGTGGTTGATGAGTTGGATGGATTGGGGGAGGTGGCAGGTGGTCGGCCGGTGGGAGCGGTGGACGGAGTGAAAGAAGTGGGAGGGAGGCAAAGGTTGAGTAACTCTGCCGGATCGATCAGAGGTTCCTCCGGAATCAGAGTTGCTGTGGGCGGAGTGACTGGTGGATCATCGACAGTCAGATCCACCACTGGATCTGTAGCAGTAATACGGGCCCTCTTGGATGGAGGTGGGTCGGCGGAATCGGGTTTGGGCCCCGGTTCACCCATTGGTGTGATGAGGGGGGTGGCAGAAGTGAACAGGTTAGTGGGAATGGGGGAAATGAGGGGGGCGGTGTTGGAGGGACCACGAGACCGATTAATATGAAATTCAGCAAAAGAAGGAAATATAGGGGCACCACTTGAAGCGACCTGGGTGGCCACGTTAATTCGTCGTACCTAGTCATTGAGGTGCTCGACGATCGGGACCAGCGCTGGAGGCAGATCCGGGGCGGTCTCAACTGCTTCTTGTGGAGGGTCCGCTGCAACCTGTGAGGACCCCGCTGCGCCGGTCGCGGCAGGCCGCTGTGCCGGCAGCATCCCCTCAAAGTTATAGCGGGTGATCTCGTCTTGGACGTGCTTGACGACCCCCGGCCACGCAGAAACCTCTCGGTGGAAGGTGTCGTCATTCAGCTGGAACCGGAGGGGCGCCATGTGAAATGTAGCGGCCGGCACGCAAGTTGGCTGGATGAAGGTGTGCCTGTGGCTGACCCCAAACCACACCTGCTCACTGTACTCATCCAGCAAGGGCCTGGGCACCCGCTGCTGGTTGGCCACGACATCGGTCATCATCCCGTACCATGCCTGGAACGCTGCCGCGTTCACCTGTTTGGTGCTGGGATCCATGGACACCTGCTAGGGGGTGTACTTCATCGCCAGAGGCTGGCTTATGGTCGTCTCCGCCGGCTCCCGGATGGGAGGAAGGTGCCATTTCCACATGGCAAAGGCTAAGATCAAGTAGCCGTAAATGAAAGTGGTGGTACGCCTGTAATTTTCTTCACAGGCCGCGAAGAGTTCCTTCAACACGAAATAGCACCAGTTCAACTTGGCGCCCCGAGTGTAGTTCTCTGCAATGGAAATTGTGTCCAGGGTGCATTCTCCCTTCGTATAGTGGCGCATCGTCTTGCTAGCGATCAGGTAGCAAGCGAACCGGATTTCGGGTTTGTTGATCAGGTCAATCTTGGCACCTTTGCCACCCCGGCGAGTGCCATACTTGGTATACAGGTCGGTGTCACCCGACTTCCGGGCGCGCTTAGAGGATGTCTGGCCAGCAGCGGAGACATCTGCACCGTTTTGGGACAGCCCTGTAAGCCGATGAATGTCCTTGGCATGAATTGGGATTTCTTCGTTGAGCCACAGGGACCCGTTCTGTACCCGACTGAGGAGGAACCGGGTGCATTGCAGAGTCGATCCCGTAGTGCCGAAAACGGGAAGAGTCCTTAAATGCATCAAGGTTGACTGCTGCAGGCCCCTGAATTCTTCTTGCATCCGACTGTGGGAGCTGCTGCCTGGCGTGTAATGGTGCTCCATGTAAGTCTGCCAATGGAGGTGGGGAAACTCAGCCGGGTCGGACAGGTTGGCGTCCATACATGCTGCATTGTCATACTTGCCGACCAGCGACTCGACACAGTGAATTCTGCTGTCTAACGCTGGTTCAGGGACAGAGACGATAGCCCTCGTCATCTTGGCGCGACGCTGGTAAACTTAGAGTGTTCTTCTGGAGTTCTCTACTGGATACGGTGCACTTCGATGCTGCAAATGCTCTGGAGACACTGCAACTTCCAAATTGAACTGGTCCGTCATTCTCGTGCTGTTGATATTCATGCAAATTATGGCATCCGCTGGCACGCGCGGAGTTGATGAGACTCCATAACGACAATTAATTCTTGCTATCCTTCGGGGCTGCGATAATCGTGCGATCAATCGCGTGCCTGTATGTAATCTAACAGTTGCTGACGGCGTCATGGGAAGAAGGGCGGACTCGACGGCTGAGGGAACTGCGGGTGATGGCAAATGATTACGGTACGATTACTGTCTATTATGGGAATTTATGAAAAAATCTGAGCGATCCTACGGACTGACAAAAGGACTGACGGAAATGACCTGGACTGACACTGGCGCGAGGATGGATCCTACGTGAACGACACACTGGACTGGCGCGGTGACATGCTGGACTGGCGCTGCGACACGCTGGACTGGCCAGCCCCGACCACAGTCGGTTGCGGTATGGTTACCGCAACTGACTGTTTATTTGACTGATTACAAATGAACGGAAAAGACTACCTACGGTCATCCCGGGTGCGGGAGAGTTATTCAACTACGCTACTCTATGGGTTCTCTCGGTTGCGAGAGTTATTAATGAAAAGTGAGAAGGTACCTACTCCTGGTAGGGTTTCAAGCATGTGCCATTCACCCACCCAGGAAGAACTGTACCGTCCAGTTGTGCCAACCGAACGACGCCTGAGTCGCGGATTTCGATGACCAAGTACGGTCCCAACCAGTGCATCTGGAGCTTGCCTGGAAACTTCTGGAACCGGCTGTCATATAAGAGAACTTTTCCACCAACTTGGAAGGCCTTAGTTTTGATGTGGCGGTCATGCCACGCTTTCTGCCTGGCCTTCTGGACCTTCTGGTGGAATTCCGTGAGGAATCGAGCCTCATCCAGCTCCTGTAGCTACTGAAGGCGTTCTCGAAGTGATGCCTCTTCTGAAAATTGAAGAGACGTTGCGATCAAAAGACTGGGTACCGTGAACTCGGAGGGAATCACAGCTTCCCGGCCATACACCAACTGGAATGGCGTCTGGTTGGTCAAACGTTTTACCGTGGTTCGGTAAGCCCATAATGCCGCTGGTAGCCGCTCGTCCCAGTCGTCCCGCTGAGCATTGCAAATTTTAGTCAAGCCCTTTTCAAGAATCTTATTGAAGGCTTCCACCGTACCATTGGCCTGTGGGTGGTATGGGCTGCTTTTATGATGCTGAATCATAAATGTGTCCAGTAGTGACTTGACCGTGGCATTAATGAAATGCATACCCTGATCGCTGGTTAGGCTCCGTGGGCAGCCAAAGCGGCTGATGATGTGTTCGAAGATGAACCGGGCAGCGGTTTCTGCCGAGAAGTCGCGTACCGCGGCTGCCTCAGCCCACCGTGTGAGGTAATCCGTTGCGGTAATGATGTACCGGGCTTTGGAATGGTGAGCGATTGGTGCGATGGGGCCTACGAAATCAACAGCCCATTTTTCGAACGGCCGCAACACATGCACTGGGTGTAGCGGAAGCTCGTCCCTGTGCGAAGGCCTTCCCGTCCGCTGGCAGACATCGCAACGCTTCACATAGGCCTTACAATCTGCATGTACCGTCGGCCACCACAGGCCAGCTTGAAGCACCTTCCTTGCGGTAGGTTTTGCACCCACATGCCCTCCTGCAACACCACTGTGACATTCCCACATCACTGCTTCCCGTTCATGGTCAAGAACGCACCTGCGCAACACCTCATCCAGCCCCAATTTGTACAGCTGCCCCGCGATCAATTGGTAGTCGGCTGCCCGGAAAACAAGGTGGCGTTTCTGAAGCGGGGTGTAATCCTCAGGGCACTGTCCCGTAGTCAGATACGTGGCAATGTCAGCCAGGTAATCTGGTACTGCTTCAACTCGGAAGAGGTCAGCATCCGGAAGCTGATCGTCCAACGGGCCTTCATTCTCTCCCGTCTCCAACCTGGATAAGTGATCGGGACCAACATTTAACCTGCCCGGCTTGACAATCACTCAAACGTGAACTCCTAAAAAAGTAGAAGCCATCGACAGATTCTGCCTTCCAACACAGGCTTATTCACCAGGTATTTTAATGCAGAATGGTCCGTGAAGAATGTAAATTTTCCGCCCAGAAGATAGTGGAGGAACTTCTGGAGAGAGTACACCATCGCCAACGCCTCCCGCTCGGTCGTGGTGTAGTTCTTCTCCGCATTGGATAACTGTCGGCTGGCGAAGTATATGGGGTGGTCAACTGTCGTTTCCCCGGGTTGCGCCAATACAGCTCCAAGTGCAATTCCGGACGCATCAATGTGCACATGGAACTGCTTATCCCAGTCGGGATGAACAAGTATGGGTGTTGTCACCATCTTCTCCTTCAATGTGTCGAGTGCCCTCCTGCACTCCGCCGTCCACTCAAATGCTTCTGACTTTCGCAACAATTTCTCCAGAGGGGCAGTGATTTTGGCATAGTTGCGGATAAACCGCCTGTAGTATCCTGTGTGCCCGAGCAGTGCCCGCAACTGCTTCACGTTCTCGGGGGCCTCCATGTGGACGATGACCGCGACCTTGGCAGGATCAATGCAGACCCCTTGCTTGCACACCACGTGACCCAAGAGTGTGCCGAATGGTACTGCAAAAATACATTTCTTCAAGTTCAAGGAAATCTGCAGCTGGCGACACCGGTCGAACATAACACGCAACAGGGAGGCGTGTTTCTTCAGCAGGCTGTAAACAGTCCAGTCGTCCATGTAGACTTCCAGAAACTTGTGAATGTACTCCCGGAAAGCAGCAATGACAATCCGGGAAAACACAGCCGGTGCGTTCTTCAGACCAAACGGCATAACGTGGTATGCGAATGATCCCCACTCAGTGGTGAATGTCGTCTTTGCTTTGTCTTCCTCGGCGATGCGCACCTGATGGTAGCCCGAAAACCCATCAGTGAAGGAATAAGCTTCATTTCCCGCGACATGATCTAGAACTTCATCGCTGAAGGGAGTGGGAAACGGGTCGTGGATACAAGCATTATTCAAGCTCCGGTAGTCTACACAGACCCAGATCTCTGCTTTGTCCTTCTTGTTCTGGATGACAATCGGACTCACCCATTCCGCTTCTTCTACTAGAAAGATGAGACCTGTAGCCAGCATTTTGTCAATCTCCATCTTGACCTTCTCTTTGATACGTGGATTCAATCGGTAGGGTCGGTGCTTCACCGGCCTGGCCCCCGGTTTCAGTGTGATGCGCATCTCGCCCAGATCCCCCTTGATCCCCTTTAGGTCCGCAACCGATGATGGGAACAAATCTTCATATTCTCGGAGGAGGCTGAAAATTTCTTTAGTCGTCTCCTCGTCCCAGTAATCCCCCACCGTTGCGAGCTTGGGTTTCTCGTCCGTTCCAATGTTCAGCTTCTTTGTCTTTAGGGGCTGCAAATGGACTCCTTCTGTCATCGGCTCGTCGCGGATGCTCCGCTCGCCCTCCTTTTCGTCAAAATAGAGATGCCTAAGGTCCTCCAAACTATCATCCTCTGGATCGCCGTCAATCCGTTGGCAAACCAATTCGCGCCTGACCCCAGGGCGTGACGCCACCGGGCCCTCATCGGGCTCAGGATGGGAGAAAAATAGAACCTCCTTGACGGCTTGTAGGGCCTGAGATTCCTGCGCCGTCTCCCCTTCGAACGAGAAACTCCGGATGAACTTTTCCACGACTGCCTGCCAGGAGCGGGTTCCCCGTTTCCGTTCTTCCTCCAGGTACCAGGCCTGGGGAATTGTACCCAGGGAGTGGACAAACCTGTGGACCCACAACTCCTCAGGGTACTGGGTGCTACGCCACTGTTCCTCGCACGCCCGCAAATGCTGTCGCGGGTCGGAAGCTCCATGATGTTTAAGCGTAATGCGGGGCCCTTCATCCTCTTTGAAGCGTGCCCGCAGAGCATCCGCCACACGCTCCCATCGCAACAGAGTGTTGCGGTGATTGTTCCACCATCGTCCCGATGTTGACTGCAAGGCCACATCCAAAAGTGGTATCCGGCTTTCATCTGGGACCCGGTCTTCCACCTTGGCAATAAAAGTATTCACTGCTTGCATGTTTGATAATGTGGGGTACCCGCGGATCTCAGTCCCTATCCACCGGACTTGAGCAATAGAGGCACATCTCCGCGTGGTGGTCTTATACCCTCCTTGCTGCTAGTCTTCCCACGCGAGCTCGGATCCGAGCTCCGAGGTCTGCACACTCCGCCAACTGATAGAGCCAGTTGCGGTCGGGTTAATATAATCGTCCCACTTCCCTGCAGTCATCTGATAGAGATGGTCCATCATCTGAGCATCCTCCCGACTATCCACTGTTTAAGTATATTGCGGCCCTTGATATAGGTCGAGAGGCTGGGTGACCCGTACCTCCCCATCTTCAAAGATCATCAGCTCCTTCTTAAGGTCGATGATGGCATAATTCTCAAAGGCCCAATCAATGCTGAGTAAAGCAGGATAGGGATCCTTATCGCCCATGATATCGATAACCTCAAAATCGGTGTATGTCTTCACCCCCGCAACGTCGACCTCGACTCCTTCGAGTCGGCCGATTGGTAAAATGCAGTACTGGTTCGCCATCTTGAGTTGGATTGGCGAGTGGGCTAGCCGTGGCCTTCCAAGAGCCTCCCATGTCTTTCGTGGCAGTATATTGACGTCGGACCCCAAGTCCAACATGGTGTCGCTGATTTGGAAACCTGCAACCTGTGTGTTAAGCCGGAATTCTTTGCCTGTTCGTTGCTTGTTCCGCTTGACACGTTGCACGTATTTAGGGACGTATTGAGGGCTAGCGTCCGCCGGGTCTCTAGGTTCTATGCGCCCCTGCAGCGCTCCGTCCAAAGCATGCTTGAGCTGCTGCCGCAGCACAGCATTATCAACAATCCTGAGGAATAGCCGGAGCCAATCCTCGACCACAGTGTCTGCGACATTCTTCGCACCGGATTCCAGCCACCTGGGCTCCTCCAACCCTCCCTTGTTCCGCAACTGGGCGAATGCCTCAACCACCTCCTGAAAATACTTCTTCTGGACTTCGGGCCTGATCAACTTCTTTGGGGATTCCGGCCGAACCACTCGTGCTGGCTCCTTCTCATGGGCATCCTTGCCCGTCTTCTTTCCGCCCCTTGTTACTATCGCAACATTCTGCATGTTGGGGGTTGCGGCGCTGCGCGGTTCTGAGTTTATCAGATTCGCCCCCATCTACCTCACCCGTTCTTCCCACTTCTTGATGAGCTCCGGGCAGTCTTCTGTAGCATGGGCGTTGACCCGGCACTGGGAACACCAGGGTCGTCGCGGAAGGGGACATTCTCGAGCCACATGACCCTCCTGGTCACAGTTGTAGTATTTTACCGGACCGCGTCTGCCTGTTCGGCCTCCCCGCATGCCGCCACCTCTTCCCCTTGGAGCCTCGTTCACCCTGTACGAGGGACGATCCAATCGATCCGCAAGTGCGTCAAGCGCCCTGCAGTGCTCAGTGTTGTGGGTCGTAGACACACAGAATTTGCAGTATACATTATTCGGGACCATGGAGTACTTCTGTAATATTGGGCACATCCGAAGAGGATGCCCCATCATCCGGAAAATCTCACAGTACTCTGTGGTGGAGGACCCCGGTTGCGGTGGGAACCCCGCAAAGGTCTGTTGCGGCTGGTACACTCCCTGCGGGTTCATCCCCGCACCACCCCCTGGGGGTGGACCCCCCTGGATTGCTGCGACCGAGGGTCCTGCTCCTGTGCCGCGCAATCGAGGACATTCGGTTGCGACGTGGCCCTCGACCAGACAATGTGTACACCAAACATTCGATCGCGCTGGTCTCACCGGCTGAAGTTCTTTGAGCTTTTCGGTCAAGCTGGCGATCTGGTGTTGCAACCCTACCAAAGAAGGGTCTTGCGGGGCCACCACCCCCCGATATTCCTGGGGGTAGCCCGCCATGGCTTCAATCTTCATGGCTTGCTCCAAAGCGTCCTGCAGATTATCAATCTTCTGCTGAGTAAGAGGGGTTCGGGTCAAGGGGAGCAGAGCCTTGATGAACCAGTCCCTCTGGTGGTTTGGATCGATCGGGTAGCTCAGTTTCCCGATCGCGTCCTTGAATCTCCGCATCAACTCCCACGCGGTCTCACCTTCCTTCTGCTTAATTTCCCACAGCTCAGACAGGCCCTGCTGGTTTGTCTGGGGAAGCTTGAATTCGCGGACAAAATCCCGCTTCACGTCCACAATTATAGGGTTAGGGTGCGCCTCGGACCACTTGATGAACCAACGCAGAGCTCTCTCTCTGAGCATGGTTTGGAACTCTATTAACTTCCCTGCATCCGGCGTCTGTCGAGCCCTCCAGATGGCTTCGCACAGATACCAGTGTTGTTCTACGTCGTCATTGCCCCGGCCAGAGAACTCTGGATACCGGGTGAAAGATCCAGCCATGTGTATTTGCGGAGAATTAACCAGGATAAAACCTCCCGGTCCTGGTTGCGTAACGGTCCCTCTAGGGAAAATACTACTACTAGCAACACTGTTGTTACTGGGCGTTACCGACGCTGCTGAACTACTGTATGACTGACTTAATGCTTGTAACTGAATAAAAATATTTCTTAAAGGTTGATAAAGTACCAGGGGAAGGTCGGGATCCTGGCCATGCGGAAGGTGGGACGTAGGGCTGCCTGGAGGGGTGGGTGCCGTCTGATCCTGCAACATTTGTTGCATCACGCCGTGCCATTCATCATTGGAACTTTCTTCGGGCTGCATCTTTCCATTATCTTCGCTAGTCGTTACTTCTCTTTCTCGCATCGCTAGGCTCCCATGCACCCACTGCACTTCCACTGCTGTCCCGTCTTCTTTCCGGGTATCCAAACCCATAACTCCCGTCCTCTGAGACGCCTCCTTCTGATTCTTCCTCTCGATCTCTCTTCTCTTCAAATCTCTCAGTACCCTTCTTCGCCACCAATTGGCGATCTGTGCCCGCCGATGCGCGCGTAGCTCCCGCAACTTGCATGCGGCCTCAACATCCATCCCCCGCTCCCCACTCTCACAGTCTACACAGCATCGGTCCCCTCAATCCTTCCCCCAGTACGAATGGCTTACGCTTCCATACTCGTTTTGTGGAATTCAATCAACCCTTCGTCCACCATCAGGGCTTTGATCCACAGCGGAATCTCCTTCAATAGCTTCCCCCTTAGCCCCGAGTGGAAGACAGCCTTAGCTTTCGAGAAGGACTGATAGCACTCAGCAGCAAACTCCACCGTGTATCCTTCCAACGTGGTCCATACCCAAAAATCCACCGCATGGGTTAGTTCAGTGTCTACCCGATGTAGTGCTACCAGGTCTTTGTGCACCCACCTGCGGTTTATCTTCCGCGAACCTTCTTGGGGCACCGTCGCTCGTAACCTTCGCAACCAATTGTAAAGGTCAGTAGGGAACCTTCCCCAGAAAATTTCGTACGTATCACTAGCTGAGTCAGAGAAAAGAACAAGCTCCCTGATCGCCGCCTCCTTTTTCTTGATCAGCTCCGCTTGCTGAGCAATGAAATGGTCAAGATGATCATCCCACCATCGCCGTATTGCTCCTTCAAAAATACTCGAGACCATGATCTAGATCCCCTCAGAACATGCAGGTCCCGGCAACGGAACCATTTGTTGGCGAGAAATCAGGTCTCGCGGACAAGACCCAGGTTCAAGAGTTGTGGCCAACAAAGGGGTCCGGTGTAGTCTAGGAACACGCCGGCATTTTCACCCTGCTCTGGAGAGCAGTGCGTCTCACCCGAGGCGTGCCGCAACCACATGCAAAGGGGATGAGATCAATGGTAAGGAACAAACCCGCAACTAAAGAAAGACGGTGCATCCATTCATATACAAAGTTATATGCACAAGATCACGTAATAAGCATTCAGACATTCATAAATAAAATTTGGGCCAAATGAACGCATTACATGCCTACAATTACCTTAATGAGGCAATAGCAACCATTGTATTAATCTCTTGGCCCAATATATGATTACATGGCATTCTCCCTGATAGCTCTCAAAGCTGATACAGATGAATCTCAGAACAGAAGGGTAGAATAGAGAAGATAAGAACCCATATGAAGCACATGCCTGAGTCCTCCGCAGCTGCTCTGCGCGTCCTTCCTTGTCTCTGGCCTCGCGACTTCTTCAGTATGCATTCAACTCTTAGCATTCTTCCTTTTCAGCCGGGTGACTGTTATTTATTCACCCGCTCTCGCGACTATCGGCTCCTCTGCGTCTTCACTTTGGCTTCTCTCAGCTTCTCTTCTGATGTCTGCATGTTCCACTCTCTGTTTTCTGCTGTGTTTCCTTCATCTGCATGTATCTCCATGCTATCTCCAGCTATCGAGTGCTTCCGCTCCACCTTGATAGCTCCGCAACTCCTGGTAGTTGCGGCGCGGTCGCGGTTGCCATGTGTATTTATTCCGCGACTCAAAAAGGGTCAAAACTAAAAATGTCTTGGCCAAGATGTCAAAACTAAGCAAAACAAGGGCCCCAACAATCCTATATATTTTGCAAGTAGAAATTTATCTAAATTAGAAAATAATTGCACCACTACAAAAAGGGAAGGAGTGGCCATTGTATATGCTTTGATAAATTTTATACACTATTTGATGGGTCACACTTTAAAATGTTTGCAGATCATTTTGCACTAAATTATTTGGTTAATAAGCCTGTATTAGGAAGAAATATTTGTATATGGTTACTATTATTCTAGGAATATGACTTTAATACCATTGTTAAACCAGGGACACTGAATGCAAGACCTGATCATATGTCAAGAGTGGAAACAGGGAAGAACCAACCATCATAGAGGATAATCTCCCCGGTGCACATTTATTTGCAATCGGAGTGGAAGCTGACCATTTCACAGATATCATTCAGTCTTTGACCATAGTAATGGATCCTTCAGAGTATACTACACAACAAAAGAAATAATTAGTGGTTAAGGGAGATGACTTTTCACTAATAGCAATACAATTATATAAGATGGGACTAGATGAGATACTGCACAGATACATTCCTAAAAATGAAATACATATGATTCTAGCAGAGGCTCATGGGGGTGCAGCTGGTGGACACCATGCATGAAAAGCTACTTCTCATAAGATTTTGAGAGTGGGATTTTGGTGGCCTACACTACATAAATATGCGAAGGAGTACTACCAAGCATGTGATGTATGTCAAAGAACAGGAAGACTTCCAAATGATATGATATGTCGTTGGTACCATGAGTTACATTGCAGGCCTTTAATAAGTGGGCCATTGATTTTGTTGGATCCATAAACCCACCTGGAAAGAGGACTAGTGCAAGGTGTATAATTACAACGATGGATTACTTGACAAGACAAGATGAAACAAAAATAGTAAGGGATTGTAGCATAGAGACTGATGTGAAGTTTATTTTTGAGTACATACTTTCTATATTTGGATGTCTGAATATTTTGATGAGTGAGCAAGGTTCACAATTCCTATTTAAGACTATTGAAACATTTACTAAGGAGTTCCAAGTTTATCATCAGATTAGTAACCCTTATCACCCTTAGGAAAATGGAACAGTAGAAGCATTTAATAAATTTTTGGAGAATTCACTTACTAAGGTATGAAACGTGAATATATATGACTGGGACCTTATAATTCTAGCAGTGTTATGGGCTTATAGGACAAAATGTAAGAATTTGACAAGTAAAACACCCTTCAGGTTAGTTTATGGGCAAGAAGTTGTGATACCCATGGAGTACATCGTTCCTATCTTGATGATTGCATCTCTTTCATATATGGCAGACCCTGATATAATAGAGGAAATAATGTTGAAGTTGATTTCTTTAGAGGAATATAGATTTATAGCAGGATTTGACCAACAGGTACAAAAAGAAAGAGAAAAGACCTGGCATGATAGACACATTAAGAAGAAGAAGTTATAGGTAGGAGACCTTATTATCCTTTATAACAGTAAGTTTGTAAAGTTTCCAGGAAAATTCAATATGCATTGGTTAGGTCCATACATTATCAAGGATATTAATAATGGAGGCACAGTTCAATTATCAAAGTTAAATGGACAATTGGTTCAAGGAAGAGTAAATCGTAGCAAGTTGAAGCAGTACAGGGACAACCCTTCCCCTACAACTTCACTCTGAAGAAAGGAGAAAAGTCTCAGTTGCACTTGCAGTTGAAAGTGGGAACTGGACTATAAAATATGTTGCAAAGAGAGCTTCCATGTAGGAAGTTATTAGATTCATTTAATTCTTCCCATAATTTTAGATTAACATTCTTATACATCAAGGAACATAAAACCCCCCAAAAACAATATAAAATACAACAACAAAGTAAGAAATTTTTTAGCTAAGTACATATAGTACACATACACTTAATCATTATACAAACCCTGGTTGATAATTTATTAAAGCAATTTAGGACACTAAATTGACTAAACAAGGAGAATCATCAAAATCGATTTGTTTTGGTCCAGATGAGAGTTATGGGTGAATTATTATTGTGATCTATAATTTGGTAGCAAAGGAGAGGCTCTGCATGTAAGTGCGCAAAGGCCTAGAGAAGAGTTTGCAACTGAGTGTGCAGATAGCCTTCAGCTTAATGAGCAGGCCAAGATTTGGTTGTTGTTCAAATATTCTTTCTATTCAGCAATATTTCTTCTGGATGTAGCCCTACACTGGGGTGAACCATGTTAATTTGGTGTTCTTGTGTGATTGATGTGTATACTTTCTTATTATTTCTTATAGAGTAGAATTTATTATAGTTTCATTTTACTTCAGCGCAGTGATGGTTTATGGTTTTATATGGCACTTTTAAATGATTAATATAATGCGGCGAAGTTATTTATAAGTGATAAGAATAATACAATGTAATAATATCATATCCCCTATTCCTTAAAGGCTACAAAAACCTGGTTTTGCATCCTCCCATAGTCACTTCGAGTGATACTGCGATCTACTTGTAGGTTGTTGTCGAAAGGGCGAGTGATCAAGGGTTTTTCTGGTGCACAATATAGATTCAACCAGGGTCAACCCAAATCAACCCAACAAATAGTTTTGTTATAGGGATAAAGATATATTTGAGGGATATGTTGATGTGGCACCCATCAAAGAAGGAGATTCAAGATTCGATAGACCTGAAATTGTGAGAATTTTCAAATCAAGAAAACAGAATCCCTCTTCTAACATCTGAAGCTTGGTTATAGAAGTATATTCTTAAATATAAATATGATGTTTTCTTCGGTTCTTTTCCTGTTGAGCTGTACAAGTAGATAACGAGGTTGACGAAAAGGAAGAATTGTTTGAAGGGTGGATAACATACGATTTGGACTCTTGAACTGATACAATGACTCAAGAGCATTGACAATAGGATTTCAAGGGTTATCTAGTTCCGGATTGATAGCATCTTAGGAGGATTCATTACTGGGATAGACATGAAATTGCGATAATGTGTAAGATTCATGGTGGGAAATGTTAACTACAAAAGCACATGAAAAATATGAATATATATTGATTGAGTATGTATGATTGACAAGAGAGTTAAGTGCAATAAAGAAACAAGCATAAAATCAATTATTATCTTCCTACAAATTCAATAAAACAAAATTCTAGTCATCCATAAGGGAAATGGGGTTAATGGAGGATACCATGGTATACTTCTACATCAGGTAGTATCACCCCTTGTTGGTATTCACAAGAAAGCACAAGAAGTCTTGAAGTCCTGAAAGTGGAAAACATAGTTTTTGATGAACTCCAGGAATATATTTCCAAATATCTTGATGTTCTACAAAATTGGTTAGAAAGGATAGAATTTCCATTGAGATGGACTTAGTATCTCCATTTAGGGTATTTAGCACAGAATCATGGGATGCCTTCAGTGGGATCACTTGGAGAGATAAGAGGTAGGGAAAGCATTGTATAGGAACTATGGTATTACATTGAACAAATCAAGAAAGCATTAGAGCAAGAAGTCTTTGAGATCACGAAAGACATTATTTTACAATATGCCATCGCATGAGCAAAGGCTCGAATCAAAGTTTCATGGCTATGGAATAATGTACAATCAAGTTGCAAGACTATATTGACAGAAGCACTAGAGATGAAGATGAGGTTTTTCAGTAGGCTTGTTAGTTTGGGTCAAAGTCATTGTTATGGAGTTCATAGCATGGAATAAATAAATTACCAATGAACTCCATGAGGAATAAAATGACTTATCAATTTGATAAAATTGTGTCCTATTAGTAGTTTTTTCTCATGTAGTCACTATCTTATACTTAATTTTTGTTTTGTAATAAGTATTATGTAATGAACTCCAAGGACATATGTGGAATGTAAAATATTATGTATATAAGAATATGAAAGTTTGTATGGAAGCTCATAGGTCATAGAAGTTGAATAATCATGAGGAAATTAAAAATTCATTGTCATTTGTTATAAATAGCCCCTCATAGCTCATGTAAAGAGCTTTGGATTCTGAGAGTCTTTCCTTATCTTCTCTTGTAGTACATAGGAGATAAATCATTCTTTGGAGAATCAAGTTGTGGCTTCATGTTCCATTATTGGATCTAGTGTTTCATTGATGTAACAATGTAATTGGAAATATTTCACTTATAATGAGAAGCTATATGAACCAACAATTCTTCATGCATTTATCGTCGATGTAATAATACTATTTTTCTTATGGTTGCAGTATATGCTGGAATAATTACATACTTATTCTAAAGAACTATTTCGTTGTGTAGATGTGCATATTATTGAAGAGGTGTTATTATGTTTTCATAATTTTTTTTTTATCATGTGAACTAATTTGCAAGTAATCAACAAGTCTTTCTCTTCACTCCTGGGTCTCCCTTAGGATAGTACTATTGATTCCCTAACCAAAGGCTCATTTTCCTTTTCCAACCATGGAATTTCTCTGTGCATATTACATTTGGTGTCACACAAAGATTACGTATTTGCTACCCCAATGAGGTATTTTGGATATGTTGTGTATGTATTGTAACCAAGGCATATCTCTAAACCTTTGCAATGGTGGCAGAACTGTATAACCGGATGGCACTCCTACACCAAACGATATGAGGTCTAATTGGGACATCATATTAGGGGAATCCCCTTACATGTCGGCAGTATCCAACACCATCAACATTTTTGTGCTATGAGGGCCATATGACAAGCTCATCCTATGAAGTTTATTTGAAATTCCGACCTTTAATGGCTTCATCATAGATCATAATCCCAAGGTGTTTTTCTAAATCTTTAGATCTTTTAATCCCCATAGAATTTTTACGTAACTTGTAAATATGAAATTTGATGGAAAGGGAACAACAATTGTCCTTAGCTACATAATTTAATTTGTTCATTTTTTTTTTCAAGTGGTTTTTATTCTGAAGAAATCCTTGCAAGATTATTTACCCTTACATTGGATGGCCGTACTAATAAATGGTATTATTTATTACCCACTGCTTCTATCTCATCTTCTAAGTAATTAGTTAATTCTATTTTGTGTTTTCAAAAAGTATGAATACAATGATGTTATTAATGAAATAAATCAACTTAGAATGGAATCGAATGAATCTCCTGAAAAATTTTCTCACTGATTCCTTCCTCTTTGCTTCGAATTTATAGATGAGGATGTGGACTGGACATTTTTGGATGAAAAGTTTCATTTCTTAGTCATGATTTCAAGAAAATATTTTGAATTAGATTCATCATGCCCTCCTATTGAAAAGAAATTCAACATCCTGAAGACAAATGTGATATTCCTTTTGTTCCTTTCCCCACACATTTTGATGTTCTTTGTTTTGAATCTAAATTGATTAGTAAACCAAAAGATAAATTTACTAATGAAGAATTATTTTTTCTCACACATATTTCCCTTGATGATGATTTTTCTAATCCTAAAAATAAATCATCTTCAGATATTGATACTCCCCTTGTCGACCCTCAAACTGTCGATCAAGTTGAATCTTTGAACAACCATGACCCTGATCATTTCCTTTTTTCTGAATTGTATGGTGATGATTGTTCAAGTATCATGGATCAATATTTATTATTGTAGGAAAAATCATATTTTATGGAGTCTGATGTGATTATTTAATATTTTTTGTTAGGGATATCTCCTATTGGTCAAGAATATGGCATGCTTATCATTGAGGATTTTTGTGGTAATCTCAAAAAATTATCTTATAAATCTCAATTACCTCATGAATCTCATGATTTGAATAATTAATATTGTTTATATAAGAAACTAACCATGTTTTCTATTTCTAACTTTCAATTCTTTTTGAGTTCAAAGTTAAGTGAGGTGAATAGGAAAATTTAGCCTGTGTTTATGGTTATGCCAGGATCCTGTCACACTGACAATATTTATGGTTTTGGTCAGTTTGATATTTTCTCATAGAATATTTTTGTTTATTTCATATAATGGGATGTGGATACTATACTGAGGGATTTTTTTTTACATATTCAACTTTTAAACCCTCAAGAGAGAAAGTTCAATCAGATTCTTGTATTTCAATTTCTACATCCCTCTTCATGAAAATCTCTAAACTTTGATGTGAAAAAAAATAATGATCTTAATGATTGTCAAATAATTTTATTTAGCATACCATCCACATCATCCACTAAAAATTTAAAAAAGAAAAGCAATACAAATTGTGGAAAACCTATTGATTTTTCTTACGATATGGATTTGTCTTTGCTCAATATTTCTTATGAAATTTTTCCCAAACGTTGTTTCCATGATCCTATTGTAAATTCCCTTGAAGATTCCTATCAATTATGACCCATGTCTCATCGATTGTCCCTACTTATATTCAATCAAATATTGTTTGGAGATGAACCTGGTAGATGTTGTTGCTGCAGAGTCTTTCATCCGGTAGAGCAGTTAAGAGTGTCACACCATTATGCTTGCACTTCTTGTTTTTACCTATCATTGAAAATGTTTTTTTTGTTTATCCTTGTCACTGAAATGTAGTTTACTTTTATTATACACGTTTACATATTTTGACCCAAAATTTAGGAGCAACTTCTATGGTTGCATTGGAAATTCCATATTACTCAACCCGACTCCTTAGGTTTTAATTTAGGATAGGATAGGTTGCATTTAGCTAGATGCATTGCATTATTGTTTTTCCTTTGTTTCTCCACTTTTTTTTTAATTTTATTATTTCTTGAATAAAGTTGGTTATGAGCTTCAAGACGATGTGGCTAATATTTTATGAAAGGAAAGTTGTGGTATCATGCAAACCTTGGCCTACCTATCACCCTTTTTTGTGATTTGGTTTACATCTTCAAGGAAAATGTTTTTGAATAGAAAATATGATCCTTCAGTTGGGAAACCATAAGAAAAACCATGATTCCCATATCTATTTAGAATATTGGTTCCTTACTCGGTCATGTTTATCAATAGTGTTTTCTTGCCTATCTATCTGAGTAGAGTAAGATAGGGGGAAACATTTAGTGAAAAAAGCATCATAGATCTTAAAAAATATCTTTTAAGAAGAAACCTATTCTTATCTCAATAATTTGGGATCCCTATTCTTCCCCATGAATATAAAGGTGCTTAACGCATATCTTTTTATACATGAAAAATAAATAAATAAATAAAAAATAAAGGGTGAAAGAAGAGAAAAGCTTCCTGCACAGGGAAGTGAAGAAAGTGACTTCACTGGGGTATTGTCTCAGTGTGATGGCAATGGATTAACACTTTTATTCCTAAAGTGATTCTGCAAGGGTACTGTCTAGGCCTGCTGGCAGTGGAGCAACACCAGCGATGTAAAAATAATATTCTGATTTTTTTAAAATCATCGTGATATATTTCCCTTACTTTCATCAAAAATTTTATGATGTGGCTTTCTTTGTGATGTGTTATGCCAAGTGGTAGAATAAATGAGACTATATCTTTAACTAGGTAGAGTGGGGAGCTAAGGTGACCCAATCATTGAATCAATAATTCCTAAATAATAGAGACTTTGCACATAAATGAAACCATATCAGACAAGCTGGAGTTCTCCTAGTGTGTCGCCAAATGTTGTCGCTATGACATTAACCCTCCGAAAAAAAATTCTAATTAAATTTTGGAGCCAATTGAACTATTGCTCTAAGCTATCTTGTTTCATCACGTTGTTTTATTTGTTATTATTATTATTTCTCTTAGTGTCGCATCCTCATAAGTCAATTTTTTCTAATTTTCATCACCCTACCTTTAGAAACCCTTTTGTCATCTTGTCCAAGATTAGCTGAAGTCATAGATTTTCTTGAATTAGAAATTGGCCTTTATTTCCATGAGCACACACAAAATAAAACGAAAGCAAAGAAAATCACTTTTCAAGAAAAAGCACAATTCAAGATGATGCAAAGTTGTTGTTGTGTTGGGCACAGTCCTTTGGGTTGAACAACTGTTCCCTCCTTGGAGTGCACTCCTTAATGCTCATCCAATGCACCCTTCTTCAACACACTCCTTTGACACGAAGACATGCACCCTTTCAGAACTCGTGCATGCACTTCTTTATTGCATGTGAGTGCACTCCTAGAAAACAATATCCCCACTTCACTTATCTTGACTAACTCATTCAATCATTGACAAGTGGTGAGCATGTGTGGAATTAATTTTCATGTAATCTATTTATAATCAACCTAGTTAATCATCATTTCTCACAATAATTCTCATCTAGGTTGGGCACACATATTTGGATCAAGAATTTATTTGTAAATCTTCATTCCAAGTTTTGCATGTCAATTCTATTAGTTTCCTTTCATGTTTTTGTTTTCAATATTCATTTCCTTGCTGGTGTTTATTTTATTTTAAGTTTATTTACTGACTTTAGTTCATTCTTTCTCATACAAGTATCAAATTACTATTGGATGTCATGAATCTACATGTTCTTCAACCTCTCACATTGTAATCATGATTGCAACAACATCCATAAAAACTTGTAGACCTTTCCTATCCACATTTCTATCATTCAATCTTGTGGTTAAAATTGTTGTTGATCATTTCCTTGAAAAAGCACACTTTTGGATGCTAAAGCTTGGCCAACTTAAAAATTTCACCTATAAAGACAAGTTTTCCTCTAGATCACACTCCTTTGGCACGAAGAATTGTATCCTCCTTAGCACATAAGAGAATCTCAAAGGCTTATATGTTTCCCCTTCATCCCTTCAACAAACACCCTTGCTACGTCCTTGTCCTCTTGAGAACATGCGCACACATTGAAGGTATGAAGGCTCAAAGCATGTCCTCTTCATCTCTTCATATTTCTCCCTTGCACCTGCTTAGCCTCTTTAAGCGCATGAGTGCACCTTGAGCTCAAATTTTTTTTTTCCTTCATGCTTTGTCAGTGCACCCTTTACCATTGAGGGTATCTCTCTACTGCTTCAACACATGAGCACACCTCAAAGCCTCGAATGACCCTCAAACTTTCCTTCATGATTTGATAGTGAGAACTCCTTATTTTTATGCATATTTATTACCTAAAAAATTGTCCACATCCCATCGTCGATAGGCCTATAATCTTAGTTGAATATGATTTTCTAAGTTATTTCTTGTTATAATTAGAATATTTTATAAATATAATCTTGTTTCCATGAGTGTGCTTCCACATACAAATGTTCAAACTATAAGGAATATTACTCTTTCATCATCTTCTATAACCATGTCTCTCGCTACACATCAAGTGGCCTCCAAACAAGTTTCAAAATAAAATACTAAGGAAGTAGTAGAAGTCACAAAGCCAACCATCCATATTTTCTTAGATACATAGTGCTTCATAGATAAGTCTAGCAAGGTAATGTGGAAAGACATTAAATATACATTCATGTAGAAATAATTCATTGAAAAACTATAATATTTGTAAGCATACATCAATATGAAGCGGTCCAGGATACACAAAACTGCATGTAGATTCTCAGTAATTCCTTGTGAAAAAGTGATTGAGTGGATTACTACTCACATGGATGATATTGATCTAGTGCTTCATATTGAAATCAATGTTCAACTCGCCACCTATTATGTAGAAGACATGCATACATACTATAAGATGCTTAATCCCATAGAGTATGCAAACAATAGTTTCTACACTATATGGGACGATCTCGACATAAGTGAAATCATTAAATCTTGGTGTCAAGAGCCTACTAAGTTATGACATCACCTTTTTTCAGTTTATCCAACTAGGATTATCAAGGACGTGTATCAGTATCTCATTATTATGTATTATCTGATGCATGAGAGAAATAATGCTGAAGTGATTGAAGATAATTGGATATATATTCTCAACATGGTATTTACCCATGGTAAGATATTCAATTGGGTGGATATAATTTATTTTGAGTTGCAGTGTCACATGGGTTAGGTTAAATAATATTTGAGGACAAATTAGGCACCAAAATTCTATATGTATGCATTTCTATTTGATGGAATATTTGCACGATATTATTTTTTAGGAATGTATTGGAACTGCACCCTACTAATGAGCCCTGGTATTGCACCAAGAATGCTGCAACTCCCAAACGTTGCCCTAATTCATTTTATCAACCCAAGGTTTGTAGGAACTTGGAGGTGACAGTGCTATATACACAACAGATGCATTCTACTCATGCCATCCTCTTCTGAGCTTTACAAAAGGGTGCTACTTCTAGGGTGTTTCGATGAAGGGCTAAAATGTGAAGTTCGGTTACACTTTTGTGAGAATCGGGGGCGAAATTTGTTTTTCGGCAATAGTTCGACCGAACTTTTGATAAAGTTTGGCCGAATTATTGGATAGTTTGGCCGAACTTTATGAGAAAGTTCGGCCAAAATCATTTTTCAGTTTATATTGATGGCACACTGACGATGTGGGAAAAAAAAAATTTCTCCAGAGATGGAAAAAAGGGCAACAAAAGTTCAGCCTAACTTTTAGTTCGGCCAAATTTTTTCTCTTAAAATAGTTCGGCCGAACTATTTCTTATAAATATATCGCCCACAATGTTCATTGTTTTCCTGCGTCTGTGTTTCTTTGCTCTATTTCTTCGTGCGTTTTCTGTGTTTCTTTGCTCTATTTCTTCGCTCATTTTATGTGTTTCTTTTCTCTGTTTCTTTGCATGTTTTGGTCTTTCTGCTCTGTTCATTGAATTGTTGCAGCACTGTTGCTGGTCTGGGGCTGCTTCTGCTTTGTTGGTGATTATCTGTGGTGACGTCAAGCGAACCACCAGGTAGGAATTCTTTCTGTTGCTGATTCTACACCTGTGCATGGAAGTTTAGATCAATTTGAAATGTAATTCTGGGTTTACTTGGCTCATCTATGTTTTATTATTGTAAACTAAGTAAAATTAAATGTTTTTAGCTATGGAACATTGTCTCAGTGTATAACCGTTTTTGTGTTTTTTGATGGATAAGAATGGTCTTTCAGTAACGACAATGGTCTTTCCCTTGATTTGTGCCACTAGCTGGTAATTAGTAGGTAGCTTGAGATCATCTTTGGTCTACCCAGATTCAGTCAATAGGCTAACAAAACCATCCCCAGAAATTTCAATTAGCTGATAAACAGTGTGAAAAAATTCTTGTTGTTCCTGTGGATTCATCAATTTCATCCACTCTAGCTGATTCTTAGCGTATTACGCACGCACTAAGACAGTTGGAGAGCAACTAAAGTTCCTCTCCCACTTGAGCTCCTTGGTTATTATTGTGCCTAGGATGTCACTAGCCGGTCAATAGCCCATATATCCCAGTCACATTGTCAGAGGGTTCCCCCTTGCCACACACAGCCAATATGGATTCTCATTAAGTGCTCACCATAAGTTCATTGCTAGCCTCGGTCAGCAAATAATCTATTAGGACTAGAAATCATTGGATCAACAGCTCCTTTGGAATTACTGGTAATACCACTTAGGGGTGGATAGATTCTCCACTCAATGCCGCTACCTACTTCTACCAAGTCTAGGCTTAATGGGAGCAACAGTGAAGGTGAAACTTGCCTCTTCCCAAGAGTTTTTTTGGTCATCAATATGATCTATCTCTAATAGAACCAATTTTATTATCTGAACAATCTTGATTCTCCACCTGTGCATGGAAGTTTACCACCCCTGTTAAGCTTATGCCGTTACTGAGCCTTCTCTCGATTCCTCAACGCTGGAATGTGCAACTTTATTATTTTTTGTAATCACTCATGGTGTGGATAGAATGTAGCTAAATGACCATAATTATGCTTTAAATTTCATTACCTTTTGTTGCAAGGTGTATGTTGAATTTCTGGTAGTATGATATGCATTCAGTTGCTGCAGTTGTTACTGTTCCTGTGGATCCATCAATTTCATCCGCTCTAGCTGATTCTCCACCTGTGCATGGATTTTTACAACCCCTGTTAAGATTATGCCATTATTGAGCCTTCTCTCAATTCCTCAACGCTGGAATGTGCAACCTTTAGTATTTTTTGTAATCACTCATGGTGTCGATAGACTATAGCTAAACAGCCATAATCATGCTTTAAATTTCATTACCTTTTGTTGTAAGGTGTATGTTGAATTTCTGGTAGTATGATATGCATTTGGTTGCTGTAGTTGTTACTGTTCCTATGGATCCATCAATTTCATCCGCTCTAGTTGATTCTCCACCTGTGCATGGATGTTTACCACCCCTGTTAAGCTTATGTCGTTACTGAGCCTTCTCTCGAGTCCTCAACGCTGGAATGTGCAACCTTTACTATTTTTTGTAATCGCTCATGGTGTGGATGGACTGTAGCTAAACGGCCATAATTAGGCATATGAGGGTGAAGGGAACTTTGTTTTACAAGAAGAATGATTGAACTAGAATTATCTACTGTTGTAATGTGACTACATATTGTCTTTTTTGGATGTATTTATATATGAGGCAGAATTTGATATTTTATACTTGATAACCTGTTATGGGTATATCAAGAGGATTTTGTATATTAACTGTTATCAATATATGAAATAGGGTTTTTTCTCCTTTCAAAAAAGAGTTGAAATCATTCTAAATTCACATATGTTCAGTGGTGTCACTGTTTCACTTCCGATATTATGTTGCTAACCTTGATGAACAGGTGGAACTCTGCTGGGAGGCCTCTCTATTTTTAGACTCTTTGCTCATACTCTCAAAGGCCGTTATATGTTATATGAGCTATAATGTATAGTTATTAGACTAAATATCTTCATATAGAACTTTCATATCTTCATATAGAACTTGCAAATAGTATGATGGAAACCAAACATAATAATGTATTAGGACATCACAACTTGCTAATTAGTTATTAGACTACATATCTTCATATAGAACTTGTAAATAGCATAATGGAAATGTGAACTGGCAAATAGTATTTTTGAAATGTGGATCTCATGACTCTTCATGATTAATGCTTCTATAAATCAAACATAATAATGTAGAAACCAAACATAATAATGTATTAGGACATGCTCCTTTAACTTGCAAATAGTATGGTTGAAATGTGGATCTCATGACTCTTCATTATTAATGCTTCTAGAAACCAAACATAATTTAATGTATTAGGACATGCTCCTTTAGACTTGGTGGAATTACCTTTGATTTTTATTTCTCTCTTACACACACACACATATATATATATATATATGAAGAGATGATCCCATTTTCTTTTTTATTCATAGATCAAATGTCATTTAAATACAAGATTTATCATAATGTATAATGATTAATTCCATATTATTCATAGATCAAATGTCATTTAAATACAAGATTTATCATAATGCACAATGATTCATTCCATATTATTCATAGATCGAATGTCATTTAAATACAATATTTATAATAATGTACAATGATTCATTCTATATTCATTTTTAGATTCAGGAGGAGTAATTTAAATACAAGATTTATCATGATGTACAATGATTCATTCCATATTATTCATAGATCAAATTTCATTTAAATACAAGATTTATAATAATGTACAATGATTCATTCCATATTCATTTATTCCATATTATTCATAGATCAAATGTCATTTAAATACAAGATTTATAATAATGTACAATGATTCATTCCATATTCATTTTTAGATTTAGGAGGAGCTTTTGAGAATGTTATGATAATGCCAATAAAGAATGAGCTAGACTCATCTTCAACATTTATTAATTAGATATGAAAATTTATAATACTACCATGTACATTTGAGAATATTTATTTACATGTTTATATAAATTATATATGTACATGTATGTACTTCTTTTTTTCCATTAATTTTTTCATTAAAAAATGAACCCTTTAAATGATGAACCTAGTTAATGCTTCTTCTTCATTAAGAAGACTACTTGATCTTTCAATTTGAATTTGATGATGGTCCTTTGTTATCTTTATTGACTACTTTGTTATCTTTCTTGACTACTTCAAATTATTGACACAATCATATGCTTCTTGTTACTCTTTTTATTCCTTCCTTATATTGTATTCTCCCCCTTAGATATTGCACTCAATTTTGATGGTCCTTTGTTATCTTTCTTGACTAATTCAAATTATCAAATTATTAACACAATCATATAGATATTGCACTCAATTTTGACGGTCCTTTGTTATCTTTCTTGACTACAAATTATTGACACAATCATATGCCTTTTGTTACTCTTTTTATTCCTTCCTTATATCTATTCTCCCCCTTAGATATTGTGTACTCTCCCACATAGATATTGCACTCAATTTCATAGGCTCTTCTTTTGAAGTCAAATATATTGTATTCTCCCCCTTAGATATTGTGTACTCTCCCACGTAGATATTGCAATCAATTTCATAGGCTCTTATTTTGAAGTCAAATAAGTGACAATAATTTACAAGAACTATACCTAATTTGTTTCTCACATGTTCAAATGGTTCTCTAACAAGATAATTTACAAGAACTATTCCTAATTTTTTTCTCACATATTCAAATGCTTCTCTAACAAGAGGCTTTGTGGATATGTATTCCATCTTCACTATTTTATAAAAGAATTTTTGTGTGAGGAAGTGGTACTTTATGATGATATGTAAATAGTGATTGAAGGAAGTAGAATATTTTATTTTTGAAATTATTATTACACTTCTATTGAAACACTTAATAGATATATAGATTTACCTTAATATCTTGTAGAGCCCATTTCATCCAAAACACTCAAAAATAAATTTACCTTACCTTAATATCTTGTAGAGCCCATTTCATTCAAAACACTCAAAAAGTGTATTCCATTTCTACTCACTCAAAAAGAAATTTACCTTAATATCTTGTAGAGCCCATTTCATCCAAAACACTCAAAAAGAAGTAACTACTATGTATTCCACTTCTACTCTTTCTTGCTTAACCATTAAACCAAAGACTCTTCTAAGTAGAATTATACATTGTCCACTTGTCTTTTCACAAGCCTAGTTGAATCTCTATATGTTGTCAATGTAAATTTCTCACAAGTAAATTTGTCAATGTAAATTTCTTAACTTCTACAATTTCTATAAGTAGAGTCTGTTAAGGGCCAGGTAGCCTTTGGATCTCATCTTTTATGAAAGGTGATATATCTAGTAAATGCCCCTATAGTCAATATTTGGAATAGATCTAAATAGAAGTTCTTCATTTTAATATCCATAAAACACAACCACTTTAAGGTAAACTGTGTACATGTTTCATTTCTTCCACAAACTAAAGGCTTCCTCCCATTAATTTTAGATGTGAATTCTAGACCATAAAATTTTTAAGTCAAAATTTAAGATAAACCATGCACATGTCATTTACCTCATGATATTGTGTCATTTCTCCCATGCATTTGCAATAAATGTAAAATTATTTTTTGTTGAATTTGTTTTTTTTCAGGGATAAGAAAACCATTAAATATGGTTGAAAGATGGAAATTATGCATAGAAATTTCTTGCTATCCCAATCTAGGGAAAGAAGTGATTACCTATGTGCTTTCCAATATTGTGACTAGCAAAGTAATCCAGAGGAAAATGAATATATCGGGAAGAACAAAAAACAACGAGGCATATTATATTGGATTGATAGAAGGCTTGGGAACAACGATGGAGTATGGATCAAATGGAATTGTAGTTTTCATCAATTTTGAACTTGTGTGCAACCAGATGAATGGTGTGTGCCAAGTTAAGAAGGAGAGGCTGAAAGAATTGCATGGAATAGCAAACAATATTGTTAGCCAATTTCAATTTTTTAGTATAAGGCATTGTACAAATTTGAATAAGATGTCTACTAATCTATTTCGTGGGGTAATTCCAATTCAGGATTCATCTATCAAATATGAATTAGAATTATACAGAGAAATGCCAATGAAAAATTCATCTCTCAAAGATGAATTGGTTTTGAGATACTCTTCTTCAAAAATTCAAGATTCATCTCTCAAAGATGAATTAGTGTTCAGACGCTCTCCTTCAAAATTTATTGATGGACATTGTAACATATCTTGGATATGTGTGTGTTGTGTATTTATAAATGCGTCTTTTTTAATGACCATGTTATTTTTTCAATTATATACCAAGTGTGCTCCCACCACACCATGTAAAGCACAACTTGATGAAATTCACATTTGCAACAAGTGGTGAACTTCACTTTTTTATAAAATTAAAATGCGGGGACTTCAACAAATTTTTCTTTAAATGGAGTTTGCTTAAATTTAGCTTCACTTCTTTTTTAATGACCATGTGTTTTTTTTCAATTTTATACCAAGTGTGCTCCCACCATGTAAAGCGCAATTTGGTGAAGTTATCATTTTTATAAAAAAAAAAAAATTCTTAAATTGAGTTTCGCACATCAATTAGTGCTTTGAAAGTTGTGTTCTACATAATTTGTGTACACTAAATTACATTAATTTTCTGAAATTTATTTTTTGAAAATGTCCACCAATAGATATATATATCATGGAGGATGAATGACGAAGATCAATAGAATCCCATATGGGGGATCATGGAACGGGGGATGTTCATGGTATTTAAATATAATCTTAAATCTACATACATGTGTGTACGTATATAATTGATTTTTTATTAACTTTGTGAGTTAGATTAGTTGTTAATAAGTTTCATTTTTTATTTTTTAGGAGCTAAGAGGAGAAGGGTCTCTACTACATCCATGGAGCATGCCCATGGTTCACCCAGTCGTGGTATGGTTCACGCAATTTAATCAATGAATATGTACATGTATTTATATGTACACATGAATGTATTTTTCAATTGATTATAAATTCATATTTGTTTATGAAGCTTCTCTCTCGTCTTGAGAGGTTGGTGGTGGTTCAAATCCCCTTAGAGGGCCATCAATGAGTGGTAGTAGGTTGCATGAAGGTGGTGATATTTATTTCCCTGGAGGCCAATCAACAGTTGGTGGTGTTGTTTCTCAGCAGGGTCATTATGGGTCTAGTTCTCAGCAGGGTCGTTCTTGGTCTCAATAGTTTCAGGGTGGATAATATGCTAACCAACCACGTCAAGGTTGCTATCAATTTCAATATTTTTTTCATTGAATTTGTACAAATTTATTTACATGTGTTTTTTATAATATAAAATTTTTTATTTATATTGATGCAGAGGCTGAAAATGTTCCAAATATTGGTCAAAATAGACCGAGGGCAGAACACTACATTCAAGAAGAAGGTTGTCTACCCACCACAACTTATCCGGCGACATTTCTGATATACCATGGGAAAGAAACATGGCACAACGCACCTTACAAAGGTGTCAACAACTTCATGCAAAATTGCGGAGAGATCTCGTGGCTTTGACTCGACCTGCTGAGAGTCGACAAGGTCTCAAAATAGTTACACATTCATTGGGCGAAATTGTAAATTTGTATAAAAATCTTGGGCCAATGACTAATACATTTGTAGAAGTGATGAGAAAGAGAAAGAAAACAGTAATGGGTCCCGATAAATGGGAGGATGTAAAACAAAGAGTTACAAAATATATGGTGAAGTCAATGTTTAATTTCAAGGAAGGGCCAAAAATAAAAATGCTGAAGGTGCAATATTTCAAGCACCCAAATATAGCTCACTATTTGTATGATAGACACCTTGCGGCCTATGGAAGGCTCCCATGGAACGACGAGGTTCCTGTTTATTTTGCACAATTGTTTTACGCATATTTTTTTTTAATATGAAACCCAACTACAATGACCTTCCATTAGAATTTTTTGGTTTAAGGAAAGGTCGATTGTATGACCGTAAGGGCGCTAAGTGAGATGTGGTGTTGCCTTGCCCTGAGCCACCATTGGTGATTCGACATTTTCGGGTCAAAACTATGTGGTCAGAGATGGATGCGACTTCTCATATAAGTCGAGAAGCAAGGGATGTCATGATCAAAAATGTTTATAGCGGATTGGGTGGAGTCGATGTTTGTCTAAATCGACAAAGAGCACGTGAAAATCCACGTGCCAATTTTGTGTATTGTATAGATGAAGAGATTGAAAACATGAATGTTGAAGATCTCCGAATATATGCAAAGAATTTTTGCAATGGTTTTCAAGACCTAATTCTTCATGAGGAAGAGGGAATAGGAACGGTATGTGTTAATGACCTTAGGGTTCAATTTTTTTAACATGTATACATGTGTACAATTTGTAATAAATACATGTGTATGTACATGTATACATTTATTTGTATGTACATTAATCTAACAAAAGTGTATCATTATATGTTAAAACACCATTTGCAATTGTCACGCATGATGAGTGACGAAAATTTTAATATCACGTTTGGGACCTCTAGTTCAAACAATGCGGATGGGTCTCACCATCAAGATATGTTGGAAAATGTTAGTGTTTTTTAAGTGATATTTTTAAAAATAAATAATTGTGAACACATGTACATGTATGTAAATATAATGATAAAATGTTTTAACAGATTCTGATTCCGTCAGATGTTTTTGGGATGGCGGTACCTTCTTCTTCCTTGGGAGATGTACCTTCTACTTCCTTAGGAGATGTGCCACATCCACAACAAGTATGGACAATTTTTCACTTTTAAAATTTATGTTTAAGTTACATATATATATATATATATATATATATATATATATATATATTCCACCTCAAAAATTTCCATTAAAAATTGAGATATATATATCTATATCTTCAGTTATTTTAAATTTTTTGAATTTTAGGTTCTTGGAGATTTTCATTTGGAGCCTCTCTTAGGAAATGTCTTAAATTTACTTTTTTTATATATTATCTAGATGCACTGTTATATATATATATATATATATATATATATATATATATATATATATATATAGATAACTTGATACAGTTTGATACTTGCGAGATCTACAATTTTTGGACATATTTTATTACAGTGTTAATATAATTTTTTTTGTTCAAAAAGTTAAGTTTTGGATGGTTTTAGTACTTTTGGCATGTGAATGTGAAGTAATGTTGTTATATAATTTTTTTGGCTTTTAAAAATTTTAAGTTTTGGATAATTGAACTACTAGTAATGTTGTCATCTATAAATTAATGTTTTTCTTCTGAACTACATTTGGCATGTTATGTAATGATGTGTTATAATTTGTTTTGTTTTTAAAATTTAAGTTTTGTTTTGCTTCTGAACTACATTTGGCATGTTATGTAATGATGTGTTATAATTTGTTTTGTTTTTTAAATTTAAGTTTTGGATGCTTGAAGTACATTTGGCATGTGAAGCAATGTTTTGATCTATAATTTTTTGTTAAATTAAAAGTTAAGTTTTGGAAGGTTTCAATCTACATTTGGCATGTGATATAATGTTAAATGTTTTTATTGGATAGTTGAACTATAATTGGCATGGCATGTGAATTAATGTTATGTATGATATAATCAAAAAGTTTTTAAAACTCAAGTTTTGGATGGTTTCAATCTACATTTGGCATGTGATATAATGTTAAATGTTTTTATTGGATAGTTGAACTATAATTGGCATGGCATGTGAAGTAATGTTGCATGATATATAATCAAAAAGTTTTTAAAACTTAATTTTTGGATGGTTTCAATCTACATTTGGCACATGTGATATAATATTAAATGTTTTTATTGGATAGTTGAACTACAATTGGATGGCATGTCAAGTAATGTTGTGATATAATAAAAAAAAATTTAAAACCCAAGTTTTGGATGGTTGAAGTACATTAATCATGTGAAGTAATGTTGTGATATAATCAAAAAGTTTTTAAAACTAAGTTTTGGATACCATTTTAATCTACATTTAATGTAAATCCTTTTAATTTTGATTTAATGTTAAATGTTTTAAATGTAAATCCCTTTAATTTTGATTTAATGTTAAATGTTTTAAATGTTTTGATATAATGTTAAATGTTTTGATCTAAGTTTTTGATGGTTTCAATCTACATTTGGCCTATGGAAGACCCCATGCGTGGACAACGGATGCGTTGCAGAAGGGGAGGTGGGGGTAGGGATCGACGGGGTAGGAGTGTTGGCTCTCGCTCGCCTCTTTCAATCAATGACACAGGCGGGCACCCTCCTTCAGTAAGCAGTGTTGCACAATTCCACTTCACCAGTGCTATGGTTAGACCTTGAATTACGGTGACCATTTCTGTCTTTTTTCAGGAGGATCCCCAAGATGAAGGTGCCTCTGGTTCTAGGAATTGGCGGAGAAATTCCACCATCCCAACCCATCAGCCCCAAGACACCAGGAAGTCGGCATCTCTTTCAGTCAAATCCGGCTCGACGAGCTCCAACAGCGATGGCGCAAGCAGTGACAGCTCGCCCTGTGTGGAGAAAAAGCTCAAAGATGACTCTGGCTCCTCTTCCGCTTCGGAGAGCTCCTCCCAGCACTCCAAGGGAGTAGCTGATGATCCGGAGGACTACAATTGTCCAATTGTGGAGGAGAATCCTCCTACACACATCAATAGCTAGCCTGATGTCATGTCCTCTTTATCTTTTTTGAACTTTTTTCATGTTTTGCAATCACTTTGGTTTCCGAACACCCCATGTCTTCTCGGTTTTTCGATATCAAGTAACATCTTTGGGCCGACGCTATGGGCAAATTTCCCTTTTCTCATTGCTTTTTTGATTCAGACCCCCTTTTCAAGTCCCCTTTTATAATTTTTGGATGGTTTCAATCTACATTTGGCCTATGGAAGACTCCCATGTGAAGTATTATTTTGATTTAATCAAAAATAGTAAAGAAGTAGTTATATGTAAATCCCTTTAATTTTTATTTAATATTAAATGTTAAATGTTTTGATCTAAAAATTGGACATGTATTCAGTTTGTGTATGTATCCAGTACGTGCAACATTTTTCATCAATGCACATAGTAAAACTACTTGAACAATTAATTTCATTCTAGAACATATATATATATCCAATACATGTAACATTTTTCATCAATGCACATGTATAGAAAAGCTACTTTCAGTTGATACTAGAGCACGTGCATGTACCAAAACAATTTGTACATGTGCAAACACTTGCACAAATAACATAAGAAGCTCAATTTTTAGTTGAGTACTGGAAGTTCTAAAACATATTTAATCCAAAGAGAATAAATTGTTGGGCAGTTCAATCAAAAAAATTCCAATGGAATGCCATCTTCAATAATCCATTCATGATCGGATTTTGACATTTTCCATTTCTTAATTTTCGTTTTTTTCTTTGATTGAACCTCTATCAACTTTATGCGCGCTGCACACACCAAGTGACTATATTGACAACTTATGAAATCAAGTTCATAGTCTTCAAAGTAAACAAAATCCCCACTTTGATTAGTTTGTCTGAAAAAATAACCTTTCAATATAATAGATCCTCTTTCATATTGAAATCCGTGATCATTATAGTTTTCTAATAATTTCATTTTTCGTTCAGTGCAACGCATCAAATAATACTTCACATTTTCATCGTTGTCAATAGGTGCAATTACAGCAAAAACATCTCCTGCACAATAAAACAAACTTAACAAAATTATACATATTTAAATTTATTTCTAGATCTTTAAATCATTAGAAAGCAATTCAAATGTTACCTTCTCTAACAAGATCAGAAACTCGATCACCATCAGATGATATTGTAGTTTCCTCTGATTTCATTTCTTCAAACATTGCAACAAACATTTTTCCCTTTGTATTTATCTCTGTATGTTTTCAATCGTTTACATACATATTGTTTTCATAAACTTCATTGGATTTTGTGTTGTCTATGCAAACATGACAAAAATAAGAATATTTTCTTTTATCCAATGCAAACACATTTCTGGACGACTTTGTTTTAACTGAATGAAATTTTCGATTCCCTTTTATTGTTTCAACGTCATTTCCAATTGATCTATCTACGTCTTAGATCCCAATATGCCAGAAAAACCTTTATATGGAAAATTCAAAGAAGAATGTAAATATCTTATCAAAATACAATCAAAGATAATCATTGCACGATAAAATTAGATTTCCAATAAAAATTAAATTGAATGTACCTTCGCACTTCCCTTGATGGGTTAGTCTCATGGCTTAGAGCATCGATGCACCATTGAAAAAATTCTTTTGTGTCCACAAGTCGGCTTGCAAAGGGGTTCATTTGATATCTTTGAAGTGCTCGTTTTATGCATGCCTTGCTCTGTCATGTTCTCCTTTTCCATGGCCAATCTCAAAGAAATTCCAACAATGTTTAATGCACGTTTTCATATGAAGACAGCACAACCAAAAGAATGATCATGCAGATTTGAATCGACCTATGCATCCATCTAACCATATCCAATGTTCATTTAATGTTATTCCACGATTTTTCAAGGAATTATAATTTTTTCCAAAACAATGTTGTACAAAATATGTACCATGTGTACGATCGTCACTGATATAAAAGTGATCTTCTTTAATGATATGTCGATTTTCACTCGTGCTTTCTATATGATCAATGTTTTGTTCAGCATGTATATATAGAATATGGATGAGCATGGAGACTTGGTCAGAATGATAGAATTCACTCTGAATTTCTTTTTGTGGAACAAATGTATAGTTTTCTACAAAATCAATCACTAACAAAATGGTCCCTGGTGGAAAAAATTCACGATATTTTTTGAATTTCAAGTCTTGTCATCGAGCTCTATGGGAATGCTTGGTGTATTTGTAAATTTCTACCTCAAACTTTCTCAAAAATTCTATCACAAAAATTTTGTCTTCTCGTAATTCAATTATTTTAACACTATTTGCACCTTGAATCGATGTATGGATATATTCATATCTCTTCCATTTCACTTTCATGTTGGACAATGATTGATAATTTATATCAGTACGATATTTGTTTTGAAATTTAGTCAAATTTCCACAATAATCGCATTTTTTACCACCAACACATTTCTTTTGTAAAATAGTTTATCGCTTTCTCTTTCACATAAAATTTGAGATATGAAATCATGGATAGTGGAAGGAGGAGGTGAATCCTTCCATAATGTTCTACCAAAATCAAGGAATGTGTCATAATATAACTCAAATTCCACATGATAACGACAACAAAAAGTGTCGCGTACAGTGATAGGTTTTACATACCATGGTTTTTGTTGAACAAAAGCACTAATTGAAACATGAATTTCATGATTCTCTTCTTTGAACTTGTTGAATAACTCTATCTGAGTGGTTTCCAAGAAATATTTTTCATGTTCTTCATATTGATTTCATGCTATTCTTCTTCGCATCACATGCTTTGCAGTTGGCGAAGCACGCGAATTGTTCTTCCAATATTCATATATTATTTTTTTAGCATTTTCTCCAATTTTATCTTTGTATGGTTGCCTACAAATAGCTCTCCAACAAGCGAGTTCATCATTTACATCTATTTGCACCCGAAATTTCCGATGTTTGTGCAAATTTTTTTGCGACGTTCCTAATGCTCGTGCCATAGATGTTACCAAACAATTCTCTTTAGTACTTGATGAAACCACTGCCATATGTATTCCTCTACATACAATTGAAACATTTTTATGTCTAGATCTCCTAATTGAATTTATAGCACTAATTATATTTTTTATCACATTTTCCTTCATTTTTTTATCTTTGGTTGATTTTTGAATACCCAGTAGTGTCATAGCTTCTTTTAATTTCCTTAATGATAGGATACCTTTCAACATTTGAGCTTGAACTATCACCTGATCCTTTATGAAATACATTTCAAAAATGCGGTTAACACGATATCGTATATAATGGTCAGGTTTTTTATCTCCATATGTGTGAGTGTCAACATTTTCTAACATCTCATCATTGACACTGATTTCATCTGTACATATTCGAATAAATAGTACATAATTTGACATATTCAATAAATAACTAAATTAATAAATATATGTATAATTTCAATAATAAGTGCATTTGTTCAATATATATATATATATATATATATATATATATATATATACCTTGTGATTCAATTTCTTCACTTGAATTTCTCTCAATATTTTCACCATCTTCAATCATTGGCTCAATATCTCTTTCACTTTCTCTTTCCAAATTTTGTATCTCATCATTATTGTTTTGAGGAATATCTCTCTCTGTTTACATTGCAAAATATTTTTCAAATTAGTTCATCAAATAAAAATTAAGCTTCACATTTTACACTAGGAAAATTTTAAATATATCAATAGATCATAATATTTACATTTACATACCTGCTTCAATTTCTAGTTTAGGTTGATTTTCCCCTTCAATATTTGAGAGTGCTTCTATCTTTCTTTTCTGAGATTGTCTCATCTCTTCTCTATGTTCCTCAAGGTCTCTTTTGCGATCATATTTTCTCGCACAATTCCTTTGATTTCCCATGATAATAGAGTATGAAGTTCAAAAAATTTCCTTCAAAAATTTAGACAATAACTCAATTAGAAAAAGCACCACAAAAGATTTAATTTAAAAAAAAAAACTTATTTTAAATTTTTTTCAAAAAATACATACTCCAATCCAAAACACTTACTTTAAAAAATTCGAGAAAAAAATGTCTTATAAAAATAAACGAAGCTCAAAATATTTACGTCAACTCAAAACACATACTCCAAAAAAATGTCACTTGAAAAAATGCCTCCAACTTAAAAAAAAACTGTCACTTTAAAAAATACTTCAAAAAATACATCCAGGAAATGTCTTTTTGAAATTAAGCCCAAATCCATACTTTCAAAAAAAATGAAGCACAAAAAATATTCAAAAAAATGTATTACTCCTTTGAATGTACATCCAAGAAAATTACTTAAACCCAAAACAATTCTTTGCAAAATTAGTCTGCCTCTAAGAAATGTCATCCAAGAAAAGTCTTTAAACCCAAAACAATTCTTTGCAAAATTAGATCGCCTCCAAGAATTTGAAATTAAGCCCAAATATATACTATCAAAAAAATGAAGAACACAAAAATCCAAAAAAATGTATCACATGCCTCCAAGAAATGTCCTTTGAATGTACGTCCAAGAAAATTCCTTAAACCCAAAACAATTCTTTGCAAAATCAGACTGCCTCCAAGAAATGTCTTCCAAGAAAAGTCCTTAAACCCAAAACAATTCTTTGCAAAATCAGACTGCCTCCAAGAAATGTCCTTAAACCCAAATCTCCAAGAAAATTCTTTAAACCCAAATCAATACTTTTGTAAAATCAGACCAAATGTGCGAAATGTGCGAAAATTATGAATTATTTTGTGGCAATTTCTATTGCCCCGTAATGTTTTTTTGGAGGGGCTCCGCGAAATTTTTCGGCCGAACTTTGAAAAAAATTTCGGTCGAACTATTAAGGCGTGAGACTTAATGACCCATTTGCGCAAAAAATATTTCGGTTGAACTTTTTTTCAAAGTTCAGCAGAACTAACGTGTCACTAGTTACGCAGAACCAAGCTCTGAATACATTTCTGCAACTTTGGACTAATTAATCTCCATGAAAAATTCTGAATTGAATGTTGGAACTAAGACAAGCATTTTCAGAATTGAATCTACTTTCAGGAAATATAAATTTTATGGAATTTCATAAATATTTACTAATTTTAATTAATTTTGTAATAAAACGGGTGCAAACAATTTCTGAAGATCATTGTGATTCAGTGAAATCAAAATTCTGTATCTCCCAAAATGCATTTTAAAAAAAATTGAAAAAATTATGGGGAATTATATTGGTCCATCATCTCTAATGGGTAGCTTTTAGATTTTTAGTTTATAACTTTTATGTTAAGAAATTTCTTGCATCGCGAAACATACTCAAAATATGTAGTTTTTTCATATTGGACATGTTCAAAAAATTCTAGTAATTATGATATGCATCCATTGGCTTTGTAAATATGACGAAACCGAAGTAGTCTCTATCTAGATTATTGTAACACATTTTTTTCTCAAAAACACAAATTTTCAAAGAATACAACATTGTGTATTAACATGACTTCTTATGAATCCTTTGATTGTTAAAAAACACACACTCAAAGAAACGCTAAGTTGACATATCAAATGTGCATAAAAAAATTCCAAAAAATAAGTAATAGAAAGCTAACAAAATTTCTGACAACTTTTATTTTTATCGCAAAATGAAATTCTAAACAGAAAAATTGTTATAGTTTGCAGAAAGTTGAAGAACCGGAAAAAATGAAAGTTTTTTCTCAAAAAAGGGCTAAAAGTGTAACCCAACTTCACATTTTCACCCTAAAGTCTGTCACACTTCTAAAATTAGGCCTAGGGCTACAAATGATTCAAATCCATGGCACTATCAGAAATTACATAACTACACTATAGAAAGAAAGTACATCTAACTATTCTAAAATGAAATAAATCTACTCATTAAGCTATGATAAGAAATGAAAGCAACATAGGCATCTTGCATGAAGTAAATTGTTGAATTGAATTGGAATAAAGGAAAATAATATAATCACACTTTTTTGGGCCAAATGGCTAAATACACTCTAATTACTCTACGCTCAATCTATCATTCTTTAAACCATGCAACTACTTATTACCTAACTATGCTTATAAATGTGTTGTTTTGCAGCTAGGACAATAAAGTGTTAAGGTGGATTATGGAAGGCTTGAACACATGGGTGCAAGGCTAAAGGTGTATGAGTGGTTTTTCCAGGTCTAGAGGATGTGGATGGTGGTTTATGGGCTTAAGGATGGGGCCAATGGTGTTACTTCAAGTGTTGCTATAGGTTTCCTGTAGTTCTACAAGAAAGTCCTGAACTTCTACAGGAAACAGTCTAAGGGCAATCTAAGGCCAAAAATATGTGTGAAAGGGTGGGGAAGGTGGAGTGAAGGTGGATTTGGATGAGATTAAGGTGACTGATGCCTTGGTCAATCTCATAACCTCTTGGGAGGAATGTCTTGAACCCCTATGGTTTTCACATGGTGTAGGGATGAAAAATCTAAAAATAGGGTTGATGGCGATTTTGATGAATAGAGGGTTGATGAAGGATGAGAAATGAAGCTGAACGTGCTAGTGAAGTTATCCTTGGCTGTGCTACCTGTACCTACGAGAAAAATTCCTATTCATGCAAAAAAAAACTGGACAAATTCATGATAAAGACAATGGGAAAGTTGACTTGAATTTGGGAATAAAATATATTTTAACCTACAAACGGAGATCTAACACAAAATTTTGAACATTTCCATGGAATTACAATAGCCTAACTTATCCATTCCGAGAAATCATAAACTAAAAATAAATTTTGGTTTGTGGGGAAGGTTTACCCTCCTCAAGCTACATTGAAAGAGATTAGAGGGGGAGGCTTGAATCATGGATTTATGAAGTTATAACATATTCTACCGAAGCAAACTAAAAACAGTGAATGAAAATACAAGAAAACTAGCTAAGTACACATAAGAAAAACTAGCTAAAATGACATGAAAGTAAAGAATGATTACACAAGAGAGATTGAGGCACATGTATTGGGCCCTAAACCACAAGCCTAGCTCTCTAAAACTAGATTAGTGAAGCACAATATGAATACTCATTTTATAGCAAAATATAGTTTAATTACATCAACATGAAAGTCCTAAAAACTTATTACAATAGCGAAGACCCTAATGGCTTTTTCGAAAGTTTGAATCCTATTGAGATCTTTATAATCCCTACTTAACCTAAAGGGTAGATACCAGCAACTCCCTAAAAAGTAGGTTATTAGTCCATTTGACTGCAAGTGAAGTATGGCTTTAGTGCTCTTGATCTTGAGTTTTCTTAGATGCCTTTGATTTTGATCTATTGGAGGGAATCTTGAGGATCCCTTGGCTACCTTTGGGAGTTAAGGAGTGTGGAAAATACCCATATAATTTCTCCTTGTTGTCTACTTTGAGTATTAAAGAAAAAATCTTCAACAAAAATGCAATATCTTCATGGTTTTCCTACATTTAGCTCATTTAGGTACTTGAAGTATGATAAGCCTCAATCACCATCTACACTAGCATCATAAGACCATAACAAAATTAAAATGCAAGAAAAAGGGACTTAATAAGGAAAAAATGTGACCATTAACCCCTCCAAATGTACCTAATGATGGATCTCATCATCATCCCCCTACTAAACGGTTGCTCATCCTCTGAGAAACTAGTCCTCCTTCTGCATTTCTTTTAAGGATTTGATGGACCCTCTGAATTCCGAAGGAAGAAGTGTGGGAATCCCTTCAGGAGGGTAAAAACCATTATTATTTTATGCTTCCTCCCATACTATGTTCTGCTCATATTGGTTATTTCCATCACTCAGCCCTAGTAGCAAGGGTGGATTGAGCTTCAAGCCAAGCCACTGGATATTTTTGGCCTGCATGGCCCTCTTGTTCAATGGTGCTCTCTCCAAGGCACCCCTTAATATTTCTGGTGTGTGGTACTCCATGTTTCTAAGGTTGTGAGGGAATTTTTTCCATCTCCTTTGGCTATAAGTTATGCACTCATCTCCAAACAACATAGAAACATCATCAAAGTGATCCATTTCTTCAGCTTGTGTATGGAGGTATCTTTCTACAAGTTTAGGATCCTTTTCAATCTCTATATGGTTATTGATGACTCCCCTAGGGTTGAAAACTTTTTCCCTAATGTGTAAGGTTTCTTTGTGTTCTTTTCTCATAAACCTTATCATCTCTTGTGCTCTTGTATCCTCATTAACCATCCATGATTCCAAATCCATTAATTGCATATCCCCCATCCTAGGATTGGGGTCCCAAATATCTAAGTTTGTTAACACAAGTTTATGCATGTAAAACTCTGCCATTTTTTCTTTGTTTGCCATACTTTCTTAGTTGCAGATATCATTGAAATGTCTATAGTTTTGTAAAGGGAAGGATCCATGGGAGGCTAATGTTTTAATTTGAAAGAGGATCCACTACTCCTTGAGGTATACTACATATGAATCTGAAGGATATCGATGTTGAATGACCTCCATGCACAAATATTCCATGGTGGCCACTTGTTTACCCTTTTGCTGAAACCATTCTTGTAGTGCTACATTCTCTGCATGTGCCTTTTGAAGTTTCTCCTTTAAAACTAACTCTCTGAGTCTAACATCATATAAATCCTTCCCCAACTCAACTAATTTTCTTTCCATGGCCCCTATTTCATACACTCCTTCAGATGTGGAAAAATTCATCCAATTATGAGTGTGTGCCCTTTCCTCCTCCAACTAATAAAATAAAAGGTCTTGTGAACTTTTGAGGAATTAGTCTACCCCCCTAAATGTATGTGTAATAGGAGTTGAGATTGGGTTGAGGGCTAGAGTTTGGCACCACTGGAACATCTTTGAGGACTTGTTTCTGTGAGGTGGCCTCTTCCTTATCATCTTTTCCTCCCTCTTTTTCATCATGTTTTTCCTCTTGTGCCTTGTCCTCAGCTTCCTTGACCTCCTGTCCCTTTTTGGTTGCCTTTTCCTCCCCAACTAAGGCATTTTTCTTCAAATATGTGCTTGTTGGATTTTCTTATAGCAAAAACATAGTGTCCTATAGAAAACTATTTTTTTCTTGTTTAAGACCCTCTTTTCCTTGTTTTCACTCTTTTTAGTCCTTGGAGGGTCCGTGGTGGTTGCATGAGGTGTATGGGATGCCAATATGGCTTAATGTCTTATGATATATGTTACAAGGATCCTTATAGGTGAAGTGGCCTTTTCCACCCTTCCTTCCTCTAATATGATTTCTTCCTCCTTCTTTGGTGATTCTTCAATGGTAATAGGGCTCTTGGTGGAAGTTTGTGGTTTTCCCTGCCTCATCCTTTGACTCTTCCTAGTTTTGAAGTACATAGGTGTCTACCTCCTTCTTCTTTTTTTGATGGGTGTGCTAAAGTAGTTAGGGTGGCAGCTACCTCTTGATTTGTGATGTATGGTGACATTTTAGTGTCTTGAGGAGAGGTTTCAATGCCTAAGATAGGGTCAAAATCTTCATTTTCCTTAGTCTTTTCTTCCTCCTTTCCCTTAGATTTTTCTTTCTCTATATCTAATGTCTCTATGTTCTCTGCCTCAATTTAAATCTCTTATTTTTCTTCTTTGTTTTATGCCTTCTCTTCCTCTTCTTCTACCTCTTCTTCTTCTTCTTCTTCTTCTTCTTCTTCTCTTTCTCTATGTCTAGAAGCATAGGTTTTCCCTATTTGGGTAGTTATAAAGGCTTCCCTATACATGTTTATGAAATAATACCAGGATAAAGGTAGGTTCAACCTTGTCAAAGCAACATTTACAATTATTTTTACTAGGCCATGATGGGCCAAGTGCTAATATTCCTTTGCCTCACTTTATGGCTCATGTCAGTTATGAAGTTTAGGAGGAAGTGAGGGGGAGCTCTCCTTGAAACTTAAGTTCATTTAACAATCTAAAATGATACCCATAGACAACACTAAGTATGCCTTCACAAGAAATAAACTTCATGATGTAGAAGGCTACTTCATCCCAGGGGTATGGAAGGCTTTCTCTCCTCACTCCATTTTTGTCTTCAATGTACTCCTCTCCTAGTAGAAAGAAATTATTTTTGGCTGCAGTGCTAGGAATTCTTTCTTTAACCTATTTTACTCCTAAGGGAAAAGTTGTAACTATTATTATGAGTTCAGGAGATAGTGTGATGGCTAGGCCTCTAACCACAATGGTGGCTCTCTCTTCTGAATGTGACTGTTGAGCCACTACAAATTATTTAGCTATCTCATCATCAAAAAATTTAAATAGCTCAAAGAACCCTGGAATAAGAAAACAATAGCCATTGATCATTTCGAAATATTTCCATAACTTGAGGGTGTTGCCTAATTCTCTTATTGTCATTAGGCTCTCTTCTATTGAATCCCCATCCCATTTTAATGGCTGTTGATATGAAGGTGATGAGAGGTTTGAGAGTTTTGTCTTGGAGATGGAGGTCTTGAAAGAAATGCAAGAAAATTTCTTTTACCCTTTAACTGTCAAATTTACTTTGCTGAGTGTGAATTGTATGGAGAAATTTTAGTGCTGGAGGATGAAAATCCACTTACCTTTGTCCTATGCTATTTTGGTTTGAGAGATGGAGTATTTGGGAAGCCAATTCACCCACAGGTGACTCTGTTTTGCCTTCTAAACCTTTTCTGATTTGCTTCTAAATTTTCCTGTAGAAAACCTTTGTTTCCTATAGCATGATGGTGCATGAAAGCTCAAACCTCGATGTTTCTCTTCTTATGGCTCCCATTTCTCTCCTTCTCATGCTTCTCTTTGAAATTCTCAACATAATGGTGAAATGAGACAAATATTACCTTTATTGTATTTTTAACTAAATTTGGAGCATTGTGGTAACTTGTAATTAACACGAGTTTCCTCTTTGAGACTGTTGACCCCATTTCAGTTAATCATTGTTGAGCCTGGTGATCACTTCTATTCATACCCACCCACTCTTACTTGACTTGATTTGACTTTCCCAAGTGGCATACACTTTCACTATTGCTCCAGTTTCACTTTACGAAGGTGGCCAAGTTAACTGGTCACCTTTTTGCCTTTTAAATTTCTTAAACTTGACATTCAACCATTTTGGCCATTATGGATGCATAGTGAGAGGTGAGAGGCCATACGTGAGCTTACTTGGTGTTGGTGAGGTGTTGAAGGAGTTGGAGCTAGTGGTGGAAGCCTTGGTCTTTTCTTTGTTGTCTCTTCCTTTTTTATATATGTTTTCTGAGTGAGAAACTTTTTTCTAAGTGAAATGCTTACCTTTTCTGAGTGAGTCGCTTACCCTTTTGTTGTTTTTTTTTTGCAAGTGCTACATGGAGGTATTCAGGTGCCATGGTTGGTGTTCTTTCCCTTTTAAAATCTTCTGGTGGTCTTTTGGAGTCATCCTCATCAACTTTCCTTCATCTTTTGGCCTTGCTATGCCACACACATATTTTCTACAAGAAAATTTCTAATACCTGTAGCAGTCTGTTTCTTGCCTCTTCTTGGTTCATTTTTCTCACAAATTGAGGTATATGGTTCATGGAGGCTATGTATGAATTCATGGAATGAATGGAGTGGAGCATAAGCCAGTTTCCAATTATTTATCTTCTAAAGGTGCAACATAGGGTTTAGATAGGGAATCCTTGTGCGTGGGGTGAAATAAGGGTTTGGGAATACTAGGTATAGGAAAAAAATGAATTATCATACCCTTATTGAAGCTTAGAAATCCCAAGGAAACCTTTTTCTTTCATGAATGAGTTTCATTGTAGCATTTATAGGAGTTTCCTGTGGTGCTACAGGAATCTTGTAGCTGCCTCATTTGCCTATAGCAATTTTAGGGAAAAAATGAAATTGTTGCCTATATGATGAGTGAAATGGATGAAGGGATATATGATGGAGTGGATTATGGAGTGTGTAAGAAGAGAACAAGAGAAAATTAAGAGAAATATCTCCTCTAGATCCCAAAACCCATGTTTAAACAATAACTTGTAAAACAAAAAAACACAAGTGCATAGGTATTTTTCTTCTTTTTCCTTTTCCTTCTTTTATTTTTCTCTTTTTTTTTCCCTCTATTTTTCAAGGAAAGTGGGCTGACTCCATAGAGGTTTTCAACCCAGAGGCCTGCTTTGGGGGCCTCTGAGAGGTTTTCACCCAAGGATATTTTATTCTCTGTTTTTTTTTCTTTCTTTTTTCTTTCTCCATGACTGCCTCATGGAGGTTTTCAACCCTGGAGTTGGCCTAGGGCACCTTAGAGAGGTTTTCACCCATGCCTCTTTATTATTATTTTTTAATCTATTTTCCTCTATGAGGCACTAGAAACTATGGAGTTGTCCATGACGTACACCTCCATGTTTATGGAATTTATAAATTATGCCCTTGACAGGGACTTTTGTAAAAATTAAGCCTGTAACCATTGTCAAGTATGGTAATTCATTCGTCATCTATGGTTCTGATATGAACTGCAAAATTATCATAAAATTTGTCCACTTTGTAGGGTCCCAACCATCTTGTCATCAATTTTCCTTTGAAGTACTTAAACCTTGATTCATAAAACAATGCCCAATCCCCTTCTTGAAAGGTCTTCTCCTTAATGTTCTTGTCATGCCATACCTTCCTTTGCAGCTGAATTACCTCTGTGTGAAGGAGTGCTTGCATCCTAAACTCATATGATCCATTTAATTGAAACAACCTCTCTTTTTTGGCATTTGATATATCTAGGTCTAATTCAGCTACCATCCTTAAGGTGTTGAATTCAAATTCAAATGAAAGTAGAGCTTTCTTTCCATAAACCAAGTCATAAGGAGTGAATCCTATTGTTGTTTTCAAAGTAGTATTGTAGGCCCAAGTATCTTCTACCAATATGTCCCCCCAATATTTTTTGTTGCTACTCACAACATTGGTGAGGATATTCTCCAAGGCTCTGTTGGTCACTTCCACTTAGCCATTCGCTTGAGGGTGGTAGGCAGTGGAAGTCTTATGCTTTATTTTTTTCCTCCTTAGAAGATTCTCAGTGAGATGAGATGTTAATTGTGCCCCATGATCAGTGACTACATATCTAGGGGATCCAAATTTGTAAAGCACATTCTCCCTCATACTTTCTGCTACTTTCTCCTCAATTGCTACCTTCACATATTTTGTTTCAAGCCACTTTGTTAGGTAGTCAGTGCAGACTATGATATAATTTTTCTATTTGGATGGTGGATCAATAGGTCCAATGAAGTCCATGCCCCATTTTTAAAATGGGTCAAGAGCCACCTGAGGTTACAACGACATCTCATCTCTTTGTGTAGGTTTCCCCATCATTTGGCACTAGTCGCACCTGCTAGTGTATCTTCTGGAATCCTGGTGAAGGGTAGGCCAATAGTATCCTACCTGAAATTTTTTTAAGGTAGATATTTTTGTAGCAAAGTGGCCTCAACAAGGGCTATAATGACATGCATGGAGGATATCAAAAACTTCTTCTTCCCTCACACATCTTCTGAGAATTTGGTCAGGGCTTAAATTGAAGAGATTTCCCCCAATCCATGTGAAAGGGGCATTTTTTCTGATGATATTTATTTTCTCCTTGAATGAGAGATTAGGAGGGAAATTTCCGGAAACCAAGTAGTTAGCTATGTCATAAAACCATGGTGAGAGTGCTAATATAGTGAAGAGATGTTCATCTGTAAGCGGGTCATCCATCATTTCCTCTTCATCTGCAGATAGAGCTAACTTGGATAAAAAATCTACAACAAAATTCTCCTTTCCAGGTTTATCAACAATTATTAGGTCAAATTGTTGTGATAGTAACAACCATATAATTATCCTAGCATTAACATATGGTTTTTTCATTAAATATTTAATGGATGCATGGTTAGTGTGTCCAAAGGCCTGATACCCAGTGACATAAAGTCTAAAAATTTTTAAAGCATGGACAATGGCTAACATCTCCTTCTCTATGACAGTATAATTGATTTTGGCTTTAGACAAGTTCTTACTAATGAAATAGATTCCATAAGGTAATTTGTCTTCCAACTTCCCTAATTATGCCCCCACAATTTTGTCAGATGCATCTATGTGGATGTGGAAAGGCAGAGTCCAATTTGGACCTCGGAGAATGGGGGTAGTAGTTAAATCTCTCCTAATGAGATCAAAAGCTTCTTAGAAAAGACTAGACCAAGTAAACTTAGAATATTTGGCCAATAAACCAAATAGTGGCGAAGCCATCTTACTTAAATCTTTGATGAATCTTTTATAATAGCCACCTAACCCTAAGAAGCTCCTAACATCTCTCTGCTTTTGAGGAGTAGGTACCCTTTTGATCATAGTGATTTTTCTCAGGTCCACCTGTATTCCTGCTTGGGAGATTGAGTGTCCCAATAAAACTCCTGCTCTTTTTAGGAATTCACACTTTTATGGGCTCAGGGAGAGATGCATCTCAATGCACCTTCTCAACACTTTTCCCAAATTGGAGAGAGCTTCCTGGAAATCATCCCCTTAGGGCGTGAAATAATCCATGTATATTTCAACTGAGTCATGGACTAGTTAAGATAAAATTCTCAAGATATCTCAGTCATGGAAGGTAATTGGGGCATTGAACAACTCAAAGGGTAGGACTCTATAAGTGAAGGTACCCTAAGGGCAGGAGAAATTAGTCTTATCTTGGTCTTCAGGGCTCATTTGGATCTAGTTATATCCAATGAACCCATCTAAGAGTGAAAAGAACTTATTTCATGCAAGTCCATTTATGACTTCGTCTATAAAGGGAAAAGGGAAATGGTCCTTCTTGGTGGCTTTGTTAAGTTCCCATATAATCAACACAAATTCACCATTTTTCATTCTTCTTCGAGACTAGGACAATAGGAGATACCCACTCACTATCTAATATAGGATAAATGAAACCTGCATCCAACGTTTTTTGCAGTTCTTCCTTGACTATGTCCTTTAGAGTAGGGTTCATCCTTCTTTGCGATTGTCACACATGATTTCATCCTTCCTTAATGTAAATATGATGTATGCATACTGAAGGATGCACCCCTTTCATGTCCTTGTAATCCCAAGTAAATGCATCTAGGTTTTCTTTTAGAAGCTAACATAGATGATTTTATTCTTCATCTGAGAGATTTGAGTTGATTTTCAAAGATCTTTATGAGCCAAACTCTACAATATTGGTGGTTTCAGAGGTTGAATCGACTGAGTGCATTTCCATCCAAGGTTGGGTTTTAGATTTTTTGACTAGGTTTTCAAATGGATTGTTAGTGGGGGACTAGTTTTGAATTACATGGTCGATTAGTTCATCTTCATCAAGCTATCCCCCTCTCAGAACATCATCTATGGTACAAATGGAGGTAGTGTTATATACCTCATCTTATTCGTCCTCCAACCATATATGTAGATCATGATCAATGGAAGGCTTGGTTGGAGAATATAATTCCAGCTATTTAGATAAGGGCCCATTTTTAATAGTCATGTTTCTGACCAGACAACTGATATAAGCATATCCAGTGGCTAAACAAGGTCTATTCTATAATCCATCTTATCCACAGTACCATAAAATGATTATCGACGTTTCGAATCCCAATGGGGATCCATCTTCAGAACAAACAAGCTATAAACAAGGTCTCCCTAAGATGATAGGACATCCATTTAACTTGGTTTTTGGTTGCAAAACTAGGAAATATATAGGATACTCCGAAGAGTCAATTGAAATCATAACATCCTCAACAATTCCTTCTATATTTACTGTGGACTGATATGCAAGTTGTAGAACTATTATGGTTTTCCTAAAAGTCCCTTGGAGGTTGAGTTTCAACATAGTTTCCTTGGTCATGACATTGATGGTAGCCCCTAGATCAATTAGAGTATTGGGGACTATGACACCATCTATGTGCACATCTAAAACTAGACTGCTGGGGTCTAGGTAATTTGGAAATATCACCCTTCCCAACATTAAGTATAACATATGTCCTACTACATCGATGGTTGGGGAATCTTTATTCTTTATCCCAAGTTTCTTGAATCACTTTTCCTTGATGAGCCTATTGTAAATAGGTACATCCTTAATGGCCTAGAGAAGTGGTATATTTACAAAAAAAAAAAAAATCAATTCTCCGAGAAGTTCAATCTCCTCTTGGGTGTGCTGACTAGAATGGATCAAGCACTCGGGAAAAGGAGGTTGTTGGATATGAGTGTTAATTTCTTCCTTTTCCTGCTCAACCTCTACAGGTGGATATGGAGGGTGGTTGTCTCAGAGTACTCTTCCCGACCTGAGATTAATCTCCTATTTCTCCATAGAATAAGCTGGATAGGATGCCCTTCCACTATAAACTTGTTGTTCTTTTCAGTTGTTTGTGTTCAGATTTGGTTGTGCAGGCATATGAGGTAGCTTGGGTCGAGCAGCATGAGTAAGTTGAGGTTGAGATTGGGGTGGAGGCATTAGATCAGGTGGTTGATTATGTTGAAGCCTCCACCCTTGGGATGGATTTTTCCACTGCAGTTGTTGAGGAACAAATTGTTGAAATGGTTGGTTCACACACTGAGCAGTGAGGATGATATGGAGGGTTGTAAGGACAAGTAGGAAGTGTAGGCCAGGATGGAGGAGTGGGGGTGTACCAAGGTTGCATGGGTGCATTCTGATTATTGTGATAGTAATAGTAATGTGAACCTTGCATACCCTATTTATATTACCTAGAGCCTTAAGGCCTTCTCTACTTGATGAAATAGAGCTACTCTACTCCCACTTCCTCACCTGTGTTACAAGTCGATTTGGGCATCATCCCAAAACACATATCAGTACAAATTGGTTGCTACATACCCTAAACAAGTCTTCCTTCATGAAATTTTCACTACTTATATGCCAGTTGAAGTGCCCTATCAAGCCATCAACGTACCCCTAGACAGTTGTAACTACTTTTCAAAGCATATACTCCCATGCAAGGTTGTGCTGCAGAGGATCTAGGACCACTTTGGAGTGCATTGGTCTACTGGGAGCGAATTTTTCATTGGATTTTGGGAATCTCCCCAACTTCTAGGAACTTCTAGAAGTTTTTCTAGCTCTCACCTCATCTGATAGCCTTGAAATTGAAACCCATGAATTCAATAAACCTCTTATCCTCCTATTCCCATGAACAAGGAAACCCCTTTATCCATTTTTAGGAAAGCCATTAAATGATTCATTTATTTCAAACTACCTTCATATACTTATATATAGATCACTAAACATAGTGCATAAGAGGGTAAGAATTTGTGTTAAGTAGAGTTATGTTGGTTGGATATCAACTCTTTAAGGTGTGTGCATGTACTATGATGTTGCTGGATTGTTGATACTGGATGTGATGAGAATGGGACTCAAGCTGGATGAGTGATGGTGAATCGATCAACTGGTTGTACTCTTCCTTATACTTCATAATAAAGACATTTTTTCCTTTCCTAATGCACACCTAAATGATGTTATATGTGTATTAATGAGTTTAATCGATTCAATTTATTTAATTTTAATAGATCGTATTTCTTTATGTTGTTTTTTGTCTTTTGTTTTCCAAGGAAAGTATCAATAAAGTGAGTTAATTTGGATTGAGAGCGACAAAAACGATGAAGGGAGGTGAGGCAAAGTGAATCGATTACAAGTAGGTTTCTCTCCCTTTATCTATTCACATTAAGGAAAAGATCATATATTTCTCTTTCTGTTGTTCTAAGTGAACAACCCACTTAGAGAAAACATATGTATCTATAAGTTTGTATTTTTGTAAAACAAATTGGAGACCATACTAGGGAATGAGGGATCGTCCCTGGTGGTTATTTCCTTGTCCATCAACATATAGTATACTTTAAATGATTATTTTCAGTCATTTGAATGTTTCTTACCAAAAGTATTGTGATTGCTTGCTTTTTTAGAGATTCCTCTGGCACCAATGCATTGCTGGTCTTGACACAATGCTCTGCATAGCACTGCTGAATTAGGGATAGTGCTCTCTAATGCACTGTCTCTCACTTAGGGGTGTGTTTCACCTGTGACCAACCAAAATATATCTATTTTTCCTTTTTTCAATTCATGTAAGTGTCTTCTTGCTGAAGTTTTGAGTGACTGAATACCTCTAGAGACCAATTTTCCTTTACTTTCTTGCCTCACTTTGGATTTGTTTGATCAATGTTTCTTTGTATTTTCTTTATCACTGTGAATAGTTCCAAAGTTAAATTTTACATTTAATCAATTCATTATTTTCTAAAAGAGGATTTGTCGTTTCAGACTTCATTTCTCTTGAAAGTTTTGAGTGATTGTTTGTCCATTAGTTTCTTTTTCGTTCATCTAAAATTAAAGGAAACTAAAAAGAAAAACATGCATTTGAATTTAGGGATTGTGAGTGCTACTCGAGGGATAGTTTAGCAAAAAATTGCATTTAGATGTGCTCATTGATGATTAAAAATTATCCTATTGCTCTATCCCTACTAGCTATTTTTTCATTATCAAAAACCAATTCGAAACGAATGCTTATCATTCTAATTGCATTCTAGGAATGTTCAGTACATCTCACGATGAACACATAAATGATATTGAATTCCTTTCTAATAATAGATGAGACATTTTTCCAGGTTCAATGGTGATGGGTGAACACATGTATTAAAAGTATGACACCTATGAGCTCTTCTATAAGGCACTATACATGTGGATATTCTTGGAACAATGATGACTTCGCTCCCAGGAGACCAATGCACCTTTAAGTGTCAATAAATTCTCTGCAGAGCACCCTTCCATGGGGGTAAGTGCTTTGCAAAGCAGTTAGGCCCATTTAGGGGTGCATTGATGAGTCAATAGTTCATTTCAACCATACTTCTAGTACTGAAACTCCCATGAATTAAAGCCATCAATGGAATGACTTCTCTAGGGCATGTAGCAACTGAATTAGGGGATGATAGACCATGTTTGTATTAAATTAGGGGATGATATAATATGCTCATGCTGGTCTTACGGATGATTCCCAAGTTGACCTGTAACAGTTGCCCCCTAAAGCATGAAGTCAAAATAATGATAATATTGGGATGAGATGCTTTACGATGTGATGAGTAGGATCTAAAGAGGATAGTGATTTACATTAATTTTCAATACATTACATCATGATATCTTGTACATATTGGACATGAATTTATAAGGGAGGCATACCCATGCTCAGCACATAAACAATCATATCACGTACATAAATCAAAACTTTTTCTACAGATATAGACATGCCTACAGATATATACCTATGATAGGGTGACCATATGTATGTAAAGCCATTGTACGGATGATGTAATACAATTCTTGAAATCACAGCCTCGGTGGATGAAACTATATCTAGTGTCTCCTATATCGTTTACTCGATCGTTAAAGTACAATTCTAACCCTACGAATATGTGATCTGAATTCGAACATGGGAAGACATCATTTGATTACCAGCCATTGATGTAAGTTGTTAACAGATGCAAGAGAAACCATTGTTGATGTTAATGGTTCTCAAGGTACTGCAGTACAATTTTCAAGGTGTTAATAGATGATTTGATGTTAATCGCCAAAAAAATATTTCGGTCAAAGGTTTATGATGTCAACCTATTGTCGGATGTGATAAACTTGTTGTTGATGTAAGAAAGTTCCAAGGCATTGGAAATATGTTTCTAAGTCAACTTCCTAGATGATGAGTTGATGTCGACAGGAAGCAACTTTATCACTATCATGAAATGAGAGTAATGATTTTGGAGACAACATGTGACTTGATGAAGCAATGTTCAGGGATGGTGGTCATGAAAATTAAGGTTTATGAGTGTTACAGAAGATGAGGAATTACTGGATGACTTCTCTTGAACATATCGACGACACTGGAATGAGTTGGCACCATTGACCCAAAACTGAAGTGATGGATGGTATGATATACCATAGTTATGATAGACTATAAAGAAGATTACCCAACCCAAAGCCATGGAGATGAAGTGAAAGTCTCATATTCAAGAGCGACCTGCTACCATAAAGTGTTTTGTTCTTTTTCCCAAATTTCCCCCAGTCATTTTTTACCAGTACCTCTTTATTTTTTAACAAGATTGAAGAGGGTAACATATGCTTGTTCTATAATTTGACCCTTTGAGTGAATCCATCACTATTTTATTCTTTAACGAGTCTAGAGATAGTGAAACTTGATCTTGTCATGATCAGACAAGTCCTTCGCTATTTTATTGTTTAATGAGTCTAACGACAGTGAAAACTCGGTCCTTTTTCATGTTTAGAGAGTTTGAAAAAGGGACAAACATAAAAATCCATGAGTAATTTTTCGTAAATTTGTCGCTCAGGTCAAAAAAAGTATAAAATAATACCTAAGAAAACCTCTTATCCATGTTTGACAAAGGTGTTCCTCTTTCTTAAATAATATATCTCAGTTCAGAAAAGTGTTAAACTTATACTGAGTAGATGTCATTTAATTTCCTTTTACTAGCTCGAAAAGGCAAGTGCACGGCAATCTTTTCACATTAACGGAGTTTGAAAAGAGATAAAAGAAGACTCGAGGGGGTTCCTTTTTTGCATTTAAAAAAGCGTGAAAAATAAATAAAAGTGCGCTTTGAATTATTTTTCATGTTTAACAAAGCTCAAAAAAAAGATAAAAGTATGCTTTATGATTTCATTTTTTCATAAGTTTTAACGAGTCCAAAAAATTGATAAAAATGTACTCATATGACCAACCTTCAATTTAATTTACGAGTAGGAAAAGACGGAAAGAACTTGGCATTTTCTGTTGAGAATGCAACAAGATGACCAAGCTTAGTGGAAAGAAGTCGCCTTCACTAAGTGGGCCCACAGAGTATTTTTGGCGCAAAGTCTATTTTTAGACTATGTATATTTCTAGACATGTTGATCATGATTCTATGAGTTGCAAGATGCTATTTGTGGAGGGATGGTCAAGTTGGAAAAATAGATGGAATTCTGTTTTTAGACATACTCGGCAGAATCTATTTTTAGATTGCTAGTCTAAAAATAGATATGTCGAATATTATTAGCTCTTAATAATATTTGGACTATAAACATTATCTTATCCTCTTGGAGCACTTCAGTTTGATGCCTGGATGTGGCACATGTAGTTGACAGAAGAAATTATGCTATTCCTAGGGTCTAAGTGGAGCTATTGCATGATGACATCAGTTATAACTCATGTGAGTGAGTTTGGTGGATTTGATTGAGGAGTTGATGGAGTTGTGTTCAGTTTGACTTAGTTGAACTAGTTGTATTTAGTCTAACTGATTAATACACTAGTGATGAGTGGTGTGAATTAATTATTAATTAATTCACTAATTATTAACTCATAAATCAACTAATGAACACATTAGTTAACCTCAATGCATGGACAGTTTCAGTGGAGATCAGTGATGGAGGTAGGTGAAAGAGCAGGTTGACTATCAGTTGTGACTATACTGGTGCATGAGATTTGCACACACATTGATGGAGAAGCTAATGAGGATTGCGCAGTACATCTTGGTGGGATTCGAACTTGGATCTCATGATTATCCATATTGGATTGCGCAGTAGAGGCTGGCTAACAAGTGGAGGAGATTTGAGCATGTGACTTGCTTAATCTGAGCTTGTGTAGTGTGTAGCATGTGAGATAGTGCTGAGAGCTTGTGAGGAGTTTTGTGCTATGTATTGTTACATGAACTCTAGCATCATAATATACAGATAGTTGGGGGTTTTCAGCTTTAAGCTTTCCCATTACATACTGTGTTTATATGTGTGCTTGATTATGTGGTTTTAATGTGCGCATGCGATTGTTTATAATTATGCAAATTGATGATCAATAGTAGAAGAGGTTATGTATTATGCATGAAGCTCAAATAGTGTGTGATTAGGATAATCTCGGTGAATAAGTTATCTATTATTCAAATTTCTACATGGTATCAGAGCATATTGATCATTGGAGCAATTGTAGAACATTCAAGCGGTTGAGTTTTGTTCAGGTGGAATTCGAATTTGCAGCAGTGTTTTCTTGGTGTCGAAGTTGAGATGTCTTTCAACGGATTGCGATTGGAGTATGCCCTTGAGGGCAGCTCGAATTATATTGCATGGAAGGACAGGATGGAGGCGGTGTTAGATGACAATGGGTTGAAGGAGTTCATAGATGCTGAATCTGCAGCTGGAGAGGCCTTAGCCTCGCAGTTTGAGCTGGATTTTTTGCTGATCGCATGCTTGGTGTCAAGTGTGGCGGGATCAGTATGGTTTCTGGACAGTGGTGCGTCTTTTCACATGACAGGAGATCGAGATTTTTTTACTGATCTGGATAAGAAAGATCTTGGAGTGCACATCGAGATGGGCGATGATGGTAGATACAGTGCAACCGGTATCGGTACCATTTCCTTTGAGAGGGAGTCTGGTAAACCCTTCGTATTGAAGGAAGTGATGCATGTTCCAGGATTGAAGAAGAATCTTATCTCTCGTGGTGATGTTAGAAGACAAGGGAGAGTGATGTTGTCTTCTTAGCAAGGGAAAGTCTTTCCGTAAGAAGGCAACCGGTGAGGACCGTAGGATAGGGTTCAAGTTCGAACCTTTATCAATCAGTAGTAGATGGTCATGGCAAAGAATGGCAGTGTGCGTGCAGAGTGGTGAGTCGGGATGATGGCGAGTTGTGGCACCGGAGATTGGGCCCCCTTCACCATGGAGCTTTGAAGATGCTGTAGCAGATTTCTACTGGGCTTCCTAAGGGTACTCTTGCGCAGTCAGATCAGTGCAAGGGATGTACCTTGAGAAAATTTGTGAAAGCCACCTTTCACTAGAAAGATAGTCGCGCCACGACGATCCTTGAGAGAATTCACACAGACGTGTGTGGACCTTTCTCAGTAGCTTCGACAGCAAATCACATGTATTATGTGATATTTGTTGATGATTTTTTCTGGAGGCCGATATTCTTCTGGCGTAAGAAGAGCGAGACATACTCAAAGTTCTGTGAGTTCAAGGCGCTGGTTGAGAAGGAATTGGGGAAGCATGTGAAGGCTCTTAGGAGCGACAATGGTGGTGAATTCATCTCTGGCGAATTCAAAGACTTTTGCAGCGCAGAAGGGATTCGAAGAGAATCCCACAGACCATAACCCAGCTGGGAATGGTAATCTGGTTGTTGAGCGGGAAGAACGTAAAGATCGTGGGTGCCGCATGGGCAATGTTGCATGATCGGGGCCTACCATTCACTTGTGGGTAGAGGTGGCATGCAACACCTGCGCATATGTGCGTAACCGTTGTCCTCACAGATACTTGGCATGAGTACACCCGAGGAGGCGTTTTCTCTCAGTAAGAGGCCCGATATTACCCATTTGAGGATTTTTGGTTCACCCGTTTACATTCATGTGACGAAGGATGCCAGAAGAAGCCGGAGTCGACCGTAGAGGTTGGGATATTTGTGGGGTACACCGATATGCCCCACAACTATCGTGTGTATTTCCTGCATGGGGCCGTGTATCTGTTGTGCGACAGATATCAAATTTCAGAAGGAGAAAGCCATGAAGTGTTTGCTTGAGAGGGAGCCACACTTGCATGTAGATGAGGAGCTATTAGTTCCTAAGGATGAGCTTCAGGATGTGGATCAGCCACAAGAGGAAGTTCATGGAGTGGAAGAGACCACTCATGTAGTCCCAACCATCAGAGGGCGGAAGCGCACTACAGAAGTTGAGTGGCTAGCTCAAGATGCAGAGAAGGTTGTAGGACCACCTACAGCACAGCACAGACAAAGACAATCACCTGACCAGTATACTGGATACATGGCTCTTGTGAGCAAGTGTATCATGATAGAGCCATCCTCTTTCAAGGAAGCTGTGGAGGATCCCGCATGGGTAGATGCCATGGTGGAAGAGTATGATTCGATTGTCAGAAACAGTTCATGGGAGATTGTCCCGAGACCGGAAGGGAAATCAGTGGTGGGTTCGAGATGGATATACAAAGTGAAGCAGGCAGCTGACGGGAGTGTGGAGAAGTACAAGGAAATATTTGTTGCCCGAGGCTTTTGACAGATAGAGGGGATCGATTATGAGGAGACCTTTGCACCTGTCGCAAGGTATTATTCCATACGGACGATCCTAGCTCTCTCAGTGCAGATGGGGTAGCACATTCATCAGATGGATGTGAAGACTGTGTTCCTCAACGGATTCATTGAGGAGGAGGTGTACATAGATCAGCTCGAAGGTTTCAAGATCTTCAGCAGCGAGTCGCATGTGTTCAGGCTCAAGAGAGCACTGTATGGGTTGAAACAAGCACCTCGTGCTTGGTACACACGGATAGACAATTATTTCACCGGACTTGGATTCTCCAAGAGTGAGGCGGATCCTAACCTATACCAGATTGTGGTGGAGGGTAAGTTGCTGATCATTTTACTTTATGTAGATGATTTGATTTTGACAGGTGATGAACTGTTGATACACTCATGCAAGGCTGATCTTGCAAAGGAGTTTGAGATGAAGGACTTGGGCCTCCTTCATTATTTCCGGGGATTGGAAATTTGGCAGCGCAGTGATGGACTGTTTGTTTCTCAAGGCAAGTATGCCCGGGAGATACTGGAGAAGTTCAACATGCATGGCTGCAAGCCTATTGATACTCCTCTTCCTGGTGGTTGGAGGAAGGAGGATGCTACTTCGGCGGAGGTAGTGGATGCCACTGTTTATCGACAATTGGTGGGGTCGCTTATGTATCTGGTCAATACACAACGCGATATATGCTATGCAGTTAACCAACTTTCACAAGCTATGGTTAAGCCTACCAAGATCTTCTGGAAGGCGGGAAAGCATGTATTGTGTTATCTCAGAGGCACATCGGGATATGGATTGTGGTACAGACAGGAGGATGAGGTGAAGTTGTGTGGCTTCACGGATGCAGATTGGGCAGGAAGCGCAATGGACAGAAAGAGCACATCTGGAGGGATTTTCAGTATCGGTTCGACAACAGTTTCTTGGTATAGCAGGAAGCAGAGATCCATGGCACTCAGTTGAGTAGAGGCCAAGTATATGGCAGTGAGTTTGGCTACATGCGAGGCTATATGGATGAGGAAGATACTGGTCAAGTTGTTCGGTTCACACTTGGAGCCTACTGTGATTTATTGTGATAACGAGAGTTGCATCAAACTCTCGGCTAATCCAATATTTCATGATAGATCCAAACACATTGAAATCCGGTATCATCATATCAGAGATTGTGTGCAGCGGAGGATCAGGATGCTGATATCTTGACGAAGGCGCTCACCAGGAGCAAATTCGAATACCACAGGGGCAGGATAGGGGTTGCAGATAATCCGTATCTTGTTGAGAGGGAGTGTTGAGAATGCAACAAGATGACAGAGCTTAGCGGAAAGAAGTCGCCTTCACTAAGTGGGCCCGCAGGGTATTTTTGGCGCAAAGTCTATTTTTAGACATGTCGATCATGATTCTATGAGTTGCAGGATGCTATTTGTGGAGGGATGGTCAAGTTGGAAAAATAGATGGACTTCTATTTTTAGACATACCGGGCGGAATCTATTTTTAGATTGCCAGTCTAAAAATAGATATGTCGAATATTATTAGCTCTTAATAATATTTGGACTATAAACATTATCTTATCCTCTTGGAGCACTTTAGTTTGATGCCTAGATGTGGCACATGCAGCTGACAGAAGTAATTATGTTATTCCTAGGGTCTAAGTGGAGCTATTGCATGATGAATTCAGCTATAACTCATGTGAGTGAGTTTGGTGGAGTTGATTAAGGAGTTGATGGAGTTGTGTTTAGTTTGACTTATTTGAACTAGTTGTATTTAGTTTAACTGATTAATACACTAGTGATGAGTGCTGTGAATTAATTATTAATTAATTCACTAATTATTAACTCATAAATCAACTAATGAACACATCCGTTAACTTCAGTGCATGGACAGTTTCAGTGGAGATCAGTGATGGAGGTAGGTGAAAGAGCAGGTTGACTATCAGTTGTGACTATACTGGTGCATGAGATTTGCACACACATTGATGGAGAAGCTAATGAGAATTGCGTAGTACATCTTGGTGGGATTCAAACTTGGATCTCATGATTATCCATATTGGATTGCGCAGTAGAGGCTGGCTAACAGGTGGAGGAGATTTGAGCATGTGACTTGCTTGATCTGAGCTTGTGTAGTGTGCAGCATGTGAGATAGTGCTGAGAGCTTGTGAGGAGTTTTGTGCTATGTATTGTTACATGAACTCTATCATTATAATATACAGATAGTTGGGGGTTTTTAGCTTTAAGCTTTCCCATTACATACTGTGTTTATATGTGTGATTGATTATGTGGTTTTAATGTGCGCATGCGATTGTTTATAATTCTGCAAATTGATGATCAATAGTAGAAGAGGTTATGTATTATGCATGAAGCTCAAATAGTGTGTGATCAGGATAATCTCGGTGAATAAGTTATCTATTATTCAAATTTCTACATTTTCATGTTTTTTAGGAGCATGAAAGGTAGAAAAAAAAGCTCAGGATTTTCATGAGTTTAACGAGTCTTGGGAATAATAACGGTAATAGACTTGAGATAGGTTTCAATCTTATACAAGCTTGAAAAGACATACGAAAATTGTGCTTGAAAGTGGTTTCATTTTTACACAATCTTGAAATAAAGGAAATTGTGCTTGTAAGTGGTTTCATTTTTACACAAGCTTGAAACATAGGAAAATTGTGCTTGATATAAGTTTCAATGCCCCCAAGCATAGCCTGCAAGAGAACATGACGCCCAAGCTTCATTTCATTTAGTTAATTAGAATATTGGTTACTAATAGATGGATGGAATGAAGATTCATCATAGGGGAGGATTTTTTTAATTTTTTAACGAGATTGACACGTGAAAATAGCTATGCTCATGGAATCTTGTTTCATATAACGAGTTTGACACAAGGAAAGTAACTATGCTCATGGAACCTTGTTTCATTTAACAAGCTTGACACAAGAAAAAGGAACTATGCTCAAGGGAACCTGTTTCATTTAATGAGGTTGTTACAGTAAAAAAACTATCCTCATCATTTGATTCATTTTTTAACAAGGTTGACATAGTAAAAGAACCATCCTCAACACCTATTTCATTTTTTAATGAGGTTGACATACTAAAAGAACTTTCCTTATAGACCCAATTCATTTTTTAACGAGTTTGACATAGTAAAAGAACTTTCCTCATTTTTCACCCAGCCTATCTATTTTAGAATCATTGGGAATCTTCCTTAAGTCAGATTAAGTGGAAGATATCATAATCCAGGTCTCTATATTTGTGATTTTAGCTGATGTCACAGACGATGGTAATGGAAAGGTTCCCATTAGGGAATGATATTTAAAGAGTCCTACACCAATTTTCTGAGACTCAGGTGTCGTCAAAAACATTGAAGATTCTCTAACAGATCTACGGGAACTTGAAAGTCAAAAGGATCAACGGAAGTAGAGGCAGTCAAAAAAGGAAAAAAATGATATAAATGAAGCTCTAGCCCAATATGAGTGGGGATCATAGGGGTTGTCTGTTCATAAAGCTCTTCCTTTATCGAAATCAAAATAGGCGGAATCACTTCACCGTTAGACCCAAGATAAATTTTAGGTGGTAAACTTTACGGACAAGAGGAAGAATCGACGATTACGGATGGCTGAGGATTAGATGGTTGCACCAGAACAACTTCTTGTTGTTCTACTTCAGGATCAACTATTGGATCAACTTCCAGATGAACAAGCTTGGGTTCAGGATTCACCGTTTCACTGGATTGAATTTTAGTGTCCCCAGGTAACTGTGAGATTTTTGTCTTGAAAGTAGCAGATAAACTGGGATCAATCGAAATGACTCGAGACTCGGTACTCAAAGGATCAAATTTCTCTGGTATATCAAATGATGTAGCACCAAGATTTCTAGAGGTACCAGATTCAGTAGAACAGGGTCTCCTTCACCGACCTGAAATGGTTTCTGGTGGTAAAGATGGTTTCAGAACTATTCTATGAAAATGATGGGGAAAGGGATGTTCTTATTCCACAATGGCTGATTGAATTTATTACAGAAACAAATAAACAAATAAAAGGGTGATACTAGGTAAAAGATTTACCAAGTAATTGTGAACTGCAGAATACCTCCTGGCGAACCAAGAAGTACGGGCAGGCAATCTCAACGAATGTTATGTTCCTTGTATCACAAATTAGAAGTTGTCTAGCTCGGTTACCTATGGATGGTAAGAAACCTAAAGTTTTCCTCCCAAATATACCTGAAGGTACATGCATGCCCAAGTCTGTAATAGCATTGTCTAATGCGAAAATGCACAGTGAGAGAACTCCCTTATAATTTTCATACTGGAACACTTCCCTATATACCCGAAGGTATGTGGACGAGCTCTGATATAATTACATACGTGGAGTGTCATTTCACACTCAGAATGTATTGAAGTCAAGTTAGCAAAAACTGTTATGTTTAACGATGTCAGAACACGTCTCTAGCCTAGACCTTCTAAGTGCTATAGCTAATGTTATAATAATTTGGGTAATTTTGAGGTCTAAAATGGGCCTCCTAAGGAAATTATAAAATAATAGTGGAAATAATAAAATAATATTTGATTACAACATCAAATTTTAGAGGGAAAAAATAAAAAACTAATTTTTCAAGTCATATTTTCAACTTATCTCCCAAAGTTTTTACCCAAATTTCGAGCGGGAGTACTTGTTGGATGCAAAATTTAATTCCTCATCCAAGGAGTACCCATGTTGCATACTTTCGATGGGTCCTGCTACATGAAAATTGAGAAAGACATGAAAACCGTGTTTGCAATCACCTTTTTTAATGTATTTTTCATTTTTCGTGTAGCAGGATCCATTGAAAGTATGAAACATGGGAACTCCTTGGATGAGGAATTAAATTTTGCATACAACGAGTACTCCCGCTCAAAATTTGAGTAAAAACTTTTGGATATAAGTTGAAAATACGAGTTGAAAAAAGTAGTTTTATTATTTTATTATTTTTTAATCTTTTTACCCGTTTACTTAAAAAATGGTGAATCATCCCCCATGGTTGACATCATCATATTGAATCCTATTAGTTCTTAAAAAAATTATTTTTGTTGTACATTTTTATTATGAGGCCCATTTTAGACCTCAAAGTTCCCCTATTGGCTTTCGTAGGTTGATTGAGGTAAATTTTATGTTGATCTTGCTTAACATTTTATCTTCCAGGTTCACCATGTGATGTAATGAGAAATTCATAAAATGAAAAATAAATGAGAAGCAATCTTTTCAATTCAATTTTTCAATGAAAACCTTAGCTACTAAAGGGATAGAGAAATCATATTTTGAGCATAGATCAAAGATCACAAAATAAATGCAGATTTCCCTAATATATTCCTATGCAACACTCACAATGTCTAAATTCACATGCATGTTTTTCTTTTTAGTTTCCTTTAATTATGAATGAGTAAAAGAATCTAAATGCACAATCAATCAAACAATTTTTTCTTTTGAGAAATGAGGACTGAAACAACACTTTTCCCTTAGGAAAATGAAAAATGAAATGAAATTTTCCTTTTGAACACAGAGAATTGATCTAATGAAAAAATTACAACTTTGGATTTAATTTGACAATGATAAGAAAAAAACTAATGAAACATTGAACAAACTACTATCCAAAGGAGGAAGAATGAGTAATGTTTACTAGTCTCTAAGAGCAATCCTACATCTGAGAATACAACAATCAACTAGCTAAAACTGAATGCAAAGTAAAATTATGATTGAATTTGGTTGGCTGATGGGGCAATGCACCCCTTAAGGGCAGACAGTGTGTTGTAGAGCACCTATGAATGGGAGATAGTGCTTTGCAGATCATTTTACTGGGACCAACATTGCATTGGGTGTAGTAAAGCTTGAAAATCAAGCAGTCTAAACACACTTCTAAGGAAAAAATTACATTCAAATGACTTGAAGGATGAAGTAAATTCTATTGATGATGGTAAACAAAGATAGAAACACCAAGAATGGTGGATTTTTCCCTAGTGAAGTCGCCATTTTTTTATGTAGAATTATAATCTATGGATAAACTAGTTTTCCCTGAGTGTGGTGTTCCTTCACTCAGAACAATAGAATAGAGATAAATATTATTTTCTCTAAGACAAATAGATAAACATAAGAGAAAGAGACCTACTTGTGATACTTCTCTCTCGTTCTTCTTCTTTCGCCATTTTCATCGTTGAGTCAATCCAACTAAACCCGCTAGATAGATACCTACAATCAAAGATAGAAGACAAAAAACAACATACAAATATACAATATCTATCTATCTTAACCAAATCAAAATGATTATATTTGAGAATACATACACATTTGAGAATACATTCACAACATATAAGTGCATATATGAGAGAAAGAACAAATATATTTATTGAGAAAGTAGGAGGAGAAGATTGCAACCAATAGATTGATTCATCATCAACCTGCTCCAAATTCATTCTGTCCTCATCAAACCAAGAAAAATCTCAGCAGCATAATAGTACTCTAGCTCTCATCAATTGAGAACCCAACAGAATAACACTGCACAAATTTCTTCCTCCCTAGCACTTAGATGAGTGCTCAATTTATAGAGAAATTGTAGGTAGTTTCTCAATAAATTATATTGAATGCCTTTCTAATAATAGATGAGACATGTTTCCAAGTTAAATGGTGATGGATGAACACATGTATTCAAATTATGACACCTATGAGCTCTTCTAGAAGGCACTAGACATGTGTATATTCCAAGAACAATTATGATTTCGCTCCCAAGAGACCAACACACCTTTAAGTGTCGGTAAGTGCTCAGCAGAGCACACTTACATGGGGGTAAGTGATCTGCAAAAAATTTAGGCCCATTTAGGAGTGTTTTGATGAGTCAATAATTCATTTCAACTATACTTCTAGTACTGAAACTCTCATGAATGAAAGCCATCAATGGAATGACTTCTCTAGGGCATGTAGCAAATTGAATTAGGGGATGATAGACCATGTTTGTATTGAATTAAGAGATGATATACCATGTTCATACTGGTCTTAGGGATGATGCCCAAATTTACCTGTAGCACACAAAATTTACCCATGTCATCTTCTAGAATTATATTTGGTTCATATATCATGAGTACTAGATGACTTGGCACTCAATATCAGACTGGTCTGTCTAATTACTATTCATATTATCTAGTATATGCTGGATACCCTTCATATGAAATTCAGTATGTGAAATATCCCTATACTCCATATGTTGGGGGAGGGGCACATATTTTTGTTCCATATGGTAGTACTCTTTCATATTTAGGTCCATCATATGCTGGAATGCATGTTTGCCAATAGCAACCTACTTTGCCTACTCAGCCGCAAACAGTTGTGTATCAATATCAACCAGCTCAACCTGTCGCATATGTGCCTACTACTCCTATCATCGCTTCTATTTTTGTTTCTCAGTCTACACAAGAAATTCCTTCCACCCCTAACCCTCAAGTTTCAGGTCTACAGACTCAGTCTTCCCAAGCTGTTATTCGAAAACCATCTCTATCGAGAATTTTGCAACCACAAGCTAGTTTACCTTTTTCACAGGTTTTTGTTGGCCCTATATATTCACAATCGGGTCTAAATTATTTTGGTGGGAAACCATTTTATTAGATACCATGGCAGCCACAACAACCATTCCCATAGTATCAGGCTTATCTAGGACATGGTCAACAAGCCTACCCCTATATGGGTTACCAACAACATAATCCATTTGTTGTTATGAAAAGGCCTACTGCTCAAGCAATTCCATCTTATCTTGGTTATGCTCAACCTGACCTTAATTGAAATTTTCCATTTTCTGCAATGTTATAATTACCAAATTTAAATTGGCTCACCAACGATCCAATTCATTATTTACCTTGGAGGTCGTTGATTCCACATAAATTGCCCTTGGAAATTCCAAAATTCAATGGAAATTTTGGACAATACCCCTCCCAAATGTTGTTTGTCCTCAAGCAACTTCTAGGATAGATCTGAAAAATGTAGGGAATATTCATTCTCCAACCTCCAAGCTATCATCCATATAAAATTAATCACCCTCTAGAATGGTAATTCATAGAAAAACTCCTCCCATATGAGAGGCTCCTCCCAAAGTCTCAAATAAACAATATGGCTCACCTCATAAGGAGACAAGTGATACAATGTAGCAGCCATATAATTTCACGTGCTCCTCCTGAAGCATGAAGAAATATGGGAATTTTCATTCCCATTGGACACATCCAACCAATGTGTCATCCCTCCAATCATGTCCCCAACAATAATAAGAACATCACCGTCATACAGACTGCCAATGAAAAGTCACAGCAGATGCCAGCGTGCAGAGAATGGGAGAAGGATAATGGTCCCCACATGCAACCAACTATATTTTCTCCGAACCGCATCACACACAGGTTATGTATTCTCTGGAACCACTTTCTTGCTGCCCCAATCTTCTGACATGTTTGGAGAAGGTGTATGATGTGTGGTGAAAATTGAGCACACCCTGAATAAGATATCATCTCCCCAAGATATCCTAGGGAGCAATACCATCAATACTTATGGCCTGGCACTGATGAAGTTCAGAAGGAAGATTCCCCCCTACTGGGAGAATGCTCCTGACATGAATGGTATGGAACACAAACATACAGAAGCAGAATCACATGTACAAAAATACACCCTTACCATGTAAATTTTCTATTCAAGCTAATAGGTGGACTCATATATGGGCCTATTAGTGTCCCATCTCATTTATCAGCAAGCCATGGACAGGTGACATCAAACCAACTTTGGAGCCCAAGGTACTTAAATTTTCCTGACTAGAGGCAGTCTTCTGGTTTGTGTAAGGGATGTATAGTTGTTTGCTTCTTGTGTTTTTTATTTTAGGCTAGTTATAAAGTAGGTTTTTGGTTTTGTTTTTAGGTTTTTTGAGGGAAGAACTAATCAAAGACTAAATAGATAAAAATGTTGTTAGATCAACTAGGCTATGGGGTCGAAAAGGTCAAGAAAGCCTCAAATGGGGATACTAGCTATATTGAAGGGCCAATTTGATCAAGGTAAAATGCATCTTTAGGTGAAATGAAGTGGGATGGACACTAAGTTTTGTGAAGGACAAAGAATTTTAAACATAAATAGTTCAATAGCAGACATTTATATGGTAGGGCTAACCATTAATCATGATAAATGTAACTTCAAACTGATAGATGCATAAAATAACAATAAATATTCAAGCAATACAAAGAGAGACTTCAACTTTGGGAAAACTCTCTATCATATTTAGGAAAACATTTTAAGAATGAATGGTATTGTATCCGTTAACATGCTAAGAGAGAACTCCAGATATATTTAATATCAAATAACTTGGAACTAAGATTGCCTAGTTTTTTAGTATGTAAAGACCATACAAGAACTTTATTAATTAACTAGGAGTAATCAAATATTCAAAGAAAATGTTTGTAGATGGAGCTTTAATAGTCAACAAAAGTATAAGTATCTTGAATCATACTATACATAAAACCATAAATGAAACATGAAATAAGTTCTTCAAAGATCAAAGATACCATAGTCTTTTGATATGACTAGAAGGAAGAAAATATAGAAGTCAAGAACAAACTAGAAATCTCCAGGAAGCCCATGGGTATGTCCTGTCTATTCTCTACTATCTTACAGCAAGCAAAGAACATGAAATATGTATGAAAACTAAGGAAACATAACAGAGAGTGACACTATACCATTTTACCAAGTCAAGGAATCCAACAGCAGTCCTCTTTCATCATCCAAAACATTCAAGAACCTATCCAATGCATGAGACAAAGTATTTCTTCGAAGCTTGTATAACCATATATTGCTCTATATCATCAAGTTCAGCCTTTTTTACAATGAAAACTCTTGGAATATATAGGCCAAGATGAAGGAGAACCTCCTAGTGCAACTAGCAAGCTCATTGACCCATCAAAAATATATGATTTTGTCCTTGAGGCTTTGCAAAGCCCAAGGCACAAAACATCTATAAAAATATCCTAAAAATGCTAAAAAAATATATTAAATTGACTTTCCCAATTGACAATGGGCAAAAAAGGCTAAACGCACATTTGGAAAAGCCACTTCAGAAAAACTACATTTTTTACAAAAATACTTCAGAAATATAGCAGTAGAAAATTCCCTGTATTGTTGACAACTTTTGGAGGACTTCTTGATGTCAAAATGAGGCCTGTGGTGGCTCGTTAGAAATCCCTAAATGTCTATTTTTTTAAAATACTTTTTTTTACCCAAACTGATCACTAGAAGCCTGTGAAAAGATGACCTATGTGGAAAAACCCAGAAATTAGCCTTTGCTGATATGTGAGGCAGAGTGTTGAAAAAGTGACTATTTTTCACCACTTTGGGGGACCAAAACATCTTCAATTGATCTGAAATTTACTGATTAGATGCCCTTGAAATTATGGCATCCAATGATACCATTTTAAACCTTTAAGGATGCTTCAAAATAAAATGGTGATGCCCATGATTTTTTGCAAAAAGCCCAAAAATGTCAAAAAACAAAAACTTGTCGAATTATGCCCAATTTTGGCGAGCATGACCCTCATGGGTTTTCAGAAGCATGCTGAGAATCGGAGGCCAAAATTTCAAGACTTTATATGCTTTTCTTCACTTTTTGTGCCTGGTGCCTCTTTCGGGCCACCTTGAGCTTTTCTTGTGTAACCTTCAATTTCCTTTGGGCAAATTGATTTAGCTTCTTATAATGCCTGGTAATTTTCCTTTGAAGGTTTAAGTCTCTATTAGCTCTTTCCAACTTATTCTCCAAGTGTTTATTTACCCTTTCTAGCCATGCTTCTCTATTTTTTTCTATCTCTTGGGTGAATAAAGTAGTAAGAGGAAAATATCGGAAAAGGATAGCTTCGTCCTCTTTCTGTTTCTCCAAAGCTCTTTTGAGTCCCATAGTCCTTGGCCTCTTCCTCCTTGGTTGATATTCTTCTTCAGTGTCATTGAATTCGCCCATAAGTTCTTCCAACTTAATTTTCACTTTGGAGGCTTCCTTTTGGTACTTGATAGCCCGTGTCTCATAAACTGCCATGTGGACATTCATTTGCTTGTTTTGTGTTTGCAGAAAATGAATGAGGTTTTTAGACCTCTCTAGATCTACCCTTAGGTCATGAATTTTTTATTCTCTATTTAGCAAGAGGGACTCAAGGATTCTAGCCTCATTGTCACTGTCATCACTGTTTACCTAAATTATATCAAAATCTATTTCCTTCCCATGGCTACTTTCCTCCTTCTCTTTTCCCTTGTCTTGGGTGGCCTTCTTGGTTCTTCTCTTCTTTGGTAATTCAACAATGGATTTCTTGGGCAACTTGCCTTTGCTTCGAAGTGCTCTAGTAACATTAGGAGTTACAAGTTGACCCACTTTCTTTCTTGATGTTTGGGGCTTTATTACCTTTGGAGAATAAAGCATGTCCCCTTTCCTAGGAGAGGCAGCTAGCACATGCTCTATTTAGTCTTTGCCTTTACTGCTCCCCTCATCATCTTTGTCACTGTTTTCCTCTTTTTGAAGGCTTCCTTCTTTAGGATGCTCACTTCTTGGGCTTTTTTTGTCATCATCCTTGTTGACTGGTGGGCTTTCCTATTTTTCACCATAAGTGTCCCTTTGAGGACTATCTTGAACCTCCCCATAAGTGCCTTTCCTGTCACCTTGCATGTCTCCTTGAGGGCTTCCTTGTTCACTTTTGTCCCTTCTTTCTTCAGGATTGTTAGGCTCTGTATCCTAAATGTTTTGTGCTTCATCATCATCATGCTCACTACTATGTGGGCTGTGAATAGTTTCCTCTTTCTGACTATTGTGTTCTTCATCAACTTGTTCCATCTCTTCATCATTTCCTTCTTCATGCTCACTGTTATGCTTGGATTATTCCTTTTGTTCCTCCTCATCACTTGTTTTCCTCCTTCCACTGTGGTCTTCTTCACTATTTTAATCTTTCTCACTGTGCTCTTCTTCATCACTGTTTTGTTCTTTCTCACTGTGCTCTTCTTCGTTATGCTCTTTTTCTCTTTCAATTATAGGAGATTTTTGCTTCTTAGGAGTAGACTTACTAGAAGAAGGAGAAAGAAGATGAGTAGATGGTGAAGGAGGCTCATGGGATGAAGAAGCAATGGTGAAATCGGGATGTGAAATGAAAGAGTCCCAAGAAACTCCCTTTGTCTCAAGTTGATGGAGAATGATGATCTTGATAAGGGAATGATGGAAAAGACAATCTTGTTGCTGAGAGGGAGGCTTCTTTTGAACTGTAGAATCCATCTTGCCAATGCTTCTATATAGGAAAAAGGGTAGGTTTATCAATTGGGTTCTTGTGAAGTGCATGAGTAGCCTGATATGATAAGAATAAACCCGGGAAAACCTCCCTTCACATGTGAAATACTTCATGATGATCTTCATGAGAGGAGAATAGCTGGTTAAAAAATAGGAAAAAGGAAAGATAGATGAGCATGCATCCTGATGTTCTAGTTTCAAGAAGGGTTTGTATAGATCTGAATCTAGGTAGCTCTGCTTAAACCATTTTTCTCTGACATATGGAATTTTGGTAGTCTAGAGATAGATCTATGAGAGAGCTTGAAGTCTAAACCTGCTAGATGAACATGCTTCCCTTGCAGATTTAAAACAAAAAAATGTGTCAAGGGAAGATAACTTTTCACCTCCTGAACCTTTTGACAAAATTCCAAACATCCTACTTCATGAAAGTTAAAGAGCACTGAAGGAGAGGCATTTACTTCCTCAGTTGAAAAAGGTTCATGCCTTTTGTGAGGACCACTTCTGCTATCTTGACTGGGAGGCATTTTGCTCCTGAGATCCTTAGTTGATTCACCAAGGAAAACTGTCTCAAATGTTCACTGAGATAAATCTTCAATCAACACACATTTTACCCTTCGAGAAAAATCAAGTCTGTCCTTAGCTAGCTAACCAACTTGTTCAAATGAAACAACTCTTTTGATTTTGACAATATGAACTCCTCCTCAAATCATTGTTTACTATGGTTATTTGAAGAAATAAAGATGTCCCCTTGAAAAACAATGTCTCTTTTGGTAGCATTGTTTTAATGCACTGATCTGAAATATAGACTGTATCCCTTTAGAAAACACTGTTTCTGCTTTTTGAATAAGACTGCCTCTCTGTGGATGATTATTATTTTTCTAAAACATAAAAGCACCCCCTTGTTACTGAGTAATAGGCCTGAAAAATAAAATCTTTCTCCCTTAAGGATCACTGTTTTCTATAGTTTATCAAATATATATGAGTTTAATAAAAAACCATTTCATCCCTTCAACATTTGTGTTTGAGGAATGACGATTTTGATAAGGATTGTTTGTGGATTTTGGATACAACTGTCTTTTGATTTTGACACACAGCACATTCACTTTCAAACTCTGTCCTTTAATCCTTTGTAACATGTAGCAAGAAGAACTCTTGAAAAATACAAAAGGCCCTACCCTCTAATCATTGTTTTGTCCTTTTGATTTAGCAAAAAAAGTGTTCTTTGGAACCAATGATCTTCTGGGAAAATTTGAAGAAAAAGGTGTTTATGAAAAACACTGTTAAAAATACTCCTTGAAGCTAGTTACTAGACCCTCTACCAACTCTGCTCTGTGCTTTTGGATATTGCACACATTCTTTTCTATTTAAAGCACAAACAAACCTTTTAAATTGGGATATTTAATCCCCTTCCCTTTAACAATTTTTCATCTATGAAATCACAACAAAAACCCTTCTCGAACTACAAATCTAACCAAGAAGAGAGGAAATACATTGAAAATGAGTTTGTGGACTCTGTTGATCTTTGATGTAGCATTCAAGCAAAGTTCGTTGAAGACAGGTGAATGAGTGGGCGTTTAGCAGTAAATGTGTTGTGCAGAAGTGGTGTTGGGTCAGCCTCAGGCACCCAGTGACTGCCGGCACAGGCGTGCCGCACGAAACTATAGGTGTGCCATGCCTCCATTCAAACCCTATGTTTGGGCACCTACAGGCGCACCGCGCAGGTGTACAGGCACGCCGCGCAGAGCTTTAAGCTCGAAAACTTCAAAAACGCCCGAACAAATGCTTCCTTTCTTTAGTGAGTAGGCTAAGGAAATTTTTTGTCGAGTTTTGAATTTTGATAATGGTCCCTTTTAAATGCCTTCTCCTTCTTTTAAAAATGAAGAAACTTATGTGCCTTTGCAGCCCCTTATAGGGGTTTTGATGCCTTTTGAAAAGGTTTTTATATAAAAACATCAATTACTGCCCCCAATATGTATCACTTTTGAAAACACCATAAAGACCTATCATAAAGACTCACAGAAACAATATTATGGTAGCTCTTTTGAAAACACTTATATCCATTGTTTTTTGAAGTAAGGAGGCCTCCTTTAAAACAAGATTTTTCTCACTGCTATTCATCAAGAAAGTGACCCCTAAAACCACTAATGTAACCTTCTGAAGATTATGTCTTTTTCTTACCTTTACTGTCTTCTTTGTATGCATATGCAAAAGCTACTGTCAAACCTAGCTAGTTCTCTCTTTCTTTGGCTATTTAGATGAAGGTCCTTAGCCCCAAGTTTCACCCTTATTATAGTTTGGAGGAGGCCTCTATCTATAAATAAAGGAAACAGAGACTTTTAACATCAAAATGCCATCTTTTGTTTGATGTGAAACATGTTTTTGACGTATGAACCCTTATCATCTTATCACTGTTTTTCAAACATGTCCTTCAAAAGGAAAGTTGCTCAAAAACCACATGAAAAACTGCTGATGCATATTTTTCCCATCTCTTGGAAGGAGGTGACTCAAAATTTCTGAAATCAATTTGACACCTTAACCCTCTGCTTTTTGAATGAAGGAGGTTACATTGTGCCTTCTAACCATCTACTTTTCAATGAATGAGGTCCTATTATGTTCCCAACCATCTGATCTTTTTTGGAGGAGGTTCCTACTGTGCTCTTAACCATCTGCTTTTAATGAAGGATGTTAGCACGATAGAAATGACATTTCATCTATTTCCAAAATGTATTACCTTTCTGCAAATCACATGTCTGCTTGGTATCATATCAAATGGGCAAGAAGGTGAAAATTGAAAATTTTCTTTATGAGACATGATATGAGATTTATATCCTTTGTAAAACATCCCTGTGAACCATTAGACTAGAAACCATGTGATTTGAGTATGGAGAATATTTGCTTACTAGACATATTTGACTAACCTCCCTTGACTGTATTTGCAGATGCAGGTTGAAATTTCCTTTTGGAGGAGATGATGAGAATACTGCTGATCAGAAAAATAGTAGCCATTTTCATTCATATGACTTGGAGGCTACGCTCTATTCTTTAGGCAACTTTGGCTTTCAAACTACATCCATTAGTAGCCCTTTACTTACTGTATTTTACTTGTTTTACTGAGGGAAAGCTAGTTCAGCATGCAGGAACTTTTTGACTCTGTCCTTTTTCTCTTTTACATATTGATCATTTGATGCAAATCACACCCCTGCAGAGATGTAACAAAAAAATGACTTTGAACTCTGAAGAGCTTCCTTGGGGTCTGATGGAGATTTTGCTTGACCTTAATCATGTTCTTTTAGACAGTGAACATACTTATCTTCTTTTGTTTTGGATCTTTGTATAATTTCTTCCATACTGAGATAGAAAGACCTCTAAGTGGTGCAACCTATGGATGGACGAAGATTTGTTTTTGCAGATTAGGCACTAATTTCAGGCTAGCTGGTACTGAACAGAGGCTTTTGGCTCAGGATGTTTTTTCCAAGGAACGGATTCCTTAAAGCACCACTATCTAACTTAGGGGTGATATTTGATAGATTCTGAGTGTTTTTTTCTTTGGGTATGATTAGATCTCTAAATGACATATGACCAGATATAGGGTTGCAGTCATTTTATCAACAGGTAGATAATGAATGACTTGGGGAATAAGGGTAAATGACAGTAGATAACCTTCAATTATGGAAACTCATGGACAGGATTATATGGCTAAAACTAGATAGGACTTTCCAAATAGGTTTTTTCTCATCATAGGCTGACTAGAAGGGGTAGGAGGACAAAAATTGTTTAGGGGTGTTTTCTAGATGACAAATTTGACAGTTTGGAGATCATCTTCTAGAAAACTTGGCTTAAGAAACTAGTCATCATTAACAGGTGTAAAATACTGATGACTAACAGCGCCTCCCCTCACTCCCAATGAGAAAGGAATTGGTTGAGATAACTCTACCAAAGATTCATATCTCTCCTCATCCTCCAAACAATCCATGCATCTCCTCATATGATAGTGCATCTCCTCTTTGAAGCCTTCCCAAATGAATTCCTCCAAGATAGTACGGTATGCTTTTATAAAACCAATGGGTTTGGAGAGAAAACCTTAATATTCTGCATCTAGTAGTTTCTCCTTGAGCTTAGAGGCCCTATTCAAGAAGATCTTACTATGAAAATAGATGACCCCACCTATCACTGCATATCTCCCATCTGATAACTGGTCATCAATTACTCTGCATGAAATACATCCTTGGAGTATTCCACTAACAATTGGGATCTCCAATATGGGTCAATACTAAATAATGACATCACTACTGATCTATCATGTGAAGCACCTGTCATGTTGTTGCTCTCTTCTTTTACATCTCCCACGCCAAAGTCATACACTATGATGCTGTAATATTGCCTCTATTGCTCATGCTCTAGTGAAGTTGGAAGTTTTTGGAGGCTAGCCTTCCATGAGAAGCTATCACCCATCAAAAAAAAATTGAATTTGGCCAATGTAAGCATGAGTGGCCACCAAACTCTACCAAATATGAAGATTCCTTCCAATGTGGAAGTATCTTCAGATTCTCCAAAGCCATGAAGTGGTCTCCTTGCACCATGATGGTGCCATCCATCCCCGAGACATATTTTCTCAGCACAAGATGTTTGGTGAGAGTGGGTAATATTGATATTGGGAGAATTTCTCCCTCCTCCTTAAGCCCACCCTAGAATATCTGTGTTGTGTCAAGTCCTCCCAAGGTTCTCACCCCTCCAGGATCAATGAGTGGTGCAACTGGATGTGAAGCATCTCTCATCATCTCTTGATCTGGTGGTCTCCTAGGTGGAATTCCTCCATGCAATGAGACATCAATATCAAGAGTAGACTCCATATATGAGTGGACTGCTTTACCCTTGCTCTCACAACACAAATCAGTCTGCCTCCTTTGTGAATCGACCTTCTGAAATAGATATGGGTGTGTGCTCCTAATCATATGATGCTAGCCATCCTCCCTAACTTCTCCTTTCATCTGCAAGGTTTCACAATCTATCAATAATGACACATGTTTCTCATGGATTATGCCTTGATATCCACATATGAGATACTTTCAAACTTCTTGCAAACATACAAGGGATCCTCTCATTGGATAAATTGCTCCATATTCCTCTCCATGAGGTACTAGATCTTCTCATGATGTGACAACATTGTTACGTCTTCCCTTCTCTTTCCCTTCATCATGACTGGAGGTTACCTCATCATCATTAAGAGGCTCTTTGTCTTAATCCTCTTTTGAAAACGAGATCTCCACCTCTTCCTTTTGAGAAGAGATCTCTTCTTGAGGTGGGGATCTTGCCTCTAGCAAGGTATTATGCAAGTCTTTAACCCCCTCAATAGCATTTTGGAATGGATTTGGGTTTATAGATCCTTCCAATTCATGCAAAGGTTTTGTTTTTTTAGGCTTGGCTATCTCAACCAAGGATGTTTCAGAATGTTTTGCATCAAACATTTTCACTAACCTCCTAGTGACCTTTGCATAAGTAGATACATTTACATGAGTCAAAGAAGAAGTTTCCTAAAACCACTAGGCATAAGCCTTACCTTCAAGATGCAGCACTGCTACTCTAATGGATTCATCTTCTGAAACTTGGTGTTGCTACAAAAAGGTGTCTAGCCCCTTCACCCAAGCCCTAGCTTTGCATCTAGGTGACCCATAAAAAGTAGATAGAAAGAATCTACCCAAATCATGTTGTGTGCACCTCTTGCTTCTATTTTGATTGCTAGGCCTTCTATTCTCTTTGATCTTGAAAAACCCTTGGATGTTTAGATGATCTCTGAACCTCTAAGATTGAGATTCATACTGTTGAAGATAGTCACCAAGTGTCTCCTCCTTTGGTACATCTCCTTCCTCCACTTCTCTTGCTATGAACATAGGTAGGTAGAGCATTGTAGATATGATTGTGCGGCTAAATTCTCACACCCATAATATGAATAACTGGAGCTTTCTTCATGTACAAATATTTTTCAGGGATCTTTATTTCTTTCCCTCCTCATTCCCTTGATTTCTCTGTTAATCTCATGCATAGTTTGGAGAATAAGTTCTGGAAAATTCTTTCCCTCCATTTCTCCAAATAATGGAGACTTGCCTTTGTCTCTTCTATCAGTCTTATCCTTTCTGTGAGAAGTTTCTTCTTCTTCTGATAACATATATGCAACGTCTTTACAAGCTGAGCCAAGATTATGCTCCGACACCACTGTAATATTCCCAAATGGGGAAAGCAACAATAGAGTTCACAATAATGGAAATAGCAGAAAATTTTAATGCATTACATATGAGCCAAATGATAGATCGATGGTATTAGGTATAACATCAATAAATAAGTACAATCTCTTGGGGATCAATCCCTCAAGATAGGCAAAAGAAGCCCACAATTCCCTAAAGCACCCCAAACATGTAATACACTGCTACAAAAAATATTGAAGCAAGTACAATGCAATTTTAATGACTAATATTATAGTTGGGAAGTAAATATAAATGGATCTAATAATATTCTACTCATACAGGGCCAAAAAATGGAGATCTATGCTCCCATAAATATTTCCTAAATAACCCAGGAAGGGTTCATGGAAATACACAAAAGACAAATGGTGAAACTAAAGCCCTGGGGCTAAAGAATCACTACAAATGAAGCACAAAGAGTAGGTGGTTTAAACTGATGTAGATATGAATGGAACTCCTCCAATAGCCTCTCTCAATGAATAGTTGATCCCTTCAATGAAGATCCAACCTCCCAAATATGGCATTGAACCCTCCTTTTGATTTGCTCACTGAAATAACGTAGTTAGGGAGTAATACTACGTTGTAGGAGGTGATGTTTCCTTGGCCTGATGCCAAAATGTGACATGAAGCACTTGGACCTTCTTTACTAATCTCCCAATGGAAATAAAGCTTGACAAGCTTAGAAATGGCCCAAATAAATCCTCCATTGTTGCACCGTACAACTTAGCACATATCTAAAAGGAATCTGCATTGTAAAAGAAAATTATAGCTTGGAAAAATGTCAGAATGTGGAAATAATGCTCAATAACTTCTCCTGAGTAGGCACTCTAAGTCCCCTGAGGATGAAGGTGGGATTCTCGCTCGGGAATACCCTTGTGCTAAACAACACTACAATCTTATCTAAACAGCTGAAGAGAGCCAAAAATTTGAACATACCACAATCAATTAATAATCCAAAACATATCCCCTATGACTGCCATCCCCTTCCTTATATAAGTGGTGATCTTCCTCACCCTTGGCCCCACTAATTAAAGGCACTAATTCTATGCAAAGAATCTCCCTCCAAAATTGCACTATCCCTCATTGAATGTCCATTACTTCCATACTAGCACTGTTGATTTGGTAAAAGTTGACCCAGTCCACATGCTTCTTCCCTTGTTCAAACATAAGGGAGCTTTATCTAACTCTTTTGATGCCCTCCATTCACATTTAGAGTGGTTTTATTCCTACTAATGAGATTTATGGGTATCCCTACCCTCTTATTCTTATAACTAAGTAGCAAAATTAGATTTTAATATTCTAATTAGTTGCATGCTCATTTAGGAATATTACAATCCTCCCCTCCCAAATGTTGTTTTTCCTCAAGCAACTTCTAGGATAGATCTGAAAAAAGTAGGGAATATTCATTCTCCAACCTCCAAGCTATCATCCATATAAAATCAATCACCCTCCAGAATGGTAATTCATAGAAAAACTCCTCCCATATGAGAGGCTCCTCACAAAGGCTCAAATAAACCATATGGCTCACCTCATAAGGAGACAAGTGAGATAATGTAGTAGCCATATAATGTCCCATGCTCCTCCTAAAGCATGAAGAAATATGGGAAGTTTCATTCCCATTGGACACATCCAACCATGTGTCATCCCTCCAATCATGTCCCCAACAATAATAAGAACATCATCAACATAAAGGATCAAAATCAAAGTCATGCTAGCTGCCATGTGTAGTAATGGAGAAGGATAATGGTCCCTAATATGCAACCAATGCATATTTTCTCCTAACTGCATCACAATATGGCAGGATGTGTGGTTTCCCAACCACTTGTTTTCTGCCCTAATATTCTCACATGCTTGGAGAAATTGTATGACGTGTGGTGAAAATTGAGCACACCCTAAATAAGATATCATCTACCCAAGATCTCCTAGGGAGTGGCCATCATCAATACTACTTATGGCCTCAAGTAGACCATGAATTCTAGAAGGAAGAGTCCCCCCTCTTGGAGAAATGCCCTGCACATGAATGGTAAGGAAATACAAATGCATAGTAAATGAATCATGATGTACAAAAATACAATCTTTACCATGTACTTGGTTCAAGCTAGTAAGGTGGATCATATATGGGCCTCCTCTCACTCCCAGTGAGAAAGGAATTGGTTGAGATAACTCTACCAAAGATTCATATCTCTCCTCATCCTCCAAACAATCCATGCATCTCCTCATATGATGGTGCATCTCCTCTTTGAAGCCTTCCCAAATGAATTCCTCCAGGATAGTACGGTATGCTCTTATAAAACCAGTGGGTTTGGAGAGAAAACCTTCATATTCTGCATCTAGTAGTTTCTCCTTGAGCTTAGAGGCTCTATTCAAGAAGATCCTACTATGAAAATAGATGATTCCACCTCTCACTGCATATCTCCCATCTGATAACTAGCCATCAAGTACTCTGCATGAAAAGACATCCTTGGAGTATTCCACTAACAACTGGGATCTCCAATATGGGTTAATACTAAATAATGACAGCACTACTGATCTATCATGTGAAGCACCTGTCATGTTGCTACTCTCTTCTTTTACATCTCCATTGCCAAATTCATACACTGTGATGCCGTAATCTTGCCTCTGTTGCTCATGCTCTAGTGAAGGTGGAATTTTTTGGAGGTTAGCCTTCCATGAGAAGATATCACCCATCAAAAAAAAATTGAATTTGGCCATTCTAAGCATGAGTGGCCACCAACCTCTACCAAATATGGAAAATTCCTTCCAATGTGGAAGTATCTTCTGATTCTCCAAAGCCATGAAGTGGTATCCTTGCACCATGATGGTGTCATCCATCCCTGAAACATATTTTCTCAGCACAAGATATTTGGTGAGATTGAGTAATATTGATATTGGGAGAATGTTACCCTCCTCCTTGAGCCTACCCCCAACTCTTTGTGTTGTGTCAAGTCCTCCCAAGGTTCTCACCCCTCCAGGATCAATGAGTGGTGCAACCGGATGTGAATCATATCTAATCATCTCTTGATCTAGTGGTCTCCTAGGCGGAATGCCTCCATGCAATGAGACATCAATATCAAGAGTATACTTCATATATGAGTGGACTTCTTTACCCTTGCTCTAACAGCACAAATCAGTCTACCTCCTTTGTGCATCAACCTTCTAAAATAGATATGGTGTGTGCTCCTAATCATATGATGCTAGCCATCCTCCCTAACTTCTCCTTTCATCTGCAAGATTTCAAAATATATCAATAATGACAAATGTTGCTCATGGATTATGCCTTGATCTCCACATATGAGATACTTTGGAACTTCTTGCAAACATATAAGGGATCCTCTCATTGGATAAATTGCTCCATCTTCCTCTCCATGAGGTACTAAATCTTCTCCTGATGTGACAACATTGTTACGTCTTGCCTTCTCTCTCCCTTCATCATGAATGGAGGTTACCTCATCATCATTAAGAGGCTCTTTGTCTTGATCCTCTTTTGAAAAAGAGATATCCACCTCTTCCTTTTGAGAAGAGAGCTCTTCTTGAAGTGGGGATCTTGCCTCTAGCAAGGTATTATGCAAGTCTTTAACCCCCTCAATATCAGTCTGGAATGGATTTGGGTTTATAGATCCTTCCAAATCATGCAAAGGTTTTGTTCCTTTAGGCTTGGCTAGCTCAACCAAGGATTTTTCATAATGTTTTGCATCAAATATTTTCACTAACCTCCTAGTGAACTTTTCATAAGTAGATACATTTACATGAGTCAAGGAAGAAGTTTCATAAAACCACTAGGCATGAGCCTTACCTTCAAGATGCAGCACTGCTACTCTAATGGCTTCATCTTTTGAAACTTGGTGTTGCTACAAAAGGGTGTCTAGCCCTTTCACCCAAGCCCTAGCTTTGCATCTAGGTGACCCATCAAAAGTAGATAGAAATAATCTACCCAAATCATGATATGTGCACCTCTTGCTTCTATTGTGATTGTTAGGCCTTCTATTCTCCTTGATCTTGCAAAACCCTTGGAAGTTTAGATGATCTCTGAACTTCTTAGATTGAGATTCACACTCTTGAAGATAGTCACCAAGAGTCTCCTCCTTTGGTACATCTCCTTCCTCCACGTCTCTTGCTATGAACATAGACATGGTAGAGCGTTGTAGATTTGATTGTGCGGTTGAATTCTCACACCATAATATGAATAATTGGAGCTTTCTTCATGTAAAAATATTTTTTAGGGATCTTTATTTCTTTCCCTCCTCATTCCCTTGATTTCTCTGTTAAGCTCATGCATAGTTTGGAGAAGAAGTTCTGGAAAATTCTTTTCCTCCATTTCTCCAAATAATGGAGACTTGCCTTTGTCTCTTCTATCAGTCTTATCCTTTCTGTGAGAAGGTTCTTCTTCTTCTTATAACATAGATGCAACGTCTTTACAAGCTGAGCCAATATTATGCTTCGACACCACTGTAATATTCCCAAATGGGGAAAGCAACAATATAGCTCACAATAATGGAAATAGCAGAAAATTTTAACGCATTACATATGAGCCAAATGATAGATCCATGGTATTAGGTATAACATCAATAAATAATTACAAGCTCTTGGGGATCTATCCCTCAAGATAGGAAAAAGAAGCCCACAATGCCCTAAAGCACCCCAAACATGTAATACACTACTACAAAAAATACTGAAGCAAGTACAATGCAATTTTAATGACTAATATTGTAGTTGGGAAGTAAATATAAATGGATCTAACAATATTCTACTCATATAGGGCCAAAAAATGGAGATCTATGCTCCCATACACATTTCCTAGATAACCCAGGAAGGGTTTCTGGAAATACTCAAAATACAAATGGTGAAACTAAAGCCCTAGGGCTGAAGAATCACTACAACTGAACCACAAAGAGTAGGTGGTTTAAATTGATGTAGATATGAATGGCACTCCTCCAATAGTCTCTCTCAATGAAGGGTTGATCCCTTCAATGAAGACCCAACCTCCCAAATATGGCACTGAACCCTCCTTTGGATTTTCTCACTGAAATAACGTAGTTAGGGAGTAATAATACATTGTAGGAGGTGATGTTTCCTTGGCCTGATGCCAAAATGTGACATGAAGCACAAGGACCTTCTTTAATGATCTCCCAATGGAAAGAAAGCTTCCTTCATTGAATACAAGCTCAGAAATGGACCAAATAAATCCTCCACTGTTGCACCCTACAATTCATCACATATCTAAACATAATCTGAATTGTAAAAGAAAATTGTAGCTTGGCCAAATGTAGGAATGTTGAAATAATGCTCAATAACTTGAGTAGGCACTCTAATTCCCTTGAGGATGAAGGTGGGATTCTCGCTCGGGAATACCCTTGTGCTAAACAACACTCCATTCTTAGCTAAACAGTTGAAGAGAGCCAAAAATTTTAAAATACCACAATCAATTAATAATCCAAAACATATCCCCTATGGCTTCCATCCCCTTCCTTATATAAGTGGTGATCTTCCACGCCCTTGGCCCCACTCATTAAAGGCACTACTTCTATGCAAAGGATCTCCCTCAAAAATTGTGTTGTCCCTCATTTAATTTCCACTACTTCCATACCAGCTCTGTTGATTTGGTAAAAGTTGACCCAATCCACATGCTTCTTCCCTTGTTCACACATAAGGGAGCTTTATCCAACTCTTTTGATGCCCTCCATTCACATTTGGAGTGGTTTTATTCCTACTAATTAGATTTATGGGTATCCCTACCCTCTTATTCTTATAACTAAGTAGAAAAATTAGATTTTAATATTCTAATTAGTTGCATGCTAATTTAGGAATATTACAATCCTCAACTCCCAAATGTTGTTTGTCCTCAAGCAAATTCTAGGATAGATCTGAAAAGTGTAGGGAATATTCATTCTCCAACCTCCAAGCTATCATCCATATAAAATTAATCACCCTCCAGAATGGTATTTCATCGAAAAACTCCTCCCATATGAGAGGCTCCTCCCAAAGGCTCAAATAAACCATATGGCTCACCTCATAAGGAGACAAGTGATATAATGTAGCAGCCATATAATTTCCCATACTCTTCTTGAAGCATGAAGAGATATGGTAATTTTCATTCCCATTGGACACATCCAACCAATGTGTCATCCCTCCAATCATGTCCCCAACAATAATAAGAACATCATCAACATATGGGATCACAATCAAAGTCATGCTAGCCGCCATGTGTAGTAATGGAGAAGGATAAAGGTCCCTAATATGCAACTAGTGCATATTTTCTCCTAACCGCATCACAATATGGCATGATGTGTGGTTTACCAACCACTTTTTTGCTGCCCTAATATTCTCACATGCTTGGAGAAGGTGTATGATGTGTGGTGCAAATTTAGCACACCTTGAATAAGATATCATCTCCCCAATATCTCCTAGGGAGTGGCCATCATCAATACTGCTTATGGCCTCAAGTAAACCATGAATTCTAGAAGGAAGAGTCCCCCCTCTTGGAGAAATGCCCTGCACATGAATAGTAAGGAAATACAAATACATAGTAAATGAATCATGATGTACATAAATACAATCTTCACCATGTACTTGGTTCAAGCTAGTAAGGTGGATCATAGATGGGCCTCCTCTCACTCCTAATGAGAAAGGAATTGGTTGGGATAACTCTACCAAAGAGTCATATCTCTCCTCATCCTCCAAAAAATCCATGCATCTCCTCATATGATGGTGCATCTCCTCTTTGAAGCCTTCCCAAATGAATTCCTCCAAGATAGTACAATATGCTCTTATAAAACCAGTGCGTTTGGAGAGAAAACCTTCATATTCTGCATCTAGTAGTTTCTCCTTGAGCTTAGAGGCCCTATTCAAGAAGATCCTACTATGAAAGTAGATGACCCCACCTCTCACTGCATATCTCCCATCTGATAATTGGCCATCAAGTACTCTGCATGAAAATACATCCTTGGAGTATTCCACTAATGACTGGGATCTCCAATATGGGTCAATACTAAATAATTACAGCACTACTGATCTATCATGTGAAGCACCTGTCAAGTTGTTTCTCTCTTCTTTGACATCTCCCATGCCAAAGTCATACATCGTGATGCTATAATCTTGCCTCTGCTGCTCATTCTCTAGTGAAGGTGGAAGTTTTTGAAGGCTAGCCTTCCATGAGAAGCTATCACCCATCAAAAAAAAATTTGAATTTGGCCAATGTAAGCATGAGTGGCCACCAACCACTACCAAATATGGAAGAGTCCTTCCAATGTGGAAGTATCTTTTGATTCTCCAAATCCATGAAGTGGTCTCCTTGCACCATGATGGTGCCATCCATCCATGAAACATATTTTCTCAGCACAAGATGTTTGGTGAGATTGGGTAATATTGATATTGGGAGAATGTCTCCCTCCTCCTTGAGCCTACCCCATACTCTTTGTGTTGTGTCAAGTCTTCCCAAGGTTCTCACCCCTCCAGGATCAATGAGTGGTGCAACCGGATGTGAAGCATCTCTCATCATCTCTTTATATGGTGGTCTCCTAGGTGGAATGCCTCCATGCAATGAGACATCAATATCAAGAGTAGACTTCATATATGAGTGGAATGTTTTGCCCTTGCTCTCAAAACAAAAATTAGTTTGCCTCCTTTGTGCATCAACCTTCTGAAATATATATGGGTGTGTGCTCCTAATCATATGATGCTAGCCATCCTCCCTAACTTCTCCTTTCATCTGCAAGGTTTCACAATCTATCAATAATGACACATGTTTCTCATGTATTATTCCTTGATCTCCACATATGAGATACTTTAAAACTTCTTGCAAACATACAAGGGATCCTCTCATTGGATAAATTGCTCCATCTTCCTCTCCAGGAGGTACTAGATCTTCTCCTAATGTGACAGCATTGTTACGTCTTGCCTTCTCTTCCCCTTCATCATGAATGGAGGTTACCTCATCATCATTAAGAGGCTCTTTGTCTTGATCCTCTTTTGAAAAAGAGATCTCCACCTCTTCCTTTTGAGAAGAGAGCTCTTCTTGAAGTGGGGATCTTGCCTCTAGCAAGGTATTATGCAAGTCTTTAACCCCATCAATAGCATTCTAGAATGGATTTGGGTTTATATATCCTTCCAACTCATGCAAAGGTTTTGTTTTTTTAGGCTTGGGTAGCTCAACCAAGGATGTTTCAGAATGTTTTTCATCAAACATTTTCACTAACCTCCTAGTGAACTTTTCATAAGTAGATACATTTACATGAGTCAAGGAAGAAGTTTCATAAAACCACTAGGCATAAGCCTTACCTTCAAGATGCATCGCTGCTACTCTAATGGCTTCATGTTCTAAAACTTGGTGTTGCTACAAAAGGGTGTATAGCCCCTTCACCCAAGCCCTAGCTTTTCATCTAGGTGACCCATCAAAAGTAGATAGAAAGAATCTACCTAAATCATGCTGTGTGCACCTCTTGCTTCTATTGTGATTGCTAGGCCTTCTATTCTCCTTGATCTTGCAAAATCCTTGGAAGTTTAGATGATCTCTGAACCTCTGAGATTGAGATTCATACTCTTGAAGATAGTCACCAAGAGTCTCCTCCTTTGGTACATCTCCTTCCTCCACCTCTCTTGCTATAAACATAGGCATGGTAAAGCATCGTAGATCTGATTGTGTGGTTGAATGCTCACACCCATAATATGAAGAACTGGAGCTTTCTTCATGTACAAATATTTTTCAGGGATCTTTATTTCTTTCCCTCCTCATTCCCTTGATTTCTCTCTTAAGCTCATGCATAGTTTGGAGAAGAAGTTCTGGAAACTTCTTTCCCTCAATTTCTCCAAATAATGGAGACTTTTCTTTGTCTCTTCTATCAGTCTTATCCTTTCTGTGAGAAGCTTCTTCTTCTTCTGATAACATAGATGCAACGTCTTTACAAGCTATGCCAAGATTATGCTTCGACGCCACTGTAATATTCCCAAATGGGGAAAGCAACAATATAGCTCACAATAATGGAAATAATAGAAAATGTTAACGCATTACACATGAGCCAAATGATAGATCCATGGTGTTAGGTATAACAGTAATAAATAAGTACAATATCTTGGGGATCAATCCCTCAAGATAGGCAAAAGAAGCCCACAATGCCCTAAAGCACCCCAAACATGTAATACATTGCTACAAAAAGTACTAAAGCAAGTACAATGAAATTTTAATGACTAATATTGTAGATGGGAAGTAAATATAAATGGATCTGATAATATTCTACTCATACAGGGCCAAAAAATGGAGATCTATGCTCCCATACACATTTCCTAGATAACCCGGGAAGGGTTTCTGGAAATACTCAAAATACAAATGGTGAAACTAAAGCCCTAGGGCTGAAGAATCACTACAAATGAAGCACAAATATTAGGTGGTTTAAACTTATGTAGATATGAATGGCACTCCTCCAATAGTCTCTCTCAATGAAGGGTTGATCCCTTCAATGAAGATCCAACCTCCCAAATATGGCACTGAACCCTCCTTTGTATTTGCTCACTGAAATAACGTATTTAGGGAGTAATACTGCATTGTAGGAGGTGATGTTTCCTTGGCCTGATGCAAAAATGTGACATGAAGCATAGGGACCTTCTTTACTGATCTCCCAATGGAAATAAAGCTTCCCTCATTGAATACAAGCTCATAAATGGCCCAAATAAATCCTCCACTGTTGCACCCTACAACTTAGCACATATCTAAACAGAATCTGCATTGTAAAAGAAAATTGTAGCTTGGCCAAATGCCGGAATGTGGAAATAATGCTCAATAACTTCTCTTGAGTAGGTACTCTAAGTCCCCTGAGGATGAAGGTGGGATTCTCACTTGGGAATACCCTTGTGCTAAACAACACTCAAAACTTAGCTAAACAGCTGAAGAGAGCCAAAAGTTTCAACATACCACAATCAATTAATAATTCAAAACATATCCCCTATGGCTACCATCCCCTTCCTTATATAAGTGGTGATCTTCCACACCCTTGGCCCCACTCATTAAAGGCACTACTTCTATGCAAAGGATCTCCCTCCAAAATTGTGTTGTCCCTCGTTGAACGTCCACTACTTCCATACTAGCGCTATTGATTTGGTAAAATTTGACCCATTCAACATGTTTCCTCCCTTTTTCACAGATAGGGGAGCTTTATCCAACTCTTTTTATGCCCTCCATTCACATTTGGAGTGGTTTTATTCCTACTAAGGAGATTTATGGGTCTCCCTAACCTCTTATTCTTCTAACTAAGAAGAAAAATTATATTTTAATATTCCAATTATCTAAATGCTAATTTAGGAATATTAAAAAATGTTACAGTAATCCATTGTCATCATCCAATGGTTAGGCTACAGATCAACCTACCACTTCGACTTCGATGTCTTCTAACTCATATCTACCGCCTATCCTTCTAGAATTAACAATAAAACCGCTAAAGGGAGTAGTTCACAAAGCTAAATTCAACTTTCAAGCTTGTGAAACTCAAAATTATAATGTATTAGAAGATTTTCTATAGTCACCTTCTTCTATGTTGACACTTAAGGTACTTCAGAATTGTCCCTCCCGGAAGCAGGCTTTGTTGTCTGGGATCAGTGCCATAGATCTAAGGAATTCAAATCTCGTAGTATATAATCACATAGAATATGTGCTAAAATGACCAAAAAATTTAGAATTATTAATTCAAGTACATGTATTGAATCAACCCTTCCATTGCACTATCATTGATTAAGGCACATCTACTTGTATCATTTCAATGAGTTTCTAGAAGTCACTTGGTCCACCGACTTTGTCACAATCACCTACAATGTTGAAATGTTTTCACGGTCATACATATAAGCCTTGTGAAATTCATAATAACTTGCAAGAAGAACTACAGAGAAAATCATTTACTATTGAAACTGAGGTCGTTGACAAACCCATCGACTACAACATATTACCCGGAATACCACGGGTTTACACTATGGCTGCAGTAGTATCTACTTATTTCTGTATGATAATCTTCCCCCATAAAGTATGTATCATAGCCATTGATCATCTATCGTTCTTCTCCTCTAGTTCCCAGAAAACTGGAAGCGTTCCGTTAGTTCACAGACCCCCACCTTCTCTTCAGAACTTTGGTGTAGTACTCTTAAGGATCCTTCAATGGGAACCTTTTCGTTACCATCGCCCATGACATCGGTGTAAATTTCACATATAGAGACCTGTAACATGATATATTCCACTTTATTTGACCTAAGGAAGATACCTAATGATTCGGAAGTAGTTAGGTTGGGAAACATCATGCCGCTAAGTCCAATTGAGATAGCATAATAATCAATTTTCTTGGCTTATGCGGAAAATCCAAATCTATTGTCACTGACCGTTTGGGTTGTTCGTTCTTCGAATTTTGGTATTTTTCTGATCCATTTTCACATGTATTCTCTAATGCTGAGAGAATTATGGAATCCATGATGCCAAAAGAAGGACCATGGGAATCATCATATCAATGATCCCATCTTCCAGATTACAGTGAAGATAATCCATCTAAACTATATCACCCGACTGTCATTGAGTTCTTAACGAATTCTATTCCTATCCATGCCATCAATTCCGAGTGAAACCTATCAAATATCGAAGAAATGATTTCTATCGATGTTTCGACCTAACCAGGTATTGTAGAAAACACTCATGTCAGTGCGTCATGTTCTCCATATGAACTTGACACTTACAACGCTCTTTTTCATGAATTCTGAGATGTATTTCCTTGGTCATATGAGGAGATGCCAAGTATCGACTCCAACATTGTTGAACATGAGATTAAAATGTATCCTGATGTTAAGCTGATGCGATAGCACCTTCATCCTGTTCACCCAAATAAATTTGTTGCCATTAAAGTAGAGGTTGAAAAACTTTTGCGTGTTGGATTCATTTACCCTATTCCACTTAGCGATTAGGTATCTAACATTGTTCTTATCATGAAGAAACAAGGGACAATTTGAGTTTGTGTCAACTATCGGGATGTTAATCATGCTTGTCCGAAAGATAACTATCCAAATCCCTTTATGGAACAAATTATAGATGAATGTGCCAGATGTGAAATATTTTCTTTCATGGATGGATTCTCCAGTTACAATTAGATTAATATTCTCCCAGATGACCAATATAAACCGGCTTTTATTTGTCACTAGGGCACATTCACGTATTGTAAACTCCCTTTTGGTTTACAAAACGTCGGGGCTACATTAAAGAGGGTAATGAATTATGATTTTCATGACATCACACACATAGTCCAACCATATCTGGATGACTTACCTACACATTCACGGAAACAGGATGACCACCTGCTACATTTGAGAGCGATATTTTTACGATGTCGTCACTAATAAATTACACCTCAATCCACAAAATTATGTTTTTGGTGTTTTCTATGTTCATTTTCTTGGATTCTTTTTGTTGAAAGAAGAAATTCGGCTACACCCAGTGAAGGTCTAGGCTATTCTTGTTTGGCCCACTCCTTGAAATCTGCTTCAGTTTCATGGACTCCACGGGAAGGCTAAATTTCTAAGGAGGTTCATTCCATGATACGTGAAAATGGCTAAATGATTTACTTGACTCTTGAAAAAGGGGGTACCCTTCCATTGCGATGAGGTTGCGCAAGCTTCATTTCCTGTTCTTAAAGATTCCCTGATCTGAGCTCATTAATCTATCCCCCAAATTATCAAAGTGACTATTTCCTATATCTCATCACTACAGATACAACCATCACTATGGTTTTATTCCAAGAAGAATATTGGATTGAACATCCAATATATTATTTGAGTCGTAATCTCAATGAGAAGTTAAGTACACATACATTGAGAAGCTTGCTTTGGAAGTCATTCAAGTTGTACAAATATTTCGCCATTATATCATGTTTCGAAAGACCATTATCATTTCAGATTGCAACCATATAACACACATTCTGTCACGTCAATTTCTTTGGGGGGGATATTTAAAATGGATCATCATTTTGTAGGAGATTGATTTGGAATTCATCAAATCCAAGTAAAAAAAGTATTTGGTTTTTGTTGATATTATTTTTCACCTTCCTTCGATTAGTACTGATCCTACTATGGAACCATCAATTCCAGACGAGTATTTGTTTCTAATCGAATCACCTAAACTGTGGTATGGATATTTCATCATCTATCTCTAGATCCAAAAATTTTGGCCTAATACCTCTAATTCGCAACAACTACGTATTTGATACCAAGCCAAATATTATCTAATCGTCAGCAATACACTTTATTTTCGTGGTGTCGATACGATTTTACGTAGGTGCCTCATGGATGAGGAAGCCGAAAAATTTCTAAATGATTTCCATCCTGGCACATGCGGAATACATTTTTCTCTCTATGCTACTACGTAGAAGATTCTCCGCCCTGGTTACTTCCGGCCTACCATATTTTGTGGCTACATTATCACGGTTAGAAGTTGTCATGCTTGCCCAATATTTGATCGTAAACCTCACCTGCCACCAACACCAATGCATCCTGTCATCACTATTCGACCATTTGAAAAATGGTCCATTGACTTTATGAGATGTAACGCCCACTCGGTCGGGGGGCATGGGTATATTATTGTCACCGTTGATTATTTTAGCAAGTGGGCCGAGGCGATGCCTACATTCAACAACACGGGATAGATAGATGCATTTTTCTTTTTTAACCATGTGTTTTCACATTTTTTGTATACCTCAAGCTGTAGTCATAGATCAGGGAAAAAAATTTCGCAATCACATGATGGATGAGTTGACTGCCAAGTTAGGACTGCCACATGATAGTTCTACTCCCCATTATCCGCAAGCTAATGGACAAGTTGAATATATCAACAATATTATTAAGTGTATGCTTCACCGTATGATTGGGGTTCATAAACAAAACTGAAATTTGATCCTATACTCGGCTTTGTGGGCATATCGAACCTCGGTGAGAAATGCGGCCAGATTTATTCCCTTTTAGTTGGTTTATGGTCTGGAAGCTATCTTACCAATACAATGTGAAATACCATCATTGAAACTCATGATTCACCTGCTACCTAACACTTATGTAGAAGAGTCACGTCTTTTAGATCTCATCCATCTAGATGAAACGTATCATGAAGTTGCATTGGCCAACGAAGCGCATATGATACAAATTAAGGCGCAATATGAACAAAACGTCAAGCCTCTCACCCTCTTGGAAGGAGACCTGGTCTTGCTTTATGATCAGGAAGCTGATATGATAGGAACAGGTAAATTTGAACCATTATGGCATGGCCCCTACATTTTTAAGTGAATTCTGGCTAAGGGTGCCTACAAGTTGGTAGATTATGATGGGATTCCATTGTCGCAACCTTGAAATGGATTGTATCTTAATGTCACTATGCCTGATTTTGCATATTAAACACTGTATTGTATTCTTTAATTATGTGTGTGTAATAGTGTGCCTTTTAGAGTTTTTTCATGTGGTTGGTAATATGCTTTGCATTTTTTGCAAATGTCAGAATCTTTAGAACCATTTGTTGCATATGTCGATGGTGCTAGTCATGGTACTCACAAATTATCCTCTACAGCATGGGCTATCTTTGCTCCAAGTGGCGATTTAGTGAGTTTCCAAGGGATTTGTATCGATCGATCGACCAACAATATAATTGAGTATAGTGGGTTGATTGAACTACTCTTTGATTCCATTTCACTTGGCATTTGCCACATCATCATCAAGCTGGACTCACAACTTGTCGTACTACAACTTACTCGTGTCTATACTGTCTGAAATCCAAAAATTCATTGTATGTTCCTTAGAGTTCGAATTTTTGAAATACATTTTTAGTATACATTCAATATCAACATATTTCTAGAAACGTTAATACTCTATTTCATTCACTGGCGAATTATGTGTTAAATAGACATTTTCAACACATGCAAAGATAAATTTTCAATTCACATCATACAATTGAATAGGATTGAACATAATCATAGGAAAGCACTGAAAGTAAAATAGATTTATATCGAGTTTTTTACAAAATTGTGTCCAAGACACGTTGGTCATCTGACCTCAAAATGTATATAGACATAGCACAATCTAAGTAAAACTAGTGTTTCTCATAATAGCAGGTCACTGCTTAGGCTATCATGCGCAACAACCTCCATTAGGGGAATTTTGAGGTATAAAATGGGCCTCCTAAAGAAATTATAAAATAATAGTGGAAATAATAAAATAAAATCTGATTACATCATTAAATTTTAGAGGGAAAAAAGAAAAAACTACTTTTTCAACTCGCATTTTCAACTTATCTCCCAAATTGTTTACTCAAATTTCGAGAGGGAGTACTCGTTGGATGCAAAATTTAATTCCTCATCTAAGGAGTACCCATGTTGCATACTTTCGATGGGTCCTTCTACATGAAAAATGATAAATACATGAAAACCATGATTGTAATCACATTTTTATGTATTTCTCATTTTATGTATAGCAGGATCCATCGAAAGTATGCAACATAGGTACTCCTTGAATAAGGAATTAAATTTTTCATCCAACGAACACTCCTGCTCGAAATTTGAGTAAACAATCTGGGAGATAAGTTGAAAATATGAGTTGAAAAAGTAGTTTCATTATTTTATTATTTTTTAATATTTTTAACGTTTTACTCAAAAGATGGTGAATTATCCCCCATGGTTGACATCATCATCTTGAATCCTATTGGTTCTTATAAAGTTTATTTTTGTTGTACATATTTCTTAGGAGACCCATTTAGACCTCAAAATTCCCCTAATGATCCAACGACTGGGCACACTAATGGTACGACACTGCAACCTCAGAGATAACTCCTCGATCTGGACATTTGGTATCCCAAGAGTCAATCCCTCCACATGCTGCTGCAACTTAGAAAGAGTCTCAGTTAAATCCAAATCCTGTAGGACTTCTCTTCCGACAGTCCTCTCTGTTTTTTCTCCTTCCTATTGTGCACAAACCACTAGTCGAATGGTACCTAGATCTGCATACATAAAAAAAATTAGTTTAGTCTTGGAAACATCAAAAAACACAAAAATATGTAAAAAAACCCCATAAAACCAAAAATATGGTCAATGTTTTACCTATAGCACCCCATTGAGCTGCAACTGGTAAAATCAAATATGGATCTCCATGGAAATCCATCCCTACATATGGATGCTCCTCAATGAAGATATTCTATCTTCGGAGCCAACTAAAGAATGCAGTGGAAAATGAGATCGATGACTAGCCAACATGTCTAGTCGTCATCTCGATGCATTGCTGCATATGTGGATCTCTAGGACCAGCTAATCCCAACGTCACATGTTTTGGATGCATCAATGGAACTCACTCCAAAACAAAAGTGATCAAAATATACCCATAACTGAAATTTTTGGCCTTACCACTTTTTACCTTGGTCAGTTGTTTTTTCATCTGAAGGAGTACTGCTTTAGCCCGGTTGAATATGATTGGGTCAAGACACACAAGCGCATACTACATGTATGATCTATTTGCGACATGTAGTGTCACGTTGCCAGCTAGTTTTGCGAAAGTGGGTAGGAGAGTGTGCAAAGGCATATCACACACATTTGATATTTATCTTTCCATATTTACTAGGCTCAGTTCCTGGTCGAAAAAAATATCGGACATAGTCCTTCACAGTTTCACCACCACGCACAGAGCCCACAAGGGAAATGGGGGCACCACATCTCGACAAACCTATGAGAAAGTAAATTTCATCGACCAATATTGGGAGAAATTTTTCCCCAATGTGAAATTCCCAAATTTGTAGGTCTCATGAACGTACTAATAACTACAATAGTTCCATGTGTTGCCTCATCCCTGACAGTCGGAAGTACTTGAGCAACCCACACTATCTAAGGGCTCTCACAGCGCCAAGATCATTTAGGGAAACCATATCATTTTCTTCATGTTCTCTTTATCACCATGTAATATACATTCTGATTTGATGAAAGTATGAAATCAAACCATAGGCTATGTTAGGATCCATTTCATGCAAAAAACTATGAATATTTTTAGCAGAAACAAAGATACAACTTTATAAATTGCACTCAATGCACCCCTAAGTGAGATACAGAGTGTTGTAGAGGAACTGGTCCTCTTTCCAGCCTCTCTCCAATGCAATTTTCGACATTCAAGGGTGTACTGGCCCTAGGGTGTTGTATATTTACCATAGGGGGCCCAAATCCCTAAAAAATGTGCATGAAACAGAAAAGAATGCATTCAATAGAAAGAGGAGGGTAAGATCTTCTACTTGGTCCGGATGACACGATAAATGATCAACAAAATTTGTCACTATCTGATGCTGAAGTTCGAGGGTAAAACAGGTTCAGAGCACTAAAATCCAAATGGTAAAAATGACTTGGTAATTTCTTAATTTAATAGTCTTTTTATTAATTTATGCATATTTAATGAATCAACTATGGTTTTTACCCATTTTTACTATTTTAAACAGGTATTGTTAATCCATTTGATGTTTCATTGAGCAGTTTTATAGCTGATTATAGTGAGTTAGTTGTGCATCATCGTGAAATGTGATATTGACCACAAAGCATAGTTTTATCTCTTTTTCGAGCTTTGTTAAACATGAAAAAGGAATTCAAAGCATACTTTTATCCTCTTTTTCTGAGATTTCTTAAAAATGAAAAAATAATTCAAAGCATAATTTTATCCTCTTTTTTCGATCTTTGTTAAACCTGAATAAATAATTCAATGTGCACTTTTATCTCTTTTTCGAGCTTTGTTAAATGTGAAAAAGGAACCCCCCTGGAGTTCTCTTTCAAATCTTTTTAGACACTCTAAATATAAAAATATTGTCAAGTGCTTGTCCTATCGAGCTCGTTAAAGGAATTGAAACAACATCTACTCAGTATAAGTTTAACCGTTTTCTGGACTAATATAGATTGTGATTACAAAAAAGGAAACCCCTTGTCGAACATGGCTAGGAGGTTCTCTCAAGTATTTTTTTTTACGCTTTTTCGGATCTGAGGGGACTATTATACAAAAAAAAACTTGTGGAGTTTTCTTTTATTCCGCTTTTCAAAATCTCTAAATATGAAAAAGGACCGAGTTCTCACTGTCGTTAGACTCGTTAAAGCATAAAATAGCAATGGACTTGTCCATCATTACAAGTTCGAGTTTCACCTTCGCTAGACTCGTTAAAGAATCAAATAGCGATGGATTCACCAGAAGGGTGGAATTATACATCAAGCATATGTTATCCTCCTCAAGCTTGTTAAAAATAAATAAATAGGTACTAGTCAGCAAAGACTGGGGAAAATTGGAAAGGGATAAAACAATTTATGGTAGCAAGTTGCTCTTGAACATGGCATTATCCACTTCATGTCCTTTATTTTTGGGTTGGGTAATCTGCTTGACAGTCTATCATACCTATGGTTTACCATACCATCCATCACTTCATTTTGGGTTAAATGTTTCCAATTCATTCAGTGATGTCGATATGTTCAAGAGAAGTCACTTAGTTATTCCTCGTCCTTTGCAATACTCATAAACCTTCATCTCATGACTTCCACCTCTGACATTGCTTCATCAATCACATTTTGTCTCCAAAATAATTACTCCCATTTCGTGTCCCTGATGATGGAAGCATCAATTCCATCCTACGATGATTTTTTCCATGTCGAAATTAGCTCATCATCCAGGAAGTTGAATTAGAAACAACATTTCAGTACCTTGGAGCTTGCTTACATCAACGACAGGTTTCTCACTTCCAACGACAGGTTTCTCACTTCCGGCAACAGGTTGACATCACAGGCCTTTGATCGAGAGAATTTTTATGGTGTTTGACATCAAATCATATATTCACACCATGCATAATATACTGCACTACCTTGAGAACCATTATCATCAACTTTGGTTTCTCTCGTGTCTGCTAATGGCTCACATCATTGGCTGGTAATCAGACGGTGTCTTCCCATGTTCGACATCAGATCACATATTCACATGGTTAGACTTGTACTTTAAGCGATTGAATGAATGAGATAGAAAACCCCGGATCTAGATTCATCCATCCGGGCTGTGATTTCAGGAGAAGTACAAAAATCATCCGTATGATGGTCATTATTGAGATATTCATCATATCATGGGTCTATATCTGTAGACGAATTTATGATGTTATGATAGTTTATGTGTTGAGTATGGGATATGCCTCCCTCAAAAATTCATGTACAAGATGAACATATATCATGATGTAATGTATTGTAATTGATGCAGATTGATGTCTACTAGAGTCCCTCCTCATCACATGGTAAACCAAATCATTTAACATTTCATTTTTGAATTCATGCTTTAGGGGGCAACTATTATAGGTCAATTTAGGCATCATCCCAAAATACATATCAATATTCATTAGGGTCTATCATACTCTAAATCGGTTTCTACATGCCCTAAACAAGTAATCACATTGATGGTCTTCCTTCATGAAAGTTTCATTGCTTAGATGCCAGTTGAAGTGCCCTATCAAGCCATCAATGTACCCCTAGATAGTTGTAATTGATCTGCAGAGCATGTACTCCCATGCGAGGCTACGTTTTATAGGATCTAGGCCCATCTTGGAGTGCGTTGGTCAAATGGGAGTGAATTATTAATTGGATTCCGAGAATATCCCTAACTTCTAGTGACTTCTAGAAGTTGTTCCAGCTTTCACCCCATCTAATAGCCTCAAATTTGGAACCCATGAAGTCATTAAACCTCTTATCCTCCTATTCCTATGAACAATGAAACCTCTTCATCCATTTTTATGAAATTCATTCAATGATTAATTTATTTCAAACTACTTTCATCTACTTATAAATAGAGTACTAAACATAGTGCACAAGAGAGAAATAATTTGTCTTAAGTAGAGTTATGCTAGTTGGATATCAACTCATGAAGGTGTGTTCATGTAATATGATGCTATTGGATTGTTGATGTTGGATGTGATGAGGATGGGACTCAAGGTGGATGAGTGACGACGAATCTATCATCTGGTTGTACTTTTCCTTCTACTTCATAATAAAGACATTTGTTCCTTTCCTAATGCATGTGTTAATGATGTTAGATGTGTATTAATGAGTTTAATTTATTCAGTTTTCTTAATTTGAATAGATCATATTTCCTTTATGTTTTTTTATGTCTTATGTTTGCCATCAAAGGTATCAATCAAGTGAATTAAGTTGGATTGAGAGCAACGAAAGCGACAAAGGGAGGTGAGGGAAAGTGAACAGATTACAAGTAGGTTTATGTCCCTTTATCTATTCATGTTAAGGAAAAGATCAGATATCTTTATTTTTGTTGTTCTAAGTGAACCACCCACTTAGGGAAAGCATACTTATCCGTGCGTTTGTATTTCCGTAAAAGACCTTGATATACAATTTTTAGTCCAGGTAAGGAGGGACACTTGTCTATGGCATGATTCTCCTCACAGACTAAGAAAACCTCTATGGAATTTAGTGGATATTCATTTCTATGGTGTTTTCTAGTACATATAGGGAAAAATGTATCCAAGGCTCTTTCTACTTCCTATTTTTTCCTTTTGTCCTGCATTATATCCATTTTCAAATAAAAGGTGGGAAGCATGTCACTCTTCTAGTCCTCCAACATATTTCCAATCTCATGTTTAATGGAGGTGGAAGAGGAAAGGGTATTGCTTGTACTATGGCCAGCTCTGCCTTTCTTCCTAGCTACCCTAGAATGGTTCCTGAAAATAGTTTTGATTGTTTCATAAGGAATTTGGTAGATATATCCTCCTGATAACATATTGAGGGTTTCTATCACCTCCTCTTTGATCCCTCAGAGAAGTACTAGTTTAAGTGATCCGAGATCAAGAGTACAGTTGGTTGTCTTATAGTTTAACTGAAACCTCTCTTCATAGTCTTCTAGGGATTCATTGAGTCCTAGAGTAATCTTGGATATCTCATCCTTAGTTTCCTTGAACACATAGTAGTCCATGTACTTGTTATTGAAGGCTTCTTGCATCTGTACCTAGGTAGTGATGTTGTTCCTAGGTAGACCCATGAACCAACACAAGGCTGCATCCTAAAGGGTATATGGGAATAGCTTCAGCTTCCGATCAGCTCAAGCATAGTCATAGTTCCTACAGAAAACAAAGAATTAAAACATGAATGTGTCAGGATATTCTGAGGTAAGTCCATGAAAGTTTGGAACGACTGAGGGGATAATGTTTTTCATTTTAGTTTCCCCATGTACCTCTGTTAGGTCCCTATATTACTAGTATAGTCCCTTATTTTTATTATTCTAACCCCCTTATTGTTATTATTGTACCCCTGTAACCCCCATATTTTTATTATTGTGCCCTTAAATTATTATTGTTAGGTCATCTAGTATTACATTGTGGTCCCATGGACTCCTATATATAGAAAGGAGGTTTTGTAATGTGTATCATAAGAGAACTGTTCATTCATGTAATTTATTCGAGGTTTCCCCCTTGAAGTGGCTTATTTCTAAGGCATTGATATCTCTTTTCTTCTATTTTTGGAGCTGGTTTCACAGCATTTGGTATCAGAGCTTTAGATTCTAGGGTTTTTCTGCTCCAAATAGGTCATCATGGAATTTGTGCTATAAAAATTTTTCTACGAAGGTTCAGAAGCTTAAATTTTTAGAGTGTGAAGCAAAAATCCTGAGGAACATCTTCACAAAATTTTAGAGCTTGGTTCACAATATCTTCAGAGATATGATCTGTTGAAGTTAGGGCTTTTTGTAGGCTCCTGAATTTCACTTAAAAAGGTCATCGCGGAATTTTCGCTATAACATTTTTTCTACAAAGGTTTATAAGTTGAAATGTTTATAGAGAGAAACTGTAATCCTGAGGAACATCGTCACAAAATTTTAGAGCTTGGTTCGCAATATTTTCGGAGATATGATCTATGGAAGTTAGGTCTTTTTTAGGCTCCCGAATTTCATAAAAGAGGTTATCATGGGAAAATATTCATAACTCTCTCTCTAAGCATCGGATTGGAATTCTATAAAAAGTGATTGGAAGTACACTAGCTATAGTTTATTTTCTATAAATTTTAGAGCCAAAGGAGAAAACAGTGATACATGGCAAGTCGTACAAGTTCACTTTACTGAAAAAGTCCATAATTAGGTCGTTGTGGGAGATTGGACATAACTTTGTCTTGAAGAATCCAAATCAATTCAGACCGGTGGCATTTGAAAGAAGCTTCAAAGGAATATTATAGGGCCAATTTTCAAATATTGAGGATCTGAAAGTGTAGAGATAAGTCAATTTCAATATCAAGCTCCTCAAAAGCAAATAAAAGGTGTGTATATTTTTTTTTTCCGAATTTCATAAGTCGTGTTTGAAGAATCAAGTTGAATTGATTCCAAAGGCATATTGTAGAATAGATTTCAGTATTGGATTCTCAAATAGCCCCTAAAAAGAATTCAACACCCATTAAGCCTTTAGAAGGATCTACTATGACTCATGCAGACGAAGAATGGAAACATCACATATCAAAATTACAAGAGCAAGTGCAACAAATTTTGCTCTCGCAAAGAGAAAAAAATAAATGGCATGGAAGTTTTGAAGAAAGGCGTGGAATCTAAGATGGATGGTTTGAAGAATGGCATGGAAGCTAAGATGGATGGCATGGAAGCTGGCATGGAATCTAAGATGGATGACATGGAAGCTAAGATGGAAAACATGAAGAATGATCTAAAATCAGACATGGAAGGTTTGACAAAGTTGATACAAGAAATGTTTCCTGGTGGTGAAAAGATAGTAGAGGAAATTCATGATGAGAACAAAATAAATTTTAATCGTGATTTCATAGACTCTAATGTTGGAGGGAAGAACCATCATATTCCAAAAATGGATATGAGGAGTTCGATGGAAAGGATCCTGTAACGTGGATACTACAGATGGAAAAATATTTTGATCTCAATAATGTGAAAAACACACAAAAGGTATGCATTGCAACTTTACATTTAGAACAAAATACATTTGTATGGTATCGATGGCTTTGCTCTCGTAAAAAAAAAATTACTTGGTCAATTTTTACGGAGGAAATGATAGCACATTATGAGGATACAAAGAGCAACACTTTCTTTAGCCAATTGATAATTCTCAAACAAAAGTGTTTAGTGGGGGAGCACATTGAGGACTTCCAAAAATTGAATATAGGGGTAACTGACATTCCAGAGGAACACAAGATTGATCTCTTCATAGATGCTTTAAAGGATAACATCCAACATGAAGTTTGCATTTTGGAACCTGATTCATTGGAGAAGGCATTCAGGTTGGCAAGAAAAATTGAATGTAAAATTATGGCGACAAGGAATCCTACCACTCACTTCTATAAAAATGGAAGTGTTGCTACTCCTATATTTCCGCAACCTACAAGGTTGACACCACAACAATTGGAAGAAAAAAGAGAAAAAGGGCTTTGCTACAGTTTTGATATAAAATACACTAAAGGTCATAAGTGTGCTGAGAAGAAATTATTTTACATAGATTGTGAAGAGGAAGAAGAAAAAGAACAAGAATCTTCAAAAGAAGAGGATATACACCAGGAATTAGCCCTAGAAGAGGAAGAAATGAGTTTGACCATATCATGTAATGCATTGGTAGGAATTACCACTCCTAAAAATCTCAAGATAGGACATATCAAGAATAAAAATGTAATAGTGTTGATTGATTCAGGTAGCACCCATAATTTTATTCATTGTAAGGTAGCCAAGGAATTGAATTGTTTCCTATACCCATCACTATAATGTCAAGTGATGGTTGCAAATGGAGGAATTATAAATTTCTCTAGAAAATGCCATAATATCAAGCTAACCATGGGGGAATATGTGTTGAATAGTCCAATGCTTTCCATTCCTATGGGAGGTGATGATGTTGTACTAGGAGTACAATGATTACATTCTTTGGGGATGGTAGCTTTTAATTTTCAAGAAAAATTTTTGAAATTTTTTTCAGAAGGAAAGGAAGTCGAATTACGGGGTATTGTAGGGAAGTCGGGAAACATAATAAGCTATAATGTCATGACAAATATTCTAAAGAAATAACAACGAGGCATAATTGCACAATTATGCTCACTAGAAGTTCCAACATCAAAATCATCTATTTCTGTAGATCTCCTAAAAGTCTTGGACAATCATTCCAAGGTGTTTGAAACTCCCAAAGGACTCCTACTTATTAAAGATAAATTTCCCATTGCAGTGATTGATGAATTATTGGATGAATTACATGGAGCAAATTGTTTTACCAAGTTGGATCTTCATTCAGGATATCATCAAATTAGAATGAAGACTGAAGATATTCCTAAAACAACATTTCAAACTCATGAGGGTCATTATGAATTTTTGGTCATGCCTTTTGGCCTTACCAATGCACCTTCTACATTTCAAGGGTTGATGAATTCCATTTTCAAACCCTTCCTTAGAAAATTTGTGCTAGTATTTTTTGATGATATACTAATCTACAACAGGTCTTGGAAGTATCATGTTCAACATGTTGACAAGGTGCTCAAACTATTGCAGGAGAAACAATTATATGCAAAAACATCCAAATGTTTCTTTGGAGTACAAGAGGTGGAATATCTCGGTCATATTGTATCTCACGAGGGTGTTAAAGTAGACCCTAACAAAATTAAAGCCATTAAGGAATGGAAAGTCCCCACAACCATAAAGAAGTTGCGAGGATTTCTCAAGTTAACAGGGTATTATCGCAAGTTTGTTAAGAATTATGGGAGAATAGCAGCACCTCTAACAACATTATTGAAGAAAGATGCATTTTCATGGACTCCTGAAGCAACTAAGGCCTTTAAACATCTTAAAGAGGCAATGTGCCTAGCACCGGTCTTAGCTACGCCAGATTTCACAAAAACCTTTATTGTGGAATGTGATGCCTCAGGAAATGGAATTGGTGTTGTTTTAATGCAGGAAGGAAGACCCATTGCTTTTGAAAGTCTTCCAATCAAAGGAAAGTATTTATAGAAACCTATTTATGAGAAGGAAATGTTAGCAATACTGCATTCACTAAAGAAATGGCGAACTTACCTAATGGGAAGACACTTCAAGGTAAAAAATGATCATGATAGTCTTAAACACTTTTTGGAACAAAGACTATCTTCAGAAGAGCAGCAAAAATGGGTCAAAAAGATGTTGGGTTATGACTTTGAAATAATCTACAAAAAAGGAAAGCTTAATGTTGTTGCAGATGCACTCTCAAGAAAGAATGAAGAGGTGGAAGCATTGCTTTGTGCCATTTCTATTATCCAACTAGATTTGATAACCGAAGCAAGAGATGAATGGAAGAAGGACAAAGATGTATGGACACTCATTCAAAAGTTGCAGCAAGATCCTAGTACATCTGATACATTTAGTTGGAAAAATGATTCCTTATGGTACAAATATTGCCTATATCTTTGTAATAATTCCCAACTAAAACAAAAGATTCTTCTGGAATTGCACACTTCTCCTTTAGGAGGACATTTAGGATTTTTAAAAACTTACCACAGGGTGAAGAAAGATTTTTTTTGGGATGGCCTTAAATCTGATATTCAAAAGTTTGTGGCGGAATGTTTGGTTTGCCAGCAGAATAAAGTGGAGACAATTAAGACCCCGTGACTTCTACAACCTTTATCCATTCCAAGTCAACGTTGGGAGGAGATTTCAATGGATTTTATCACAGGTTTACCTAAGTCCGAAGGAAAGAGTGTCATTATGGTGGTAGTTGATAGACTTACCAAGTATGCACACTTTTGTGCATTATCTCATCCATTTAAAGCAAGTACAGTTGCTACTACATTTATGGACACAATTCAAAAGCTACATGGAAACCCAAGGGTTATTTTGAGCGACAAAGATCCCATTTTTACTGGAAATTTTTGGACGAAGTTATTTTCTTGTTTGGGTACTCAATTAGCTCATAGCTCATCTTATCATCCTCAATTCGATGGTCAAATTGAGATAGCAAATAAATTTTTGGAAGTATATCTTCGTTGTTTTGTATCTGATAAACAAACACAATGGGTCAAGTGGTTACTTCTCGTTGAATGGTGGTATAACACTTCCTTCCATACTGCAGCAAAAATGACCCCATTTATGGCACTTTATGGATATCATCCACCATCCATCACATCATATTTAAGAGAAAATTTGAAGGTTCAAGAAGTGGAAGATCACATCGAGCATCAGCAAGAAGTTCTCCAACTCTTAAAGGATAACCTGAATTTGGCACAAAATCGAATGAAACAACAGGCAGATCAACATCGCAGCGAGAGAAGTTTTGATGTAGGAGATCGGGTATTTTTACGGCTACAACCATATAAACAAATGTCCCTCAAGCAAGCTAAGAAGGATAATAAATTATCGCCAAAGTACTATGGTCCTTACAAGGTGTTGCAAATGATTGGTACTATGGCATACAAATTGGAGCTTCCTGCTTCTTCGCGAGTACATCCAGTTTTCCATGTTTCATGCTTAAAGAAGGTTATAGGTGAAAATCTTCCAGTTCAAACAATATTGCCAGAACTTGATGAGGAAGGAAAAATCATATTGGAACCTGAAGCGGTCATGGAAACAAGAACTCGACAGCTACGGAATCGATCAATTTCAGATTATCTCATCAAGTGGAAGAACTTACCCACTGAAGATTCTACATGGGAGGATGAGAATTTTATACAGAAGCACCCAGAGCTACTCAAGCGTTGAGGACAACACTTTTTTGAAGGAGAGGGGCATGTTAGGTCCCTATATTACTAGTATTGTCCCTTATTGTTGTTAGTGTAACCCCATTATTGTTATTATTGTACCCCTGTAACCCCCATATTGTTATTATTGTGCCCTTAAATTATTATTGTTAGATTGGCTAGGATTACATTGTGGCCCCATTGACTCCTATATATATAAAGGAGGTTTTGTAATTTGTATCATAAAAGAATTGTTCATTCATGGAATGTATTGGATGTTTCCCCTCGAAGTGGCTTATTTCTAAGGCATTGATATCTCTTTTCTTCTATTTTTTGAGCTGGTTTCAAAAAATTATATCCATTTGCAAAGAAAAGGTGGGTAGTATATCACTCTTCTAGTCCTCCAGCATATTTCCAATCTCATGTTTAATGGAGGTGGAAGAGGAAGGGGTATTGGTTGTACTATGGCCAGCTCTGCCTTTCTTCCTAGCCACCCTAGAATGGTTCCTGAAAATAGTTTTGATTGTTTCATAAGGAATTTCGTAGATATATCCTCCTGATAACATATTGAGGGTTTCTAGCACCTCCTCTTTGATCCCTCAAAGAAGTAATAGTTTAAGTGATTCGAGATCAAGAGTACAGGTGGCTCTCTTATAGTTTAACTGAAACCTCTCTTCATAATATTCTAGGGATTCATCAGGACCTAAAGTAATCTTGGATATCTCATCCTTAGTTTCCTTGGACCTACAGTAGTCCCTGTACTTGTTTTCCAAGGCTTCTTACATCCGTTCTCAGGTAGTGATGTTTTTCATAGGTAGACCAATGAACCAGCACAAGGATGCATCCTAAAGGGTATATGGGAATAGCTTCAACTTCTGATGAGCTGAGGCATAGTTATAGGTCCTACAAAAAACAACAAATTAAAACATGAATGTGTCAGGATATTCTGAGGTAAGTCCATGAAAGTGTGGAAGGGCTGAGGGGATAACGTTTTTCATTTTAGTTTCCCCATCTACCTCTCTAATGGGAAAGGCTCCTTGGGATTCAATGTCAGGCATAGTTGAGATAGGTGAAGCAGGTTCCTCAGGTGAAAAAAATCTTCTTCTTCCCCAATAGGTTCTTCAAAATTTTTAGAAGGCTCACCTATGGTGTGTTCAACCTCACAGCCATTGAATAAGAGTGAAGGGTGACTATGTGGTGATGTGGGGGTTTTAGGTAAAAAATTTCCTTGAGTAACCCTACTCCTACAAGGCATGAAAATCATTTTTTTTTGTATTTTTTCAATATTTTTGAAACAACGTGTAAAAGGAAAGAAAAAAATAATTCTAAAACAAAATCAAAGCATCTACTAGACACATCCCTGGAAATAGTGCCAAAAAGTGGTGAGCCCTGGTATTGCACCTGTTAGAGTCCTGTAATTTATAGTATCACAAGGTGACTAAATATGTCTTACTTGCAAAATTTTCATATTGTATATAAATTTCAATATTAAAAAAATTTCCGAAGAATTGAAAAAGAAACAAAAAGAAGAAGAAAAAGAGGGTGTAAAAAAGGAAAATAAAACCCCACAAAAAAAAATGAATAGTATGAAAGTGCTGCAAATCAAAATGCCACTACTCTTTAGAAAGGTTTGTTTAATCTTACAGTTTAAGCATGATTGTATAGTTTTGAATTTTTTTTTGATAGGTTATGTTAGCCCCCTATGAATTTTTTGACAAGAAAACAGGGGCTAATTTGTTTTATGAGCCTTCAAGGAATGCATTTATCCTGAAAGCACATCATCTTTGAAGCCTCTTCATGCTCTCTGCCCTTTGATTATTTCCCTCTGTTGTTCTTAAGTCAATAATCCTCACTGATTGTGAAAAATTGTGCCCCAAAAGGCCTTCATTTGCCCCTTGTACCCCTGCAAAATTCTCCATTTCATCCCTTTTTCCCTTTTTTCAAAGCCTCCCTTTCACCTAAAAATCCCTCCCCTAGTCCCTCTAAACCATCCCAAAATCCCCTCTAAACCATACACACACCCCTTATTTGATTTAAAAACCCTTATTCCCTCTACCGTTACCCTTTCCCAGCCTCAAATTGCATTAAAAAGGCTGAAATCCCACATTTTAACATATATAAGGCCTAGCACCTTTTGGCCAAGCCCCCAAAACCATATTCCCACGTGACCTGAGCACTAGAACCTGGCGCTAGCCCAAAAAGCGCTCATCACAAATGTGTATCGGGAGCGTTTTGAATCGTCGATCTATACGGATCAGACGGTCGTCGCAAGCTCCATACCGTGGTCCCCCCCCCGTTCACCACTCCGATCGCATATCCTTCGTCGATCTGACCCACAGATTGACGGCCCGCATTCCATCCACCACTATGGTCCCCGCAATTGTTCCCTGTTCAAAAACCAGAGGTTTCTATCGCACCTCCATTGAGGGGTGGGCGGTATTTTTCATTTCACAGTGATGCCATTCACCGCATGACACGTGGCTCCGCGCACTATTCAAAAACCGCCCCCTATTGCGCCTTAATGTTTGACTGTGGACCCAACACGATATGCACGTACACCATCTGATTTGAAGCTGTCCATCCAACGGTGATCACGCCACGAAGATGCTCGAGAGTTAGTTCAAGGCAAATGGGACCCCTAGCTCACCATCTGTTGCCCTCCGATGCGCTCTCAACCATCGATCTCCTCCTGAGATCAGATGGTCCGGATTAGTTGCATGCCCTGCCATTGACCGGGTCTCGCCACGCCACCCTTTCCACATATTTTTTCTGCATTTCATCCGTCCCCTTTATATTCCATTCAAAAGTCAAATATCCAATGTTTACATTAAAATTTGCTACATTCCGCCAACTTTCACCATACCATTTTCCACTTTCCGCTACATTTTCCACCATCATCCTGCACTGTTCCATCATTTCACTAGGTTGCGCTGCCATTCTCATTTCCCCCATTGCATCCACCCTCTCCATGCATGTTTTTTCTTAACAGGTTTTCGTGTTTTGCAGGGTACCGGCGGTAAACAACCGCCATGGTTCACGGTCACTGTTACAATGGAAAAGAACGCAGTGAAGACCATGTGCAGAGATCGTAATTATGAAGAAAGGCCTGGGAAGGTGTTATGACATGAATTTCATTAAAGGAACAGGGTTAAACTCTATGAAACCTTTTCAGAACCATTAATGCACAGAATTCACTGACAGAGACAGGAATGGAGCAACAAAGGAGTATCAGTGAAAGATCAGAGAATTTAAGACCGGTTATCAAATATTTTTGAAGGCTGGAGTCAGTAATTTAAAGGCAAATGTACCAGATTTCAGATATCATAAATCACATAGAAGTTCTAGCACGCAAAGAACAATATCATCAATGGTTACAACTCAGCAGAAGTCTCCTCCCAAGAAAGGACACAGTATTCATAGTGTTTTAGTCTACATTGTGTCCATGAGAAGTTTTCCCCCCTGAAGACCCCAGAATCATTTTCTTACCTTTATTTAATCCACCAGAGTACCACAAGTATCACAGAGGTGCTACAATAAGTACATCAAAGACATACCTGGAGTAAATTGCAGCCTGACGAAGACCACTCTTTCATCCAAAGAGTACCAAAGATAAATGCCCGAAATTTAAAACAGAATGGGGCCTTGGCCCTCTTCCTCTTCTAAGCTTTAATGCTACATTTATTTTTTCACCTACCTCCTCTGCTCCTCTTTCAGCTATAAAATTCATGAAGAAACACATTGTAAAGGTTGTTGATCGACTATCTGTGAATTGGAAGCTGTTTCTCTTGAGACATGTTCTCTATGTAAAATTGTGAGATAGGGTGAGGAAGATGTTTTCAGACTGAATACCAAGTTGTTGGTAATGCTGTACATGTCTGGTGTTGCTCTTTAATACGACAAGCACATTTCTTTGGATCCTGATTTAAAGTAGCAGTGATGTTTTTCTGTCTTTGTCTATGTTTTCCTCTTTAGTTCATTACATTTCATTTTTGCTGGCTCGCATCAGAAATCTGGCATAGAATTTACCCTTGTTAGGTACCCTATGTTTCTGCTCTCCTTTCCTTCAATGCTTTCTGTTATATGTGTTATCTAAGGATTGATTTCAAGCTAATTTAACCAGTGTAGTGGTAAAACATATGCTGCTCGCTGATGTATGAATTAATGAATTTGTTTCTCAGATGTTCTTGTTAGGCTTTAATTGAATGAATTGGGATACTTGGAGTTTAGAACTTTGTCTCTGTCTCACTAGAGTCCTTTTCACTTGATTAAACCTTTATAAGTTCCCTTAAGATGGAGGCAGAAGCATTGAGAGTTCAATGTCTCTCTATGATCTCTGGTTTTCAACTTTGTGTCCTGAATCTTTAATGTTCCTTGTCTGAAGAGTTAACCTTTAGGTTTGGATCATAGGTTGTCCAATGGCATGTCCCATCCCTGGATCTGATTTCTGAAAGGTCACCTTGGAGGTTTCCTTGCTTTCACCCTTTTCCTTACCATTTCATGCCACACCATCATCTTTAAGATCCAATGCTTTAGATGACTAGCCCAACTAAAAGCCTACATGTTGAATAACAAGTAAACCCTTTCCTAACTCCATTTCCCAATGGTATTGAATGTTCTCTAAATTTTCTCTCCTTTTCCTAAAACCCTCCTTGCTCAGCCTTGTCTCATATTGAAACCTTCTTTCCTGATTCCCAACAACCAAACAAAAAAAACCCTGTGCCAATAACTAGCCTAATATCTCAAACATAGAGCTTCAAAGACATAAAACCTTTGCTAATATAGAGATATCCCTCTCTGGACCCAAGAGGGCTAGATCCTGAGGTCTGAAAGTTGTTCTAATGTTGTCTCATCTTTTGGTCTTGCCAATCTGGCCAAAACATGGGAACCCAACATAATGGCGACTCCACTGGGGAAATCTGAGACTCTATAACTGATAACATTGGTCTATCTCCCATTGTCGTCACCAACATAATGGTGACTCCACTGGGGACTTTATGAGTATTTCCAATTCTACTACATCACAAGAGCCTCAGAAAACCTGAATCTTTGGTTAGGTTGGCAGTGAAACACTTCTACTTGCAATTCACTTTCTACACCATTTTTTGTGTTTCTCCCACACTCTTAGACAGAGTCTCGAAAGGGCTAGGTAGCCTCCAGATCTCACTCTCTTTCAGAGGTGAAATATCTGGTAAAATCTCTCACAGTCAATCTCTGGTTGGAGTTTTCTATGTTTTCAGGATATCCTTGTAAAGGGATATTCCATAGGCACTGTGGTGGACAGTGTACCCCACAGAATCATCCTAAACCTTCCACCTAGTGACTCCATAGTTCCTTAAAGATCAAAGACTCCACTGGTGATCAGTAGACCTGCTGATTATCTTGGCTCACATAAGACTCGACTGGGAGACCAGCCTACATAACAACATCAGCCATATTAAGAGTAAAAAGTAGGGTTAAGCTGCTTGGTTAGAAAACAACATTCTGGCTTCAAGAACCATTCACACAAGAGCTTATCCTAACCCAAACCCACCTGAAATAGTTGATAACCTTGAGAGAATCCTTAAGAGATCTCCTACACCTAAAACACCAGCTATTTCCAGTCATATCTATGGAGCTAAATGTGCACCGGAAGACTTTACAGCTCTATTAGTCCCACCTATTGACCTAGACTCTCAAAACAGTTTACCTAGAACTAGGTCATTTAGTGTCCTAGACCAGCGAGACCTTGAGTTTCCTAGGTCTCCATCTCAGAGTGGTAAACGCGTTAGGGATAGAGAGACCCCTCCATCTACACCTCCTGATATTCACTTCATTCAAAACTTGGGGCTCTGCCACCCTAGATCCGCCCAACAGACTTCTGCTGGTCCTAGTATCCCTGTCATCCATATACCAACTGCTCAAGACAATCCCTTACCTCCTCAGAACATCATCATGGCAGCCTGGTATGCACCTCTGGTGTTACCCCAGCCTCTAGTGCCCTTACCCAATGATTATCAATCAAAGATCCCACACTTCACTGCAAAAGAGTCTACCATAGCTCAGCACCATGTAGACAGGAAGGAAGATTCTTTTGATTACATGGATATAGATGATAATACAGTCAAAATGAGAATATTTTCCCAGAGCTTAGGAGGTGATGTGAATAAATGGTTCAAATGCCTACCTCCTAATAGCATCCAAGATCTTCCTACTTTATATCAAACCTTCATAAATAAATGGGAAGTTAAGGTCAACCCTCTCCAAATCCTAGTAGAATACAAGAACCTGAAAAGAAACGTAGGAGAGAGTGTCCATGACTACTCTACAAGGTTTAACAACGTTTATAACACTCTTCCTCCACACATGAAACCTCCCCAAGGTTTTTCCCTAGTGAAATACCGTGAAGGCTTTGATGTTGACATGGCCTACCAGCTTAGGGAGAGAGATTACAACACATTGGAAGACATGCAAAAGGGAGTAGTGAGTGTAGAGGCTAATTTGATTGAGAAAAAGGCAAGATTGAGAGCTGAGAAAAGGGTAACATATAGAGATGACACTGTAGCCTCTACATGTGACCCCAATTATGACCTTATATCTAAAAACATGGAAAAGCTACAGAAAATGATGGAAAAAATGGTTGTCACAGTTAGTAATCAGAATAGAAATCAAAATCATAATCAGAACCAGAACTTTAGAAGAAACAACACCACTCCCAACAGACAAAGAGACTCAGATCAACAAGTTATTCCCCCATTTCAAGAGAACTTTCATGATGAAGATTAGGGAATCATAGAAGAGTCTGAGGGAACCATTATAAACATGTTTGAGGTAGAAAACTCAATCCACAACTGTTCCACAGAAGAAGGTCAGCCCTCACCCTCATATTGGGATGAGGAAAGATTGGAATCTGAGGATTACAGGTTGGGATTTGAAAATTCCATCATGCAGGTCAGAGAACAGTATGAAATTAGAAGAAAAAAAATTCTAGACACCTCCAAACCAAAGGCTTCTGAGGTCACCATCAAGAAAATGCATGAGAAAACTTCTAAAGTAACTGCTGAAAGTAACAAATCAGCAACTGAGAGTTTTGGGAAGAATAAAGAAAAGGACAACCAAATCACTGATAAACAAAGTCAACCAACCAGCAGCACTAGCATTGCAGTTAGTGCTCCTGATAAAACTATCACAAACACTGTACATAGTGAGAATCAACACACTGATTATGCCACCAAGGTAGTGGCTAACAAAACAGAGTTGAACATTCCAAAGAGTCAGTCCACTTTCAATTTGGAGAGTGAGATTGCAAAAATTAAAATCTCTGTCCCACTCTCTGAGCTGGCCACTCACGATGTATACAAAGGCCAAATTTTGAAAGATTTAAAGCCAGAGGAAAATAGTGACACTTTCAATCTGAGTGATGATCAACTAGCCCTTCTGTTTGGTCCAAAGATAGAAGGGAAGTTTCAGGAAGGGGTAGTACCTCATTTTTATATCAGTCTCAATATCCATGATAAGATCCTTCACAATGCAATGCATGACTCTGGGGCTTCACACAACTTGATGCCCAAGGTAGTTATGGAAATATTAAGCCTAGAGATAACCTGTCCCTATAAAGACCTCTATTCATTTGATTCTAACAGGGTAAAATGTCTTGGCCTGATCAAAGACCTATGTGTAAGCCTTACCCAGATTCCAGCCAAGTGTATGGTCATGGATGTTGTAGTGGCTGATGTGCCACCTAAGTATGGTATGTTATTGTTAAGGTCATAGGGAGCCAAGCTGCAAGGTACAATGCAGATGGATGGGGCATATGCCACAATCCCTGTCTTTAGCCAACTTAGAAGACTGTATAGAGAGGCACAAATGAAATTCCTGGTCAGCAGCCCTGAAAAGCTAGAAAAATCTCCACTGTACTCTATACACACAGATCTGGATTCCTTTATCCTTTGTAACGATGAATCCTCAGAAGGGCCCGAATTCAAAAATAGAGATGCAAACAATGAAACAAAGCCCATAGACTTCAACATAATGGCTACTCTAGACTCGGAAGAAAACGATGCAGAAACCTATGGGCAGTGCACCAAAAATGAAACTCAGAGTGAACAAGAAATATAATGCAGCCAACTGATTAGTCACCCTTCACAAACTCATACACCACACCAAGAATGAAACAATCTTAAGCCCGAGAGTGAACCTTTATGGGAAATGAATTTCGATGGGTCATGCACCAAGAGATCTGCAGTAGCAAGAGTGTGGCTACATAACACAGAGAGTGACTACACAGAGAGCCATGCCTGTAACCTGCACTTCAAATGTACAAATAATATTGCAGAGTATGAGGCTCTTATCCTAGGCTTGAATCTATTGAAAAAATTAGGAGCCTGTAGGATAGCTGTGCATGGAGACTCTGACTTGATTATAAAACAGGTAAATGGTGAATACACAGTGAAACATCCTACGCTGAGAGCGTACAGGAATGACGTTATGGATCTATTGAAAACCTTTGTAGAATACGAACTGGTGTTTGTCCCTAGGAGTCAGAACGCAATTGCAAATGGATTAGCCTGCATGGCTAGTTTGTATCACAAGCCTCCCAGTGACCAAAAAATCATCATCCAGACCAAATTCAAACCTGCAGTGCTGGAAAACGAAAAATATTGGCAGGTCTTTGAGGGCGATAAACAAATTGAGGATTTCCTAATAGGCAAGAACGAGTTTGAATTTTCTAATTCAGACTCTAAATCTGACGATAGCTGCCTAAGTGAAGAGCCCTCAGATGAGGAAAAAACACCGTGTAACATAGAAATAAACACTTTAAACGAAAAGATTGGAAATATAAACGGAGAATGGGAAAATGCAGATAGTAAGGAAGTAAAGGTGTTGTAGGCCAAAGATAAGAATATACCCAGGGGCCTAGCACCTTTAGAAGACCTTTTTGACTTCGATGATGTAGCGAAAAAGCCCACCATAGAGCACTCCGACTCTAATGTTGAGGAATGCAACATAGGCACTGAAGATAAGCCCAAGATGATCAAACTGGCTAAGTCCCTACCAACAGACATGAAACGGAAATATATTGACTTTTTCAAAGAGTTCATCGATGTGTTTACCTAGAGCTATGAGGACTTAAAGGCCTATGACACAAACATCATACAGCACGAAATTCCTCTGAAAGAAAATCATAAGCCCTTCAGATAGGAAACTCCATAGAATAAACCCAAAACAATTTTTTTTTTCTAAGTGTAACTAATTCTATTATGTATAAGGAAACTAGTACAATTCAGACACAGTGTCAGCTGTGGAAGCCTGAACACTGTGTATAAACGTCAAGCTTATCACAGAGTGCTTAGACTGCCCATATCGGGAAACCAATCCTCTGAAACAACGAGTCTTAACCGCCCTCGTAAGGGAAACCGGTTTGAAAAACTTAGAAACTATGAAAACATAGAAATAAAGACAACTGTTTATGGACCACTGTGTGAGCTGGTCGTCCCAACAACAGAAACTGTCATAAACTATGAAACTGAACCAAAAAACCTGGAGCGCAGTGCTGAATCTAGTCATGAGTTGGAGACGGTGGTTCTTCAATGATTCTGCAGCCAAAATACTCTTGACTGTCCTCCTTGCCAGAGTCGCCAGTGTCCATGCTCCCTTGAGTTGCTTCCATGTTTTTCTGCTGCTCCTGAGGACTGAGAGGTGAGGAGACCGGTACCGCAGCGCTTATGGTTCCAGACGCCGGAGTGAAGAAAGCAGAGGCCGGAGTAGGGTGAGGGTAATTGGGAATTTCCTCCCTCAGAGTGACAGAAATGAGGGCCGTGAGGACATAATTGGAAGCGGTGGGGTAAAATTTAAGTTCTGCATGCTGCGAGGACTGTCTGAAGGTAGGACGAAGAGGGGCAGGAGGGACAGCCCGGGAGAAATTGCCACCATGAACCGGAGCCTGAGAGGGAGGGGGCAAGGTGGCGGCTCCAGGAGCTGAAGCCAAAACGCCAACCCTTCGATGCCCACGACCTTTGCCATCGCGCGAAGTCAGAGAAGGGTCCAGAGTATCATCAGAAGAAAAATTGCTGGGAGGAGGCCGACTGTCACCTCTGCTGAGGCCACGTCGGGCCCTCATTCTTTCACGAAGATGCGGCATTTCCAAACAGAAATTACAGGGGCGAGCAGGAGCGAAAGGTGAAACAGAATGGTCCAGGGGAACAGTGAAATTGTCAGCGGGTTGAGCGAGACAGAAGAAACCAGGAGAGGCGGGGAAAGCAGGCGGGGGAACACTTCTCTGGTGCGCACCACCTCTGAGCATAAAATTATAATGACAGTAGGAGCTTTGAGTGTAATGAATACCTGGAGCAGGCTCGATGCAAGCCTGCAAGGAACAGCGCCGCCCTGTCGACGTTTTCACGTTGGCCTCAAGCGAGCCAGAGCTGCAGATTCCGAGCAACGGGGTAGGCGAACTCACCGCACTAGAGGCCTCATCTGCATCGTTCAACTGAGCCATCGGAGAATGCAACACCGCCATAACCTCCTTCGGGTTGAGCCGACCAAGGTGGGTTGCTATCGCGCGAATGGATTCATTAATTGCAGAGTTATGACATATACCGGGAGCCATGTGGGCTTCCCAGGTCCGTTCCATGGGGAAATGCGCGGGGTGGCACTCCCCCTTCGGAACCTTAATCAGCCGGATCCGGCAAACCCAAAACAATTGTTTGCAGTTGAAAAAGATAATAGAAAGATGTATAAAGCAGGAATAATAGTTCCCATGAGGTTCTCTGATTCGGTATCAAACCTTGTAGCTGTGAGGAAGAAAACATGTGAGATCATACTATGCATTGATTTTAGGAATCTTAACAGAGCCTCACTCAAAGAAAATTACCCTTTGCCAAAAATGGAACACATTCTTTAGAAAATAGTGGCCTCAAAAATGATCTCCCTATTAGATCATTTTTCAGGTTACAACCAAGGTTTAGTACTCCCATAAGACCAACTCAAGATGGATTTTACCACTCCATGGGGCACTTTTATGTATGTAAAAATGCCCTCTGGATTGGTTAACGTTGGTGCAACCTTCCAACGAGCAATGGACATAGCCTTTTCAGATGAAATAGGACACTTCATTGTCATCTATCTGGATGACATAACAACCTATTCCAAGACTAAGGAGGAACACCTAAAACATCTGAGAAGAGTGTTTGAAAAATGTAGAAAGTTCGGTCTGTCATTGAATCCCAAAAATACTGTATTTGGGCTGCAAGAAGGTAGGCTCCTTGGCCACATCATATCTGAGAAGGGGATTAAGATAGACCCACAAAGAGTTGAGGGAATACTACAAATCACACACCCGAGAAACATTAAAGAGCTACAGTCCTTCATTGGGAAAATTAACTTCCTTAGGAGGTTTATTCCCAACTTAGCTGAACACCTTAGGAATATGAAAAACATGTTAAGGAAAGGTGTAGGAGTTAAGTGGATTGTTGAAGCTAAGAAATATTTTGAATCAGTTAAACTTGCACTCACCCGGGCTCTAGCCCTAATCAGCCCTAATTTCTCAAAATATTTCCTGATCTTTTCATTTGCCTCCGAGCATACAGTGGCTGCAGTTCTACTGCAGAAAAACCCAGAAGGAATGGAATAGCCCATTTCTTTCTTCAGTAAATCTCGGATGGATGCACCCTTTAAATACAAGATAATGGAAAAACAGGCCTATGCCTTGGTAAAGGCCTTAAAAGACTTCAGGGTGTACATACTGCATTCCCACACCATAGCCTATGTGCCACACATAGTGGTTAAATACATCTTGTCCCAAGACCTAGATGGGAAGAGGAGCAAGTGGATTGTTATGATCCTAGAGTATGACCTTGAGATAAAACCCACAAAACTGATCAAAGGTCAGGGCTTAGCCCAACTAATGGCTGAATCAAATTTACAAGCCCTTGACATAAACATGGTAGATGCCTTGGATGAGCCTGGAGGATTGCCTGATCCCACTATTGAGGAGAAGTTTAAGAACTCTCCATGGTATTCTGACATTCTATATGTGCTCATGCACCTCAATGCTCCTCCTGAACTGTCAAAGACCAAGGCCAAATTCCTAAAACTAAAAGCCAGAAGCTACTGCATACTAAACGAATGTTTATACCAAAAACATACAAATGGCCTATTGCTTAAATGTTTTCCTGAAACTGAGGCAGAAAGGATTAAACAAGAATTCCATGTAGGAGAGTGTGCAGGCCACCTGAACAGGAAAGCCACTGCTAACAAAATACTCAGAGATGGCTATTATTGGCCTACACTTTTCAATGACGTCCATAAGATGATAATTGCCTGCCATAAGTGCCAGATTTTTTAAGGCAAAATAAAGCTCCTACCTCTACCTCTATAACCCATCACTGTTGAAGGTCCATTTATGCAATGGGGCCTATATTTCATAGGAGAAATACACCCTACTTCTTCTGCACAACACAAGTGGATCTTAACAGCCACAGATTACTTCACCAAGTGGATAGAGGCCATACCTACTAGGAATGCCACAAATTCAGTCATCATTAGGTTCCTAGAAGGCCATATCCTCCCTCGGTTTGGTTTCCCAAGAAAAATAATCACTGATAATGCTACTTCTTTTGGATCCAAGAAAATGGTTGATTTTTGTCACAGGTATCAAATAGCACTCGGTCATTCAACTTCCTATTACCCACAAGGTAATGGCCTAGCTGAATCATCAAACAAGAGCCTGGTGACCATCATCAAAAAGTTGCTGGAAGAAAAATAAAAGTCATCGCATAACAAGTTAGTGCATGCCCTATGGGCTGACAGGCTTACAACAAAGAAATCCATTGGCATGTCACCATATCAGCTTGTCTATGGAACAAAGGCAGTGTTTCCTACCAGCCTTGGGGTACCAGTGATTAAACTTATCCAAGAAATTCAAACAGAGGAAGACATTATGGTAAGGAGGATAAACCAAACAATTCATCTCCAGTAAACAAGGGAAGAGGTCTATAATAGAGCTATGAAAGTTTAGGAAAGTATAAAGAAGTTGTTTGACAAAAGAACCAAAGCTTCTGATTTCAAAATTGGAGATAAAGTTCTGAAGTGGGACTCGAAAAGAGAAGACAAAGGAAAGCACGACAAGTTTGATAGTTTGTGGCAGGGCCCATACATCATCCAGGCCACTGTGGGTCCAAATGCCTTTTTTCTACAAGAACTAGATGGTACAAAGCTGTTTGGGGGTCCTGTCAATGGCAGGATGCTCAAACACTACTTCTGCTGATTTCCAATTTCTAGTTTCCATTTCCATTGTAAATACCATTGTTGTGTTATGTTTTCAAGAAAGAAGAGAAAATGTTCCAAAAAACAGAGAGAAAGGAGAGGTTTAGAGATGCTCAAAACATGAACCTTTGAGGTGCAAAAGGTTGGCTCTAACATGTTCAAAACCCAAGCCAACAAAGAATAAAAGGATCAGCTCTAACAAGCCCAAAACCAGAGCTAAAAAGAAGAAGAGGAAGTGACTCTAACAAGCTCAAAACTTGAGTCACAAGAAAAGGAGGATGCTCCAAAGTTTCAGATTTCAAGCCTTCAAAATTTTGTTTTTAGTTTTCTGTAAGTTTCTGTCCATGTGCAACTGTCTTTACACCTTGGATCCACAGCAAAATAGACTGTCTAATCCTAGTTTGATTGTTTTTAAATTTCTGTTGTAGAATGTAGAGAAGAAATCTGCTGGATATTTTAATCCCAGCAGATGTTAGATTAGGTAGAGAAACATATGAGGCCAACAGTTTAATCCAGTCTCATGGAGTAATAAGAGTAGAAATAGAATAGGTTTATTTTCTTGTTTGTAAAAAATAAATGATGTAAAGGGTCTGCTAGTCCAAATGCACCCTCGAATAAAAAATGCTAGGATTGTAGGATGGGTAGGTAGATTGTTTGGGAGAATTTCTCTGCTAATTTGATTTCTTCACAATTTGTGGCAGTTTATCCAAGAAATAAAATGGATGGGTCAAGAAACAAGGCATCTGGCCTATTCCAAAGATCATCTTCTGAATTCTTGACTCCTTCAAGAAGAAGCCATCCCCATGTGGAGCCACTGTTAGCCCCCTATGAATTTTTTAACAAGAAAAGAAGGGCTAATTTGTTTTATGAGCCTTCAAGGAATGCATTTCTCCTGAAAGAACATCATCCTTGAAGCCTCTTCATGATCTCTACCCTTTGATTGTTTCCCTTTTCTATTCTTAAGTCAATAAGCCTCACTGATTATGAAAAATTGTGCCCCAAAAGGCCTTCATTTGCCCCTTGTACCCCTGCAGATTTCTCCATTTCATCCCTTTTTCCCCTTTTTTCAAAGCCTCCCTTTCACCTCAAAATCCCTCCCCTATTCCTTCTAAACCATCCCAAAATCCCCTTTAAACCATACACACACCCCTTGTTTGATTTAAAAACCCTTATTCCCTCTACCGTTACCCTTTCCTAGCCTCAAATTGCATTAAAAAGGCCGAAATCCCACATTTTAACATATATAAGGCCTAGCCCCTTTCGTCCAAGCCCCCAAAACTATATTCCCACGTGATTTGGGCACTAGAACCTGGTGCTAGCCCAAAAAGTGCTCATCGCAAATGTGTATCGGGAGCATTTTGAGCCGTCGATCTATACGGATTAGACGGTCGTCGCAAGCTCCATACCGTGGTCCCCCCCCCCCCCCCCCCCAATTCACCACTCCGATCGCATATCCGCTATCAATCTAACCCACAGATTGACAACCCACATTCCATCCACCCCTGTGGTCCCCGCAATCATGCCCTGTTAAAAAACCGGAGGTTTCCATCACACCGCCATTGAGGGGTGGGCAGTATTTTTCATTTCACAGTGATGCCATTCACCGCATGACACGTGGCTCCACGCACTATTCAAAAACCGCCCCCCATCATGCATTAACGTTTGACTGTGGACCCGGTGCGATATGCACGTACACCGTCTAATCTAAAGTTGTCCATCCAACGGTGATCGCGCCACGAAGATGCTCAGGAGTTAGTTCAAGGCAAATGGGACCCCTGGCCCACCATCTTTCGCCCTCCGATGTGCTCTCAACCGTCAATCTCCTCCTGAGATCAGATGGTCCGGATTAGTTGCATGCCTCGCCATTGACCGGGTCTTTCCACGTCACCCTTTCCATGTATTTTTGCTGCATTTCGTCTGTCCCCTTTATATTCCATTCAAAATTCAAATATCCAATGTTTGCATTAAAATTTGTTGCATTCCGCCAACTTTCACCAGACCATTTTCCACTGCCCACTGCATTTTCCACCATCATCCTGCACTGTTCCACCGTTTCACCAGGCTACACTGCCATTCTCATTTCCCCCATTGCATCCACCCTCTCCATGCATGTTTTTTCTTAATAGGTTTCCGTGTTTTGCAGGGTACCGGCGGTAAATGACTGCTATGGTCCACGGTCACTATTACAGTGGCAAAGAACGTAGGGAAGACCATGTGCAGAGATCATAATTATGAAGAAAGGCCTGGGAAGGTGTTATGACATGACTTTCATTAAAGGAACAGGGTTAAACTTTGTGAAACCTTTCCAGAGCCATTAAAGCACAGAATTCACTGACAGAGACAGGAATGGAGTAGCAAAGGAGTATCAGTGAAAGATCAAAGAATTTAAGACCGGTAATCAAAGATTTTTGAAGCCTGGAGTCAGTAATTTAAAGGTAAAGGTAACATAGTTAAGATCTCATAAGTCACACAAAAGGCCTAGCACGCAGAGAACAATATCATCAATGGTTACAACTCAGCAGAAGTCTCCTCCCAAGAAAGGACACAGTACTCGTATTGTTTTAGTCTACATTGTGTCCATGAGAGGTTTTCCCCCCTGACAGCAGTCCTATGTTATTAGAAGCATTTGTTACACATTATGGCAGACCCCAGAATCATTGTCTTACCTTTATTTAATCCACCAAAGTACCACAAGTATCGCAGAGGTGCTACAAAAAGTACATCAAAGACATACCTGGAGTAAATTGCAGCCTAACGAAGACCACTCTTTCATCCAAAGAGTACCAAAGATAAATGCCTGGAATTTAAAATAGAAAGGGGCCTCTGCCATCTTCCTCTTCTGAGCTTTAATGCTACATTTATTTTTTCACCTACCTCCTCTGCTCCTCTTTCAGCTATAAAATTCATGAAGAAACACATTGTAAAGGTTGTTGATCGGCTATCTGTGAATTGGAAGCTATTTCTCTTGAGACATGTTCTCTGTGTAAAATTGTGAGATAGGCTGAGGAAGATGTTTTCATACTAAATGCCAAGTTTTGGTAATGTTGTACATGACTGGTATTGCTCTTTAATATGAAAAGCACATTTCTTTGGATCCTGATTTAAAGTAGTGGTGATGTTTTTTTGTCTTTGTCTATGTTTTCCTCTTTAGTTCATTACATTTCATTTCTACTGGCTCGCATCAGAAATCTGGCATAGGATTTACCCTTGTTAGGTACCATATGTTTGTGCTCTCCTTGCCTTCAATGTTTTCTGTTATATGTGTTATCTTAGGATTGATTTCAAGCTAATTTAACCAGTGTAGTGGTCAAACATATGCTGCTAGCTGATGTATGAATTAATGAATTTGTTTCTCAGATGTTCTTGTTAGGATTTAATTGAATGAATTGGGATACTAGGAGTTTATAAATTTGTCTCTGTATCACTGGATTCCTTTTCACTTGATTAAACCTTTCTAAGTTCCCTTAAGCTAGAGGCCGAAGCATTGAGGGTTCAAAGTCTCTCTCTAATCTCACGTTTTCATCTTTGTGTCCTGAATCTTTAATGTTCCTTGTCTGAAGAGTTAACCTTTAGGTTTTGATCACAGGTTGTCCAATGGCATGTCCCATCCCTGGATCTAATTTTTGAAAGGTCACCTTGGAGGTTTCCTTACTTTCACCCTTTTCCTTACCATTTCATGCCACACCATCATCTTTAAGATCCAATGCTTTAGATGACTAGCCCAACTGAAAGCCTGCATGTTGAATAGCAGGTAAACCCTTTCCTGACTCCATTGCCCAATGGTCTTGAACGTTCTCTGAATTGTCTCTCCTTTGCCTAAAACCCTCCTTTCTCAGCCTTGTCTCATATTGAAACCTTCTTTCCTGATTCCCGACAACTAAAAAAAAATCAAACAAAACAAACCCTATGCCCATAACTAGCCTAATATCTCAAACATAGAGCTTCAAAGACATAAAACTTTTGATAATATAGAGAGATCCCTCTCTGGACCCAGGAGGGCTAGATCCTGAGGTCTGAAAGTGGTTTTGATGTTGTCTCATCTTTTGGTCTTGCCAATCTGGCCAAAACATGGGAACCCAACAGGTTAGAAAATGAGGATTTTCCAAACTTTTTAATCTTCCAATATCAGTAGATCTGGTAGAAATGAAATTGGTTCAACAACTTAATCTGGACCAGTGGGAGAAATAAGGGATATATATTAGGTTAAAAATTAAAATAAAATAAAATTGTAAGGGTCTAAAAGTCTAAATGCACCCTACAAGGAAGAAAAAATGTTAGATTTATAGCTTGGGTAGGTAGAGATGCTGAGAAGAAAGAATGCAAGAAAATTTCCTATGGTCAAAGAAGAAAATCTAAAGAAAAGAGTGTTTATGCTCTAAGTAACGAAAAGAGTGTTTATTCTCTAAGTAAAGAAAAGAGTATTTATGCTCTAAGTGTTGGAACAGGGTTATGTTATAAAATTTTGGGATTAAAATTGTATTCAAAATTTATTAAGGCATATTCCATGGCTTAATTTTATCCTAAGTTCTGAAGATAGTATTATCCCCTTTATCCCAACCCCCTAAAAACTAACGTTCCCTTTTATCCTAAGTCCTACACTACCCCCTACATACATTTTTCCTGACCACACCATCACATAAAATATCATATCAATTTTAACCACACCTCATCTCCCCTTCATCGTCGCGTACCCCCTCTCCATCCGACGACCCACACAATCTTCCAGCCCCCCCTCAGCCTCCAGACATTAACGTCGGGGGGTGGGGGTCTGAAACGAGTGGTATCTAATACTACCGAAACTGTAACATGGCACTCCCACAATTATCCGCACACCCCCCGCCCCCTGATACCATTCACTTCCATCGCCCCACTTCAAAAATAGTTTTCGCTGCAAAACCAAACCACCGCACCTGCCGACTATTGGACTAGCCATTTCCCTATGCCTTTGTGCCACGTCCCCGCATACCTACTCCTTCCATCCAAGCGCATTCACTCCTGACAAATGCCTGTTGTATATTCAATTTGTTGGGCCATTCTCCAACGGGCCCGCGCCGATCCAAAATTTTCCAAATCATCTGTTAAAACTTGAATTCATGCCCAAGGAAGAGTTTAGTTTGTTAATGTTATTCTAAAATTACAGTTACTGAATTCACAGAGAAAACACAGAGAACTATCGTCGAAGAGAATCTGTTCTTCGTCAAAGAAAATATATTAGCTCTCAACAAATCTGGTTTCGATTCTTTTACAAATTCTTCAACTCTGTTCATGTTTCCATTTCAATTATATCCCTTCCCCAGTGCTGATATGTAACAAATCCCTTTTCTCTATTCCCTTATTCTTTCATCCAATTCTTCATTGCACAGGGAGAAATAAGCTACAGAAGACAAACATGCCTCCTAAGAAATACTAGGAGCCTTTCAACCCCATGGTCTAACCTCGGGTAGACTTAGATCATATAGCCCTGGCAAAAAGAGACTATAAAATCCACAAGAGAGAGTCAGAATTTTATTTATTCGATTTCTACTTCTAGTACGAGGATAAATTCATTGAAGAAGTTGATGATATAGGCCTGTTGGAGACCCAATTACCTCTTTACATATTTCCAAAAACCCATAGCTGCCTAGAGTTCATCATAAAATGTTATTATTATTATGACATTAACTAGAGAACCATAGTCACCACAACATGAGAAATCATGTTTATTATCAATGCCCAATCCATCCAGAAAATGATGAAGGCCCCCTTAGGGAATTTTATCAGAATTTTGACTTTTCCAACAAAGCCAAAACTTTGCAACTTTTCATGGCCATTGATGCCCCAATGCCTACCAAGAATCCTCCATATCCTTCTTATATTTTCCCTGACAGGACCCAACATATAATCACTGCCTTGTCATATCTGCTAGGGTATCACCCTGATCAGTGGGTAGATGAAGCCATGATTGGTTTCTTGTCCATTCTTTCCTCAGATGGTAAACCCACAGTCATGTTTAACTATGCCCAGTTTCCTACTGATACTATTCATGACCAATTCCTAAAGTTTCAAGCAAAATAATTTTTCAAATACACCTCTGTATTGGTGTATATGTTCGTTTATTTGTAGTCTAGCAGATTTCAAATTCATATGACCAAGGTAAATGAAGCCACTGAGCCTTAATATTTCATCTTCTGGACCACTCTGCTATTAAAGGATCAGAAGAATTATACATACATTTTTTTTGTGGATTTATTTGTGCACCCGTCCATTAGCACACTCAACAGTGCAGCAAAGCCAAGGATAAATGAAGAAATCAGGAAAACCATGCAACTGACAGATCAAGTGAAGACAGCAGATTGGTACTTTTACCAAAATTATACAAATATTTGAGTCTATGGGTGTGATCTAGCCCCATACAAATTGCCAAATTTCCTCTCCATGAGGTTCTTTGAATTGGAGTATATAAGGAAAATGATACATGTAGATGAGCTTCACTTTGTTTCTACAAAGAAGAAGTCCTAGTTCAAAATCAAGGCACATATTGGGCCTTTCATATGTAACAAAAAAGCAACAGGGGAGGAGGCAGATAAGATATTGAAAGGGATGGGTTTCAGCCACAGTCTCACTTGGTCTTATGACCCTGCAGGGATTATCTCTAAGAAAAGGCTAGAAAATAGGTCCACACCCTATGTCCACACACACAGGGCTGCAATTGAGCATATGAAAATCAAGTAGAATGGGTGACCAACACCCTGAAAGAGGGTGAAGAGCAGGTGATCTCCACCTTAGGCATCCAAAACCCAACACCACAAGAAAGGAAGGGTGCAGAAGAAAAAGAAGACAAGGGGAAAGAACAAGAGAGAGAAATAGGGAGTAAGAGGTCAAGAGAGGGTTAGTCACCTTCAGTGACTAATACCTCTAGTAAAGAATTCAAAATAAAATATAGGAAGAGGGCCAGAATTCACATGGATATCTATCAAGGAGGTGAATCAGAGTAGCAGACATTAATTCACATCATGGACACCCCTAGGTCATCTCCAATAGATGATCAAACAATGACCTCCCCTACATCCTCGGCCACCATGTCTATGCAGCAACAGGATCTGTAGACATCTACTTCTAGGCCTATCATAGAAAGGAAAGAAAAATCATTTTTTGAAACATTCAGAGAGATAAATTTGAGGAATGAGGTGTTGAATACTAAAACCTACAACCAATTCTAGAAGCAAACCTCAAGTTCACAAAGTAGACTAATGTCTGCCTTTAACACTGAAAAAGGGAGGATGCAGAAGGCATTTCTAGAAGCCCTGGTCCCATAGCCTCAAGGAGTAGGAGATTATAAGAAGGCATTATTCGATTTTAGTACCAAAGACATCCATCCTATTGAACAAATGGAATTACACAAGATGACTGGAGAGATGGTGGCCTCCACCTTAACAAGTACTATCATGATCTTGTCAAAACTTCAGTTATCTTTATCCAATACCCAATCATAGCTCAAGATGGAGAATATTTACGCCATGGCTAAGGACTCAAGAATAAAAGCATTAGAAGATTTGATAGTGAAGCTTTGGTGTGGCCCAACCAATGTCCAAGATGTGGAGGAGATTTTCAATAAAACGAATGCTGACATAGAAGCCCTTAGGAAACAACTCAAGATGTCAACAAAAGAAGACCCCTTGGCTAAAGGAATTAAGGAATATGAGTCATAGAAATATGAGTTAATGAATTTAGTCATGGAAAAGTCTTCCCAAATCAAACAAATGGAGTCCGAGATGGGGAAGCTCTTGAAGGAGAAAGAAGAAGCAGCTCAAGTGGCACTCATCCCATTGGAAGTTGTGCCCATTTCATAAATTCCATCAGTTGTTCTAGAAACTGCTGGAGCATCCTGTGGGATAGATCAGTTGTCCAAGGCCATGGAAATTATGATCCTGTAGTCCCAAGAGATCAAGAAATTGGAGGCACAGATAAGCATCCTAAGGGAACAAAAGGCAAGATATGAAACTGCCCATGAGATAGCCAAAAAGAAGATTCAGAGGCTAGAGAAGGCAGAGAAGGATCTTTTGGCTAGAAAAATTATGGGCCAAATGAAGCTAATAATTTGGGGCAGTATCATAGAGTCAGTGGATGAAATTTGGCACTCCATCCACATCATCTTTTAACATAAAGAGTTTATTGACAAGTGAACAGTGGCTATTGAAAAAGCAAATTAGGAATTGGCAAATATGCCAATCACAGCGCCAAAAATCATAAAATTTCTAAACTCCAAAACCAATTATGAGCTTGAATAACTAGATATGCAGGACAAAATAGAGACCATATTATAGGTGAAAATGGTCCTCACTAATAGGAATTTGGTGAGACAACTGGAGGAGAAGTATCACGAATTGGACATAGCCATCAGCAAATTCTTAAACTGAATTGAGCCATTAAGGGCAAAAGGGTTGCCCTCACTGTATGTAATTAAAAACAAGCTAGTCCAAAAGGGATATTATAAGACCAATATTAGGGAGCCAGCTAAAGACACTACCAAATTCTCCAACATCAAAGGAAACATGATCAGTAAATTTGTCATGGATCTCCTGAGCAATGAAATATTCATCCAACATGAGTTGAAGCATGTTTTCCTCACCAAGCCCACTTTCAGAAAATACACAGAGGTGGATGAAGTGTATCGACAGGTCATAGGGATGAGAATTCCAGGTAAGAAGGAGTGGGTCAAATTATGCATGTACCAAGATTGCAAGGGCACAATGGACACAACAGCATAGCCACCAATCGACGAAAAGTGCCAACATTGCATCATCTGTAATGATCCAGCAAAGGCGGTCCAAAAGTAGAGTGAGATGTCAGAGCCACCCATCGTTGCCTCTTCGTGACCACCTCAGCCACCTTTAGCTTAATTTTGTATTCACGAAGAGTTTCCAAAGTTAATTCCACAAGCGGTGTTTTGTCAAACATGTTTTGTCCGACCCTTGCATGGTCACACTTGTCTAGTTTTTGTTTAATTTTAATTAATAAAAAAATGTTGAATTATATTTTGAAACTGATGTAGTTTTTAGTTAAATACTGCATGCATTGTTAGTATCAAGGGTTGGACCTTGTTGGACCCTATGTTGTAAAAATCTATTGTATTGGAGCGCTGTAATTTTTTAAGTTGGGCATCAATAATAAAAGACAATTTTATAGGATACTTGAGTTGTGTTAAATGGTGATGTGTTACTTCTCCGTTTTAAATGTTTCCATTGTTTTCCTTATTATGCGTCTATTCATCTGAATGTAAAAAATAAATTTTAAGGTAAAATTTGTTGTTGGAACACCTTAATTCTTTATGTATTTACAATCTGAATTTTTTCTTCTAAAGTATGGTTAAATTATTTTTAACTTCACTTTATGAAACACTACTATTTCCTTCACCTAATAATTCACACTCCTCTCGAGATCCATTTAGCACAGTTATCTTGCCCCATGATGATCTTGAAAGGTTGATGCCACAAACCAACCCTTTTGTCTCCATAGTCCAATGGATTAGTTTCTACAAACCCGCTCATCCAACCAACAAAATCAATAAAAACAACCAATTCTCACCATCACTGTAACTAGCCTAACATCAACATTCATAATATTAAGGTAAAATTAAATCATAAATAGAGAGAGCCCTCTCTGAGTCCAGGAAGGCTAGGTCCTGGATTCCAAAGTGGTTTGATGTTGTCCTATATAGTTTATTCTTGCCAATCTCATAAATTATAGAGTCACAACATAATGGTGACCATATTGGGGGACTATTGAAAATATTGGCATTTCATCATAACTCAGAAACCCCAGTCAAAGCATTATAGGATAAATTAAATCCCAAGATTTATTTTTTATCTTTTTTCCAAAATATTCAGCCTATCTATGCTTCGGGTTTAAATTCTGGCTCTCAGAAGAATATTTACTAGATCTCATATTGAGCCAAATCATCCTACAATAGATGAAAATACAGAGAAAATCATGAGAAAAACCACCAGAACTGAGAGTCAAACTGTTAGAAAATACCTTCACAAAGAAATTTCCATCCCTGGAAACCTTATGACCTTGTAGGACATCTATTTTTATTTACATTTTGGACAAAGCTTATTCAGGACCAAATCTCATAATTGGACATGCCAGCCAGTTTTCGACCCATCTATCCTACAAAAAATTCTAGTGGGGGAAGCTTCCACATCCACCCAAGTTGACCTTCAGCTTCTCCAACACTTTGACTCCCTTCAAGTTCTAGTAGTAGGACTCACCTCAGCTGTCGATGATGCTTTCCTTCAACAATCTATAGAATTATCTGCTTTGACTACAACAGCTCCCTCTGTTATTTCCAGGTCTGCTCATCCTCAATCAACTTGTCCAGGTGTGTCTAAAACCCCTACCACTTCCTTGAACATCCCCGACCAGAGTGCCCAAATCACTACACATACACCCATTTTCCACCTTCCTCCATTTAATCCTCCACCTCCCCTTGTCAACCCTCCTCTTTTAGACCCCCCTTGGGTTCCCCCACCACTAATTATGGTAGCTAGATATACTCCATTGGTGTTTCCACCACCTATCATACCCATGCCACAGGATTATCAGTCCAAAATTCCACAATTTGATGGGAGAGAGTGTCCAAGATTACTGCACTAGGTTTAACAGTTTTTATAATTCACTTCCTGCTCACATGAAACTCCCACAAGGCTTGGCCTGGTGAAGTTTGAGATGGATTTGATCCAGAAATGGCTTATTTTTTAGGTATAAAAGGTATCTTTTTAACACCTATTTATCCTACATTAATCATCAATCCAGGAACGACTTTTTGTTTCAAGAGTGTACTCTGTCTGAGGCTGCAATTCAAGCTAAGAGTAATGCTTTGTAAGATGTAGCACAGTGTTATAAATACAATATTAAACGGATGCTTGGAAAATAAATTTAATTACAATAACATGAACTTAAATTCTCTGAAATCCAACTATTCACTCAGCAAACATCAATCAAGGATACAGTAGCAATAACTCATTCTTCTAGAAATTGATGCAATTGAAATTAAACTGGAACAAGACAATCAATCTGGGAACATGGAAGCAATAACCAGTATTCTCTACAGTTTATAGTCCTGCTTTGAAGTAATTAAAGGGAAATAGAAATTGAACTAAACCAGCTATTGAAAGTAAACTAGGAAAACCCTTTAAAAGCAAACTCTTTGCAATCTGTAAACTAATGAATTGGAAATGAACAGCGCACTGGAATTGAACAAAAATTTAAATGAGTAGAAAACTGTAACTTAGAAGAATCAAACAAAAAATACTAACTAATGAATCTGAACAGAAAATCTTAACTTAATGGAATCAAATATCAAATTCCATTAAACACCAAACCCTGTCAACAAAAAACATTGTTAAGCAAGAATCTGAAATGAACAGCAATCCAATGGAACAACAATCAATTGGAACAAAACATCAAAGCTCTATAAGGTATAACAAGATAAATAATACAGGAAGTAAGGTCCTTGTCAAAACGGAACAGCAATGCAATTCATTAACATAACGAAATCAATCAGTAATTCAACATCAAACCAATTAACTTGAAAATGTAATGAAAAAAACCACAAACTATCACACGATGATAATTAAAAGATAGAGATACAAACAATAGATCAATCCACTAGGGTCGGGCCCTTAGCCACCAGTGAAACACCATTGGGCTACTGCAGAGCTAAGAAATGGGAAAGAAACGCGTTCTTATATTAATAAAACATAAATAGTGTTTATAGTGGTCGCTCTCTAATCACGAGAGTCAATAAGAAAATACAGGGTTACAAGAGAAATGTTTAATCAATAATTCCACCCCTTCGATCTCTAAATGCGTTGACTTTTATAACAATTTCGACGAATAAGACAAGGAACAAGATAAGACTAATTCGCTCCTTTTCCTTCTTTAGCTAGCACTTGATCTTCTTCGGTTGTAGTCGTGTTGTTCCCTGTCTTCTTTTAGGTATGCGTTCAAATTTCCTTCTCTTTGACTGGATATGGTCTATTACTGGAGGAACAACAGTTACTCCTGTTTTAGCCTTGCCTCTCGAATAGTTGTTTACTCCGTTTGTTTCCTATTTTTACAATAAAAGAAAATTTTTAGTTACTTTTCACAATAAACACAAGTCTTTGTAATTCTACAATAAATCACCTTTCTAAGATAAAAAGAATTATGTTTAAAGGAAAAATATGAGGAAACACACGGTGAATTCATACCTTTTCCAATGCTCGACATACCCCCCTGCTTATCTTTTTTCATGTCCTCATGAAAACCATAGTTTACATGTAAAGCAGTTAGAGAATAGGATGGAGAAGGTTTTTCATCAAGAGGTCTAAAACCATGATTTGCAACTAAAGCTTCAAAGATGCATCCTATCTATCCTTCAGGTAGCTCATAAATGGCTTTATAGTCTGTTACAGGATACCATACAATGGGACTTCAAAACCTACAACCTAGCCAGAATGGCCCTTCCCTCAAGATGAGGTTGCTATAGAGAACCAAGTGGTCAGTAGCTAATCCAAAATTTCTATAGTTAAATGGCTCTCGTTTTTGAATATTCCAATTGGAAATCTTCCATTGGACTTTAACTACTGTATAGGCCTGGTTTCTAATGGAGAGAAAATATTCTACCCCATCCAAGACAATTTCTTTGTGGACAGGCCCCAATGCTTAGATCACACCCTCCTTTGTCATTAGACTCTTCTGCCTAGACCATAGTTGTAATGGGTGTTTTGGTTCACCCGTAACCCAAAGGTATAACCCATTTTCTTGGCTCTGAAAAGTATTATAGGCCTTAAGCCATTCAATTGATTGAAAACAAATGAAATAAATGCTTGATATTGGATGTCACCCACAAAAGGGCTGGGATTTATCTCAGTATCATTTTCCAATATGAGATTGTGCAAATATAACTCACATAGCAGACGCTGGAATTTGACCCCATAGAGTTTGCGCATTTTACAAAATCATCTACAGTGTTAAATTCTATAGTCTTCCCTGCCCTAACTGCTTTAATTTTCAATCGTAAATATCTTTCTAATAAAAACAAAGCATAATTCTTGGCAGGGCATATACATGCCAGAACATCTGTGTATAAGGAGCAGAGAGTATCCATTTGATTCTGGGCCATTTTTAATTCATTCCTTACCTTTTCAGCTTTCTCTTCTACCTTATGATACTTATCATAGGCTTCAGCCTCTGATGCACTGATGTCCTTTAGTTGATATTGTAGCTGTTGATATTTCTTTTTGGGGACAGTCTCTTCCTCAAGCTTTTCTCTTGCTTGTTGAGCCCGTGCCAGCTCCTTTTGGAGTTCTGCTATAGTAGGGTCAATAAAAATGGTTTGACTACAGGCTTGTGTGCTTTCAGTTGGGGTAGTTGTCTCTGGGATAGCTGCCTGTTGTTCCATGCTTTCTGGATTGGACTCAGCTTGGGCTTCCATAGTCTCTGCACTTTGGGGCTTTGCTTCAGTGGCTACTTTCCTTTAATTTGGGGTTAGTTTGGTGGCTATGTTCCTCTGTTTTGGATTTAATTCAGGGGTTGTCTTCATTCTGAGAACCCTAATACTCTGTCTAAGTTGTTCCACTAGCTTTTGAAGCTTCTGCCATTCCCTCCGCAGCTTCTCAAGTTCGGTTACTTTCTTTTTCCTCCTGGGAGGAATAGTTGTCCCTTTATCTATACATAATTGCTTAGGTAGGGTTTTCTTTTTAGCAGACGATCCTTCACTCAAGCTTGATTCTCTATTTTCTACTCAAAACACTTCTTTATTGTTCATATGCTTTTGGCTACGTTCTTCGCAGGTAGTAACCTTAACTGGTTCTGCTGTTCCTTCAGGATCTTCCATTTGGAACACTTCTTCAGTGTTCATATCTTCCTGGCTGCATTTCTCAGGGGAAGTAACCCTAGCTAGCTCTGTTGTTCCCTGAGGGTTTCCTTCTTCTATTTCATTGAGTACCCCTTTGGCCGTATCTTCACCAATAACAGCTTGTTCCTATAATTGGTTTATTTCAATGTTGAAATTTAGTTGGCTGTGGGGTTGTATATATCTACTCATGTTGGCTAGAATTTGGTCCAATTGGTCCTCCTGCAATGGGCTTTGAGGTGGACTTGTAATGGTGGCTTCAAGAGGTTTCGGTCCCTTTCCTTCATCTTCATTGCTTCCTTCCTCCTCATTGGTATAGTGAATTTCCTCTTCTCTGCTGGTATGGTGACCTTCTTCTTCTTCACCAGTGTGGTGACTCTCTTCTTCCTCCTCATTTCCTTCTTCCTAGTCATTTCCTTCTTCCTCCTCACTTCCTTCTTCCTCCTTGGTATGATGACTTCCTTCTTCAAGTTTTGGGGGTTGTTCATCTTCCGAGCTGGGCAATTCTAGGGGTTGGCTAATGCTACCCTAAAAACCTTCTATCATTCCCCTAATTCTCTTCAACCTGGAGGATTGTCTGTGTTTTGATGGTTCTGCTGCTGTGCTAGTGATTCTTTTTCATTTTGGAGCAAGTAGGGCTATCCCTCCATCAATTGAGAATATCAGTTCTTCCCAACTAGTCCGTTGTTGGGCAAGACTGTAACTCACTATTAATCTGATAAAGCAATGGTGGCTTACCACCATGTCTATATGACAAGACTTTCTTACCATGTCTATATGATGAGACTTTCTTATAATTCGAGCGATATCATGCAATAAGGAATTTGAAAATGCAGGTAGGTTTACAGTACATTTTTTCTTTAATACTTCCAATAGCTTAAGGTGGCGAGGTCTTACCACATCTTTTCTTCCATCGCATGTTATGTAGCCCTGTACTACTTTTTCCAATTCCGTCCATGGTTCTCCCAACGACGCCGGCTGAACTCCTTTCCCTTTAACGACCAGGGTCTGCCCTTCATCTCGGAATATTTTCATGGCTTCTTGAAGCCTCAATTTCTTATCGGTCCATATGGTTCCTTCCGTTGGCAGGCCAGAAACCTCGGCAATTATTGAGTCTGTTACTGCTATCTGCCTACCTCTAACCTGAAGTAACCTTCTTGCAGATATTGTAAAAATTCAATGGCTACCGTTTCATGAGCTTTTTACAGTCTTGTGAGGTAGGTAATCCGCCCTACTCTCTCTAGAATTTCCCGTGTAGCATTAGAAATAGCTAGCATCTGTGGCTCACTACGAATTGGTCGTCCTCCCATCTTCTCTGCACATTGTTAATTCTTTCATGAATGCACAGTAATGTAATGGAACAACACAACACAGTATATCGGAGTAATATCGTTAAGTTTTTTTTATTACCGAGAATATAGGGATTTGATTCGCATGCAGGTAAAAAATATAGGGATTTGATCTGCATGCAGTCATTAAAAGGCATTTGCGCCCCCCTTGAAGGATGATAGGTCATCCTCGACCATCAAGTAGAAGAGCAAGTTACTGCACAACAATTGTACAGCAGTAAAAAATATACATACTTATGATATGTTCAATCAAATTATTGCATTATTGAAATATATGCGTATGATTAAATTGTAAATAGATATAGAAATGTTTATGTAATGATTCAAAGAAAAGGGAAAGGGACAGCTGATGTGAAAACAAGTACTTATGCGGTCATTACCCACTCAAACTAATATGATCGATTTATGAATAAATGTCATGCATAATAGGTTCAAAACCAAGGGTTTAGGAACATACTTTCATTTTATATTAGATAAAGATATAAGAAAAGGGTTTATTATTACTATTGATTTGAAAATTATGACTCCAATACCATCAGCAGAGCTCTGTTTCCCACAGGTGTCTATAACCTTGAAAAAGTTGCTTTTTCACCCTTGGAACCATTATCCTTTATTTATGCCTAGCAAAGTGCCATTGTGATGTCATGATGGAGGCCACTGTGCTAGCTTGGGAACCAGATGTTTCACAATTCCATTCACCAGGAAGCAGTGAAAAGTGGAGAGGTCGGCTCATGATGAGACCTCTTGTTCTAAGGATTGTTTATTATATATATTTTTTGAATTATCCATCGGATCATGTCTCTGGTGTGGTAGCCATAATCGGAATGCCACTTCACTGATTCCTTATGATCATGGTAGGCTAGCTCTTGATGAGACCCCCTATCCTCCATCTGCCATATCATAGAATTGTTAGTAATTATATAGAAATTTTTCTTTTATTCTTTTTATTTCTTTTTCATATAGCACTTTCCTACTTATATATAGAGGATGGCTCAGCATTCCTTAAGATTAGGGATGGTGGAAGAAGTATGAACATCTCAATAGAGAAAATATGCCCTTATTCTTACTCAATAAATAAAAATCAAAGAAAGTTATGAAAATTTAGGGAAGAACCAACATGATAAAGATAACCAATCATATTAATTTTAGTGAAAATAAAGACAATAAAGAAATATAAATGGTTGTTTCCTTTCCTTTTTCTTATCACTATAAAACAATTTCTTTAAAAAAATGACAATTTCTCTTGATTTGCTGATTCCAGTAACCTTTAATTTGTGTATCCTTGCATAAATTGTATGTTTTCCTTTAGAAGAGTCATGAAGAATTCACAAAAATCCTCAAAATGTTGTTCTAAAACAAGAAAAATGCACTCAAAAGGTGTTGTTCCTTTAATAAGGAACAACAAAAACAATCTGCAAAAATGTTGTTCCTTTCGAACGAAACAACAAAAACAATTAGCGGAAATTTTGTTCCTTTGGGAAGGAACAGCAGAAAAATACGATAGAAACTGTTGTTCCTTTGGAAAGGAACAACAAAACACTGCGAAATAGCAAAAATTTGCAATCAAAACTGTTGTTCCTTTCAAAAGGAACAGCATACGGGACGTAGCAAAAACTGCTATTCCTTTTAAAAGGAATAGCAAAAACTGTTGTTCCTTTTGGAAAGGAACAACAAACTAAAACACTCAACGCACATTTCTTGAGAGAAAATGCTGTTGTTCCTTAAAAAGGAACAGCTTAAGAAATAAAATCTATAGAAAAAACAAGCAAAATAAAAGGAAAAGCTTTATGTAAAAGTTTCAAAATAAAGAAATGATTCAGTAAATGGGTGCTGAGGAGGAGTTTTCTTCCTCAGCAAGAATCTACATGGTAGAATCTTCCCGTAATTGTTGGTAAAAGGATTCCTGATTAAGCGGTTTATGGTAAAGTCGTACTCAATCACCGTTTACTTTGAAGGAATGTCCATATCCATCAATGGTGGTTAATGTGATGGTGCCATTATCATGTACCTTTTGTATCTCCTAAGGTCCAAGCCATCATGTCTGGAGTTTTCCTGGAAAATCTTGAAACCTGGAGTCATATAGGAGTGCCCAATCTCCTTCATGGAATATTTTCTCTTTGATGAGGGCATCATGCCATTTTTCTCTCTGTTGTTGAATTAATGCAGTGTGTTGAAGAGCAGAGAGACTAATTTCATCCAACTCATTGATTTGCTGTAATCTTCTGACCTAGGCTTCATTTAAGTCTAAACCCACCTCCTAGGTTTTTCTTAATGTCTAAATTTCAAACTCTATCGGAAAGATGGGCTCTTTTCCAAATACCAATTGATACGGTGAATACCGCATGGTACCTCTCCATGTTGCTCGATACACCCACAAGGCTTTTGGAAATATGTAAGCCCAATCACGTCTGTGTGAGGCAACTGTTTTTGTCAGTATAGATTCGATCACTTTATTCGTGCTCTCTACCTGGCCGTTTGCCTATGGGTGGTATGGAGTTGTGACTTTGTGCTAAATGTGGTAATTTTCTAATGTTTCGACGAGTTTGTTACCTACAAACTGTGGTCCTCCATTTGTAATTATGTCCCTTGGGAGGCCGTATCACACAAATATCTGGAAAATGAGTTGTATTACAAAGTCTTCTGTAGCTTTCGAAAGTGCCTCTGCTTCAACCCATTTAGTAACATACTCGGTTGCAACTAGGATGTATGTTCTTTGATTCGATGGTGGGTTAATGGGACCAAAAAAGTCAAGCGCCCAACATTTAAATGGCTCGATTACTAATTATGGGTTCAAAGACATTTCGTCGGACTGTCCAGGGCGACCCGCCCTTTGGCAACTATCACAAGCCTATACAAATTTTTTAGCATCTTTAAAAATTGTAGGCCAGTAATAGCCTATCTGTAAAACCTTGTGGCTAGTACTACAATCTGCAAAATGTCTGCCACATGGCCTGTCATAGCATGCTTTCAGAATATCAAATACTTCATCCTCTTGGACGCATCTCCTGATTTTCATATCTAACCTTGTATGAAATAGGTAACCCCCGATCCAAGAGTATCGAGCACTACGTTGTATTATCTGTTTTCGTTCATTAGGTGTTAGATGTTTAGGTAATTTACCTATTGCTAAGTAATTTGCTATATTAGCATACCATGGGGTTCTAACAGTAACAACAAACAAATGCTCATCTGGGAATTGATCTTCGACTGCTGTTGCATCTGTTGGCTTTGGCATTCGTGACAGGAAATCAGCTACAGGGTTCCCTTTTCCAGGTTGATCTTTTATTGTGATATCGAATTCCTGCAAAAAAATCAACCATCTTGTTACTCTACCATTTGTAACATGTTTATTTGCTAAAAACTTTATGGCAGAGTGATCTGTATATAAAACTACAGGATACCCAGTTATATAATATCTAAACTTATTTACAGCATGTATTACAGCTAGAAATTCTTTCTCAATCACAGTATAGTTTAATTCAGCAGGAGATATATTTTTGCTAATATAGTAGATTTCATATGGTTTCTTATCCTCTTCCTGCCCAAGCACTGCTCCAATGGTTGTGTCTGAGGCATTAGATGAAATTTGGAATGGTAAATCCCAATTTGGGCCCCTCAGCACTGGGGTAGTTGATACAAGCTTTTTCAGATCCTCGAAAGCATGGTCACATTTATCTGTCCAAATGAAATCAACATTTCCTATTAGTGCATATAAAGGTGCAGCTATTCGAGAATAATGTTCTATGAATCTTCTATAATAACCAGAAAATCCAAGAAAGCTACGTACCTCTATTTGTGTGGTAGGAGTAGTTATTAACAAAATTATCTGAATTTTAGCTGGATCTACCTGAATTCTAGCTACTGAAATATAATGACCTACAATGACTCCTTCGGTCATCATCATGTGACACTTTTCATGGCTTAAACAAATCCTGGTGTCAATACATCTTTGCAACACCTTTTCTAAGTTTTCAATACTTCAAGCCCTTCATTTATTAAATCTGAAAAGATGTTGAGAATGTACCTCTAAAATGTAGCAGGGCCATTGCATATGCCAAAGGGTAAAACTCGATAGGAAAATGTCACCCAAGGACAGGTAAAAGTAGTTTTGTCTTAGTCTTCAGGGGCAATCTGAATTTGATTGTATCCACTAAATCCATCCAAGAAAGAAAAGAATTTCTTTCCTACCAATGTATCTAATACCTGGTCAATGAAGGGAAGGGGAAAGTGGTCTTTCTGGGTTGCTTTGTTTAGTTCTCGATAATCTATGCATATTCTACACTTTCCATTCTTCTTTGGCACCACTACTAATGGAGAGACCCACTTGCTATCAGATATTGGGTAAATTAAATTGACATCCAACTGCTTTTGTAATTTAGCTTTCACAATATCTTTAGGGTGAGGGTTTAATCTTCATTGGGGTTGGCGAATGGGTCTAGCATATTTTTCTATGTAGATGTGGTGTGTACATAACTGGGGGTCAATTCCCTTCATATCTAGATAATCCCATGCAAAGGCTCCCTTATATTTTCGTAGTAATAGGACCAACTTCTCTTCTTGTTCAGCAGTCAGGTTTTTGTTAATGTTTAGAGTTTTTCCCAATTCAATTTCCACAATTTTGCTATTGTAAACAGAGGTAGTGGGTATTGATTGATCATGTATGTCTTTCAGAAGATCTTCTTCTTTATTATCAAATGATGCCTTGATCATGTGAAATTGAAAATGGGATCTGATTTTTGGGTTATTGATGAAACTGTTAATAATGTCATCCTCCATTTGGTCTTTAAAATCAAGGGCATCTTCTATGGTTAATGGTGATCTCATATTTTCCATAAGATATGATACAGGTTGTTTCCTTGTTTTGATTATTGATAGGCTTGGTTGGGCTAGGGGATATAAAGCTAAGTTCTTGACATAGTTTCCCCTTGTTATAGTCATGTTGCCTTGTCAACAGCCAATGTAAGCATCGACAGTTGCCAACCAAGGTATACCTAGGATCAACGGGTGTCCATCTAGTCGGTTATTTGGGTTGATAATCAAGAAGTCAGCAGGGTACTCCAAGGAATCTACAGATACCATTACATCTTGTAGTGTACCTTCTGGTTTGACTACTGATCGGTCAGCTAATTCCAATAAGGTTGTTGTTGGATCTAATGATGTAATGCCAAGTTTTTGACAAGTGGTGGTTGTTAGGATATGAATTTCAGCTCCCAAATCAACTAAGGCATTTGGAAATTATTGCCCATTGATTTGCACTGTCACTATAGGATTTCCTGGGTCTTCATATTTTACAGGTGTTTCCATTCCTGATAATAAGTCAGATAGAGTACCAACTACTTGGACAGTTGGGTTGGTTGTTGTTCTCCTCTTTGGCTTCTTTATACATAATTCCTTGATGGTCTTTGCATAAATAGGAATGTCTTGGATAGCTTGGAGGAGAGAGATTTTTATACAGAACTTTCTTAATTCTCCCAGAAGATCAAAATCAAGATATTCTATTGGGCAATGTATGATTAATAATTTTGGGAATGGTGGAGAAGAGGTGGTTTCTTGTTGTTGAGTTTGTTGTTGAACCACATTCTCTTTTTGCAATGTTTTTTCTACAGGTAACAGATCTTCAATTTGAAATTTTTTGTCTCCCTCTGTTTCTACTATGCGCCCAGATCTCAATTGAAGGTCATTGCACTCCCTCAGTTCAGTTTATAGTTCTGGTGGTTCCATTATTTGGATAGATTGAACTGGCCTATTTTTTGGGTTTGTGTTTGGTTGGGCTGGGAGTTGTGGTCTTAAATTGGTCTGGCGGTTTTGTGGCAATGTATAGGGGGCTGGAAGTGTAGGTTGAGAGAGAGGGATTGTTCCAGTTGGCTGATTTGTAGGTCTTTTCCAGTTTGACTGCTAGGTTTGACTCTGCGAAGTGGAGGGGGAACATTGTGTTGGATAAGCAATGTTTTGCAAAAACGGTGGGCAAAAAGGAAAATTTGGCCAATTAGTTTGGTTTGTTTGATTTAGCCATGGTGATGTAGGAAACGACTATTGTGACCAATTGGGGAAAGGTGGTTGATTTTTCCACATTCCATTATATTTTTGAGCATTATATTGAGGAGGCTGAAAAGAAGAGGATGGATCAATTGGCATACTTGTTTGTCGTGGTTGCCATTGTTGGCACTGATTAAGTAGGCATACCATTTCTAATTCTTCTTTCGCCTCTTTGTAGACTACTTTCAAACCAGGGAGCGAGGGGAAACCTTCTGTGGATTGATGTTTTGTGCAGATGGCACAGCCTTTGATTATCTCCAACAGGCACTCTTTATGGCTTTGTTTCTTCCTGCACTTAGGACAAAATATTGCCAATTTTTGTTCTGCTTTCTGCTTGCTTTTGTTTGGCTTGCATAATGTCGATCTGCGTTGTTAGAGTCCCTAGAATATCAATTTTAAAGTCTTCCAGCAGATTTCCAACCTCTACACGGGTTACACCTTCACTGGAGGTCTTATTATCCCTTGTGATCATGTCACGTTTTGCTGATTTTAGCCTTGTGCTCCCTCTCGAGCTCCTGATACACAAATCAATAATTTCAGCAAAACTTTCCTGATATATATCACCTTTTCCCATAATATTTAATGTTTCAACCCATTGTTCCTTCATCCCTTTAAGTAATGTAGGTTTTCAACACATTATCAGGTAAGGGTAAAGATGCATAAGGTGATCTCTGGAGGTTGTATTGAAAGCGTTCGACATATTCCTCCAGTGTTTCATTAGGTTTTGTTGTCATCTAAAATATTTTGTCTTTTAATTACTTGGACCTACAATAATCTTGATATTTCTTTAGAAACACAACTTTCATCTGGTCCCAATCATTTATAACACCTCCACCTAACCCCATAAACCATCGTAAGGCTGCTCCTTTTAATGTGAAAGGAAATAATTTTAATTTTTAGGGATCGGTGGTATAGTCATACCCCCTGCATAATACATCGAATTCAAATAGAAATGCATTTGGATATTCTGATGTTAAGCCATGAAATGTGGGAATATGTTGAAGAGGAATGGCCGTCATAGGTGCATTAATTGCAGTGTCCACTATGGGATATTGCAGTGTGGAAGTTTGTTGAGGTGTTTACTGGTTTTGGTTCTGGGCCATTTGATCAAATATGTGCCAATATCCTTCTGAGATTTCAAGGGAATTCCTAGGCTGACTATAAGGAATGGGAATGACCTTGATAGCACTCCCTTGATCTGGAATAATAAGTGTTCCCTGCTGGCCTACTATTTGAGGAGAGTCGGGTCCTTTGTTTTGAATCATGTTGACAACACTTCCCTTATCTGGGTTGCTCACTATTTGGATTACTTCAAGAGGAGATTTTGGTTCTTCTATTTCCCCTGTTTCCCCTTCTCCTTCACGGAGATTACTAGAGTTCCCTTCTTGTGGCGAAATTAGGCGAGAATTCTCAATTTCTTGGGAATCTTGCTCAATTCCTTCAGTTTGACTATGTACCTCAGCAAAGGCTACATATGGTGACTTTGTGGCTTGAAGAGAACTAGTAGGTTGTCTAGAAATAACTTTCATAGGTCCTACTAATGGCTGAAATTCAGTTTTCTTAAGGATTTCATCAATGAAATTTGTTCGCCCAAGGGTCACCGGTCCCTTAGGTTTTTCAGGTTTAGGAGTAATTTTGTTTTGTTTATCTTTTCTATTCATTCAAAGAAACAGGCCTTCATTCCTACTTAAAAAAATAATTTTCCCAATTTTGCTATGAAGCGAGCCGTGAGCAAGTATGTTACTTTCTCGGTGCGCAAGTTCTTACCTTCCGTCTTTAATACCCAATTCTTCCCAAGCAGAAAAAATTCAAATGTGGATCACTCCTTCTAAATGGCATACACTCTCCCTGGCAATAGTGCCAAAATGTTGAGGTATAAAAGGTATCTTTTTAACACCTATTTATCCTACATTAATCATCAATCCAAGAAAGACTTTTTGTTTCAAGAGTGTACTCCGTCTGAGGCTAAAATTCAAGCTAAGAGTAATGCTTTGTAATATGTAGCACAGTGTTCTAAATAAAAGAGTAAATGACTGCTTGGAAAATAAATCTAATTACAATAACATGAACTCAAATGCTCTAAAATCCATTTATTCACTCAACAAAAATAAATCAAGGATACAGTAGCAATAACTCATTCTTCTAGAAATTGATGCAATTGAAATTAAACTGGAACAAGACAATCAATCTGGGAACATGGAAGTAATAATCAGTATTCTCTACAGTCGACAGTCCTGCTTTAAAGCAATTAAATGGAAATAGAAATTGAACTAAAGCTGCTATTGAAAGTAAACTAGGAAAACCCTTTAAAAGAAAAATCTTTGCAATTTGTAAACTATGAATTGGAAATGAACAGCGCACTGGAATTGAACAACAATGTAAATGAGTAGAAAATTGTAACTTAGAAGAATCAAACAACAAATAATAACTAATGAATCTGAACAACAAATCTTAACTTAATGGAATCAAATAGAAAATTCTATTAAACACCAAACCCTGTCGACAACAAACGTTGTTAAGCAGCAATCCGAAATGAACAGCAATCCAATAGAACAACAATCAATTGGAACAGAACATCAAATCTCTGTAAGGTATAACAAGATAAATAATACAAGAATTAAGGTCCTTGTCAAAATGGAACAGCAATGCAATTCATTAACATAACGAAATCAATCAGTAATTTAATAGCAAACCAATTAACTTGCAAATGTAATGAAAACAACCAAAAACTATCACACGACGATAATTGAAAGATAAAGATACAAACAGCAGATCGATCCACTAGGTTCGGGCCCTCAGCCACCAGTGAAACACCGCTGGGCTACTGCAGAGCTAATAAATGGGACGGAAATGTGTTCTTATATTAATCAAACATAAATAGTGTTTACAGCAGTCGCTCTCTGATCACGAGAGTCAATAAGAAAATACAGGGTTACAAGAGAAACGTTTAATCAATAATTCCACCCCTTCTATCTCTAAATGCATTGCCTTTTATATCAATTTCGATGGATAAGACAAGGAACAAGATAAGACTAAATAGCGATCCCTCAGGATCGAAAGATCCTGAGGGATTCACTCCTTTTCTTTCTTTAGCTAGTGCTTGATCTTCTTCGGCTGTAGTCGTGTTGTTCCCTGTATTCTCTTAGCTATGCATTCAAATTTCCTTCTCTTTGACTGGATATGGTTTATTACTAGAGGAACAACAGTTACTCCTGCTTTAGCCTTTCCTCTCGAATATTTTTTTACTCTGTTATTTCTTGTTTTTACAATAAAAGGCAATTTCTAGTTAATTTTCATAATAAACACAAGTCTTTGCAATTCTATCATAATTCTACAATAAATCACCTTTCTAAGATAAAAAGAATTATGTTTAAAGGAAAAATATGAGGAAACATATGTTGAATTCATAAATTTTCCAATGCTCAACACTTATCAGCTCAGAGAGAGAGATCCTGCCACATTGGAAGAAATGCAGAAGGATGCAGTAAGCGTAGAAGAAAATCTGCTTGCAAAATGGGCTAGAATGAGAACTAGAAAGAGAGGTACTATATGTAATATCCCAAATGGGGAATGTAGAAATACATGAACATAGTAATGAAAGAGCAGTAATACATCAACACATAAAATGTAAGAAGATCCAAATAGACATCATATAAGATCATAACATAAAAATGTATACAATTCCTTGAGGAAATGATCACTCAAGACAGGCAGAACAACCTCAAGAGAACATGTACATAAAATATGAAGACCACTACTACACCAATAATGCCCAATACTATGAAAACCAAGTTTTATTAGAGATAACTGCTGTTGGGAAGTGTCAATACATAAATATACAGATATAGGGCCCAAAAAATGTTTGGAGTGAAGATCTAGGCACCCAAACTAAATTTCAAGAAAATCCAGAAAGGATTTCCTGAAATATGCAAAAATTACAAAATGTCAGAGTTGCAGTCCTAGGAATAAGTAGCAGCCGCAACTCAAGAATTGGATGGAGATGGCTGAATATGTTGCATGGGATGAATATATCTCCTTCAATGGATCTTCCAAGTTAAAGGTTGATCCTAACACTGAAGATATCACCCTCCAAACAAACACTGCAAATGCTCACTAAAAATAATGCAGTCAAGGAGAGGGACTGGAGATAGAAAATGGTTGGCCTAATGCCAAAGATGTGGAAAATTCTCTTGAATCTTCCTCACTGATCTCCCAAAGGAATGGAAGCTTCCTCCTCTGAAAAAAAAGCTCCGGAAGTGGTGTTGTGAAACCTCCACTGCAACACCCTGCAACACAACGTTATACTTAGCAGAAATAATGTTGTAGTTGAAGGAGGTGGCTTGGCCTTAATCATGGATGTGGAGAAATGAAGTGCAAGATCCCTCAAGAGGGCTCTCAAGAAATGAGATAGGATTCCCGCTCGAGAACACCCGACGCTAAGTAGCACAACAATCTCAACTAAACAGCTGAAGAATGCACAATAGTCATACAGACCACAAATTCAATATTCCTATTAGGTCTCTGTCGTTTGCAAGATTGGCAAGAACAAACACTACAGAGCCAACATCAAAACCACTTTGGAATCCTAGGATCTAGCCCTCCTAGATTCAGAGAGGGATCTCTCTTTATAAGTGTTTTCAAAGATATAATCTGTAATGCTTATGATATGATATTAGGCTAGCTATAAAGCACAAGGTATTTGTTTGTTTGGTTGGGATGAATATCATTAAAATGAAGGAAGTCTTTTGAAGGGTAAAGTTGTGAGTAGGTTGAAAATGGTTCAGCTGATAGGATAAGTAAGAAATAGTGTCAATCCATTGGGCTATGGATTCATAAAGGATTTAATTGGACAACAAGTTTCAAGAGTGGTCTATGGGGCAAGTTATCTATGTCAATAGATCTCTTTAAGTTGATTTATGGTATGAAACATTAAGAAGTGATGAAGGAAGAAAACATATAAGAAAAAAAAGAGTAGATTAAGATCAAGTAAGGACATTTAACCTAGCCTTCTTTCGGCATACTCAAAGGAAAACAAAGAATAGCCTAAGATCAAATAAGGACTTTTAACCTAGTCTGCTTTCAGCATATTCCCAAGGAAAACATTCAAGATAAACAAATAATAGCTTAAGATCAAGTAAGGACTTTTAACCTAGCCTGCTTTCAACATATTCAAAAGGAAAACAGTCAATATTAACATAAAAAGTAGTCTAAGATCAAGTAATGACTTTTAACCTAGCCTGCTTTTGACATACTTTCAAGGGATCTTTTCAAAGCAACTGTTGGAGAATAAATTAGAGGGCAGGGCTAACCATAAAATTCTCCAATTCAACTTTAGTTAGAAAACTTTGTAAGAACATTCAAGGATAGAATCTCAAGTTTTACTCAGTAAGACAAGGGCTCACCAACATTCCTTGACTAATCACACTCTATTGAATTATCCTCAAATACATAGTTAGCAGAAAACATAAAGATAAAGATTTATCAGTGAGATTTAGGGTACTTGACAGTAAATCCTCATCTATATTTTCTGTTCTTTATCAAAGAAAATGGAAAGTATGTAAAACATGAGAAAAATAACAATTTAAAATAATAAAAACATCACCATTGACATAGACCAGGATCCCATAAATTAACTTGTATTTGATGTTCAAACCAGTTACAATCTTCAAGTCCAGTGGGTCTTTACAGCTTCAAACTTCTCATCTTAGCCTATCTTTATTCTATTACAAAACAATGCTTCAGCAACTTCAAAGCTATTTACACTCTTCAATATTCAAAGACCAACCCCAATACTCTCTTCTAGAGAAGTATTTATAGAATAATGAGGAGGTGGAGTGAAAGAAAGGTCTATCTATTCAATTAATACAGAGTAAGTGTTTCTCGGCCTTTGAAGGGCCAAATGGAGAAATTTTCAAATTTTTTAACTCTGATAATTGATTATTACATTAAATTTCATCAACTTTAGTCACTTTTGTTGATTTCAGAGGCTTTTGGTAGGCTGGAAATAAATTCTGAGTTGTCTTTGGAAAAATATCACTAACTGTGCATTTATTGTGTATTCCTTTGAGAAAATATGTCTATAGGTGGCATCTTTGGCTTTAATTGCCTTATTGATGTGGCATTTTGAGGCTTCCTTTACTGATCCATCTATCTTAATAGCTTTAAAACACTGCTTTTAACTCTGATTTTGTGTTTTAAGGCTGATTATGCCTTTTTCATTCTACTTCGGTCTTCAACTATTCTTTTGCTGACTGTATCCACTGATTTGGCTTTAGTCATCTGTCTTTTGTCTTTTTAAACTGAATTAAGCTTTGGTGCCTCTAAGCCTGTTCCTTTAATTCACTTTAATCATGCTTTACCTTTAACTGAAGGGTTACTTTTTTTTAATCTTCAAGCTTTATGTATTTAACCCTTGTCCTGTGTTTTTACCTTTAAACTATAAGATTATGCCTTTAATATTCAACCTCTGTCTTCACTATTCTTCTTCAATGCTATGTATAGGTGGATTTTGGTACATTGGAGGGTTCGATGGATACCAGTGCTCATAAAGCACCAAATAAACCATAGAATTAACCCTGGAAGCCTCTATTCAGCATTGTTTGAGCTTCAGGGATCACGATATTAGGGCTTATCTCTTTATGGGCCGTAGGGGGGCTTCCTGCCTTAAAAACTGCTATAAAAAACCTGCAAAAATACAATAAAACATGTTATTAACACCTGCGAGGTCAGAAATGCTTCTTCGGAGGTTGGCAGAAGCAGAAGAGGTAGACGTGTAGGGGGAAGAAGAGCATTCATGGTGGAGGAGCGAAACACCTATGAAAACAGGGTCAAATTTGAATATAGGCGTGAAAATAGGTGAAGTGGTTTTGTGAAAACCACAAATGGTTTTCGCATGATCCTTGGGCGGTAAGTTGTTTGTGATGAATCGAACGCGATCCAATTAAAATGTGTTGTGTGGTCTTTGCAAAACCGGCGGTCTTGCGTGACTTTGGGAGGTTAAACTCCAGACAAAAAAATCACTCGATATGTGTTATCAATCGTCGGATGAGTAGGGACAAATCTGACGATGCAGAGAGGGGTGCGATGGAAAGGTGCACGGGTGGGAGTTGTAGTGGGGGACAGGTGGTAGCAGGAGATTGGTGAAGCATTTGAATAGTGGGGGTAAGTGGGTTCGGAGGGGTTGGGTGTCGGAACTGAATGAGAACCGTCGGATTTTGATAAATCAACGGTGGGGATTGTTGCGGAGGGTGGAGGAATATATATGGGCTGAGCGATCAATGGATAGGAGGGGCGGTGATGACCTTTGATCTTTATAGATCTACGGTGGAGGTTGCATGATGGAGTGAAAAGGCAGGGATAAGGGAAAAGAAGGAAAGGAAGGGAGAGACAGCGGGGGTGAATTGTTGCCGTTAGATCACATGGATCTACAGCGAGGATTTAGGTGAGATTTTTACAAAGGTGACGAAGGGAATATAAAGGGATAAAACCTTTTGCAAGGACAGCAGGGAGAAAAAAAAAAGGTAAGGGGAGGGGCTTGGGCTTAGGAAAAAAGGCACGGTCCTATGGGAGAACACAGAACTGGGGCCAAGGGAAGAGGGGCTAGGAGAGGAAAGTTTTAAGCGCCCGGTTGCGGGGTTAGGTCACATGACCGGAAAAAGGCCAAGTTTTTAAGCCCTAAGGGGCTTAAATCCTTTTTGTTAATAAAAATCAGAATAAGTGGGTTTTTCATATGTTTTTAAGGGTTTTTTGGGGTTTTTTCAAGTTCCGATAAGGAAAAATGGGCAACTTAAACCATAAAAAGGAATTTTTATGGGTTTAAAAGGGATTTTGAAGGTTTCTGAGGATAATGAAGGGAAAATTAAAAGGAGAAAAGGGGATTTTTCAGAGGAAAATGGAGGATAAAAAAGGGAGAAAATGAGTGAAAAAAGGTTTAGTAAATGATGGGACATGGTCGCCTAAAAAACAACTTTTTTGGATATCAACAGGGTTTCTTGATGAATTTATGAATGAAACAACAGTGAAGATTATCTTTTGAATTTGAAAGCATCATAAGGCTTCAATAATGAGAAATTTTGTATGAAAATAATCTCTTGAAGGCTTAAGACATGTTTTAGCCATCATTTGCTATGACAAAAATTTACTGATGGCTAACAATGGCTCCACTAGGGGATGACAGCTCCTTGAAGGTGTCAAGAAATTTAGAATTTTTATCTCTGGGATGCAGACCTATGCCTTATCCATTGAAAACCTTTCTTCTCTAATCATGCTGCTTTAGAAAAGATGATCAATATTTCATATCAACAAACAAATTTATTTCCCAAACAACTACCTACACAACCTACTTCCTAACATTTTTTCTGCATAAGGTGCATTTGGACTTGTAAGCCTTTGTCATCAACATTTTATTCTTTTGAAAACAGGAAAAGCTAATCTAAATCTACCCTTATTTCTGCCATGAGTTCAGATTAAACAGTTGAACTCATAAATTCTCTACCTAAGCTACTATTTTCCAGGATTAAACTGTCTGACAGATTTTATTCTCTATTTTCTAAAATAGAAATTTAAACATAGTCAAATTAGGATTAGATTGTCTGATTTGCTATGATGTATATGGTTATATGTACAGGCTGCACATAGAATTTATGTGCAGAAAACTTAAAAAAAAAAAATATGAAGACTTAAGATCTGAAAAACAAAAACATCCTTCATTCTTTCTATCAGCTCTAGTTTTGATCTTTTTAGAGTTTCTCTTTTCTAGTCTTTCTTGGTTTAGATTTTTGGCATGTTTGAACCCTTCTTTCACTTTATTTGGCTTGTATTTTGGTCTGATTAGAGCCATTTCTTTCTATCCTAATCTAATCTACTGATCTGCCAAGATTAAAACATTTTTGGCAAATCTGATTCACTAACCTATTAGCAGTAAATTGAAAACTATATAGTCATGATTGGGTTGTATGACTAAATAACAGTCTTCTTTTGGTAGTGGCATTTAAGCTTCCACACTTTCAGAATTTCTTTCTTTTTGGTATGGGGTTGTACCTTTCTTCTTTTTATTTTTGTCCTCTTTTTCTCTTTTCTATTGTTTTTGTATTTCTCCTTTTTCAAATTCAAAAAGCAGTGTTATATACAATTAAACAAAAAGCTCTGAAACTAAGAAAAATCAGTTAACATAAGTAATGTCTGAGCATCCTGCCATTGACAGGACCTCCAAAAAATTCAGCACCATCCAATTCTTAGAGAAAGAATGCATTATTCCCAATAGCAGATTGAATAGGATAAGGGCCTTGCCATAAATTATCAAACTTTCCATGTTTACCCTTACCTTCTCTCCTTGAATCCAATTTTAAAACTTTATCACCAATTTTTAAATCAGTTGCCTTGGTTCTTTTGTTAAACAACTTCTTCATATTTTCTTGTAGTTGCTATGCTCTGATGTGTACCTCCTCCCTGTTTTTTTGTAGATGTATATTCTAATTTATTCTTCTTATCATATCATTATCTTTAGACTGTACTTCTTAGATCAGCTTCATGACTGGCACTCCTAAACTGGTTGGAAATATTTCATTTGTTCCATAAACTAGCTGGTAAGGAGACATCCCAATTGAATTCTTAACTATCAATCTGTCTGCCCATAATGCATGTACTAGCTTATTCTTCCATGATTTCTTGTTATCTTCCAGCAACTTCTTGATAATGTTTACCAAACATTTATTTGATGATTCTTCCAACCCATTACCTTGAGGGTAATAAGCTGTAGAATGACCCAATATGATCTAATATTTATGACAAAATTCAACCATTTTTTAGATCCAAATGCAGCAGCATTGTTAGTTATGATCTTCCTAGGACAGCCAAATCTAGACAGTATATAGTTTTCAAGGAATGAAATGATGACTGAATCTATGGCATTCCTAGATGGGATGGCTTCTATCCACTTGGTAAAATAGTCTGTTGTTGTGAGGATCCATCTATGTTGGATAGATGAGGCAGGATGGATTTTCCCAATGAAGTCTAGACCCCACTGCTGAAAAGGCACTTCAATAGTGATTGGTTGCAGAAGTAAAGGAAGCAATTTTCTTTTTCCTTCAAAAATTTGGCATTTGTGACAGGAAGTAATAATTTTGTGGACATATTGAAATAGAGTGGGCTAATAGTAACCAGCTCTAAGGATAATATTAGCAATTGGCTTCCAGTAGAGGTGGCCTCCACATTCTCCTTCATGAAACTCATGTTTGATCTTTTCTGTATCATTCTCAGGAAAACATTTAAGCAATAATCCACTATCATTTTTCCAATATAAACATTTATCTAAAATGCAGTAATTTATAGCTTTCAACTTTAAGAATCTTACCTTTGTTTTAGATAAACTATGAGGGACATTTAGATTGAGAAAAACATACAAAATATCAGCATACCAAGATGAATTCAAAAAATGATCTTCAATAATTGGAGCTGTCAAATCCTCTTGTTCATCTAATGAATTAAACATGTTTATATCAAGAGCTTGGAAGTTGGATTCAGCCATAAGTTTTGCTAGTCCTTGACCTTTTATGAGCTTAGTGGGTTTGATTTCCATATTATATTCTAAAATTACAGCAATCCACTTTCCTCTTTTTCCATCTGGATCTTGGGTCAATATGTCTTTCACAACTGAATGAGGCACAAATGCTATGATGTGGGAATGTAAAATGTAAACTCTGAAGTCTTTTAAGGCTTTGACTAAGGCAAAGGCTTGTTTTCCATTATATATTACTTCAAAGGTGCATCTCTTAATGCCTTGCTGAAAAATGCAATTGGTTGCTCTTGCTCATTCATGGTTTTCTATAATAGGACAACAGTTACTGTGGGTTCTGATGCAAATGAAAAAATGAAGAAATCTTTTGTAAAATCAGGACTAATGAGAACTGGTGTTTTGGTAAGTGCTTGTTTTACCAGCTCAAATGATTTCTTTGCTTCTAAGTTTCATTTAACTCCTTCTTCTATTTTAAGCATGCTTGTCATGTTTCTAAGGAGTTCAGCTAGATTGGGTATGAACCTTTTAAAGAAATTAATCTTTCCAATGAAAGATTGAAGTTCTTGATGTTTCTAGGATTGTTGATTTTCAATATACCATCAATTCTCTTTGGATCTATCCTTATACCCTCTTCAGATATGATATGTCCAAGAAACTTACCTTCTTGGAGACCAAACAATGTTTTCTTTGGATTTAAGGATAACTCAAATTTTCTGCATTTTTCAAAGAATTTTCTCAAGTGTATTAGGTGTTCTTCAGCTATTTTAGAATAGACAGTGATGTCATCTAAGTAAATTACTATGAAGTAACCTATTTCTTCTGAAAATGCAATATCCATAGCTCTCTGAAATGTGGCACCAGCATTCATTAAACCAAAGGGCATTTTAAAATACATGAAAGTACCCCAAGGTGTAGTAAAGGTTGCTTTAAGTTGATCATGAGGAAGTACCAATATTTGACTGTAACCTAAGAAGCCATCTAGCAAAGAAATTTTTCTAAAACCAACTACCCTTTGTAAGATATGATCCATTTTGTGTAAGAGATAATTTTCCTTTAATGAGGCTTTGTTTAAGTTTCTAAAATCAATGCAAAGCCTTATTTCTCATGTTTTCTTCCTAACTGATACAAGATTAGACACCCATTCTGAGTATCTAATAGGGACTATAATTCCATCATCATACATTTTTCTAATTTTTTTCTCTCCCAGAGGTAATTGAACAGGGTTAATTCTACGCAATTTTTGTTTAAAGGGTTTCTGGTTTTCTTTGAGGGGTATATTATGCTGCATTATTTCTGTATCATATGATTTCAGATCTTCATAACTCCATGCAAACACATTAGAAAATTCTTTAAAAAGCTCAATATATTTCAGTTTAATGTGAGCTGGCAGTGTTTTGGATAATTTGATCATTTTGGGCTTTTCCTCACTGCCTATGTTGCATTCTTCTACTTCAGTTTCAATAGGTTCTAGTTTTGGTTTTTTAGCAGCATCATTCAAGTCAAACAATTCCTCTAATGGGACCATTACTCTTGGCAAGTTGTGATCTTTAGATTGCAGCACTTCTAAATCTTCTTTTTCTAAATTTTTGCTATTTTCTGTTTTATGATTGGGTACATAGGTTAATAGATTTATTTCAACAATATTGGGAGATTTTTCTTCTTCAACAAGTGGCTTTTCTTCAATAGGACAATCTTTTTCATACTCTGAATCTAAGTTTGATGTTTCAAATTCATTTTTGGACTGTAGGAAGTCTTCTATTTTTTTATCTCCATCAAAAACTTTCCAGTATTTTTCATTATCTGGGAAAACTGGTCTATATTTGACTTGGGTGGTGCATTTCTTGGTTTCATAGGGTGTTAGACAAGTTTTAGCAGCAAAGGCTAATCCAGTGGCAAGGATATTTTGGTTTCTTGGGACAAAGTTAAGTTGGAATTCATCAAATTTTTTTAAAAATTCCATGGCATCATCTCTATAGGCTCTAAGTCTGGGATGTTTGGCATTTTATTCCCCATTTACTTGTTTGATTATCAATTATGCATCTCCATGAACTTTTATTCTTTTGGCCCCTAATTTCTTCAATAAATGCAAGCCTAAAAGGAGAGCCTCATGCTTTGCTACATTATTGGTACATCGAAATTTTAATCTAAAGGAATGTCCCTCAGCATAATTTGTTTCCGTGTTATGCACCCATATGCTTGCTCCTGCAACATCTTTAGAGAAAGATCCATCAAAACTCATACACCAAAGAGGATTGTTTTCAGATTTGTCATTTATTTCATTTTTGTCTGCTCTATTTAGTTTATTATAGCAGTCATTGTGATGTTCCTGTGGGTTTTCACTATGCTAAATTTTGTTCTCTTCCTCAAAATTTTCAGTGTTTTGATGATTTTTTCTTTGATTTCCACGATCTGCACTATATACATGATTGTTTTGGATCTTAATACCTATGATCTGTTTGCTGTAATTTCCTAAGTTTGCAAACTATTTTTTGGTTTTCTCCTCATTTTCCTTTTCATCTATGGCTGCCCCTATGTTTGAATGTGAAGTGATTACTACATGGGCTGATGTTTCATTAATTATATCTTGCTCACTGGGAATATCATCATTGAAAAGAATGAATGAGTCAAGGTTAGTGTGTATGGAATAAAGAGGAGAACTCACTGGTCTTTCCTAGTTACTCATCATGTATTTCATGTGTGTTTCCCTATAGAGTCTCCTAGGTTGACTGAAGACATGGATGGTGGCATAAGTCATATCCATCTGCATAGTGCATTCTAACTTAGCACCCCATGATCTCGAAAGGATCATGCCATATTTAGGGAGTATATCAGCCACTACAATGTCCATCACTAAGCTCTTGGCTGGTATTTGGGCTATGTTAACACACAAATCCTTTATTAGGCCTAGGCATCTCACCCTACTTGAATCAAAGGAAAATAAATCCTTATAAGGTCTAGTTACCACAAGGCCTAGTTTTTCCATGATTACTTTAGGTATGAGATTGTGTGATGCTCCTGAATCAACCATGGAATTGTGAAAAATGTTATTGTGGATGTTTAAACTGATGCAGAATGGAGGGGTAGTTCCTTCTTGAAATTTACCTTCAATTTTGGGACCAAACAGGAGCTCTGGTGTATCATCATTTAAGTTAACAGTATCATGAATTTCTTCTCTGTTTAGAGCTTTCAAAACCTGACATTTGTCCACATTTTGAGTGACTAACTCAGTGAGTGGGACAGGGATTTTAATTTTGGCAATTTCACTCTCTAGGTTGAAGGGAATCTGATTTTTCAAAAAGTTTAATTCAGCCTTCTTAGTCACTGTTTCATCAACAAAATCAGCTTGCTGATTTTTATTATTTACAGCAGTTAAAATATTTTTTTCAGGAGCATTAGCTGAAATACTAGTGCTGCTATGGTTACCATTATATTTTTATTTGACTTGGGTGTTTTTCCCTTTATTTAAATCAAAACTTTCAGCCACTGTTTTACAATTTTCTACTAGTTTTTTAGAAGCATTTTCAAAGTTGCTTTTGGCAGAATTTTTAGAGGTTTTCTTCTTGGGAGTTTCTTGATTCTTCTTACTTCTCAGATCATATTGTTTAGGTGATCCTATGATGGCATTTTCAAAGTCTGGTTCATAGTATTTTTTTCTGGTCTTCTTTCATCATAGGGTTTATATAGAGCTTGTTTTCTTTCATAAATGAGATCAAAATCCTCATTGCTTACTCCCAACATTTTCATGTGCTCATCCTCTATTTGTTCATTTACTTCGTCATCCTCATTGACATAATTTTCTTGAAAAGGAGGTTTGATCTGTTGATCAACATCTCTTTGTCTATTCTGAGGTTGATTTCTCCTAAAGTTCTGATTTTGGTTTTGGGGTTGATTTATTATTTAAGGAACTGATTGATTTTCCCTAGATTGAGCTCTATCAAGCATGCTCATTCTCTCCATCATCTTCTAAAATCATTCTTTCCAGTTTTGATTCAGATGTGGAAGGTGCAGTATCTTCCCTATAGGGTACCCTCTTCTTAGTTTTCATTCTGGCTCTCTTTTCAGTCAGATTTGTTTCCACGCTAAGAGCTCCTTTCCGCATGTCTTCTAAAGTTAAGCGGTCACTTTCTCTTAACTCATAAACCATTTCAGGATCAAATCCTTCAGGGAATTTTGCTAAAGATGAGCCTTGTGGAGGTTTTAAATCTGGGGGAACTACATTATAAACACTATAAAATCTAGTGCAATAATCTTGCACGCTTTCCCCAGCATTTCTCTTAAGGTTGTTATAATCTGAAAGTATTTGAAGAGGGTTCTTCCTAACTTGTCGTTTTTTTATGAATGTCTGATGGAAAGCTTGGAGATCATTAATACTCTGGGGGTTTAAGCCTTCGAACCATTTTCTTTCTTCTCCCACTAAACTTTGAGAAAATAATCTAAGTTTAATGGTCTCATAATCTATCTCATTTCTATCAAAAGAGTCATTCATATTATCTACATGTATTTGAACAGTAATAGTACCACTAGCATCATATAATGGAATGTTGGATTGATAGTCTTATGGAAAATTTGATAAGGGTAAAGGAAGGACTAGAGGAGCATACCATGCTACCGTGATAGGAGGTTGTGGAAAAAATGGGGGGTTTACAAGTGGAGGGTTTATGAAAGGAGGAGGAGGATGGAATGGAGTAGTTTGAATAGTGGGTGTATTGATAACAGTAGTACTTGGACCAAAAAAATATTGTTGAGTAGATCTAGGATGAGAAAATCCAAAGTTAGGAATGAAATGAAGGTCAGGTGGAGTGGTTTCTTTACTACCAGGATGTTCACCACTATGTTGGGGTCAGTGTGGAGGCTCAAAGTCTATATGATCTATATCACTAAGTGACTTAGTTCTGAATGGGTTTCTTAAGTCAACTTGTGTATTTTGTAGAGTTAAGAGGTTTTCAGGGACAAAATTAGATTTATGAATTAGTCTGACAATAGTTGGAGTCTTGGATTTAGGATATTTCCTAAGGATGCTTTCTGGATTATCAACTATCTTAGGAGAATTTGGGTCAGGGTAGGCTCTAGTGTAAGTTCTTCTAGAAGCCACTATGTAGTGTTTTTAGACCCAATGATGAGAAACGTTTTAGCCAAATATGACAGTCTTTAAGAGGAGAACTAATATTTTTAAAGGAAACTCAATATTTAAAGTATTTTTAACTGAGTTTCTATGATATTATGGTAAATATTTTCCCAGTGGAGTCCTAGGAAAAACCAGTGGGATCAGCAGGCCTACTGAATCCCAATGGAGTCTCCAGGTGAAGGATTTTCACTTGTTTTCAAGGTTTGGTTGTTATTCACCATCAACAATCAATAATAGCCAGTCTTGGTGACTCTTGATTCATTTAGAAATAGGGGTTAATTGCATTGTGAAGTTATCTATTACTCAATAATCTCCCAAATATGGTCGCCACTCTGTTAGGTCTCTGTATTTTGCAGAGCCAACATCAAAACCACTTTGGAATCCTATGATCTAGCCCTCTTAGATTCAAAGAGGGATCTCTCTTTATAAGTGTTTTCAAAGATATAATATTTAACTCTTATGATATGATATTAGGCTAGCTATAAAGCACAAGGTTTTTGTTTGTTTGGTTGGGATGAATATCATTAAAATGAAGGAAGTCTTTTGAAGGGTAAAGTTGCGAGTAGGTTGAAAATGGTTTGGTTGATAGGATAAGTAAGAAACAGTGTCAATCCATTGGGCTATGGAGTCATAAAGGATTTAATTGGACAGCAAGTTTCAAGAGTGGTTTATGGGGCAAGTTATCTATGTCAATAGATCCCTTTAAGTTGATTTATGGTATGAAACATTAAGAATTGATGAAGGAAGAAAACATATAAGAAAAAAAAGAGCAGCTTAAGATCAAGCAAGGACATTTAACCTAGCCTTATTTCGGCATACTCAAAGGAAAACAAAGGATAGCTTAAGATCAAATAAGGACTTTTAACCTAGTTTTCTTTCAGCATATTCCCAAGGAAAAAATTCAAGATAAACAAATAATAGCCTAAGATAAATTAAGGACTTTTAACCTAGCCTTCTTTCAGCATATTCAAAAGGAAAACCTTCAAGATTAACATAAAAAGTAGTCTAAGATCAAGTAAGGACTTTTAACCTAGCCTGATTTTGACATACTTTCAACAGATATTTTCAAAGCAATTGTTGGAGAAGAAATTAGAGGGCAGGGCTAACCATAAACTTCTCTAATTCAACTTTAGTTAGCAAACTCTGTAAGAACATTCAAGGATGGAATCTCAAGTTTTACTCAGCAAGACAGGGGCTCACCAACATTCCTTGACTAATCACACTCTATTGAATTATCCTCAAATACACAATTATCAGAAAACATAAAGATAGAGATTTATCAGTGAGATTTAGGGTATTTGACAGTAAATCCTAATCTATATTTTCTGTTCTTTATCAGAGAAAATGGATAGTATGGAAAACATGAGAAAAATAACAATTTACAATAAGAAAAAAATCACCATTGACATAGACTAGGATCCCATAAATCAGCTTGTATTTGATGTTCAAACTAGTTACAATCTTCAAGTCCAGTGGGTCTTTACAGCTTCAAAATTCTCATCTCAGCCTATCTTTCTTTTATTACAAAACAGAGCTTCAGCAGCTTCAAAGCTATTTACACTCAATGAGTATTCAAAGACCAACTCCAATACTCTCTTCTATAGAAGTATTTATAGAATAATGAGGAAGTGGAGTGAAAGCAAGGTCTATCTATTCAATTAATATACAGTAAGTGTTTCTCAGCCTTTGAAGGGTCAAATGGAGAAATTTTCAAATGTTGTAACTCCGCTAATTGATTATTACATTAAATTTCATCAACTTTAGTCACTTTTGTTGAATTTGGAGGCTTTTGGTAGGCTGGAAATAAATTATGAGCTGTCTTTGGCAAAGTATCACTGACTGTGCATTTACTATGTATTCTTTTGAGAAAATATGTCTGTAGGTGGCATCTTTGGCTTTAATTGCCTTACTGATGTGGTATTTCGAGGCTTTCTTTACTGCTCCATCTATCTTAATACCTTTAAAACACTGATTTTAACTCTGATTTTGTGTTTTAAGGCTGATTATGCCTTTTTCATTCTACTTTGGTCTTCAACTATTATTTTGCTAACTATATCCACTGATTTGGCTTTAGTCATATGTCTTTTGTCTTTTTAAACTAAATTAGGCTTTGGTGCCTCTAAGCCTATTCCTTTAATTATCTTTAATCGTGCTTTACCTTTAACTGAAGGGTTAAGTTTTTTTAATCTTCAAGCTTTATGTATTTAACCCTTATCCTATGTTTTTACCTTTAAACTGTAAGATTATGCCTTTAATCTTCAACCTTAGACATTAATCCCTTAATCTCCAACCTCTATCTTCACTGTTCTTCTTCACTGCTATGTATAGGTCGATTTTGGTACATTGGAGGGTTCGATGGATAACCAGTGCTCATAAAACACCAAATAAGCCATGGAATTAACCCTGGAAGCCTATATTCGACATTGTTTGAGCTTCATGGATCATGATCTTAGGGCTTGTCCCTTTATGGACCTAAAAAATGCTATCAAAAACCTGCAAAAATCCAATAAAACATGTTATTAAAACCTGCGGGGTCGGAAAAGCTGCTTCAGAGGCTGGCATAAATGGAAGAGGTGGACGTGAAGGAAAAATAACAGCTTTCATGGTGGAGGATCAAAGAACCTGTGAAAATAGGGTCAAATTTGAATATAGGCACGAAAATAGGTGAAGTGGTTTTGCGAAAACTGCGAATGGTTTTCGCGTGATCCTTGGATGGTAGGTGGTTTGCAATGAATCGAACGTGATCCAATTAAAATATGTCACGTAATCTTTGCAAAACTGACAGTCTCGTGCGACTTTGGGAGGTTAAACTCTGGACGACAAGATCACGCGATATGTGCTATCGATTGTCAGATGAGGAGGGACAGATCTGACGGTGCAGAGAGGGGTGTGACGGAAAGGTGCGCGGGCGAGAGTTGTAGTGGGGTACAGGTGGTAGCGGGAGATTAGTGAAGTGTTTGAATAGTGGGGGTAAGTGGGTCCAGAGAGGTTGGGTGCAGAGACTAAATGAGAACCGTAGGATTTTGATAAATCAACGATGGGGATCATTGCAGAGGGTGGAGGAATATATATGGGTCGGGCGATCAATGGATAGGAGGGGCAGTGATGACCATTGATCTTTATAGATCTACGGTGGAGGTTTCATGATGGAGTGATAAGGTAGGGAGAAGGGAAAAGAAGGAAAGGAAGGGAGAGACGACGGGTGGAATTGCTGCCGTTAGATCACATTGGTATATGGCGAGGATTTAGGTGGGATTTTTACAATGGTGACAGAGGGAATATAAAGGGATAAAACCTTTTTCAAGGAGAGCAGGGAGAAAAAAAAAGGTAAGGGAAGGGGCTAGGGCTTAGGAAAAAAGGCGCGGTCCTATGGGAGAACACAGGACCAAGGCCAAGGGAAGAGTGGCTGGGAGAGGAAAGTTTTAAGCACCTGGACAATAGGTACAGTAATGAATTTCTTACCATGCATAATGAGTAGGCTGAAATTGAGGTCCATGGATGAGTCATCCTATGATAATCTCCTCATAAAATTCTGCAAAATGAAGATATGTATACTCCCCTTGGAACACTCCATCAATAGAAACATACTCCCAAGTGACAGTGTTGTTGGCCTTAGTGATAAGGCTCTTGTCACTCCATGACTTCTTCCATTGACATTCCACATGAAAAAACCATCCACCATCATGCTTCTATGTGGGGTAATCTTCTCCCTATGTGGAAGCCCCTCCTTATCCTCGAATGATGAAGGGTAGCCTCTTTGCACCTTGAATTTTCCATCCCTTTCTCTATAAATATCATGATAAGTATGGGAAAAATTCTGCCCATACTCTCTGAAGAGTAACCATAAAAAAAATAACTCTTGATGCCCCCTCACACCTCCATCATACAAATTATGAAGTGAAAATATGTTGATTGACATGAAGGAGATCATATCAACATAATGCACCCAAAATCTTTGCTTCCATATGATGCAAGTTCCCTCCCAAGTTTCCTCCACCAACATACCCTTTGGAGAAGGATATAGCTCATGATGGCAAAACTCTTTCAAGAGTAGCCAATGTTGCCATGCCTCTTGTTACTTGGTGTCATAAATATGCAAGTGACTCACCAACCTCTTGCTCTCCATCCACTCACATTCATCTATATGTGGATGTCTCCTACCATATTCCATCTTGGTACCCCTCCAATGAAGACTACCATCCTCCCAAATCAGATTTCTGCGTTTTCATTTCATGGGATGTTGAAATGAAACTCCTTGGAGACCTCCTAGAGAAGATCTCATACCAATGACCATATTGAATGCATAAGGATCCAAGTATGTTGAAGGAAAAACCTCCTCATAGGGCTACATAATGCTCATCCCAATATATCCATCACAATGATGAAAGACAAAGTGTCTCTCTTTGATCATCTACTCATCCAATGTCATAAAAGTGTGATGGTCATTAGAATGCTCTAATGATAGCTTCCGCCCAACTCCTTACTGTTGCCTAATGACAGTGTTGTCAATATCCTCCTCAAAGGTGGATTTGTTGTCTCATGCTCACTTTCAATGCTGAACATAATGTTCTTCATTGGATTGTTTAGGACAAAGCTCATCCTATCCTCCACAAGTACACAACCCACCCCCAAATGTTGTATGTAGCTCACTAATGACTCATTAGGATGATTATTTATCCCCCCATTGAGTTTTTTTGCAAAAGGGACAACAAGGTATTGAGAAACCCATTTCATTTTTTAGTAGGACATTCTCAAGTTTTCACAACGCAGTGTGAGTATGCTGCTCCAAATCAACACTATGTTTTGATCCATGATCATGCAAAAGAAAAATTCCACAACCCCTCATAATATTTGCTAAAATAAAAAAAGGTGGGAATTCATGCATACCTTGGTGAAGCTTGGGAACATCTTGTATTCCTGCAAGGTTTCCTCCTTCCAATGTGTTGGCTTCCCAAACTATTGAGGATGATAGCTTCTCTCCCATAGTTGTATCAGCGCTGGTACAAATCTCCTGAAGTGGTGGTGAAGTCTCCTCCCCTTCTTATTTCTTCTTATCAAATATTATAATCACCCTTTGAGTGAAATCTGAAAAATTATACACTTTTGCATGACTCACATTGTTGAACCACCAAATGCTTGCCTTACCCTCAAGGTGCGGCGCTGAGATCTCAAATGCCTCTCTCTCTACCACTAGATGTAGTAGGAAGAATGCATCTAGCTTCATCACCCAAGCCTTTGCTATACATGTGGATGATCCATCAAAATTAGACAATAGAAATATATTGCCCCTAATTCTCCTATTGCTATAGGGCCTCCTTTCTTCTTCCAGCTGAATAAACTGAGGAAGAGCTAGAGTCTCCTTGAAAGATTTAGGTTGAGACTTGTATCCTGCAAGGTATCCACTCAGGATCTCATGTTCCAAGTTCCCTCCATATCCATGCCTCTTGTCTTCTTCCTCAAAAGGGAAAGGCAAGGGGTAGTGCCTTGGATATTTCTGCAACTTTGTTCCTTTCCTTTGAGAATAGGAAGTACATGGCCCTTCCTCTTCTTGAAACCCTCTAGAGATTTCACTACTTCTATTTTCTTCTTTCTGTTTAACCTCCTTGGAGAGTTTCTTCAGATATCTGAAAAATGATGAGACAAATATCATTCTCTCCATCATTCTGACCTTTCCTTCCTCTTATAGCATCTTGGCTTGAAGTTCACATGTCGAGCCAAAGATCTTGCTCTGATACCACTGTAATATCCCAAATGGGTATGCAACAATACATGAACACAATAATGAAAGAGTAGTGATACATCAACACATAAAATGTAATAATATCCAAATATCCATCATATTAAGATCATAATAGCAAAATTTATAAAATTTCCTGAGGAAATGATCACTCAAGACAGGAAAAACAGCCTCAAGAGAACATGTACATAAAATATGAAGACCATTGTTACACCAATAATGCCCAAGGCTATGAAAACGCAGTTTTATTAGAGATAACTACTAAAAAGAAGTTTCAATACACAAATATACAAATATAGGGCCCACACAATGTTGGGAGTGAAGATCTAGGCTCCCAAACTCAATTTCAAGACAATCCGAAAAGGATTTCTTGAAATATGAAAAACTTACAAAATGTCGGAGTTGCAGCCCTAGCACTAAGTAGCAGCTGCAACTCAAGAACTGGGTGGATATGGTTGAAGATGCTGCACAAGATGAATATATCTCCTCTAATGGATCTTCCAAGTGAAAGGCTGAACCTAACACTGAAGATCTCACCCTCCAAACAAACACTGCAACCCTCACTGCAAATACTCACTGAGAATAACGCAGTCAAGGAGAGGGACTGCACTGTAGGAGATAGAAAATGGTTGGAGTGATTCCAAATATTTGGAATCTTCTCCTGAATCTTCCTCACTGATCTCCCAAAGGAATGGAAGCTCCCTCCTCTAAAAAATAAGCTCCGTAAGTGGTGTTGTGAAACCTCCTCTGCAACACCCTGCAACACAATGTTATACTCACCAGAAATAACATTGTAGCTGAAGGAGGTGGCTTGTCCTTAAGCCTGGATGTGGATAAATGAAGTGTAAGCTCCCTTAAGAGGCCTCTTTAGAAAGGATATGGGATTCTTGCTCGGTAACACCCGGTGCTAAGCAACACAGCAATCTCAACTAAATAGTTGAAGAATACACAATAGTCATACATACCACAAATTCAATATTCCATAACATGTCTTGCTATGGTTGCCTTTCCCTCCTTTTATACAAATGTAAGCCCCCTCACCTTGGGTCCCGCTCATTAGGGTTTCATCCACCAAGGAATCTTCCTCCCACTATCATTTCACTGTCTCCAAAGATGATCTCCACCTCCTATCCCAATGATGTTGACTTGGTCAAACTTCACCTTGTCCACATGCAAATGTCCCTTTTCACACATGAGGGTGTGAAATCCAGCTGCTATGATGATCCCTTTTCACATCATGAGGTATTTTATTCATATTTCTGAAATTTATGGGCCTCCTCACCCATTTATTCATCTCCTATGTGCAAACAACAAAAATCAATATTCCAATTAGTTGCATGCTAATTTTTGAATATTACACTATAAGGGAAGAACCAACAACTTCCACATCTGATGCTTAGATTGATAACCTAGTTATAAATATGGAAATAATGATGGAGAGAATCGACCTGAATGAGAGAGCTTATCCTAAGGAAAATCATGCAGCTCCTCAAAATAGAAATCAAAACCTTAGAAGAAACCCCCCTCAAATAAGAAAGAGAGAACAAAGAGGCCCTGATAAAAAAATTAGGCCTCCATTCCAAGAGAACTACGTTGATGAATATGAGGGAGTGGTCAAAGAATTAGAATAAAGTCACATTAATCTAATGGAAATTAATGAGGAGGATTATGATTTTCTTACTGAAAAAGAAAAATTTATATTTTCTCTGACTCAACCTGAAGTAGAATTTGAAGAGTCTGAGGATTATAAACAAGGGTTTGAGAATGCCACCATGGAGGTACATAGATAGTATAACCTTAGAAGAAATAATAACTCTAATAAATCTAGGAAAAATAATAATGAAAACCCTTTCAAAAAGGTTCTTGAAACCGATCCCAAGAAGACAGTAGAAAGTTCAAAGAAAGTTGTTAACATCCCAGGGAATAATTCTATAGAGAGCAACACTAGAAAATTAGCTATCAGCCCCATCAAAACTACTCAAGTTGATATTCCCACCACAAGTCAACAAGCTGAGATTATTGCAAAAATTAGTGCATGAGAATACTAATTTTTCAAATCTGCTAAAATTTTTGACACCATTCAACATTGAGAACGAAATTTATAAATTAAAAATATCTATTCCTCTCACTGAACTAGTAAATAAGGATGCATACAGGTCTCAGGTCCTAAAGCTACTAAACATAGGAGAAATTACTAACACTGTCAATCTGAATGATGATAAACCTGAACTTTTGTTTGGGCCAGAAGTAGATGGTAAATCCAAGGAGGGAGGTGTTCCCCCATTTTATGTTAGTCTGAATGTTCATGATAAAATCCTCCATAATTCCATGTCAGATTCAGTTGCATCACATAATCTTATGCCAAAGGTTGTTATGAAGAAACTTGGCCTTGAGATCACTAGACCCTACAAATATTTTTACTCATTTGAGTCTAGCAATGTCAAATGCCTAGGTCTCATCAAAGATCTATGTATTACCTTAGCTCAGATACCAGTCAAGAGTCTAGTGATGGATATAGTAGTGGATGACATCCCTCGTAAGTATGGCATGATTTTATCACACTCATGGGGAGCCAAGCTACAAGGGACCCTCCAAATGGATATGACTTATGCTACCATACCAGTGTTTGGACAACAAAGAATATTGTATAGGGAGAATTCAATGAAATACATGGTGAGAAGTCAAGAGAAACCACATAACTACCCACTCTACTCTGTCCATTCTGACCTTGACTCGTTCATTTTTTCAATGATGGAGATAGTCATGCACAAGTAGCTGGAGAAGAAAAGGACAAGGAAAAAGAGTCAAAAGGGCAGGTGCAGGCTCTACAACACAAGGTTGAATCTAAACCTTTTTGGAACATGAGCTTTGATGTCTCTTGTGGCAACGCAGGTTCAGGAGCAGGGGTGTGGATCTGCAATAATGGAAGAAACCACACAATGTGTCCTTCTTACAAACTAAATTTTTAGTGCACCAACAACATAGTAGAATATGAGGCACTCCTTTTGGGTTTACAATTACTAAAAATATTAGGAACCAAAATAATTTCTATTCATGGGGAATTTGAGCTAGTTATTAGAAAAATCAAGGCAGAATATGCAGCCAAACATCTTGTATTGAGAGCATATAGGAACACTGCCCTTGACCTCCTGAAAACATTTGAAGAATATGACCTTTTTGAAGTTCCAAGAAATCAGAATATCCTTGCCAATGGTTTATCATTTTCAGCAATCACCTGTCAATTACCCCATCCCAGTAAGCAATACAAAGTGTAGATTAAACAACGCCCATCAGTCTTTGATAATATGAGATATTGGGAAGTATTTGGTAATGACAAAAATATTGAAATTTTCCTACAGTCTAAAGATGAGTTTGAAGATTCCATCTTGGCTCTAGATTATGAAGAATATTTTCCTACCAAAGAACAAATGAGTATGGATGAACCACCTCATGATTCTGATATTAATATTTTAGAAAATGAAGATTTACATAAAACAGAGATGCATAAGACCCAGAGAATGAGGAATTTGAGGTACTCCAATTCAAAGAAATGATCCTGCCTAGAGGACTTGTTCCTTTAGAGGAACTGTTTGATCTCAATGATGTGGCCAAAAAGCCGAAGATAGAACCTACAAAGGTAAACATTGAAGGATGCAATTTAGGCAGTGAATAAGATCCCAAGATGATAAACTTATCAAGTACACTTCCAGTGACTACAAAACATAAATACATTGCTTTGTTTAACGAATTCATTGATGTATTTTATTGGAGCTATGAGGACCTGAGATCTTATGATACTAGTATTATACAACATAAGATTCCAGTGAAGGAGGACCATAAACCTTTCAAATAGAAACTGCACAGGATAAATCATGTCCTAATGCCCTTGGTTGAGAAGGAGATCAAGAATATGTATGATGCCAAAATAATAGTCCCAATCAAAACTCTGAATGGGTATCCAATATTGTGCCTATAAGAAAGAAAATAGGTGAAATCATACTTTGCATTGAATTTAAAAATAGGAACAAAGTATCACTTAAAGACAACTACCCTTTACCAAATATGGACCACATATCACAAAGGGTAGTGGGCTCTAGAAGGATCTCTTTCTTAGATGGATTTTCAGGGTATAATCAAGTGTTGGTGCATCCTGATGATCACCACAAAACAACTTTTAGTACTCCTTGGGGACCTTCATGTATGTAAAAATTATTTTTGGATTAACTAATGTTGGTGCCACTTTCCAGAGAGCAATGGAAATTTATTTTTAAGAAGAAATCAGTCTTTTCATTTTGATCTACCTTGATGATATTACAGTGTATTTGAAAAATGATAAAGAACATTTGGCCCATTTAAGAAGAGTTTTTGAGAAGTGAAGAAGGTTTGGACTATCTCTGAACCCCAGTAAATAATTTTTTGGTCTTGAAGAAGGGAAGCTTCTGGGCCACATTATATCTGAAGAAGGAATCAAAATTGATCCCAAATGATTGAGGGCATACTTCAATTCAGTCATCCCAGAAACATCAAAGAGCTTCAATATTTCATTGGTAAGATAATTTTTTTGAGAAGGTTTATACCAAACCTTGCAGAACTGTTGAGAAACATCACCAACATGCTCAAGAGAGATTCAGGAGTTAAGTGGATCATGGAGGCTAAGCAATCATTTGACTTAGTAAAGCAGGAACTCACTAAAGCACCAGTTATGATCAACCCATATTTTTCTAAGGATTTCATTATTTTTTCCTTTGCATCAAAACACACTATTATTGTTGTATTATTGTAGAAAAACAAGGAAGCCCAAGAGCAGCTCATAGCATTTTTCAGCCAAGCTTTGAGGGATTCACCTTTAAAGAACAATATTATGGAAAAATAGGCCTTTGATTTTATCAAAGCACTGACTGATTTCAGATTTTACATCCTACATTCACATATCATTGCCTTTGTGCCCAACATAGTTGTCAAGGAAATTCTAATGCAGAATCTTGATGGAAAGACAGGAAAATGGATTGTTGTTATCCTAGAGTATGATTTAGAGATCAGGCCCACCAAACTGATCAAGGGACAAGGATTAGCCAAATTGATGGCTGAAACCAATTTTCAAGCATTAGATATCAATATGATCTATTCACTGGATGAACAAGAGGAGCTGGTGACTCCACCTATTGAGGAAGGATTCCTAAACTCTCCCTAGTACAAAAATATATTATATGTTCTATTTAATTTAAAATCTCCTCCTAGTTTGTCCAAAACTAAAGCTAGATTCCTGAAGTCGAAAGATGTCAAATTCTGCATCCTAGAAATTTTTTTGTACTGGAAATATTCTCGGGGCATATTGCTTAAATTTTTTCTTAAGGAGGATGTAGATAGGGTTATGAAGGAATTCCATGAAGGGGATTGTGGAGGTCATCTCTACTAGAAAACCACTGCTAACAAGATCCTTAGAGCTAGTTTCTATTGGCCTACTCTCTTCCCATATATTCACAAAATGGTAGCTACATGTCACAAATGTCAAATTTTTTAAGGAAAAATAAAGTTGTCACCCTTGCCCTTACAACCATTTTTTGTTGAGGCTCCTTTTCAACAATGGGGTTTAGACTTCAATGGGGAAATACACCCCTCATCCTCTGCCCATCATAAATGGATCCTTACTGCCACATGCTACTTCACCAAATGGATAGAAGCCATCCCTTCTAGAACTTCTACTGAGTCAGTGATTATCAAATTCATTGAAGCCAATTTCCTTTCCAGATTTGGTTGTCCTAGAAAAATCATCACAGACAATGATGTTGCTTTTAAGTCCAAGAAAATGATGGATTTTTGTCAAAAATACCACATCTCCTTGGTACATTCAATAGCATATTACCCTCAAGGTAATGTATTGGATGAATCCTCCAACAAGAGTTTGGTTAATATCATCAAGAAGCTGCTAGAAGACAACAAGAAATCCTGACACAAAAAATTGGCGCATGGATTGTGGGATGACAGATTGAAAACTAAGAAATCAATTGGTATGTCACCATACCAGTTGGTGTATGGGATGGATTCATTTTTCCCAACATCATTAGGAGTACCAGCCATCAAAATCATTCAAGAGATATAGGCGGAAGAGAATGTTGTACAAAGAAGTATCAACAAGACCATTGAGCTACAACAGTCCAGAGAAGAAGTTTACAACAAAACTCAGGTTGTGCAAGAAAATATGAAGAAGATCTTTGAAAAAAGAACAAATTCCAATGATTTTAACATTGGAGATAAAGTACTGAGATGGGATTCCAAGGGAGAAGACAAAGGGAAACATGGAAATCTTGACAACATGTGGAAGGGCCCATATATTTTTCATTCTTTCAAGGGAAATAATGAATTTTTCCTGCAAGAGATGGATGGAACAGAGTTTCCTAGAGGTCCTCTCAATGGCAAGATGTCAAAGCATTACTTCTCCTAAATATAGAGAAATTCCCCATTCCATTGTAAATACCACAATGTTTCATTTTGGATCCTTCTTGAAGGCTACCTTTTTGTGCTGAAAAAAAGCAAGAGAAAATTCATGGAAAACATTGCGGAGAAGAAGTATACAAGGTTATTGGTCTTGGTGTTCTTCACACTTCCCTAAGAAGAAGTTCCATCCCCAGCTGGAAACACTGTTAGAGTTCTGTAATTTACAATATCACAAGGTGACTGAATATTTCTTACTTGAAAATTTTCATATTGTATATAAATTTCAATATTCAAAACATTTCCAAATAATAGAAAAAGAATCAAAAAGAAGAAGAAAAAGAGGGTGTAAAAAAGGAAAAGAAAACCCCACAAGAAAATGAATAGCTCTGAAAGTGCTGCAAATCAAAATGCCATTATTCTTTATAATGGTTTGTTCAATCATACAGTTTAAGCATGATTTTACAATTTTGAATTTTTTGCTTATACGTTAGAAAATGAGGATTTTCCAAATTGTTTAATCTTGGCATATCAGTAGATTAGGTAGAAATTAAATTGTTTCAATAGCTTAATCTGGACCAGTGGTAGAAATAAGGGATAGACGTTAGGTTAGAAGTTAAAAATAAAACAAGTTTAAGGGTCTGAAATTCTAAATTCACCCTACAAAGGAAGAAAAAATTTTAGGTTTGTAGCTTGGGTAGGTAGAGGTGCTGAGAAGAAAAATTCCTATGGTCGAAGTAGAAAATATAAAGAAAAGAGTGTTTATGCTATATGTAAGGAAAATAGTGTTTATGCTCAAGTATTGGAATAGGGTTATGTTCTAAATTTTCGGGATTAAAATTGCATTCAAAAGTTATTGAGGCATACTCCATGCCTTAATTTTATCCTAAGTCCCAAAGATAGTATTATCCCCTTTATCCCAACCTCATAAACTCTGACATTCCCTTTTATCCTAAGTCTTGCACTACCCCTGACATACATTTTTCCTGACCCCACCATCACATCAAAGGTCATATCAAGTTTATATACCCCTCATCTCCCCTTCATCGTCACATACCCCTTCTCCATCCGACAACCCACATGATCTTTCGCCCCCCGCCTTAGCCTCCGGACACTAACGTTTGGGGGGGGAGGCGTGGTCCAAAATGGGTGGTATCTAATACCGTAAAAACCACAATGTGGCAATCCCATAGTTATTCGCACCCCCCCCTCCAATACCATTCACCACCGTCATCACCCTCCAAAAATGGTTTCTGCTGCAAAACCAAACCATCACACCTGTCGACCGTTGGACTAGTCATTTCCCTATGCTTTCATGCCACGTCCCCACTTACCTACTCCTTCCATCCAATTTCATTCACTCTTGCCAAATGCCCATTGTGCATTCAATTGGTTAGGTCGTTGTCCTACGGGCCCACGCCAATCCAACGTTTTCCAAATCACCCGTTAAAACCTGAATTCATGCCCAAAGCAGAGTTTATGTTGCTAATATTATTTTAAAGTTACAGGTGCTGAATTCACAAAGAAAACATAGATAACTATTGTTGAAGAAAATCTGATATTCTTCAAAGAAAATTTATCAACTCTCAAAAAATTCAGTTACGATCCTTTTTCAAATTCTTTAGCTCTGTCCATGTTTCCCTTTTAATTATATCCCTTCCCCAATGTTGATCTATAAAAATGCCTTTTCTCTGTTCCCTTATTATTTCATCCCATTCTTCATTGCACAGAGAAAAATAAGCTACAAAAGACAAACATGCCTCCTAAGAAAGACCAGGAGCCTTTCAACCCCATGGTCTACCCTCAAGTAGACTTAGATAATATAGCCATGGCAAACAGAGACTCTAAAATCCACGAGACAAAGTCAGAATTCAATTTAGTTGATGTCTACTGCTACCTTGAGGATAAATTCCTTGAAGAAGTTGATGATATAGGCATGTGGGAGACCTAATTACCTATTTACATCTTTCCCAAAACCCATAGTTGCCCAAAGTCCATAAGAAAATGTTAGTCTTGTTATGACATTAACCAGAGAACCATAGTCACCCCAACAGGAGAAATCGTGTTTACCATCAATGCCCAATCCATCTAGCAAATGATGCAGGCCCCCACTCTTGAACAAACAATTCCTTTCTCTTATGAATCCCTTCGGGGATTTTATCAAAGCTTGAATTTTCCAGCAAAGCCAGAAATTTGCAACTTTTAATGGCCATTGATGCCCCAATTCCTACCAAGAACCCTCCATAACCTTCTTATATTTTCCCTGACAGGACCCAACATATAATAATTTTCTTGTCATATCTACTAGGGTATCACACCGATCAATGGGTAGATGAAGCCATGATTGGTTTCTTGTCCATTATTTCCTGATATGGTAACCCCAAAGTTGTGTTTAACTATGTCTAGTTTCTTGCTGATACTATTCATGACCAGCTCCTAAAGTTTCAGATAGAAGAAGTTTTCAAATACACCTTTGTATTGGTGTATATGTTCGTTTATTTCCAGTCCAACAGGTTTCAATTTCAGATGGCCAAGGTAAATGAAGATGCTGAGCCTCAATCTTTCATCTTCTAGACCACTCTTCTATTAAAGGATCAAAAGAATTATATATACAAATATTTTGTGTATTTATTTGTGCACCTAGCCATTAGCACACTCAGTAGTGCAGCAGAGCCAAGGACAAATGAAGAAATTAGGAAAACCATGCAGCTAACAGATCAAGTGAATACAAAATATTGGTACTTGAACCAAAATTATACAAAGATCCTAGTATATGGGTGTGAGCTAGCCCCCTAAAAATTTCCAAAGTTCCTCTCCATGAGGGTATTTTCACTCGAGTATATAGGGAAAATGATACATGTACATGAGCTTCACTTTGTTTCTACAAAGAAGAATTCCCAGTTCAAAATCAAGGCACAAATTAGGCCTTTCATCTGTAACATCAGAGAAATAGTAGAGGAGGAAGATAAGATACTTAAAGGGATTTGTTTCAGCAACAGTTTCACTTGGTATTATGGCCGTGCAGGGATTATTTCCAAGAAAAGGGTGGAAAACAGGTCCACATCCTATGTCCACACACACAGGCTTGCAATTCAGCAGTTTGCAAATCAAGAAGAATTGGTGACCAACACCCTATAAGAGGATGAATATTAGGTGATCTCCACCTTAGGTGTCCATACCCCAACACCACAAGAAAGGAAGGGTTCAGAAGAAAAATAAAAAGAAAAAGAGAGAGAAATAGGGAGAAAGAGGCCAAGAGAGGATCAGTCACCTTCGGTGACTGATACCTCTAGTAAAGGATTCAAACTGAAAGATAGGAAGAGGGCCATAATTCACATGGATATCAGTCAAGGGGGTGAATCAGAGTAGCAGACAGTAATTCACATCATGGACACCCCTAGGTCATCTCCAGCAGGTGGTCAAACAACAACCTCCCCTACATCCTCAACCATTATGTCTATGCAGCAACAGGGTCTGCAAACATCTACTTCCAGGCCTGTCATAGAAAGTAAAGAAAAATCAATTTCTGACACATTCAGAGAGATAAATTTGAGGAAAGAGGTGCTGAATACTAACACCTACAACCAATTCTAGAAGTAGGCCTCAATTTCACAAAGCAGGCTGTTGTCTGCCTTTAACGCTAAAAAAGGGAGGATACAAATGGAATTTCTAGAAGCCCTGGTCCCACATCCTCAAGGAGCAAGAGATTATAAGAAGGCATCATTCGAGTTCAGTACCAAGGACATCCATCTTATTGAAAAAATGGAATTACACAAGCAAGCCGGAGAGATGGTGGCCTCCACCTTGACAACTACTAGCATGAGCTTATCAAAACTTCAGGTATCTTTATCCAATACCCAATCACAGCTCAAGATGGATAATATTTCTCCCATGGCTAAGGACTCAAGAATAAAAACATTACAAGATTTGATAGTGAAGCTTGGGTATGACCCAGCCAATGTCCAAGATGTGGAGGAGAATTTGAAGAAAAATAATGTTGACATAGCAGCCCTCAGGAAACAACTCAAGATGTAAGCAACATAATACCCCTTAGCTAAAGGCATTGAGGAAGATGAGTCACATAAAACTTATTTAATGAAGTTAGTCATGGAGTAGTCTTCTCAAATCAAACTAATGGTGACCGAGATGGAGAATCTATTGAAGGAGAAAGAAGAAGCAGCTCGAGTGGCACTCATCCCATTGGAAGTTGTACCCATTTCATCAATTCCACCAATTGTTCAAGCAACTGCTGGAGCATCTAGTGGGACAGATCAGCTGTCTAAGGCCATGGAAAGTATGACCCTGCAATCCCAAGATATCAAGAAATTGGAGGCACATATAGGCATCCTGAGGGATCAAAAGGCAAGATCTGAAACTACCCATGAGATAGCCAAAAAGTATATTGAGATGTTGGAGAAGGCAAAGAAGGATTTTTCAGCCAGTAGCATTCTGGGCCAAATGAATCTGATAATTTGGGGCAGTACCATAGAGTTAGTGGATGAAGTATGGCACTCCATATACATCATTTTTTTAATAGAAAGAGTTGATTGAAAAGTGCATAGTAGCTTTTGAAAAAAAAAATTAGGAATTGGGAAATATGCCAATCACAACCCCCAAAGTCATAAAATTCCTGAACTCTAAAACCATTTATGAGATTGAAGAACTTAATGTGCAGGATAGAACACGTACCATATTAGAGGTGAAAAAGATCCTTACTAAGAAGAATTTGGTGAGACAACTAGAGGAGAAGTGTCTTGAATTGGGCATAGCCATTATCAGATTCTTAAATAGAATTGAGCCATTGAGGGGAAAAGGGTTTCCCTCACTGTATGTAATTAATAACAAATTGGTCCAAAAGGGAGATTATATTACCAAGCTCAGGGAGACAGCTAAAGACACCGCCAAATTCTCCAACATCAAAGGAAACATGACCAGGAAAGTTGTTATGGATCTCCTGAGCAATGACATCTTCATCCAACATGAGTTGAAGCATGTTTTCCTCACCAGGCCCACTTTCAGAAAATACACAGAGGTGAATGAAGTGTATCGACAGGTCATAGGGATGAGAATTATACATAAGAAGGAGTGGGCCAAATTATGCATGTACCAAGATTGAAAGAGCACAATGGACACATCAGCATAGCCACCAACCAAAGAAAAGTGCCAGCACCGCATCATCTTTAATGATCTAGCAAATGCGGTCTAAAAGTAGAGCCAGATGTCAGAGCCACCCACTATTGGCTCTTTTTGACCACCTCAACCACTTTCATCTTACTTTTGGATTCACGAAGATCTGTCAAAGTTAATTCCACAAGTGATTTTTTGTTAGACATATTTTGTCTGAGCCTTGCATGGCCACATTTGTCTATTTTTTACTTAATTGTAATTAATGAAAATTTGCCAAAGTAGATAGGGAAACCGGTGTATTTTTTAGTTAAATACTTTATGCATTGACAATATCAAGGGTTGGACCTTGTTGGACCCTACATTGTAAGAAGCTATTGTATTGAAGCGTTGTAATTTTTGAGTCTTGGCATCAATAATAAAAGATCGTTTACAGGATACTTGCATTGTTTTAAATGGTGATGTGTTACTTCTTTGTTTTAAATGTTTCCATTGTTTTCATTATTGTGCGTCTATTCATCTTATTTTAAAACATAAATTTTAGAGTAAGATTTGTTGTTGGAGCACCTTAATTCTATCTATATTTACAATCTGAATGCTTTCTTCTGAAGTCTGGTTAAGTAATTATTGACTGCTCTTTAATAATTATGGAACAGTACTATTTCTTCCACCTTATAATTCACACTACTCTCAAGATCCATTTAACACAGTTATCTTGCCCTGTGATGCTCTTGAAAGGTTGATGCCACAAACCAACCATTTTGACTCCATAGCCCAATGGATTAGTTTTTGCAGACCCGCTCATCCAACCAAAAAAATCAATCAAAACAACCAATTATCACCATCACTATAGCTAGCCTAACATCAACATTCATAATATTAAGGTAAAATTAAATCATAAATAGAGAGACCCCTCTCTGAGTCCAGCAAGGCTAGGTCCTGGATTCCAAAGTGGTTTGATGTTGTCCTTTATAGTTTATTCTTTCCAACCTTATAAATTATAGAGCCACAATAGTACCAAGAATGCTACAACTCCCAAAGGTTTCCCTTCTTTACTTTATCAACCCAGAGTTCGTAGAAACTTGGAGGTGACAGTGCTATATACACAACAAATGCATTCTACTCATGTCATCCTCTTTTGAGCTTTATGAGAGGGTGCTACTTCTAGGGTTTTTGGATGAAGTTGTCACACTTCTCAAATTATGCCTAAGGCTACAAATCATTCAAATCCATGGCGTTATCAGCAAGTACAGAACTACACTACAGAAATCAAGTACTTTTAACTATTCTGCAATGAAAGAAATCTACTCATTAAGCTATGATAAGAAATGAAATCATCCTAGGTATCTTGCATGAAGTAAATTGTTGAATTAAAATGGCATAAATGAAACTAATATAATCACAATTTTTTGGGACAAATGGCTAAACACACTCTACTTACTCTATGCTCTATATATCATGCTTTTAATGATACAACTATTCATAACCTAACTATGCTTGTAAATGTGTTGTTTTGCAGCTAGGAGAAGAAAGTGCTAAGGTGGCTTATGGAAGGCTTGAACACATGGTTGTAGGGTTGAATGTGTATGAGTATATTTTGCAGGTCTATAGGATGTGGATGGTGGTTTTTGAGCTTAATGAGGGGCCCAAAGGTGCTACTTCAAGTGCTGGTAGAGGTTTCCTATAGCACTATAAGAAAGTCCTGAATTTCTACAGGAAACAGTCTGAGGGAAATTCGAGGCTAAAAATAGGTGTGAAAGGGGTAGGGAAGGTGGAGTGAAGGTGTTTTTGGATGAGGGGAAGGTGGCCGACCCCTTGGCCAAGCTCAAAACCTCTTGGGAGGCATGTATTTCACCCCTATGGTTTGCTCACAATGTAGGGATGAAAATTTTGAAAACAGGGCTGATGGCGATTTTGATGAACAAAGGGCTGATGAAGGGTGAGAGATGAAGCTGAAGGAGCTGGTGAAGTTCTCCTTTGCTTTTCTACCTACACCTACAAGTAAACTACATGTTCATGCAATAAAAATGAACAAATTCATGATAAAGACAATGGAAAATAGGACTTTAATTTGGAAATAAAATCTATTTTAACGTACAACCAGATATCTAACAAAACATTCTGAACATATCCATGGAATTACAACAACCTAACTTTTCCATTCCAATAAATCATAAACTAAAAATCAATTTTGGTTTATGGGGAAGGTCTACCCTCCTCAAGCTCCGATGAAAGAGATGAAAGGGGGAGGCTTGATTCACAACTTTATGGATTTATAACCTATTCTACCAACATGTAAGCAAGCTAAATCTACATCAAAATAAAAATGGAAGAAAACTAAAACTAGTGAATGGAAATACAAGCAAACTAGCTAAATATTCATAAGAAAAACTAGCTAAAATGACATGAAAGTAAAGACTTATTACACAAGAGATACTGAGGCACATGGATTGGGCCCTAACCCACAAGCGTAGGTCCTTGAAACTAGAACAGCGAAGCACAATCTGAATACTCATTTTATAGCAAAATATAGTCTCATTACATCAACATGAAAGTCCTAAAAAATAATTACAAGAGTAAAGATCCTAATAGCTTTCTCCAAATTTCAAATCCTAATGAGCTCTTTCTCAGCCCTATTTAACTTAAAGGCTAGCTACCAGCAAATCCCTAAAAGTTAGGTGATGAATCCACTTGACTACAAGTGAAGTATGGCTTTAGTGAACTTGATCTTGAATTTTATTCGTTGCCTTTGATTTCGAGCTATTGGAGGGAATATCTAGGATCCCTTGGCGCCTTTGGGAGTTAAGAAGGGTGAAAAATGCCCCTAGAATCTCTCCTTGTTGTCTACTTTGAGTCTTAATGACAAAATCTTAACAAAAAATGAAATATCTTCATGATTTTCCTGCATTTAACTCATGTTAGGTACTTGAAGTATGATAAGCCTCAATCACCATCTACACTAGCATCATAAGACCATAATATAATTAAAATATAAGAAAAAAAGACTTTATAATGAAAAAATGTGACAATCAACCCCTCCAAATGTACCTAATGATGGAGCTCATCACTTGCAGAATAAGGATCTAGTGTACCTCCACTGTAGGGTGTTGTCAGAATTGAGTTTCAGAAGGGTGTATGCCATATTGGCATAACACTTCTTCATAGCCATATTCCATATGATATATTAGATTGATCCTCCTTGCATCACTAACCAGATGAAGGAATCACTACATGATATCACAAATTGGTTTGTTGAGATTGAAGGTACATATATCAGATGATATGGATGTCATATTTCTCCTCATCTCATGCTATGATATGTGAATAATAAGGTGGTCATGCAAGAACTAGCTTATCAGTTGGATAAAGGGTTGTCAAGATTTCTTCACAAAAGGAAGAAATACCCTTGGCCCACCTTCCATTTGAGGATCAAATTGTATGAGTTGAAGAGACACAAGGCATCAAATCCAGAAATAAAAGACCTATACTGCTTGCACTTCGTATTTAAGGACTTTCATGGATATGATCCTAGGAGAGTATGCAAGAAACATTGTGACAAGATTGGTTTTAATTGGGCATATTCATCAATTTCCATCACCAAATATGAGAAGGTGAAGATATGGTACAATGAAATCAGGAATACATGTCGAGGAATTGAACCTATTTCCCCCCAAGGTCCACCATCTCAAGAGGTACAGGTAGAGGAGGCACCACAAAAAACTCCACTAGCAAAGAGTGTAGCTCTCGGGAAAAGGATTAAGTATGATTTGATAAGAGAAAGTAGCAGGAAATGGTAAGTCAATCCTTTAAATATGGGAGATATACAATTTGAACAGGAAAGGATAGAATTTAATGAAAATATATAATAAGAGGAAGAGGTGAAAATGAAACAAGATGAATTTCTAAGAAAGAAACATGAAGAATAAGAGTATAAGAAGAGCGATAAAGCGAGTCACGGGAAGAGGAAGAAACACAAAGGCTAGAGGAAGAACAAGTGACTCAGGAAATAGAGGAAGACTAGGAGGAATATGATACCATTCATCCCATAGATGATGAACTAGAATCTTTGGTAGAACCTCCTCTTACGGGTGGACATCTCCTATTTGATGAATTGGGAATCACACCTCCACTTGAAGAGAGAGTGATGGATGTGTTTAATGTCACGTTTGATCAACTCAGGAAAAGGATATTGTAGAAAAGGTGAATATACTTCCCAAATGATCCTCAAAATCCAATCTCGATATCTGCATAAAAGGTGATATATTATGATAATAGGAGGAACCCTTGAGTAATGATGGCATAAATTTTTTCTTTTTCTTCAGTAGCACAATAAAAATCTGAATATATATTGAATGAGAATGCATTATTAAGGAGATATTTAGTTGCAGTAAATAAACAAGTTGAACATCTCGCAGCAGAAAGTCAACAACTATCCTCCCATATCTTCAATACAGAAAAATGGGAGTCATCCATATAGGGGAATAGGGGCCATTGAAGGATACCATGATATGATCATATAATGAAATTATAGTTCTACATGAGGTAGTATCTCCCCTTTTTGGTATTCAGAAGAAATCACAAGAAGTATTGAAGCTCTTGAAAGTGGCAAACATAGTTTTTTATCAACTCCAAGAATGGGTTTCCAAATAGAAAGATGTTCTGAAATAGTTCGTTAAAAAGGACATGATTTCTGTTGAGATGGATAGAGTACATATGAGACTCCACCATCAAAATCATATCCATTTTGGATAACAATCAACCAATACTATTTCTTCCTATAGTCTACTGCACAATGGTTTAGGGTCTCTATCACATAATCAAATGATGCCTTTAGTAGGATCACTTAGAGAGTTAAGAGGAAGGGAAATCATCTTTCAAGAACTAATAAAATACATAGAACAAATCAAGGAATAATGAGGGCAAGAATTCTTGAAGATCACCAAATACATTATTATACAATATGTAATCTCACCAACAAAGGCCCACATGAAATTTTCATGGTTGTGGAATAATGTACCATCATTAGAGGAATTTTTAGGTGTAAAATGGGCCTCCTATTTTCATACTGGACACCGCATCTTCAACTCCAATGCTTCTATCAATAAATTATTGGGACATATGTGGAATGTGGAAAGTCACATACATAATGTAAAATATTATGTATATAATATTAAAGGTTGTAGGGAAGCCCATAGATCATAGAAGTTGAAGAGTCGCGAGTAAACTCAAAATTCATTATCATTGGTCATAAATAGCTCCTCATAACTCAAGTAAAGGGCTTTGGATTCTGAGAGTCTTTCCTTGGCTTCTCTTGTAGTACATAGGAGATAAATCATTCTTTGGAGAAACAAGTTTTGGCTTCATGTTCCACTATTGGATCTAGTGTTTCATTGATGTAACAATGTAATTGTAAATATTTCACTTATAATCAAAAGCTCTATGTTCCAACACTTCTTCATGCATGTATCATCAATGTACTAAGACTATTATTGTTATATTTGTGATATATGTTTGGATAATTACATAATAAGTATAATGAACTATTTATATGCTTAAATATGGATATTTTTGAATAGGTGTGGTTATGTTTTCATTATTTTTGTTTATCATGTGAACTAATTTGCAATTAATCAATGAGTATTTCTCTTCTCTCTTAGGTATCCCTTAGGATAGTACTTTTACTTCCCTAGCTAGAGGCTCATTTTCCTTTGCCACTCATGGAAGTTCCTTGTGCATATTACATTTGGTGTCACACAAAGCTTACATAATTTCTTCCCCAAAGAGTTGTTTGTGATCTCTTGTGTATGTATTCTAACCAAGGCATATCTATAAAATTTTGCAATGGTGGTCGAACTGTATAGTTGGATGGGACTTCTCCACGAAATGGTATGAGGTATAATTTGGACGTCATATCGGGGATATCCCCTTACATGTTGGTGGCATCCAATACCATCAACACCAACCAAACCCAAATATTAACAACAAGTGTTGCATCAAAATTTTCAAGGAGTCGTTGCTCCATGTTCTAATATCCAATTAGATCACCATATAGAAAGAAACAAGACCAATGAAACAATAAAAAGGATCCCAATCCCAAATTATTAGCCATGAAACATGCAACTATTTTATGTTATACAGAAGAGAGATTTCTCCTAGCCTCCTCACAAGTTGGGGAAGGGTTTTGAGCTCGATGCATATCTTGCACTCCATTCAAGTGATCTATTACATCCGCACCTAATCTCTTACCTATGCACAAAATCACAACCAAATAGATATGGTAAATGATCTTCCTCAGAAGATCATTTATCAAAAGAAATAATATTGACTATAAGATATGTTGAATACACAATCATATAAGGGGGGGAACATGAAATTTCATTGATCATAAAAAGAATACAATGCTTTATACCTTCTCCTCAAATCTTCCTCTCCTCCACCTTGTAGGATGGTCTCCTCACCCAATACGATAGAGATCTCGCCCTATATTTTGGATACTCTCTCCCTTCCCCCTTTCCTCTTGGTTAGATTATAAAGGCTCATTCCATCCTTTGGGAGAATGTATCTGGACACCTAGGGTCTTGAGAATTTAGGAAAATTTTACAGTAATGGACCTCTAGCCAACTCATACACAAGTGAGTCAAGTTGATCTCCTTAGGAATGGAAAACTATAGAAAACTTTTTCACAATTATGATATTTTTCTCAATTATCTCAATTATGAAATAATTATTATATCATAATTATAATATTTTGGAAAAAAAATTATGAAAATTTTCTCAATTATGTAATTTCAGCCTTTTATTGTTGTGAAACCAGCTCCAAAATATAAGAAGAGAGATATCAATGCCTTAGAAATAAGCCACTTTGAGGGGGAAACCTCCAATACATTACATGAATGAACAATTCTTGGATGATACAATTTACAAAACCTCCTTTCTATATATAGGAGTCCATGGGGCCATAATGTAATCCTAGTGGGCCACAATGTAATCCTAGCCAGCCTAACAATAATAATTTAAGGGCACAATAATAACAAAATGGGGGTTACAAGGGTACAATAATAACAATAAGGGGGTTACACTAACAACAATAAGGGGCTATACTAGTTAATATAGGGACCTAACATGCCCCTCTCCTTCACAAAAGTGTTGTCCTCAACACTTGAGTAGCTCTAGGTGCTTCTATATAAAATTCTCATCCTCCCATGTAGAATCTTCAGTGGGTAAGCTCTTCCACTTGATGAGATACTCTGAAATTGATCGATTCCGTAGCCGTCGAATTCTTGTTTCCGTGACTGCTTCAGCTTCCAATATGATTTTTCCTTCCTCATCAAGTTCTGGCAATATTGTTTGAACTAGAATTTTTTCACCTATAACCTTCTTTAAGCATGAAACATGGAAAACTGGATGTACTCATGAAGAAGAAGGAAGCTCCAATTTGTATGCCATAATACCAATATTTTGCAACACCTTGTAAGGACCATAGTACTTTGGCGATAATTTATTATCCTTCTTAGCTTGCTTGAGGGACATTTTCTTGTATGGTTGTAGCTGTTAAAATAACCAAATATTAACTAGTATAGCCCCTTATTGTTGTTAGTGTAACCCCCTTATTGTTATTATTGTACCCTTGTAACCCCCATTTTGTTATTATTGTGCCCTTAAATTATTATTGTTAGGTCGGCTAGGATTACATTGTGGCCCACTAGGGTTACATTATGGCCCCATGGACTCCTATATATAGAAAGGAGGTTTTGTAAATTGTATCATCCAAGAATTGTTCATTCATGTAATGTATTGGAGGTTTCCCCCTCGAAGTGGCTTATTTCTAAGGCGTTGATATCTCTTTTCTTCTATTTTTGGAGCTGGTTTCACAACATTTATCATGGGATAAATCTCACATAAGTAAAATAAAAGGTGAAAAGGGATGAATTTTAGGCAAACAAATGAGGTAAGCTGATATTCATTTTATCTCACTATAATGGAGTCGAAAATAGGGTTATCACAAAGAGCAACATCAACCAATTTACAGTGGAGAAACTGCTTACCCAACATATACTATAGAAATATAAGATATCAACCTTAGTCCTGGGAATTTCTTTTCGAATGTTCACCCAACTTCACCAAAATAAAATATAGAAGATGTGAATGAAGATCATGTACCTCAAGTTACCAATCCTCCTTATCCTAAAAGGTTAACCACTCATAAATCACACACCCCAAAAGAAGATACACGTCTAAGATAATTAGAAAATATGTGTGTCAAAATTCCTCTCCTTCGGGCCATAAAGGATGTTCATATAGACAATAAATTCATCAAATAGGAATTTCATAGAAGGCCAAGGAAGAGAAAAAAGGATGCCCCCACTATCAGTCTCAAAGGGTATCTATATGATCTTCTTTTTGGGAAGGTCATCATCCCAAAGTATTTATATCCTCGAAGCTTCATAATAGATGTCGACATCAATGATATTGTAGTTCCTCACATTCTCGTTGACTTAGGAGTTTTAGTGAATGTCATGAATAAAGAGACTATGCTTAAACTCGGTCTCCAAGAATCCTTAAGGAATACCACCACAATGCTACAACTTTGTTGATAGATCTATAGTATCACCTGAGGGCATCATTGAATATTCCATGGTATCTATTGATTTTTGGGATGATCATGCATATTTGCTTGTTCATCAGCCCAAGACTAAGTTTAATGGATACCATATTATCTTAGGAATACCTTTGTTGGCCATTATTGATGCCTACATTAGTTGTAGGGCTAGAAGTATGACTATTACTAACATGAAATATATAAAATGGCTTGTATTATATCCAGATGATCAACCCCTCATTAAGAAAGATTTTCCTTTTTGGGTATAATAATGAGAAGAATACCTTTATCTATCATAAACCTATATGTTCATTATAAACCACCATTGGCAGTAGAGGAATGAATGAGGATAATCATATTGACAAATTTCTGCAAAATAAATACCCTGCTACCATAAATTTCATGACTTGAAACATGAATCCATATGAAAAAATTGGATTTATCAAGGCATCTCATGGGAATATATATTAACTTTTATATATAAACAAACTAATGTTAATATATATTCCCAACCTTGAGGTTCAAATAATACCACCTTAACATTTCTATGGGGAACCTTTTCTTACATGGCTCTTACATTTAGTTTACATAATTCCCCTGCTACGTTCTAGAGGGATGTGTTGAACATTTTCTTTGACCGTGTGCATGATTCTGAGGAAATTATACATGGATTATTTTACACCCTATGGGGATTATTTCTAAGATGATCTCTCCAACCTATGCAAAGGTTTTTGGAGGTGAAAGTAAATGTACCTCTCTCTTAGCAATGAGAAAGTCCTATTTTTTATGAATGCAGGAATTTTTTAAGGGAACTTTCTCTGATAATGGAATCTATGTATATCATAACAACATTTCCATCATAGAAAATGTTCTTGTTCCTCAAAAAAAAATGTTAAAATATTGCTAGGTCTTGCTGGATATTATTTAAGTTTCATTAAATATTTTAACAAGATTTATTCACCTTTATTTTCTTTATTAACAAAAAATTCAGAGTTTTGTTGGACAAATCTATGTCAGAAGGGATTGAAGAAATTAAAAGGAAATTGATGACTAGACAACTCCTAAGAGGTGAAAAATGGACTTTCCCTTCCATATCCATATAGAGGCATAAAGTAAGGAATTTGGGTTAACACTAGGGATAATTGAAGGTAAAATTCCTTATGTGATTTATTTTATTAGCAAAAATCTAGCCAAAGCTAAGCTTAAATATATAGTTATGGAGAAATAACTCTTAGCTATTTTACATTATTTGAATAAATTTAAGAATTACATTATTGGCTATCAAGTATTTGTACATATTTATCATGTAGAAATAAAATATTTAATGAACAAACCATATGTAAATTCCCACATAATTTTTTGGTTACTATTGCTACAACAATTTAATCTAACTATTGTTTACGAACCTAGAAAAGAGAATGTTGTTGCAAACTTTCTTGATACTGACATTACATGCAGAGAATGAAGAAATGGTGAATGACCAACTCCCTAATGAACATATTTTTTCCATCTTGCTCTTATCTCCATGGTTTTCTAACATAGCCAATTCCTTAGTTGCTCATCAATTTCCTCCTCACTTATCCTCAAAGGAGAAGAGAAAAATTGTTAGAAAGAGTGCCTCTTAGACTTGTATTGGGGGTATTCTCTTCAATTTAAGGCCTAATTAGATCCTAAGAATATGTGTGAGAGAGTATTAGGCCTTTGAAATCATATCATACTTTCATGATGGACCTTGTAGGGGGAATTTTGCTGCTAACAATATTGGCTACAAGATCTTTCAATCATGATATTACTAGCCAACCCTTCATAATGATTCCCACAAATACACAACATAGTGTGATAAATTACAATGGATGGAGAAAACTACTCATAGGATGAAATTCATTTACAACATTTAGCGAATTTTGATTGATTTGATAAGTGGGTCGTGGATTTCATTGGACCTATAGATCCTCCATCAAAACAAAAAAAGATACATCATTTTGTGTATAAAATACCTAACCATGTGGGATGAGGCAAAAGTAGTAAAATTAGAAATTGAGAAAAAAGTGGTTGAAATATTGAGGGAAAATATATTTTATAAGTTTGGATTCGTAAGAAAATTAGTGACAAACCTAGGGTCCCAGTTCACCACTAATATAATTGATGGGATTATGAAGAAAGATCATATATGGCATCAAAAGTATACTCCATATCAACCTCAATAAAATGGGCAAGTAGAGGTGACTAAAAAAGAATTTGAAATTACACTGAACAAGGTGATAAAAATAAATAAAAATGATTATGCGTAAATGTGTGTTGAGGTCACATGGGGTTACAACACCACCTGGAAGAACACTACCAGATTCACCCCCTTTTAGCTAGTATATGGAAATAAATCCTTGTTATCAATTGGATTTGAGTACAACACATTAAGGATGGAAGCCTCACTTAACATGTATCTCGCCAAATAATATCAAGAAAGGTTATAGAAATTGAATGCACTTGATCAATAAATGATTTACGCCCTATTGCATACAAAAGTGGTTAAACTACAAAGGAAAAATTGGCATGACAAACATATCATGACTAGAGCCTTGCAAGAGGGATATTGGGCCCTCTTGTATGACTCTAGGTTTAAATACTTTAGAGAGAAGTTAATTAATAGATGGATGATACCTTATCTAGTTGAAACATGTAATGATAATGGTCTAATTCATATTAGAATAATATATGAAGATCAAATTCTACTTTTGGTAAATGCTTATCGATTGAAATTTTATAATAAGCCCCTATCCAAGGCCAAGTTTACAAATTCAATAAGAAAGGAGTTCAATTTTATTTGTATCACAAAACTCCCAATCCATTAAGCCTCTAACCATAAAAAGAGAGAGATAGAAAAAAATATCATTGAAAATCTCCTCCGAGGCACTTGAGATAGGCTCATTAGATGAAAAGCTCTTTGAGGCATCCTATTAATCTTTAGAAAAAAGAAAAAACAAATAGTAATAAATATCCCTAGGTGAAAACCTATTTTAGGGAACCTAGGGAAGACCTAGTAGCTAAAAATGTTCATGAGGTAGATAATGGGCCTCAAGAAAAAGAAAAAAAAAAGGGAAAGAAGAAAAATATTATTAAAAATTGTTTACTCTTACCTTGGTTTGTGTGTACGTATCACAAAAGTAAATTAGCAAGGTATATTAAACATTCCAACTTGCACATTTGGCCTAAAATAACAATTCATGTACTTTTATAGGGCCCCAAAAGCACCCTTGTACCATTCTTCATCATCACCCATTATCCACAATATGATCTCAACATTTCCAACCCCTCTTCAAAAGTTTCTACCTACCTCCCTGAGTTTTTATGCTACAGGATAACCCATATTTCAAACAAATACAGAGATCAAAGATTTCCTCTTCATACAAGCAAGTAAAAAAAATCAAAATATTCTTGAAACTCAACCATTCCATCAGAAAATTATTTTTTCCTCCATAATAGTTCAAAATGCTCAGCCTTTTCATCTCAGTTAGAAAAAAATAGCATTTCCTTCTTTACCATCAACTTCCCCTGGAATGATCAGAGATCCTTGATGTCTCAAAAGAATAAAATGATGAGCATGAGGAGTTTCTATGAGCGTTATAGGAGACTACATAGCCTTGTAGTATCCTTTAGAAACCCTATAATCCCAAGTCTCAAGTACCCTTGAAGAAGGTCTCCAAATGTCACAATTTCCACATCTTTAGAAGTATATTGGGTAGTCTAGACACAGGTCTCAAGTCATAAAAATAATCATGAGTAGTTAAAAAATCTCTTGTCTAGCAACAATAACATAAAAGTCACCTAAAAAAGCATCAATATATCATGTAGAATAATCAAAGGTAAGGCATTAGGTATTAATCTCCTAACGTTTCCCTTCGAACTTATCACATGCATGAGAAAACATTAAAAATGCAAACGGAAGAGGAATTTATAGTCAAATTATCAAGAAATGGTCTTGGCTAAATCTACCAGAGGAATTTTCCTTTTCTCTAAGTCACCCACATGTGTAGAATATAACAATACAAAAGTTTTGAATTTTTTGAAAAGTAAATTGTTATCACTTATTGATGGAATAATATGTGGAGTACGAAGGATTACAAGGCATAGGTGGGGGCTAGCTCACCGATTCGACATTGATCCCCATCTAATCAACTGTTGCTAACAAAGTTCACGTAAATCATAGCACTCCAAACTTGTTTTTCATTCAATATTATGTAAAATTTGAACAAGAACCCAACATCACTACACGATAAATATATAGCTATTAGGCTTCCAAAATGTTTGCTACATGACCCTACAAATATTTCTACAGGATATAGGTTGACTACTACAAGGGGTAAATTACTGCCCATAACATCCATAGCATCCTTGAATGGGTTAAGAACCAATGGAAACCTCAAAGAAAAAAAAAAAAAAACTCCATTACTCATTATTGTATAATGTTCAATGCTCAAATTTCCTCAATTTCTTAAGAAGAGTTTCTATGTTAGACAATCTGAGTTAAAAAACAAAGAAGCTAGGTATTTTGATTGTTTTAAAGAAAAAAATTTGGAAAATGGTAATAAATTACATGGATTAATGAGTTGAAAAATAATCTCCTTCTCTATTTTTGAAGATCTTTACATTTCTTTTGAGATGCAAGATTCCATACTACCCCAAGAAACCCTAATTCCTATAACAACACATAACTAGTACTCCCTTATGCAAAAAAAAAAAAAATGTGTTGCCTAATGGAGAATTGACATACCATGGGAGGGGAATTTAATATAATGGAACCCAAATATATATCCTAAATTCATCACAACCCCAAGGCCAAAGATATCTTAGAAAACTATAATTTAGCTAGGGTTTTTTGATAAATTAAGGGGTTATTATGATGAGAATTACTTATAATTTTCTCTAAACTTACAACATTCTAGAGTTCATGAAATAATCATCGTAGTGAAGGTTTTGATCATATACCTTAATGAATATATCATTATCAAAGTCACTACCCTTCCTAATGGTATTAAATGGAGTAAGAAGGATAGGCATAACGAAATCAATGCAAAAAGAGGATTTTTCTTCTGAGATGAAAAACCTGAAGAAGATAACAATGGTATCAGGAGGGAAATCCTCCCACACCGATGGGATGAGGTAGCATATCACATACTTAAACACATTTTTTTTGAATGGAAACTAAGTATTGTCTATGCATACTCGTTCAGGCTCCTATATCAACTTAGATTCCAAGATAAATTATTTGTCCATGAAAGGATTAGAATTCCACATTTTCACCACCAATCCAAGAAAGAATTGAGCACAAAAGAGAAAGAGGGAAAACATAATTACTTGGCTGATCATGGCCTGATCATGATAATACTCATGGATTCCTTGAATCACTTGGAAAACTTTATCTCCTAGGAATATTTCATTGGCATGGATAGACATGATTTCTTGCAAGCCCAAGTTAAACCTTAGAAAAAGTTGGAAGAGGCAAAGATAAAGGAAGTAACAGAGGTATATTTAAAGGAAATAATATGGTCAATAGAGCACCAAATAGAGTTATCAAAGCCACGAACAGAAATATAATTAGCTGGAACAGAATTGGATAAGTTATAATTCACAAGGATACGAACCAAAGTTGAAGTACCAACACCACTAAAAGAGTAACAAAATGAGAAAAAATAGCCTCAATATTATAATGAAACACCAAGGAGGCTAGATAAAAAGAGGAAGGAAGCAGTAGAAATAATTGTAGCACACGGAGAGAAAGAAAATTTAGAGGAGGAAGAAAGGGATATTTCCTACTACATCGACAATTGTAAGAAATGTAACAAAACCCAAGGAAATTAGACCAAGAGAACCTTAAGATTATTTCAAAAGAATTAATATTAATATAACATGTTTTATTATAAATCCTAAGCCTCCATCTTCCGCTCCTATAACCATTAAGGAAAATAATAGTCCTGAGAAATAAGGGCCTCAAGAGGAAGAAGAGAAGAGAACAATGAAATTAGTAGTAAAACTAATAGTAACAACCACACCTCCTAAATGAAATGGGTTTAAATTACAACTAGAAAGAACAAGTGAGAATATTGTAGGGATACAATATAAAATAACATATCTACAAGATAATCCTACAAAACTATAGGAGCAAACAACAAAATTACAGGAGAAACTTGCAAGACTACAACAACACAAAAAAAGACATAAATAGCTCAACGGGATGATATTACTACTATTCTTGGATGAGGTAGGGAATGTAATTAATATTCACTTAGCACCAATATTATTCTTTGAGGTTGAATAATAAATGGCTATATCCCATAGATGGAATCAAATTTCACAATCTAGGGGAGTTGCAAATGTTGGAAGGATGGACGAAGAAATGAAAAAGATGATAGAGGAGATGGCACTATTCAAATTTGATGAAAAAATGAATTGTATTGCTTGAAAATAGAAAACAAGTGGATAAGGGCCCAACTGGAGCAAACCCAAATATTTTGTAGGATAGATAAACTCAAGTTGCAACCCTTGAAACCAACCTAGGTATCATGGCACACCTTTCCATGGAAGAAGTGAGTTGCAGGAAAACATCCAAAAATTACACCTTATTTCTAAATAAAGAATGGTTCAAATTTCAAATTGAAATGATTTCACAAAGAGTACCTCTCCCTCTATAGGATGTTAAATAATTTTTTAACTTTTTAGTTGGGTGTGGACCCTGATTATCTTTTTGATTCAGAGGTATTTTTTTAGCTACGTTTGGATCCCAATCCATGACAGGGTGTGTGGGGGGGGTTTTATACGATATTTAAGATTGCATACAAAATTATCTCCATTAGGCTCAATGGCCAACCTAGAACAAAAGAGAAGTAGATGATGGAATGAAGCCTTCCTAGAATTTGTAGCACACTTTGTTCCTTATTCAGCTTGAATGCTCTAATTCTAGCTCTGATTTTAAAAATTAGAACCTACACAGTCAGATAACACAAGCCAAGAAGCTAGGAGATATATGAAGTATCATCTAAGTACTGTATTCAATAGATCAACATGGTATTGAAATAAGTGAAATAAAAACAATCACATATAGGAAAACAAAGAACTCTTTTCATTAATATAAATGGAAAGATATTACAACCACAAATAGGTGTTGATATTGTATAAGAGCTCCTCGAAGCTTCTAACTTGTCCTTGTCACAATATTCACCTCCAATCACCCTAATTTCATGGAATGTTAACCTCTCACCTTAGCAGAATAAGGGTAGAATCCACAAGAAAACCATTCATTAACCTTTTTCATATGCAATATGGTAAATATATAGTGGAGTGGGTTAAGTTGGGATTTCTTATCTAATTACCAACATAAGGTTTTAGATCCACCTTTGATTGGAGGATGGGATCAAAGGATAAGGGTTGGAAAATCCAAAGAAGGATGAGATAGGATCTAAATGTTTAATCGAAGGTAAATGGTTGTAACAAATTTTGGAATCTTATGGAAGAGGAAGCTTCCGTAAATTCTCTATTTTTCCCTGAATTTATAGAACCAATGCAAGTGAAAATGGGAGAAACCTGTAGGTGGTCAATGCTAGCCACAGTTATGCAACATGTAGCTAAACACTGTCTAGAGGAAGGCCATGGAGTGTTGGTGCTAAAAATTGGCTCAGATGAGGTGGTTTCAGGCATAAATTATGGGAAATGAAGGAGGTTCACAACAGGTAATAGGATGTTGATTTATCCCAATAGAAGGCCTAATTACTGGATGTGACAAAATGACCTACAACAGAATCCCCCGTAAAGCACAAAATCAGAAATGATGACACATGAATGAAGTGCTTTACATTGTTACAAGTTGGGATCAAGAACAACCATCAAGCTTCATCTGTTACAATACATTTAGATCATGATATCTCTTTGCTGAGGTAAGTATACCCATTCTTTATTGAACTTTATTTTAAATCCATGATGTTCACATAAATCATTAAGATCATGTGAAGTGAACTCTCCGTCTCTATACGTTCTCATGAATTTGATCTTTAGATATATTTCATTTTTCTGCTAGAGCCTTGAATGCATGGTTACAACATCGATCAGTAATCAGATAGTTTCTACCATGTTTGACCTCAACTCATTGATTCACATGGTTAGAATCGTACATTGTTGGTTGTGTGAGTGAGATAGAAGACCCCAGATCTAGTTTCATCCATTTGAGCTACAATTTTAGGATTTATACAGAGATCACGATGTTTAATGGTTGTGATCATTTTGATATCATCCATTCACGGGTCCATAAGTTGCATCTATGGATGTGTCTTTTTATCACTCTACATGTTATGCCTACTTTTGTATTGAGAATGGGTATACTTACCTCAGCAAAGAGATATCATGATCTAAATGTATTGTAACAGATGAAGCTCGATGGTTGTTCTTGATCCCAACTTGTAACAATGTAAAGCACTTCAGTCATGTGTCATCATTTCTGATTTTGTGCTTTACGGGGGATTCTGTTGTAGTTCATTTTGTCACATCCAGTAATTAGGCCTCCTATTGGGATAAATCAACATCCTATTACCTGTTGTGAACCTCCTTCATTTCCCATAATTTATGCCTGAAACCACCTCATCTGAGCCACTTTTTAGCACCAACACTCCCTGGCCTTCCTCTAGACAGTGTTCACCTACATGTTGCATAACTGTGGCTAGCATTGACCACCTACAGGTTTCTCCCATTTGCACTTGCATTTGTTCTATAAATTCAGGGAAAAATAGAGAATTTACGGAAGCTTCCTCTTCCATAAGATTCCAAAATTTGTTGAGGTAAGTTCACTAAATAATGTGATTCAATTTATGTCATTATTCTAAAAAATGAACTAGAAGAAACCAAAAGGGTAAAGGAGATTCTATCATAGAAATTTAAAAAAAAAGAGGAAGATCGCCGTGAAAAGTTGGAAGAAGAAATTGTTCTTTCGAGAAAATAACTAGAGAATGTATTAAATTAACTCAATCAAAATTTGAAGCTAATGAAGGGTTTAGATTCATTAGATCACATCCTTAGCCTTCAAATATCTCCATTATTAAATATGAGTCTTGGATATGAAGAGGTCCCAAATAATAGCAAGAGAAATTCAAGCTCATAAGTAACAAAACGGAAAGTAGGAAACCCACCATCTATGTTTACACGCTTAACAACAATCTAAGAAGAAAAAAAATAAATGGATTTTATTTAATAAAAGTAGGGTTGAATCATCAAAAAAAAAACTAAGGTAAATAAAAATATATCAACAAAAGGATAAAATGGTAGCCATGCAAGTGCACTAAAAGGCATAAATGCAATTATGAATCAAAAATGTTATGGAAAAGAAGGAAGGAAAAATAAAATCAACAAGACAATTCCTTTTAGTAGGAAATATTCATCCAGGTAAAAATATTTATTTTATGGACACAATTACAAATGTAAAAATTTCAGTCATAAGAAAGTTTACTATAGCACCTATGTAAGAAGAAATTATGAATGAGGAGAATTTCTGAATAACAACTACTTAAGCCGAAAAAGTAGAGTTATGTATGAAAGTAGTATGAGAAGAGGAAATTATTTTTCTGCTTAGAAAAACTATGTTGAATGCTACATATGCAACAAGTATGGGCACATATCATAAGATTGCAGGAACAGCCTAAATAGGTATCAAAACCTAGGCAAGGAAGAATGTCCTCTTGTAAATACAATATTATTGAAAAGACAAGAGAAGCATGAAGAGTGTGGTCTCATGTTATATGTGTTATGAAAAAAGAACACATAAGGATTTATTTCTATACAACCTTATGACCCTAGCAAGGTTTCCAGACAACAAAAAAAATGACCAATGCAATCACAGATATAAATATTGATTTATAGGCTCAAGTAGTCAATCATGCATGTAACCCTACACTAAGGGTTTGAGCTCACACTTGTAGCCCTCGCAAATTGGTGAAGGGTGTTGAGTTCAATGTAAAAATTATACTCTCCAACCAAGATATCTTTCCTCCTACAATATATCTACTACCTGCACACATGCACCACCAAACAAGGACCACAAATATCCTTTCGCAAAATACCATTAGCTCAAATAAACATTCACATGTATAATCAACCATAAGAATAGATTTAAAGGAAACGGAACATGTAATTTCATTAATCATAAACAAAATTAAATTACAAAAAATGTATACCTTCATATTTAGATCTCCTCTCCAAGATCCAGTAGAGAGTCCACACTATGAGAAATATGACCCAAGGATGTATGGAATAGAATCAGAGTGATAAAATAACAATACTATCTCCAAGGTTCTATCACTAACTTGACCCTCTAGGATAGACTAGTATATATAGGACCATAGATTCTCGAAGAAGGATGAATGTAGACGCTTGGGGTGAAGAGGAGTTATGAAGATTCTCCAATAATAGTTCCCTAGCCAACTCATACACAAGCGGGTCAAGTTGATCTCCTTGGGAAAATAAGCCTTTAGAAACCTTTTTCTCAATTATGAAATAATTACTATCTCATAATTATAATATTTTTGCAAAATAATTAGGATAAATTTCTCAATTATATAATTTCACTCTTTTAACATGGGATAAATCTCACATAAGTAAAAGAAAAGGTGAAAGGGGATGTATTGTAGCTAGTAACTAAGGTAAGTTGAACTTGGGCTTCTCTCACTATAATGGAGTGGAAAATAGGGTCATAATAGATGCCCCCTAATGTATGAGGTCAAAAGAGAAATTGATGGTAGAAATGCATTACAATAAATCTCAGAGGTCAAAATGGGAAGAATGAGACAAATCCAAGAAACTAGATCGAAATAATTCAAATTTTTAAGTCTCATCTATGAAGATAACATCCCTGAGGTGAGCATACCCATGTTAGGTCATAAAGAGGTACTAAACATGGCTGCCAAAACATATACTACGTCTCCATGACATGAAATTCTAGGAAATGGCCATGAACAATACATCGTGGATCCGCGTGAGAAATCATAATATCATAGCCACCAAAAAATACAATGTGGATCGATGTCACACTATACATTAGTAGCACTATCGAAATATAATAGATAGAAGATGCCCTAGAATAGTCCTCAAAATACATATTGATATGTAACTCCAACAAATCTTGAGAAAGGTTCCATATAAGAGTAAAATGTCACAAACCTACAGTCTTCACCACAACCCTAATGATATGAATCTATGGCATGCAAATAGATGAGTTGATGACGAGCATGGTAGAAACTGTCTAATTACCGTTCAATGAGGTGTACCATTAACAGACGTGAGGGGACCCACCAATGATGAAAATGAACCCCAAGTTACCTAGTATAGTCCACTAAGTGTGAACATATGAGCTGATATCAAACACTCTTAGACTTGACTGATTAGGAGTCAATGATTTAAACCCATTATCGATTGTGTGGAATCCTACCACTAAGGTATGTAAGCTTCAAGGTACTGTTAGTTCCTAGTTCAGGCTTCTCAATAATGAGATGAAGTCAATAGGAGAAGAATAGTCAAAGGAGGGCCTTGATGTATCCCCCATCATTCGATGTTGAATAGATGAAGATGATGTGATGTATGGATGACTTGATGAGATGATGAAGTAAAACTGACACAGGGATGGCCTATTGAAAAAGGTCTATAGGACACTACAGATGGTCGACATAGGCTGAGACCTCCTTTGAACATGTAATGGAAAAACACAATATTTACTTCGTAACATGACTAATGAGCACCATGTGATATCATGCAAAAATGCATGAGGAATTGAAGCATACTCCATATGACTGGAAAAGTAACTAGCAGGAGTAGTAGGAAAACTCATATGTATGGTATGGCTCCTGGGAAAGTTTAAACCCAAGTGTGATATAATGATGCAAACAGGTTCCATGATCAAGGGCGATGTGACTAACACAACCATTTTGAAGACTAATATAAATAAGTGTTCCATTCCCTTTTCTCTTTTTAGTCTCCTTCATGGTTTAATGAGAACAAAAGAGAATAAAATTATTCTCAATAGGTTCCCTTTTCATAAATTTAGTCCCCCAATCCAGAAAAAGAGATAAAAAAATACGAGGGAGAACCTTCTAGCTAAAAAGGACTAGATTATTCACTTTTATTAACTAGAATACTCAGTTTGGAAAAGGGTTAAACTTATATTGAATAGACATCCCTTCAAGTAATTTAACGAGCATGATTCAAGGAGACAATTTCACTCGAAAATATTTTCTAAATTAAGGAGTCCGAAAGGATCTTAAAGGAAACTCCTCATAGAGGAACGAGTGGTATAGGGGGTAGCAACTGATTCTGGTCATGGTGGAACTAATCATGACATGAAGAGGGCAAGAGGATAGCTAATAGGACCACTCATCGTAACGGTTCCTCCAAGAAAGGGTAAAACACCAAGTGAAAGAAAATGATAGGCCAGGTAGATGATGATGATGCAATGAAGAAAGCAAGGTTCACCATGCAGAAATAGGCTGATGAAAAGTGGAAATCACAAGGAATAAAAGTGGTGGAATCCTCCTGAGGCATAGCCATAAATATGAGGCTCAGATTCTAGGTCATGGAAGGTCAAAAGGATGGATTCCGAAGGGAGAATAAATAATACTACATGGATAGAAAGATGAAAAAAGGGTGATATACTAGTGAATTCATGATCAGGTAGGCTCTACTGCTAGGTTATGACATACATAAAAAAGAGTCAGACCTATGGCCTAATGATGGCACTAATAGTCAATAATGCAGCAAAGATGGTGAAAATGTGACCTACCCCTATATGGCAGATTCAAGAGAAGAATCATCTAGAAAGACTAAACCCATGGTTAAATCACATAATGAAAGAAATAAACATGGATGAGGTAAAAATAGAACCATATATATATATATATATATATATATATATATATATATATATATATATATGGCATAACTAAGGCATTATAAATAATCACATCAAAAATCAAACCAAGAAAGAGATAAAGCATCACACCTATGTACAATATGTGTGTATATATATATATATATATATATGCAATAACTAAGGCATTATAAATAATCTCATTAAAAATCAAACCAAGAAAGAGATAAATCATCACACCTATGTATAATATGTTCAAGCACAACAGAATATAGTAGGTCATGCTAAAGGGTGCCCACTGCTAAGCACGGGACAAGTATTTCCATACATGAATTCATGGAGGAGTGGAGGTACCATATGTCACACCATGATGGGGCCATGCAATAGAAAGATAAAATTCATGATTCCTAAAGGTTAATGAGTCCAGGGAACACATAGAACCAGATTGCTATAAAGAATGACCCCAAGACATACAAGGTGAGTGGTATCGTGAGCTAGTCGATCTCCTTGAAGAGGAATACCGAGACATATGGGGGTACAAGGCACTCGTCGACACGTGGATGTGAGTTTTAAAATTCATTGGGAATTTGAACATTAGAAACACAAGGCTTGACTCGATCTAATGGTGGCACATCCAAGGAGGGTCGAGGAGATTCCCCTTGGGTCAATTCAAGATTCTGTTTTCCAATCTCTACCTTCTAAAAATCGGGGATGTTCAAGGAATAAATAGGCATAATATAGCTATTATGGTTAATAGGTGAATCCATGACCTCAAATATGAATTTTCAAGAATAATTCTTGTCATTAGCAAAGCCACGTGGAATAGGCGGAGCGACAACCCATGTGGGAAAAGGATCCAGGTCATATTCCATATTGTGATGGACTTTATAACCAGTGTGAAGAGCTATTGATGGGATGGAATTAGAGAAAATATCTTCCAGTAAAGGTTAGGGAGTATGCTCAATAGCTTGATAAAATTCCATAAGATTAGTACACAGCACCCAAGGATGGGGATGTCTATGGGTTCCAAAAGTGTTGGAAGAAATCATTTGCATAGGATCTTTAGAAGACAGAAAAGGAATCTCGAGTAGTGGTAATTGAGGAAAGATACCAATAACAGATGAGTATTTTAACAAGCCCTTTCCAACACTCTCATAATGACCATGGTTATCTCCAATAAGTGGGATTTAATTCCCCATAGTGGTAAGATGAGTCAGTGGTACACAATAGTTCAGTTGGTCAATGGTAACAATCTTGCCTTCATGAGGAAATCAAAGGAGATAGAAAATGGATGTTACAATCACAGTCATAACATAAAACCAACTATGAACAAGGAGCAGGTTATAATCTAAAGGATTGTAAGTTACTTTGACATTGACATAGGAATTTTTTCCGGCCTAGCTCAATTGAAAACTTGGGAAGGAGCCCCTTAGGAATGAAATGAGTAGTAATGGACTTGACAATTGTTGGAGAACCTAAAGCTTTCCAGCATGATGCTGACATGACACAAGTAGAAGAACCTTCATCCATCAAAGTGTGATGAATATCTGTATGAGATATGTGCATAGTAATTTGAAAAGAGATATGGTGGGAAAGTCGAACAAAATCCTTGTCAACAATAAATGTGATGAGGTTTGAGTCGTTGGGATCCACCTCGCCAATCACAAACAACAAGGTTTTATGTTGTTGAGGGAAGTTTTGCAAAACCTCCAAAGAAAACATGTCATAGGGGGCTTGGGCTAAGTCCTCAAAAATATTGTAATGTTGGGTATCCAACATAGATGGGTTTTGTGTAGTATTTTGAAAAACACCCTTAGATGGGTGATATACTGGATCCACGGGATTATTTAGCGTGAGAGGTATAGTGGAAAAATTGGGGTGGTTTAGACCATAGAAAAAGAAATCGACTCAGGAGGATCATATGATTTAGATCACGTTTCCACACTAACATGCTCTTGGCACATAAGGATGGGCCTATAAGGAGAAGGATTGAAAGAAGGCCCCTCATTTCCCCCTTGCAGAGGTGGAGGAGCATGGGAAATAATTTGTTGTTATGGTTGTACAAGGAACGAGTGAATCAAAATAAAATGTTGTTGTGTAGTAGGTGATGGTGAAAGAAGCTTGTGAAATTCTTCCATTTTAGGGAAACCTTGAGTTAAATGTTCACCTTGGAAAATCCTGCAAGGGAACGTAATCTTATGACAATGTTCAGATGTACCCCCTCCCAGACTAGATGGGTTTGGTTGAGTCTTCTAATTTTAGTTGGCCCCCGGTGTTCTTGGGTGTGGACTTTTCTCATAACATCGACACTCTGTTGAGAAGAGGGTGCTTTTGCAGATCTAGGCGCACTTTTTGGGGCTTGTGATGTCACAATAACTTTCCCGACTTGGGTAGCAATTTTTCTTACGGAATTGAAAGTAGAACCAATCACACCATCAACGTTTGGTCTCGAGGTCTATTTAGGTGGGTCAATAGAAGGGTTTGGATCATTTTTAAGTACTTCATAAAGTGTGTTCAACTGAGACTAAGTCAAATCCAGTTGTTGAGCAGCTAAGATGGTTTTTTCCTCAATAAAAACCTTGAAAATGCATACATACTTGGCTATCTAAGGACGTAATGATCGAATGAACCATTTACATAATATCTCATAAGGGAGTTTTGTTCGAAGTAAGCTCTTGTGATGTTGCCACTCATGGATGTGATATGTAATTAGGGCGGCATCGTCTTGTTTGAAATTATATAAGAGATAATAATTGACATCATACCTCATCGATAACTAAAAATGGGTTAAAATGGTTTGGGCCAAATATGAAAAATCATTTTAAGATGTCATGTAAACCTTGATATACCATTTGAGAATACTGAAAGGAAATTTTTTAGGCATGTGTGACCACCAAGGATCATGTCGAATGGGGTTATTTTTATTCTTAGTAAAATTTGGTAAATCAAGAGAGGATAAAAAGGGATTATGAAGTTGACTAAATGGGTCATAGGCAGGAGATCCTCTTGACCAATCGTACAGTCTCCCCATATACTGATTATGAGGAATATATTGTTGGCCATGGTAAATATGCATCCCAACATATAAATGATGTGGGCTAGCGTAACTGGTGTAAGGATTCCCCCCTAGGGTAAGTTACAGTAGAAATCAAAAGACCCAAAAAAGCTAATGGGGTTGTACCATATAGGAAATTATGGACTTCCTTGTGCCATGGCACTAACACAAGGAGGATGACTCATAGGTGTGACAGTGCTAATAGAAAATTTACCCCCAGGTAAACTAGTTGTTCCAAGAAAAGTATTAGAGGGTGTCATCCCTCCAAACAATTAATTGTACCAGGATTGAGAGATATTAGAAGCAAGGTTTGCCTGAGACGTGCTAGAAGAAACAAATGATCCTACCTATTAGTGTCAGTATTTGCATCCTGCTAGCAGTGATCAAAACATTAAGGGAATTTTGAGGTCTAAAATGGGCCTCCTAAGGAAATAATAAAATAATATTTGATTACATCATCAAATTTTAGAGGGAAAAAAGAAAAAATTACTTTTTCAACTCGTATTTCGAACTTATATCCCTAAGGTTTTACAAAAATTTTGAGTAGGAATACTCATTGGATGAAAAATTTAATTTCACATCGAAGGATTACCCAAGTTGCATACTTTTGGTGGACTTTGCAACACGAAAAATGAGAAATACATAAAAAACGTGATTGGAATCACATTTTTTCATGTATTTCTCATTTTCTATGTAACAGGGTCCATCAAAAGTATGAAACATGGGTACTCCTTGGATGAGGAATTAAATTTTTCATCCAATGAGTACTCTTGCTCGAAATTTGGGTAAACCCTTAGGGAGATAAGTTGAAAATACAAGTTAAAAAAGTAGTTTTATTATTTTATTATTTTTCAATCTTTTTAATTTTTTACTCCAAAAATGGTGAATCATCCCCCATGGTAGACATCGTCATCTTGAATCCTATTGGTTCTCATAAAGTTTATTTTGTTTGTAAATTTTTCTTAGGAGGCCCATTTTAGACCTCAAAATTTCCCTAATGATCCTCTTTTCATATCATTTTAGGGGTCCCACTCAGAATTTTTTTATCATTCCACTAGGTCATGAAAAAAATTAGTCACTGATGATAGCACTAGTCCAAAAATCATCTCTTCCTCAAATTTTATTACTTTCTGAAATACCTTCATACCTTTCTGATTGTACACTATCCATAAAGTCAGTATCATCATGTAATCACATCAGTCTTTCCATTATGAAGTTCAGTCCTTCAAGGTCTCATTAGGTCTTTTAGGGTTTTGAAACGTTTTATTAGGTCATTAGGGTTTTCAAGGTCCATCAAAATAAAATTTGCATGCATAAAATACCAACAATTTGGTGATCCAATAACTTCTCTTCACCATGTGAAGATGATTTGTAAAGAGAAATTCTTGTTTCAACATGTAATTTTGGTTTTAAGACGTAATTTTTAATTTTCATTATGTAATTTTATGTCATTAAAAATGTAATAAGTTCTCATGGCTCCAAGAAAGTTGCATAATCAAGGATGCATCAGCCAAATTAGTCAAATTTCCAAAAGCCATTAGTTTTCCTAAACACTTCCCATCACTCCTATCCCTCAAAACCATCATTTTCCACAAGCACTAAACCCTAATTTCCTCTCCCATCGAGTTAGGGTTTTCTATGGAATCAGAGACATATGAGAAGAGAAGGCATAACTGAGGCCATATCAGCAATTATGAAGCCATTCCAACTCATAAACATCATGTTTCCATCATTTTTCAAAAATTCATTCCAAGGGACAAATCATTTGTCAGCCATAGGGCTAGTTTTTCTTCAAATTATGTTTCTAGCCAAAAAAATATGAATTTTACAAAATTGAAAGCGGTTTTTGTCCCTCATAAGCAAAGGAAGAAAAACCTCCTTCCGTTTTTACACAGGTGTCATGGTTTTGGACAAATTTCAAAAATACAATTGCCACAAGAGAGTTTCTGCACTTCGAGAGTAACCTTGGGAAATCAAATTTTCTCCCTTCCAAATGACTTGCTGAATAAGAAAAATTCCCACTAGACTGGAATATCTTTCTAATGTGCTATCATGAGCTCATTTTGGATTTGAGGAAGGCCTCCAAAATCTTCCTGCAAGAGCACACTGCATTTTTTCACCCCCATTCTGCATTTTTTAACCAGTCTTGGGAGAATTGATTTTTGAGGGGCTATAATTGAGAATTTTCAGTGCTTGATAGGTCCATTGTGTATCCAAGTGTGATATCGTTCCAACAATATATCATGATCTCAATTTGGACACTGGGTAAGCTACCAAAAGTTGTCTACAAGTTGGAGCTGTGCTTTTAGAGGGTGGCATTGCGCATAGGAAAGTGGCGCTTGTGCATAGGAGAGAGGCGCTGTGATTTTCCCCAGAAAGCCCTAGAAGCTACAAAACACCCTCAAACTCTTCCAATTTTTCAACATAATATTGTTGCCTCCTTTATCAAGTAAATGATACAAAATTATTTCCTCCTTGCTTTCCTAAATGTAATTTTTATGATATTTTTCTTCATGAGAAAAAATAATGAAGTGTTTAGTGGAAAACCCTAATATCACTCCCTCACTCTCAATTTATTGCCCACAAACCTGTTGAGGCCTCAAAATTCCACTGCCAAAAAATGGGGGAAAACCACCCGGTCCGGACCTTAAAGTAGCTCCTTTTCCGTTTGGTGTAGTGGCTCCGACTGGGGATAATGGGACCAATTTCCCAATAAGGATGATTTTGAGGGTGTTTTGATTATACAACATGCAAATGGAGAATGATTTTTAATCTATCATATGCATCTTTCTAAACTATTTATTCTACTATATACCTGGGGTGTTTCTTCCTTTATGCGATCTAAAGATATATCTTTCAACTATTAGTAATAAAGATCATTTAACAGTTGCAAGAGATGAAAATTATGTAAGATGATTCTTCTAACAAAGTAGTTTGACTAGAAGAATTGCGAAAAATATATCGCATTCATAGGTGTGATGATATATTTAATAATAAATCACAGACAAATATTAGAACAGAAGTGCATGTAACATTCATCTATAATAATGTTTCAAATATATAATGCAATAAAAAGATGATTGTCAATCTATAAAGTAAGACTTAATACAAGTGAACAAAAGAAGCATATGTACGAAGTTCTACTCATGTGAACTGACAGTAATTGATCTGCTCCTCTTCACTTTCAAGCAATTTAAAGAGTACATTAGTGCAACATCAATTAAGCAGCTTTAATTGTCAAAAGATAACAAATTTGTTCCACTAATTCATCAAAGCACTCACAAACTTACAATAGTGCATTCTTTGCAAATGTTTTTGACAAATTTTTTGACCCTTCTCTAAATGCATGAGAGTAGTTTAAATACTAAACTAACTATGTTCTAAAATATATTATTACAAAAATATAAAGAAGGTTTCAAACAACCATCCTCATAAGGCTAACTTAAACTACAATCTAGGAAAATAAAATAACAATATGATTTATGAATTCCGTCCTTAATTTTGGATTTGGTCACGAAGTTGAAAAATATCTAGCATAGGCTTGAGCTAAGCTGGATGAAAAATCCTTGATCTGACCTATCCCTTGAATACTGCATTTGAGATCATTGGTTGTGATCTTCTGGTTGAATCTGTTAAAGATTGTAGGATCCGATACTGATGATAAGATTTGATCAGAAAATTCCAATAATTTTTTTGATCAAACTTATTTAACTTTTTAATTACTTCATCCTGCTTTTTTTCCTTTTTCATCCACTGTGTTTCTAGATGTTTTACTTTTGAGAAAACTTCAGACGTGTACTCTTTGATAAGTTCGGCTTTCACCAACTATTCACATACAAATTCAATAATCTCCTTTGATAATCTTGATGTTTTCATTGCTTCTTTCTCTACCTGATTTATTTGTGCTTCCCAATATTTGAATAGGATCTCCTTACGAAACTTATCTACCTAGGGAAGATTAGCTTCCTTCTTGATTCTGATGCTTTCCATTGAATGTGTTCATTGATTTTCTTCTCTAGCTTCTCACATTCAAGATTTTGGATAGCTACATGCTGGATCAATATGTCATTTGAGTCATTATAAGAGTCAATATGGAAAAATGATTTTTGTTGTTACTTTAACTTAGTATTTACATCCAATGCTTCTTTTATGAATTGCTCTAATTGTGGTTTCCTTTGTAACCTGGTTGTTGCTGCTTCCAGTTGTGCTTGGTTCTCATTGATTTATGTTTGATGTTGCAATTTAAGACTCTCGAAATATTTTTGAAATTGGGTCATCTTTGATTTCATTTGCTCACTAGAGTTCAATTTTTCTTCAACTAATAGTCCCTCTAGTTCTTGTATTTTGTCTTCCTTTTGCTTCAGCAACATTCTAACTCTAGTAGCTTTATCAACACTGGTAGTAGCATATGCCCCTGCATACTATGATAATTTAGTTAAATGTTCTGTAGGATGAGATAAATAATCCTTCCACAAAATGTCAACAGATTCATCTGTGAGGTTTGAGACTGTTTCCTCACTTCTTCTCCTTTTATTTCTCTTGACTATAGCCTTATAACTAGGACTGTAGAATATTTTCAGTGAAGAAATTTCTTCAATTTGTAAAACTATTTGTTCTATAGGATAGGCCAGTATGATTTCTTGATCATGAATCTATGGAACTTGTTGTAGTGGATTAACAATTTCCAATATCTTCTGGGAACGTTCAGGCTTTTTAAAACTAGTTTCTTGATCAACATTGGGATTGGATTTAAGAATTTTTATTGCTTCAGAAAACTCATCCCGTTCACTACTCAAATTATTTGTTTGTTACTTTTCTGACTAATCAATTGTTTCATGACTGTGTTGAACTTCTTGGGAAGTTGACTTTGTTCCATTATTTTCTCTTTTCTTTTGCATCTCTATCTCTTGGATTACCTAATCAGTTATCTCTTTTGGGTTGTACTTTTTGGATTCAGATCCATTTTCAGAATGATTTGAATTGTGAGATTGATACTCTAATTGACCTGATTCAAACTCTAACATGTATTTTTCTTCATTATCCAAGCTGATACTTGGAGTAGGTTTATTGAAATCTTCAATAGTTAACAAGTTGAGAGGAACTCTCTCCATTCTCTTATTTCTGTATATTTGGAAGGCTTCCAAATCATCTTGGTTAAGTTGACTGGATGCAAACTTGATTATATCTGAAAAATTTTCCATGCCTTGGAGGAGATCATTATATTCATCTATTTCCTTTACAAAAGGCTTCATATTGAGTTCAGTGGTGTAATTTTTAGTTACATCATTTGGATCATACAACCTCTTTAGACTTACTACCAAATTCAATAGATTAATCTTCGAAACCTCCTTGTAGGTATGGTCAATATCAAAAAGTGAAAAATTACCACACTATAAAGGAAAATTAGGCCAAATGGCCTTCTTAGCATCTTTCAGTTGTTTAGTAATACCATTAACAAGCTGGTAGGCTATCTTTCTTGCAAGTAACTTATCAGGAACATAATATGGTAGGACATGGGGAGAATCATAACTCTTGAATTCTCTGACATATGTAAAATTCTCCTCTACAAACCACCTAGCTACAAAAATAATATCTCCACTAGCCTCCTCAGAAACCCTGGGGGCTTTCTTATTGAATATCATCTGGTGCATAGGCAACATGACTCCATGGAAAATTTTATAGAAATGCAGATGGAATTTTGAATCCCAAAGGGCTCAGTGGTAGATGGGGACTGGGGTAGGGTCCTGGGAAGTCCATTTCCATCCCATGTAAGAAAACTAGAAGAAAATAAGATTGTGTCCATGACATAAGTAGACATATAAAAGGGAGGCATTTCTTTAGATGAAATACTCCTTTTATTCCTATATTTTGTGACGTGTTTGGCTAAACTGTCAGATAGGATATTTGCCCAATTCAGAATTAAGGAATTGACGATTGCGTAAATCAATAGAACACAATCCACTGAAAACCTAGTGGTATCAAGTTTGGAAAATAATCTACACAACATACCGGTAGCATAGCAATAAGGGTAAGGAAGTTGGGAAATTGAGTACGTACCGACTTTATCTCACTTCAGCTTTCCCTCGTCTTCCTTCCATTCTTTGATAACTTTTGTTAGATCTGGATTGTTTTCTCTAAAGCCTTGGACAAAGGCTTTATCATATTTTTTTTGTGGGTTTGGTAAGTGGTACATTGCTTTTAAATCATCTTCCTTGAAAGAACCAATATTCTTGGTTCTTGAATCTTTAAAAGTTTTGTCTTTTATGCTAGTGGTTAAATTCCCACTTAACCATATCTGTGTAAGGGAGAAATTTTTTCCTTGCGGCTACCTTGTGGACGAATGAACATGCAACGTCAAAATTAGTCGGGTCTGAGGAAACAAATAATTCTACTGAAGCAACATTATCTATTACTATTGGCTTTTCATTTTAGAAAAATTGATACATTGCTTCCCATGACAAACTACCGCAGTCCTTATTGCAGGTACTGTCTGAAAATAAGGGAGACATGTCTGAATCTTCAGCAGACAGTATTTGAGAAATTTTTTGTCTTTCTTGTTCATCTCTATTTTCTTCGTTCTGTTATTTAGTTTCCTGTTTTTTAGCAAACAAAGCAATCATTAAAAATACATGGAACTGAGACAAATTCCTCACTAATTAATTTCAAACATGCTAAAATACATATAAATCTATCAAATATGATATTTAATCATCGATAATCATTTCAAAATCAAATCTCTTACACCTTTGCACGAAATAGCTATCAATCAACTTAAGCCGTTAGATCTCGGATTTTGATTTGATATGACATAAGTAATTTCACATGCTTGAGTAATTAAATGTTGTTATTTCTCATATCACAATTTATAACTTTAACTGTTTGTGATGTTTACCCATAACTTCTGCAAAATGCGATCTGCGTAAATCTCACATCCCAACTCCTCTGCGGTAATGAAGTTTATTTTGGTTGAGTCATGTGAAATGTGAATTGTGCATTCAAGAAGTCAAGCGGTCGTGCTTTATGAGACTTTAGAGATTTATATTTATTTCTTTTTTGGCTCATTGGGTCCACGCAATCGCAAATTATATCGAATTTCTTTGTATGTTTAGCGTTTTAAATGAGGTGCGCTACGATAAAGAAAATATAACAATAATTGAAGTGTTTACAAGTTTTAAACATAAATTTGGAAAAGGCTTTAGCGCATTTCACAGCCCGCGTGATTTAATTTACTACAAGTCTTTTGGGTTGTAAGCTATGTAGTTTGCGATGTGCACTAAGGAATAAAGAGGAAAACTCAAAGAAAACTTTATTTCCTAAAGTTTTTTTCTTTAAAGATAAAAATAAATTTTCTATTTATTTTTAAAGGTTCCCCATTTATTAAAATAAATGGGGGTTGTTTTCTAGCACAAAAAAACCCTACAATACCTTCCTACATAACTATTCAAACCACCCCTACCCTTACACTATCATTCCCAAATTTCTAAGTCCCTTTCCCTAAAAACCCTAAGTCCTATGCTTCTACATTCCTAGGAAGCCCCTTCCCTACACCTGTAATTAAATTATCATTTTCAATTCCCTTGACTTTTATACCTCCCATCACCCACTAAAGTTCCCTAAGCCCTTCCCTCATCTACCTAATTTTTCCTACCCTAATCCCTACTCCCTAGACCTATCCCCATTTCCATTTCCTCTGCTAGGATTTCTAAACCAAGACACCATGGAAAGAGATATAGACCATATAGAAGAGGAGGAAGGCAGACAGAGAGAGGACATTAGATAACAGAGAATATTAATACTAGAGCCCACCAACATAAATGAACTTAGGGCCTCTCCCATGACTGTTTGTTGTTTTGAATATCTAGGGTGTCTTGATTTTTGTAACATGATTCAGAGGGTTCAACATCATCCCATGCTAAGTAGAGTTTTCACTTCAAACCTTAGAGATAATCAGGTGACCCTTGCTGGTGTGACCTTCAGTCTATCTACATTTGTCACTGCATACTATGACCAAGAAAATGAACAACTCAAGACCAAGCAGACCATCATGGGGATTCAGCTTCTCAAGGAAAAAGGAAAATGCCTTACTTGATGAGGTATATAAGAGGTATGGTGAGACAAATGAGGTAGAAGAAAAAGTTCCAAGAAGAATACCTAGTACTAGAGGACTGAAAAATAGATCTAGAACTAGAGAGGCAAAAGGAGGTTGAGCTTTCTAATCAACTCAGTTTGAATGAATAGTTTTCCATGATTGTCAATGAGAGCTGGGAAAAATGGCTTGATAGGTCCAACCAGCATCTTGAGAAGCTCCTAGAGAATTAAAAAAAGGAAAATGACATATTTAGGAAGAGGGAAAAACACTACTTCAATCAAATTCAAATTGCAAGGTAAAAACTCCAAAGGCCGAATCAAGGCTTGAAATCCTAACCAAGAAAAATAAAGGGGAAAAGCTTGATATTCTTGGTAAAGAATATCTCATAGCTTATTACACCTCATCATCATCCCGCGGCAAAAAAATTGAAGAAATTTGGGTTGAAATTTTTGGGAAATTTTGTGTTTTTGGCAATTTGACACAGTCAAACTGGCAAAACTGCAACACCCTAGGCATTGCGCTTTTCCTAGGGACCTATAATAGAGAAAATGAAACCAAAATTGGATTCAAAAGGTCAAATTCAGTGAATAAAACCACTTTACAAATATTTTTTGGGTCAACAAGGCAATCAAAAGGTCAAAAAACAGTTTAAAAATGACCTTTCTGCCCTGTTTTGGAGGTTGGCGATGTGCTTTTGACCCATCTGGGGAGAATGAAGTTTTGGACAGTAAAACCATAACCATTTTGGAAACTGGGCACATATCTAGAAACTATACAGGACATGCTTTTCAACGAGTTATCCTGAGCTCAATTTTAACACATGGGACCCCCTCCAAAGTGAAGTCGAATATGGCATTGCACGTAGGATAGTGGCATTGCGCATAGGACACATTTTCTCAATTTGCTGGTATTTTTAAATTTTCTCAATTTTTTCTAGTTTGACCATGTTCAATGAGATTTTTAACAATGTAAATCATTAATGTAAAAGTAACTATGATGTGGTTGACTTACCTAGGGGTAAATACATTAGGTGAAAAGTTTGATGACATGTAATGAATCAGTTTGAAAAAAGTGAGGGATGAGTCAGTTTGACCTCCCTACACTCTAGGTATTCAGCTAATTTTTTGGTGGAACACCTCCTTCACTTGGGAATTCAACCCATGAGGTTGGGATAGGTTGTTTGAGGTCTATATCATGTACTTTTTGACTCATTTCACAGATTTAGAGAGTTTCATGTTGATGCATTTACTAGAGACTCTATTGTAATCAGTATTTGGTAGGAAATTAATGAAAAGGTTGCAACTATTTCTTTGGGATACATGTGGTATGGAAATTTATCATTGTTCTTCTTATGTCTCATTATATATGAATTTTTTGTTCCATGATCCATTTCATTTCTATGACATGTTGGTTTTCAAGTTAATAAGAATAATTCATCTCTCATGCTCTATTTTGGGAAAATATTCATATTTTGTGCATCTTCTTTAGTTTAGAAAGAATTCATGCTTAGCCTTTCTCTCTCTAGATCCTCATCAGTCTGACCCACCTCACCCTGAAACCCTAAAGTGTTAGGTTTTATACCTACCCTTCCCCATTGAATATCTGCAACCCTAATCCTATTTTCCCTGACCTAACCTCTTTGACCTAATTCACCCATCCAACAACACCAATTCAAACAAAAAACCCTACACTCATACCTAATCTAAACCCTAACTCATCCAGCCCTCTTCGCTGTGACATTATGGAGAGATCACTCTCCGATTTGGTATGGCTAGCTACCAAGATAAAATATTGGTCTGTGGTTACCTCTATTTGTACTCTTACTTAGCCTTAGAGATCCAGTGAAGTGATAACACTACCCACAAATTTCCTGAGGTTACCATCCCCATCCGAGGAACAAGAATAATAGGTTGAGAAAATATAGGATTAAAAATATCTGATCCTATAGGCTGAGTAGGATTAAATTCCATAGTCAGCAATGACGATGGGACATGCATAGGAACACTAGGGAAATGTGTAGGATTCATAGAGGAGTCTGGCGGAATGTACTAAGAATATGTGAGAGGTGTGGAAGGAGGTGTAGGTGTGTCCAAATTCAGTGGTATAAATGATGACATGGTAGCTGATATTGTTAATGTGGAGGGAAAATAGGAACTAACATCCTCCATAGGTAAGGCCAAAAATTGAATGCATGTGTATGTAGGTGAAGAACCATTAGGGTTCAGTCGTGGTAACTCTAGTCCTAAAGGATCAGTTAATGGTGGATTAGTAGCAAAAGTTGAGTTTTCTTCCAATGTGTCGATGGAAAGTAAGCCACTACTAGGAGGACTAGGTATAGAATCCACAACTATGGGTTGGTGTAAATCTTGAGAATTGATAGGAACACTCCAAGTAGGAGTGACAATTCCACCTCCTTGAGGAGGAAAACCATGAATTTGAAATGACTAAAAGTGACTAGGTTTATTTAGGGTGAATAAATTTAAATTAACCAAATCAAGTTAGTACACACAATCCTAAGGCCAAACTATTGACCCTGACCAAAAAAAACGCATTAGAAAAGTCCTAGGGGGTAGTCACATGCAAAAAAAATACAAAGAAGATAGCAACGGGACATGTAATCGCTTTAGGTATCTAGCCCTATGAAATCATAGAGGGATCTCTCAAAATCAACCTCACAGCCAATGGAAGTGACTGGAGAATATTAGGGTTTTAGGCTAGTTATCAGCTCAATAGGGTTTTGATTAGGGTTTGTTGGATATGAAGCACTAGGCTTAGGAACTAGGCCAAGTATTCCAAAATATCAGTTGCAGACATAGAATGAGGCAAGGTAGGTGTAATCAGTGACAACATTGGTTTGTCATTGTAGTGTGGTAAGGAGGAAAACATATAGAAATTTAGTGAGCATAATTAATTCACTTATTCATAAGGATGAAACATTCAATTGCTTATCTTAAACAAAAATAGAGCATAAAGAATGATTTATGTTTAAAAAATGAAAGGATAAATCATAGGAAGAAATTATATGGTTTCTTGAAAAAATTGATCATTAGATGCATAAGAAAAATGGAGAGGAACACTGTCATTAAGCACATCACAATAATCTCATAAAAGTAGTTGTAACTACCTATAAATTACTTCTGCAAATAGTCAAATACACTAGTGCCAAAAGGGTGTGAACTTCAATATACAACCATCTCAGTGACTTAATTCTAAGTACATATAGAAAATAAACAAGATTCCACCTCTAGGGGTTGCATCCTGATCCAAAACAACTAATTAATGCACCTAATGACTCGTAGCCTAATTCTAGGGGAGTTAGAAACAACTTTCTCCTTTTAGCTAACAAGTTTAGTTTTTCTCTCAAGTCATTAAACATAAGATTATTTAACAAAGTGTTTAGTCAATTTAATGTCTTAAATTTCTATCATAAATTATCGACTGGAGTTAGTAATCTTATGAAGTGCAGGTGCACTATATATTCTAGAAGCCTTTTCTTACTTAATTCACTTTGTTGGTTTTATATGTTTTTTTAAGGTTTTTGTGTTTATCTAGAATTTCTAAATGAAATTGAGAGACTAAGAATTGATTTGTGAAATGAAATATAAATTTAAGTATCAAAGCTTATGATGAGAATTTTACTTTAGCTTATCTAAAAATGAACAATTGACTTCAACGAAACTAGAAACAAGAAGAAACTTCAATCGTTTTGTATGTTTTGGAGTTTTTATGTAATTTAAATTAAAATCAAGATATCACTAGAAATTAATGGCACACTTAAAGAAATATTTTAATGATTGAAAAATAAAACTAAGAAGGAAAAAAAGGAAATATTTAATGTTTACCTAAGAAAGAAAATTAGTCTATGAATCACTCTTAGTGAAAGTATTCTAATAACTGAAAGATAAAACTTGCAAGAAAGAAGAAAAATAAATGTTTATCTAAGAAAGGAAATTGATCTAAGATAAACTTATATTGCATAAAAGGAAATTAATCTAAATGATAAATCTTAAGCTATATCAAATAAACCTATGTCAACAACTATGATAAATTATCTATAAATATATTCAATCAAATAAAAAACATCTATCTAAACAATCTTTAAGTATATTCAATTATAAACAAAACATCAATCCAAATTGTTTATAAATCTAGCAAAGCATATATCTAAACTATCTCTAAACCTAGTCAATTACAAAGCAAAGTATCTATCTAAATTATCTCTATGAAGAAAAGTACCTATCTGAATTAACTCTAAGCTTATTCAAGGATAAATCAAAGCATCTATTATAATCATAACGAAATTTTGCAAATGGAAATAACAAACAAACAGTATCAAATATGAGCATCTATACCATGAAAATTCGAAAACTATTTGCAATGAAAATGAAAACAGAGCATATGTCTACTGTATGAAAATGAGATGCATGTTTAATCTACAAAACACAAACAAAGTACATGTCTATTGTGAAAAAATTAAATACATGTTTAATCTACGAAATTAAAATGTAAACAAAGTTATGCTACCAATTATGATAATAAAAACAAGGTAAACAAAGCGTCTATCTATGTGGAAAACACAACAAAAAAATAAGAAAATAAACTACGAAATGACAGAAAACTAAACTACTAAACTTCCTCTGTGCAAGGGCCCTCCACAATAGAATGGTTTTGAAATTATTCGCAACTAAATACACATCAATGATTCCATAAATTCCTTCTCCTTTTATTGATCAAAACATAGTTTTTTGTATGACAGTTTTACAATAAAATCGATCTTGTTTCAAGTTTACACAGTCTGATAGGTATAACAAAGTCGAATTAAATGTTTGTGCCTATCATGCCTTTGGAGACTAATCAAACTAGGCATAAAACTCTAAACAAAAATGCAATTTTTTTTTCTTTCACAATGTTATCACAAAATTAGACCTAATAGGCAGCTAATCAAATAAATCTCATGCAACTGTTTCAAACCAATCTTTTAATTGAGGCTTAGCCTCCTCAACCTAAGAGGGCTCTCTCAAGGGTTAATGATTTGGATATAAAGTATATATGGCTAACTCTATGTGGGGTAATAAGCAAATAAATGACAGATATTGATTGTAAATCACATCAGCAAGTGCGCATTGGGCTTATGGATTCAAAATAGTTTCAGTAAAACCAATCAATATACTTAGCATGGAATTTGAGGCATATCAGAGTTTAGTAAATAGATACACATGTGAAACTGTAAACAAAAACACAATAAATTTTTCTATATAGAAAGTCAGAGCATCAAAGATGTAATATGAGTAACATAAACAAACACCACTACCATAGGATAGTAAAAATATGCAATTAGAACAAGAATACACTAAAACTCTTTATGAATCTCAAGTTGGCTAAGTATAAATCTCTTTATTAAGCTGACAACCAGTCACTTACAATAAACACAGTCCTTTGCTAAAAGTGTCCAACCCTTAGCATATTCAAATTCTTGATCTTTTATAGACCAGTTACAACATCCGATAACTTTATCTTGTGCTAGATACATCGAACTCTTGACTCTTGACACCTTGCCTAACCATATGACATGGTATTTATTACAACAAGACAACTAATCTACTAAACAGTCCTATTACAAATAGGATTCAAACTCTTAATCACCTATCTATAACAACCTTATCTTAATTAAATTACATCATTTTCCAAGTGTACTAACACATGGTCGAATCTAGATGATAGGCTTCAGATCTTTATGACCATAATGCTGACCTCCATTAAAGTAGGAAACAATCCCCTGTTTTCTAGGCATAAGGTCCTTTGCACTCTTGAGACACTCTAACCATCATGAACTCATCATTTCGAGGTATTTTTCTGTTAGAAATTTAAATAAAACCTGCCCAAAATCCTCCCTAATTCCAGCTATCCAAAACCATCATCAATCTGTTCAAATAAGTTGAAATAGACCTGTGTTATGAAAACAACACAGTTTCGTAGCGCCTTTCATTGCGCTACTCTCTTATATTTTTTCCTTCAAAATTTTTATTTCTTTCCTCTAGGATTATCTTCATTATCATTTAATACATCCTTCCTATCAATTTTAGGTCATAATTCATAACTTTTCCCTTCAAAAAATTATGAGAAAGAGTGAAAAAAGATGCTACAGTAGTTTCGTAGCGCTTTTCACTCTTTTTACACTGTTTGTGCTACGAAACTGTTGAGTGAGCAGTTTTGTCCAAATTGTTTCAAAGTGAAACCTATAAATGTGCCAAAACTCAAAATAACACTAATTTTATCAAATCAAAAATCCATATGAACTAAAAAGCACAGTTTTTATGAGGTTCCTTCTTAATTTTCACTTGATTTAGCTTTTGACTTTTTAATGATTGTCATTTTGCACCTTTGTTGTTTAACTCATCCTGAATCACTTTCAATTGCTTCTCCAAGTCTTCCACTTGAATTTTAAGTTTCCTATTACTATCTCTCAAGTGATTATTTATTACTCTGACAAATTTGGCTTCCTTTATTTCTGGGACAATCCATGTGAACAATTTCTCTGCACTGCTTGGGGTTTCAGACATGGAACTAGTTTTACCTTCCCATAGTTCCTTCATTATTTTGAACTCTGCTTTCTCAATACTATGCTTTCTAGCCCTCTTTCTCATGACAACAATTTCTTGGTTTGCCAACCCCAATTTCTCCTCAAGATGTTTAAACTTTGTTTTCTTTGTCGCTTCTTCTTTTCCCTCTTTTGTTCTGTTGGCTGTATGATTCTCTGCAGGTATTGAGAGATCAACCACTTCTTCAAGGGCTTTAGCTGTTTGAATAGTTTCTTTAACTTCCTTGCTACCTTCCTTAAGTTTCTTAGCATGCCTAGTTAAAGGATTTCTAGCTTGAAAGATAAAATCTGCATTTTGACCCTCAAACTCAATCTTCTTTGCAAACTTAGCCTTTTTCTGTTTATGTTCATCTACCCCAATGAAATAAGCTTGAACAATGGGTGTCTCCTCTATGTCGATTTCATGCAGGATGTCATATAAGTTTCCCTTTATCACTGGGTTTTCCTTTGTATCTATAGAACTTTCTTTTCCCTTTAATGCCACTTCTTGGCTTCTTGTTACTCTTTTGATTTCCTGCCTGCTGAAATCTTGTTTCTATTTTGTCTCTTTGAAAAAATTTAACCTCTATTTTGCATGTGATGGAGTTAGAGTATCAAGCACTTGTATCTGCTCTGTCCTTTCCTCAACTTGTTTCCTTGGCTTCAGTTTTGAAAATTCCTTTGGTTTTTCAACTACAGGTTGACTAGACTCTGCTACTAGTGGTGATGGAGTTCCTTTAGTTTTACGGTTCTTAGCAAGAGTTAGTGTTTCCAACTCAAAACCATTTATAAACAAAAAGGATGAAAATCCCTACCTATCTTCTAAATCTCATTCAAAATCAATAACTTCATCAAACCATGATGAAAAAATATTTTTCACAACCTTCAGATTTGGCTTGCACTTTATCAGCCATTTTAGCAAGACTCCTATGTAGGTAAAAGGGAAAATCAAGTAAAATATTACCTGTGAATGTAGAAGCAGCTTGAAATGATATGTGTAAACCTTATGATATCTGCCTTCACATGTAAAATACCTCTGAATGTTAAACAACATCTTTGCATAAGTGTCTTTGATGCAGCTTCTAGGGATAGCATTATTTAGGTCCATATCTGCATACTCAAGTTTCATGAATTCTTTGCATGCCCTTGGTATCTCTGTCATAGCCGCAATAGCCTCTGGTGAAATTGAAACATTTAGCATCCCAACCTTGGTAGTTGTTCCATTGAAATTCAAGGCAAATTATTTGGAAACCTGTGTGTGGCACCCTTGCAACTTTTCACAAAACCGAAGACAACTTACTCTTTTGAAAGCCTCCATCACTACTTGGTCTTCAATTATGGCCTTAATATCTTCAGTCTCATGTTTCAAGTAGTGTCCCCCTCTATGAACTTTCTTTTCATCTACCATGCTTCAAAGAAAACCTATCAGCCTTGCTTGATAAATTGAATTAGCCTCACTTGAATATGTGAACAGTAGCCTCACTTTATTAAGATGTAGAAAATATTTGTATGGAACAGCCATAGGTTTGACTTGTTACTTAAAATCTCAAACACTCGAATGGATGCAAAGGGAAACGAGAATGACCAATTAAGCAAGATTTTGAATTTGAAATTTCATCTCATAACTGAATTATTCCTCATTCATACCCTATCATGACAATGATGACTGCAATATGGGTAACTACATTGAATATCATCACTAACTAACTCATCATACCACTAACCTATCATTTCCCAGTGGATTATGACACATTTCAGCTTAAATGACAAGACAGTTAAGAAATCGCGCTTTCTTAGCGCTGAAGTGTATTTTTCCTAGTTTGCGCTACGAAAATATTAGCGCTTTCGTAGCACAAATAAAATTATTTGAACTAGTGGCGCTACGAAAACGTGGATTCTTGGCTAATCACACAGTTTTGACCCAAAACATTATGGAATGACTCCCAAATGGAAATTATGGATATTTTGACAATGAATGGACCTTTAAAAAACTTTATTTGAACTTGATGATGACCTTTGAACTTATAAAAATGTAACCTACCCTTAAGAAAATCCTAAATTGACTTCTAAACATAATTTAGAACCATTACCAAAAACAAAATTGACACAATGATGTTTTGAAAAATTTTAGGTGATAACACACGATTTGCTATGTGGAGAGAAAATTGTGAATCTTAATATTCTCGTCGCTTGTTTCAGTTCTTTTCTTTGACTAACCTTTGACTGCAATCCTAGGTGCTTCCCTTCTTGATTCTGGACAAGTAGATAGGATAGAATCCATGTACTTCTCTCCTTCACTCATTATTTGAAACCTATTAAACCATGGTGGTGGTTGCAGAAATGGAGATTAGCTGCAGAATTGCATGAATTATGTAGCTAAATACAAGTTTTATTCAAATAATAAGAAACATTTAAAATATGAAAAAGAGATCATTAAGGGACCTTACCAGGCTGAAAATTTGCAAATCAATATTGTTTTAGCTTATGTATTTTGACAAAATGGAGGAAAAGGTAGTGAAATGGATATAAAAAATGAGGTAGTTTTGAGGCTCAACATACCCCCACTAAGAGACAATTGCATGTCCTCATGCAAATACAAAATCGTGTCTCTTCATCTTATCACTGCATCTTCCCTAATACTTCTACCAAGACATCTAACTTCATCTTCTTTCCTTTCTTTGAGGTCACTACTACCCTTTTCTTCCTCATTAAAAGTTTATACTTCAAGTTTATGACATGTTTTCTTATATGTCTATTCTTCTTTTTCAACTTTTTGTTCTTCTTTAACCACAATCCCAAATGTAGGATATTATTATCATTGATGGTCTTCTCGATTTGATTTTGTATCTTCAAAGCTTCATGTTCCTATTGGATATGCCTATTTAATGTCTCTATTTAAAAAAAATATTGATTTAGAGTATTTACTATAGGTTCTTATGGGCTAGAAGGTTGTTATTCAAAACTTGATATCTTTCCTGCATTTCTTCTTTCTAAAGACTGAATGTAATCATAAATTTCTTGATGAAATGGAACAATTTCTGGAGTTCTTCGGCTGGGATCCTGTATGGGTGAAGAAATAGTAGGTGATGGTACCTTAGGATATTCTTCTAAATCAATAAGTTATGTTACTTCTGGGGGTGAATTTTTGGTTTCTTTGCCAAGTCTGGAACTTCTTCTTACTCGTTGCAGAGGATTTTGATTTTTTGAATTCTCTGTGTTTATGACTTTTTATTTTCCTTTAATGTTACATTCTTTCATTTTATCAATTTGTTTCTTGACTTTTCCAAATAGATCTGCAATAGGAATTTCATGTTCTAACTATCCTTAGGATGGTTGTTGATCCTCAATAAAGCTTTCAACTTTTCTTTTTTTCTGCCTCTTTTTCCTTTATTATCACTAGGTTATTCTTGGTCTTTTTCTTGGAAATGATTTCGGATTAAGAAATTTTCCCAAGTATCTCCTAGGATTTTTAAATGAAATTCATGTTGGGGAAAATTGATTGCATGTCATTTAATTTGTCAACCCGAGGGTTTCGTAAACTTGTGAAGCATGCGTGCACTATATGTGCTAGAAATTATCTTTCAATTTAGATCAATCTAACTACAAAATAACGGAAACCAATTCATCTAATCTATGAAATCAAATAATGAAAATGAAATTAAACTAACCTATGAAATCAGGTAACGAAAAGAAAGAAAACAAATTCAAAAGAAAAAATAGCGCGCAATCACACTTGCAAGAATTGAAATTTTAATCTAAGAAAGCATTTCAAAGCATGTAAATAAAAAAAACTAATGTATATTTAGTTACTCCAGCATTCAATATGAAGTGTCACCTTCTTGAGATGATGTTAAGTAACCAACTATACCTAATGATCTGGAAAAGCAAGTAAAGTATGCAGAAGATAACTCAGTAATTGCATTAATTAAAAATTCAATCATTCAACCTTGAAATATGATAAAATAAACTTATTGGAATGACCTTTAGGAACATTAGTGATGCAATTAAATGAGGATCTAAAGAAAATGTAAAAATCATGTAAATTTAACTAATGTGTGTTTTTATTTACTCCAACATTGAATATGAAGTATTAACCTCTTGGGATGTTGTGTAAGAAATCAATTATACCTTAGTTTCTATGTTCCTAGAAAGCAAGTAAAATGTGCAGAGGAAAGACTCAATAACTCTATGAATTAGACATTCAATCATTTAGTTTAGAATCATCATCTTGAAATGACCTTTAAGAACATCCATTGACACAATTAATTGATATTTCTAATCTAGGAAATCAAATGACAAAACAATAAAAGAAACTATATAACTGTAAATTTGTATTGTTTCAAACTTAGTTCAATTTGAAAATAGAAAGATCTATCCTCACGAAATGTTTCAGAAGAACAATGATTACACAGTTATTCTAAAACTAATACTAAGAAAGCACTTAAACTTTATGTAGAAATTTGCTGAATAATGATTAATTATCCACCGAGACTATCCTGGTCACATACTATTTGAACTTCATACACAACACATAATCTCTTCCACTCAACTCAACTCAGATCATCACACATGCGGAAATAAAATCAAGCGATAACACATCAAATCATCATACACATTAACACAGTATGTATGGGGAAAGCTTATAGCTGAAAACCCCGTAGCTATTGTGTATATTATAATGGAGAAATCAAGTAACCAACTCAGTACAATACTCCTCACAAGTACTCAGTACTTTCTCATATAGTTACTCACAATCTAGCTCAGTTTTGAACAGGTTACTGGTTCAAAACTCACCGCCAATTGCCTTGCCTCTATTGCATGTTTCAATGCTATGGGATGGACTCTTTATATAGATAAACCACCAGCCTGAACTGCGCAATCCTCATGGGCTTACTCCTCCTATCTGTGTGTTGCAAATAGCAACAGTATAGTCACAACTGATAGCTAGCTCCACCCTTTCATCTACCTCTTTCACTGGTCTCCACTGAACTGATCATGCACTGTAGTGAACTGGTGTGTTCTTGAGTTGAATAATGAGTTACTAATTAATGAATTAAATAATATTTAATTCACTCCACTCATAACTAATTGATTAGCTAGTTAAACTAATCTCAACTAGTTCAACTAAAATAAACAGAACAAAACTCCACTATCTGTCTCATTAACTCCTCCAAACTTCTGCCACTGAATTCCAACTGAAGTCAACCATGCATGATGCCATCAAACCCTTGGGAACCACGTGATTCCTCTGTCAGATGCATGAGCCACTTCTGTAGCTCGAACTGAAGTGCTCCAAGAGAGTAAACTGTTGTTTATAGTCTAAATATTATTAAGGGTAAATAATATTTGACTTCCCTGTTTTAAGGAGAGGCAGTCTAAAAATAGACTTCGACCTCTTTGACCTCAAAAATAGAGTCTCATCTATTTTTTACCAACATGACACATACTTCAAGAATCTCAAACTGGAATCCCCGAACCATGCTCCATATGTCTAAAAATAGACATAGTCTAAAAATAGATTTTGCGCCAGAATTTGCCTGCGGGCCCACTTGATGAAGGCGACTTCATTTCACCAAGCTCCATCATCTTGCTGCATTTTCAACACTCCCTCTCAGCAAGATATGGATTATCTGCAACCCCTATCCTGCCTCTGTGGAATTCGAACTTGCTCCTGGTGAGCGCCTTCGTCAGGATGTCGGCATCCTGACCCTCCGTGGGAACATATGAAAGCATCATGATTCTCCGCTGAACACAATCTCTGATATGATGATACCAATCCATGAAGCCATGCCGCCTCAACTGATCCTCCTGTCTGTACCATGAACCATATCCCGATGTGCCTCTAATATAGCGCAATACATGCTTGCCTGCCTTCCAAAAGAGCTTGGTAGGCTTAACCATAGCTTGCGAAAGCTGGTTAACTGCATAGCATATATCGGGTCGTGTATTGACCGGATACATAAGCGACCCCACCAACTGTCGATAGACAGTGGCATCCACTACCTCCGCTGAAGTAGCATCCTCCTTCCTCCAACCACCAGGAAGAGGAGTGTCAACAGGCTTGCAGCCTTGCATGTTGAACCTCTCCGGAATCTCCCGGGCATACTTTCCCTGAGAAACAAACAGTCCTCCGCTGCGCTGCCAAATCTCCAATCCCAGGAAATAATGAAGGATGCCCAAGTCCTTCATCTCAAACTCTCGTGCAAGATCCTCCTTGCATGAAAGTATCAACTGCTCATCGCGAGTCAAAATCAGATCATCTACATACAGTACGATGATCAACAGCTTCCCCTCCACCACAATCTGGTACAGGTTTGGATCCGCCTCACTCTTGGAGAATCAAGGCCCGGTGAAGTAGTTGTCTATCCGAGTGTACCAAGCACGAGGTGCTTGCTTCAGCCCATACAGTGCTCTCTTGAGTCGGCACACATGCAACTCACTGCTGAAGATCTCGAAACCTTCAGGCTGCTCTATGTACACCTCCTCCTCAATAACTCCATTGAGGAACGCAGTCTTCACATCCATCTGATGAATGTGCCACCCCATCTGTGCTGAGAGAGCAAGGATCGTCCGTATGGAAGAGTACCTTGCGATAGGTGCAAAAGTCTCCTCATAATCAATCCCCTCGATCTGTGAAAAGCCATGGGCGACAAATCTCGCCTTGTACTTCTCCACACTCCCGTCAGCCGCCTGCTTCACCTTGTAGATCCATCGCAAACCCACCACTGATTTTCCCACCGGTCTTGGGACAATCTCCCATGCACTGTTCCTGACGATCGAATCATATTCTTCGATCATGGCATCAACCCATGCGGGTTCCTCCACGGCTTCCTCAAAAGAGGATGGCTCCGTCACAACACATTGACTCACAAGAGCCATGTATCCAGTGTACCGATCCGGTGACTGTCTCTGTTTGCGCTGTGCTGTAGGTGGTCCTACAACCTTCTCTACATCCCGAGCCAGTCGCTCAGCTTCTATAGTGCGCATGCGCCCTCTGATGGTTGGCGCTGCCTGGGTGGTTTCTTCCACCTCCTGAACCTCCTCTTGTGGCTGATCCACATCCGGAAGCTCCTCTTTAGGAACTAACAGCTCCTCATCTGCATGCAAGTGTAGCTCCCTCTCAAGCGAACACTGCATGGCTTTCTCCTCCTGAAATTTTATATCCCGTCACACAATAGTCTTGCGACTGTCTGACAAATACACCCGGTAGTTGTGAGGTGTATCAGTGTACCCCACAAATATTCCAACCTCAGCAGTTGGATCCAGCTTCCTTCTCGCATCCTTCATCACATGCATGTAGACAGGAGAACCAAAAATCCGCAAATGGGAAATATCGGGCCTCTTGCCAGAATAAGCCTCCTCCAGTGTACTCATGCCAAGAACCTTGTGAGGACAACGGTTCTGCACATACACTGCTGTATTGCATGCCTCAGCCCACAAGTGAAGGGGTAGGCCCTGATCATGCAACATCGCCCGTGCAGCACCCACGATCGTTCTGTTCTTCCGCTCAGCCACCCCGTTCTGCTGTGGGTTATGGAGTGCGATGAGCTCTCTCCGAATCCCTTCTGCGCTGCAGAACTCCTTGAATTCAGCCGAGATGAATTCACCACCGTTATCACTCCTTAGAGCAATCACCTTCTTCCCCAACTCCTTCTCGACCAGTGCTTTAAACTCACAGAACTTCGGGAATGTATCGCTCTTCTTCTGCATGAAGAAGATCCGGCACTTTCGAGAGAAATCATCAACAAAGATCACATAATACTTGTGCTTTGCTGTCGAAGCAACTGAGAAAGGACCACACACGTCTGTGTGAACTCTCTCAAGGATCGTCGTGGCGCGACTATCCTTCTCGTGAAAGGTGGCTTTCACATACTTCCCTAAAGTACCCCTTGCGTCATTGTGAAAAATTGCCCACTAGGAAAGATATGAGAAATCGCACAACGGAGAATCTTCAAAGCTCCATGGTGAAGGTGGCCCAATCTCCTGTGCCACAGTTCGCCCTCATCATCCTGGCTCACCACTTCTCCCGCCTTGCATGCCATAGCTGCGCAGCCATCTACCTGTAACTGATAAAGTTTCTTGGTTCGAACCCCCATCTTCCGGGTCTCTCCAGTAGTCTTACTGCGCAGGAAGGCTTTTCCTTCGCTGAAGACCACATCATACCCCTTATCCTCCAACATCGCCACAGAAATCAGGTTCTTCTTCAATCCAGGTACATGCATGACATCCCTCAATACAAAGGGTTTACCAGACTCCCTCTGAAAGGATATGTTACCGATACCAGTTGCACTGTATCTACCATCAACGCCCATCTCGATGTGCACACCCAAATCTCTGTCCTCCAGATCTGAGAACAAATCCCGATCTCCCGTCATATGGAACGACGCACCGCTGTCCAAGAACCACACCGATCCCAGCACACTTGAAACCAAGCATGCAATCAATGAAAAGTCAAGCTCGAACTGTGAAGCCAAAGCTTCTCCATCTACAGATCTTCTCGCTTGCCTGTTCTTCTTCTTCTTTGGACAATTGGTAGCATAATGTCCGTGATCATGGCAGTGAAAACACTTCACTTTCGCCATATCCTGCTTCTTGCCCTTTGCACCAGAATGAGAGGTTTTCTTACCTTTCCCTTTCTTTGCTTTGGCCACCAAAGCTCAGTTTTCTTCATCATCTCCCTTTGATGAAGATCCATCTCGAGTAGTCCTCCTTATCTCCTCCTGCATGAGATCCACTCAAAGGCGCTCCCATCCTGGCAGCTTCTCCCGACCATTGACACTATCTTGGTATGAGTGCCAAGCCTTCGGAAGACCAAGGAGAGCCAGGTCGACCATGTCCTTTTCTTCGACAGTCACCCCCACACTTCCCAGCTCATCTCTACACTGAGTGAACTTCGTGAGGTATTTGGCGATACTATCGCCTTTCTCCATCTTGATGTTCCTGAGCTTATCTTTGAGCGCCAGCTTCCTTTGGTCACTCTTACTCTGGAATAGATCCGTCAAAACTTTCCACATTAAATATGGAGTAGCCTTTCCATGCAGGCTGGATACAATATGATCCTTGACGCCCTCCAACAGGATCCTTCGACATTTCGCCATCTTCTTTTGCCATGCTTCAACTTCAGCAGCATCAGTGGGCTTTTGGACATCCGTATCTACGAACTCCTTCGGACCATTATCTTCTAATACTGCCTCCATGCGATCCTTCCATGCAACATAATTCGAACTGCCTTCAAGAGCATATTCGAGTCACAAACCGTTGAAAGACATTTTCAACACTGGCACCAAGAAAACAAAACTGCTGCAAAATTTCAAATTCCACCTCAAAGCTCAGCCGCTCTAGATCTGTGAGAACAAATTATTTCTAGCACAGAGATTGACTGCAAGGGGCATTTACCAGACCTTTCACTTTTTGAAGAAAGATGAATCCGGAGGCTACCTGGCCCGCATGCAGACTCTGTCTACCGAAATAAGTTTGTAATCACTGTGATGATCAATCTCTGCTTCAATAGCTCCGATACCATGCAGAAATTTGTTGAATAATGATTAATTATCCACCGAGACTATCCTGATCACATACAATTCGAATTTATATGCAACACATAATCTCTTCCACTCAGATCATCACACATGCGGAAATAAAACAAGTGATAACACATCAAATCATCATACACATTAACACAGTATGTATGGGGAAAGCTTATAGCTGAAAACCCCGCAGCTATTGTGTATATTATAATGGAGGAATCAAGTAACAAACTCAGTACAATACTCCTCACAAGTACTCAGTACTTTCTCATGAAGTTACTCACAATCTAGCTCAGTTTTGAACAGGTTACTGGTTCAAAACTCACCGCCAATTGCCTTGCCTCTATTGCGTGTTTTAATGCTATGGGATGGCCTCTTTATATAGATAAACCACCAGCCTGAACTGCGCAATCCTCATGGGCTTACTCCACCTATCTGTGTGTTGCAAATAGCAACAGTATAGTCACAACCGATAGCTAACTCCACCCTTTCATCTACCTCTTTCACTGGTCTCCACTGAACTGATCATACACTGTAGTGAACTGATGTGTTCTTGAGTTGAATAATGAGTTACTAATTAATGAATTAAATAATATTTAACTCACTCCACTCATAACTAATTGATTAGATAGTTAAACTAATCTCAACTAGTTCAACTAAAATAAACAGAACACAACTCCACTATCTGTCTCATTAACTCCTCCAAACTTCTGCCACTGAAGTCCAACTGAAGTCAACCATGCATGATGCCATCAAACCCTTGGGAACCACGTGATTCCTCTATCAGATGCATGAGCCACTTCTGTATCTCGAACTGAAGTGCTCCAAGAGAGTAAACTGTTGTTTATAGTCTAAATATTATTAAGGGTAAATAATATTTGACTTCCCTGTTTTAAGGAGAGGCAGTCTAAAAATAGAATTCGATCTCTTTGACCTCAAAAATAGAGTCTCATCTATTTTTACCAACATGACACATACTTCAAGAATCTCAAACTGGAATCCCCAAACCATGCTCCATATGTCTAAAAAAAAGACATAGTCTAAAAATAGATTTTGCGCCAGAATTCGCCTGCGGGCCCACTTAGTGAAGGCGACTTCATTTCACTAAGCTCCATCATATTTCTGCATTCTCAACACTTTAATCTATAAAATCAAGTAAATCTCACACATTTAGGCAGCTGATCTAAAATTATGAGACATGGTAAATCAAGATGCTCCATAAGTAAGCAAAACCAAGTCAAAATGAAGGAACATTCATGAGTAAGGTGCCACAGTATAATTTTGTATTCAAAGCTTGAGCATAACTCCAATTTTACACATGAAAAGACAGGAGAAAGCTTCCCCTATTTATACAAAAATATGAGAATCTATCTCAATAATGAGAGTCCATGAATCTCTCCCTATATCTCTAGAGTTACAATCCAAATAGGAAGTGATAAGGCACATGTCTTCTTAGAGTTACAATACAAATAGGAAATGGGGCACATATCCTTATGATCCCATGATCTTCTCCATCGAAATTCGAATTTGGCCTTAGGAGGCCATGTAAGAGTCTTTTGGAAGCTTATTTTTGACCTACACATGGCAACAAGCTCATTCCACCTGTTAGGTATAATTTTGTGCATATTATTTTCTAATTTTTAACCACAAATTCACTTAAAAATACTGGGAATTAATAAAGTTCGGAAAAACATAAATGTAACTCAATAATGGTAATGTTAAGGTAAATTTAATGAAATGGAGGTGGAGTGAAAGTGATAATATGGAAATATAAGTGAAAATGTAATGGAAGTGAATGACAATTTTAAGGCCCAAAATACCCCTGAACTGAAGCTATTGCATGTCTTCATGCAATCTATTACATTAATTATTTTTTATCCTTTGAGATTTGGCTTAACTTTGCATGATATCATTTGATAACTTCATACTTCGGGAAAGTCTTTTAGTTGAATTGCAACATGGTTGGTTCTTGTGTTTCAACCATATTTTGTTGTTGCATTCAATTTTAATCTTTGAACTTTGCATAATGATAATTTCATTATTGTTGCAAAGTATATCTTTATTGGATTGCATCATGGTTGGTTCTTGTGTGACAACCATGATTATGTTTGCATCCAATTATCTTTTAAGTACTTTTGAAAATCCATTGTATGCTCATAATAATAATGTAATAGTTAATATCTTTTGAAAGTATGCGGGCTTTTGAATGTGATATGAATGTGTAAAAATGTGAATATGAATGTACCCACACCCCCCCCCCCCCCCAACTAATGGTATTCACAATTTTGTGAAATGAGGAAAAGAAGGGTTTTTTCCAAAAATTATCATTCTAGCTTTTCAAAAAATTCTATGGTAAAAATTTAGAATATGACATACCTTAACTTACCCTTTGGAAATGGATAAGTTGCATGTGTGTACTGAAGAGTGTGGTTGTTGATGTTGTTGGATTATGAAGTATGTAAAACAAAGGAATTCTATCTGCTTCTTTGTTCTCTTTGTACTAATGATAAGATTGGGATCTTTATTGCTGCTGATACAAATTGATTCCTGTTGCAAACTGCTGAAATGATGTAGTCTTCAATCGTTACAAAAACTGATGGTACAATTATAGTCATGCGAATAAATGTGTTGATGTCGAGCATGAAGAGAAGTCATTGGATTACTGGCCATTGATGAATGTCGTTAACCAATGTGAGGCAAACTCACCATTAATGCCAATGAGTGCCAAGGTACCTAAGTACACTTTGTGAAGTGCAAATAGATGGGCTAATGTCGAGCCACTTGTAATATATGACGATCAAGGGACATTGATGTATTCCCATGATTGTCAGCGAGATAACTTTTCATTAATGCATACAAGCCTCAAGGTACTAATAAGGACTCTAGTCCTGCACCTAGATAATGTGCTAATGTTGATAGGCCAAGACTTGTTAGAAGGGAAGCCTTAAGGAATCTTCCATCATCTAACGTGAGTATGAAAGAATAATTTTTGAAGGACTATCGAGGAAAATTTTTGCATTGAATCACGGTTTATTTGACAGAATGAAAATGGAAATGAAATGAATCAACTTTGTAGAGGAGCTAAATGGTTTTATTGCAAGGTTAGTGAAAGAAGGGAAAGAAAATACAATGACTGGGAAAAAAATGAGCAGTGAGGGAAAATGAGACGAGGATTTTATCGAATGACTAAGTATAAATGCAATAGTGAATGTAAAGGGAAATGAGGTGAATGTTTTTTTCACTGAGGAAGCATGGATGAAATGGAAAAAATGGCATCTAAAAGGCTTACAAGTGTTGGATATAATTTTCATTAGCATGCGCTCATGCATTGATGTTTCTTTCTTTGTTGTTGATCATTTTCTTGTAAAATAAATGTGGTCTCTGAGAGAGACGCTATTCGCTTGTAGTCATATGTCCTTCCTCCTGGAACCTACAAAATAAAACTAGTCCTTCTTCTGCAATGGAATGTAAGATTATCAAAAGAGAGAGGTGATAAATCACTCTGGTTATGACATTTACACAAAAAAGAACTAAGAATTGGTACTAATAAAACAATTTCATGAAGGAAAACAAAAATAATTTATACCTGTTCGAAATTACTTCCTCAAGTTACCTATTGTGTATTTTCAGCAATCTCTTCATTTTTTTATGTTTCAAAATTTCATGATATTTTTCTCATTATGCATATCTTGTCGAGATATTTCCAATGATGCTTGAATCATCGAAATCCGATGTTGGATGAGAAAGTTAGGCTAATTTAAAATTTGGGTGAAACAATGAAGTTTTTCAGCTGCAGAATTGATGTTTAGCTACAGAATGTGCACAATTCTATAGCTAAAATCTTGAAAAGAAAGCTAAATATACATGGCTATCCAAATAATCATTCTTTTCATTTAAATAGATCAGTACCTCCTCCAGAAAAATGAACAATACCATACTTATTTTATTAATGCAATATTTTTTTTTAAGGAAAATAACAACTAAAGCTAAATTTAAGAAAAATTGAAATTTACAATAATGAGTTGGGGATCCAAGCAATATACAAGATTGTAAATGTGGAGGCTTCAAAAAGCCTTAAGAAACCATGACCATTTTTTTTTAAATGTTTTATTTTTACTTTTATTTTTTTTAATTATATATGTCACATTTTTAAAAATTTAAAAATACATGCATATATATATATATATATATATATATATATATATATATATATATATATATATATATATATATATATATATATATATATATATATATATATATATATATATATATATATATATATATATATATTTCTTTTTAAACAAAACAAATAATAAAGAAAATGAATTTTCAAACAAGACTAATGAATCATGGCAATGATGAATGAATGTTTTTCTGCGATCGAATCCCACCTTTGCCATTTTATTTTACTTCGTGACTTTATGGTTTGGCAGCTCAAAACTTCTAGATGCTATGGGAGTTTCGTTGGATCAAGGGCCTGGTCCATTATTTGCTTCAAATAACATAAGTGCGGGTAACTGCTTTGTGACAGTTGGTGCTCTTTATATTTGTGATCAGATTGTTCAGGAAAACGAAATATTGTCTGAGGGATTAGTTTTACAACCAGAGGTTAGGTTGGATCCAAACTCTAGAAGTTATTCATTATCTCTGCTTCAGTGCTTAGCAAATTGATTAACAATCACCTTCGCATCTGCCATTCCAACGTACAATGGAAGGGATTGCCTGAAATCACAATTATCAGCACAAAATGAGATCATTCATTTGGGAGTGGATGTGTACGGTGGATTCCTCATGCAACGTGGATCCAATAGAATTTGTTTTCAAATCGGATTTTTCTTCATAGAGATCAGGAAAAACGGATCATGGGTGAAATCAAAGCAGAATTTGATTTGAATGTCATTCTTAAGCTTTTCACTGTGCAAAAACCATTTTTTTCCTCATGTAGACTGCAAAACGAAGCTCCAAAGAACCCTGATTTTATCCTAAATGGTTGCAAAACCCAGAAAATCTCTTGTGTGTTACCTAATTTCCCCCATTCCTGAGAAAACCCATGTTTTTTTTTTCTAATTCGCCTTCGTTTGCTCAAAAAATTCGTTTTAAAAATGGGTGTCAAAACAATGACGTTTTCTAGCAATTACGTTTTCTGCAAAAAAAAATAATAATAATAATAATTGTTGTGGTTCCTGGGGAATGGAATTTTTTGTTGTGGTTGTAGGTTTTGATGTGACTTTATTTTTGGCTCTAGATTCAAACATCATGCTTGGATTAGAAAATATCTCATGCATTTTTTCATTGTTGAAGATTTGAGTTCCTTTAGCAAAGCAGGTGTGAGGATTGTCGAATTTCTTTCGCAGAGCTTGATGAAAGCTTTGATAAATAATGTTGTAATCATAAACTTGCAATCAAGCTACCTAAAAATAAGTTGACAAATGGATGTCACTAAGTGAGAGAGGTTAAGGTGAAAACGTGATAAAAGGACACACTGACAGCATGTAATAACGTAGATCCAACAAATTTGCAGGGTTTATTGAGGGTTGAAGTCATGGAGAGACCTGTGCGCTAGAAGAGAAAACAAAATCGTTGGGACGTCCAACCTGCGCATGACCTTGATCCATTTTCGTATATACAATGTATTTTCTTCATGACGTGGCCCTTTGTGGGTTTTATTATATGATCTCAATTTTTTTTTATTTGTGATTTCTTGGAGTTTTATTGCTCTTGGCTTCTTGATTTTATGAATGGTTGTGTGTTTTATTTTTATTGTTAATTGTTTTCTGTGTTTTGTTAATTTTGTTTGGTTTTATTTGTTTCATGTTTTTTTTTTTTTTTTTATTGTTATGTTTGATTTTGTGTGTTTTTTTTAAATGTTTAAGTTTTGTTTAAAAAATTATATATGTTACATTAAAAATATATACATATATATTTAAACAAAACAAGTTATTAAAAATGATTTTGACAGTTTTATTTTGGTTCTTAAATTTTTTTTTTAAATTTTATTGAAAAATAAAATCAAATTAAATTAAATCAAATCATGAAAACACAAATTAGCTGCAGAATTGCAATCTGTAGCTAAAAAAAAAAATTGTTTTTGTTTTTATGATATACTAACAAAACAATTTCTTTTTCTGATCCTCCAGGTCACACGAAGTGCAGAAGGAGAGCATACTTGAGATTTTTTATTTTGTTAGCATACTCAAGATTTTATGAATCGATTCCTATGTAAATTTTACAAAAATAAAATGAAAATGATTGATCTCATACCTTAAATTATCGCTCGTGATTTTCTCTTGTGTTCCTTGTTTTCAATCATTTGTTTTATTGCAAATCTTTCATGCCAAGGGTTAGTAGATGGGTGGTTCTTACTGCACCACAAAACAACAAATTTTTCCTTAAAAAAATGATCTAAATTTATTTTTATTTTTCCTATCTATCTAAAAAAAAAAACCATTTTTTTTTTATTTTTAAGTATATTTATGTTTCCAATGAAGCCATTTATGGATTACAATCTTTGAAATGCTCATATCCAAACTTGACAAATGTACCTGATTGTTTTTAAGGATATGAAAAATCATCTTGATCTTTCAATTCGTTGCAAGGATCTCTTGAAGAATTGATGAATGTTGTGGAACAATCGCTTTTTGATACCATTCCTCAATGTAGTCTTTAGACTGCATTCTAGACCCTTTGTCCATAAATGGTTAGTAAAAACAAAAACAAGTAAAATACACTCTAGACTGAAAGATAGTTCCTATGCACACTTCCCTGACAACGGCACCAAAATGTTGGGGTAAAGTGATTGCCTATCATTTAATTTGTCAACCCGGGGGTTTCGTAAACTTGTGAAGCATGTGTGCACTATATGTGCTAGAAATTATCTTTCAGTTTAGATCAATCTAACTAAAAAATAATGAAAACCAATTCATCTAATCTATGAAATCAAATAATGAAAATTAAATTAAACTAACCTATAAAATCAAGTAACGAAAAGAAAGAAAAAAAATTCAAAAGAAAATATAGCGCACAATTACACTTGTAGGAATTGAAATTTTAATCTAAGAAAGCATTTCAAAGCATGTAAAGAAAAACAACTAATTTATATTTAGTTACTCTTGCATTCAATATGAAGTGTCACCTTCTTGAGATGATGTTAAGTAACCAACTATACCTAATGATCTAGAAAAGCAAGTAAAGTATGCAGAAGTTCAGTAATTGAATTAATTAAACATTCAATCATTCAGTCTTGAAATATGATAAAATCAACTTCTTGGAATGACCTTTAGGAACAATAGTGATGCAATTAAATGAGGATCTAAAGCAAATGTAAAAAGCATGTAAAGTTAACTAATTTATGTTTTGATTTACTCCAACATTCAATATGAAGTATTAACCTCTTGAGATGTTGTGTAAGAAATCAATCATACCTTAGTTTCTAAGTTCCTAGAAAGAAAGTAAAATGTGCAGAGGAAAGACTCAATAACTGTATGAATTAGACATTCAATCATTTAGTTTAGATTCATCATCTTGAAATGGCGTTTAAGAACATCTATTGATACAATTAATTGATATTTCTAATCTAGGAAAGAAAATGACAAAACAGTAAAAGAAACTATATAACTGTGAATTCTTATTGCTTCAAACTTAGTTCAATTAAAAAATAGAAAGATCTATTCTCACAAAATGTTTCAGAATAACAATGATTACACAGTTATTCTAAAACTAATACTAAGAAAGAACATAAACTTTAATCTATAAAAGAAAGTAAATCTCACACATTTTAGGTAGCTAATCTAAAAGTATGAGAGATGGTAAATTGAGATGCTCCATATGTAAGAAAAACCAAGTCAAAATGAAGGAACATTCATGAGTAAGGTGCCATGATCTAATTTTGTATTCAAATCTTGAGCATAAATCCAATTTTAGACATGAAAAGATAGGATAAATATTCCCCTATTTATACAAAAAGATGATAAGCTATCTCATTAATGAGATTCCATGAATCTCTCCCTATATATCTAGAGTTACAATCCAAATAGGAAGTGATAAGGAACATGTTCTCTTAGAGTTACAATACAAATAGGAAATGAGGCACATATCCTCATGATCCCATGATCTTCTCCATTCAAATTCGAATTTGGCCTTAGGAGGCCACATAATACCCTTATAGAAGCTTCTTTTTGACCTACACATGGCAACAAACTCATTCCACTTGTTAGGTATAAGTATGTGCATATTATTTTCTAATTTTTAACCACAAATTCACTTAAAAATACTAAGAATTAATAAAGTTTGGAAAAACATAAATGTAACCCAATAGTGGTAATGGTAAGGTAAATGTAATGAAATGGAGGTGGAGTGAAGGTGATAATATGGAAATGTAAGTGAAAATGTAATGAAAGTAAATGACAATTTCAAGGCCCAACAATTCATAAGAACTTTTATCAATCCACAATGATACACTGTATTATCTATGAATTGAATCCTTTTTTGAGCAATTCCTGCCATCCTCCTTAAGCTATTCAGTAAAAAATATGGAAGGTTTATCTCTTTATCTTCAAGAAAATTAATTAATAGCCTAACATGATAGAAGAACACACATCCAAACCTTCCTTCACAGGAAACAAATTTCTGAATTATCAACAACATATTTCTCCATTTACCTTTAAGAGTTGTGCTAGGAATTTTCTTTTTAAAAATGCTAGTATCCATACCCGAGTTCTTTAAGAAGGTTTTCCATTCTTCTCCACTGATTCCTCTGTTCTTAAACCATCTCTCTCCTATATTTGGAAGCCTAGTAGCTTCTTCCATGAAGGATTCTGTGACTGCAAATTTGATGTCACCGATTTCAACTTCTACTCCGTAAAAGGCCCAAAGCAAAAGATTTAGTGACTTCTTTATGAAACCCTTTGAATTTCTCCACGAAGTTAATCCACTATGCTTTCTGCAATATTTCCGTCATTTGCAGATATGCCTCCATGAATTTATTTCCCACAGCCTCTGTTCTTGCAATCAAACCTTTATCTTGCCGAGATTTTCACCTCCAACGCTGCCTCTTTTGACTGGGTGAATTGAGGGTTTCGATATGAGTTTGGAAACATGGATGAGTTATGTTGTGGAATGGAAAAGATGTGCATGTAAACGAGTGAATGAGCGAGGTTTCAGGGTTACTAAGAGCATGAGTGGGGTTTCAGAAAGAGAAATGACCGCTTAGATCATTAGTTAATGAAATTGGATTTGACCATTGGGGAGATCATGATAAGGTTTTAGTGGTGAATCATGAGATTAGATCTCGATTTCGCACAATCAGTATTTTTAATGATGACATTTGAGCTGGCGGTATATGATAATCTAGATCGTATATATCAATATTTGCAACCTTATTATTTAAAAAAAAATTGTATTTGCATACCTTGGATATAGCTAACCTTATTTGTTTCTTCTTTGTCTTGGTTCTTCAGGTATTCCCTAGTACATTCTTCAGTATAGTATTCAAATGCTTCTGTCAAAAGGTCTTGTTATATCTGGGCTACAAAAGTGTATAAGAGCTGTAGAATGAGAGACGCGGAAATTCAACACTTCTGTATCTAAAATTTATTCTCTGAAAAAGAAAGGGAAATGCAAAGAATTTGGGATTTTGAGAATTGGAATGAAGAAAATGTAAGATTTCAGAAACAAATTTTGATTTTCACCTTATATTTTTTGTATAAGAATGCCAATCAATGATTGGTTTTCATACATATACAATTTATTATTGTTATTATTATTTTTTCTTTTGATATATATATATATATATATATATATATATATATATATATATATATATATATATATATATATATATATATATATATTATTTCTATTTTTTTAGATATGAAAATAAAAAGAAGAATTCTAAGTTGGGGAAGAAGAAATATTCTTCTTAACCAACTTCATATCAGCATTATCTTGAAAAATCTTGACAAATTCCTTTTTTTTCAATGGATTATGATAAACCTTTAATTGATGTTCATTTACAAGGAGATGAACCTTTTCTTCATCAATAGTCCTAATCATGACTGCTCGATCATCAAATACTATCTCAATCTCATGAGGCCCAATCCAATGAGTTTGAAATTTCCCTTGGAAATCTTTGAAATTTGAGATAAAAATAAGTGCTTAATCTCCTGCTTGGAATTTTCTCTCTTTAACATATTTTTCATGCCATCTGGATCTCTATTGTTGAACTGGGCTAGTCTATTGAACTAAATCTTGTCTTATTTCATCAAGCTCATTAAGTTGTTCCATTCTATGCCTGTGTGCTTCTGATAAGTCAAGTCCCAATTTGACTGCTATTTTGAAGGTTTTGTTCTGGAACTCTATTGGAAACAAGACTTGCCTCCCATAAACATGTTCATAGGGAGTATGTCCTGTTATGTTTCTCCATGTAGTACAGTAGGCCCATATAGCTTCGAGAATCATTTTTTCCCAATCCCTTCTATGTAAATGTAGTCTTTGTGAGGTTTTCTTCAATCACTTTATTAGTAGACTCCACTTGTCCATTTGCCTATGGATGGTATGGAGTGTACTTCCTATGCTTGATTTTGTACTCTTCCATGATATTTTGCACCATTATGGATGTAAACTGAGTTCCTTGATCTATCGCAATTTCCCTTGGGACACCAGAACAAGTAAAAATCTCCTCAAAAATAAATGAAACTACATAATTTTCATTAGCAAAGAAAAGTTCTTTAGCTTCTACCCATCTAGTGATATAATTAGTGCACACAAGAATATACCTCTTTTGTCTTTATGGTGGGCTGATTAGTCCAACAAAATCCAGAGCCCATTTTTCAAAGGGTTCAATGAGTACCTATGGTTGTAAGGGCATTTAATCTGAAGGAACATGTTTCCCCATTCTCTGACAATTTTCACATATTTTAACATTTTCCTTGGCATCCTTGAAAAGATAAGGCCATTAATATCCTAAGACAAGGATTTTGTAGGCAGTACTTTTGTCAGCTAAGTGTCCTCCACATGGCTCACCATGGCATGCCTTCGATATCTCAGGTTTTTCATCCTCTCGTACACATATTCTAATGATGAGATCTAGACTTGTCTTGTACAATTCCTCATTTACCCATGAATAAGATGCACTCATTTGAATTATCTTTCTCTTTTCTATAGGAAACAAATATGACGATAGTTTTCCTGTGGCTAAACAATTATAAATGTCTGCAAAGCATTGAGATTTAGTACATTTTGAATAAATATATTCATCAGGAAAAATGTCTTCTATTGGTGTATCATTATTATCATTTTGAATTCAAGACAAAAAAATCAGCAAATATGTTTTGTTTTCTAGGTCTATCTAAAATGGTGATATTAAATTCTTGCAATAATAGTAACCATCTTGTGATTATGCCATTCCTGATAGATTTATTCAATATATATCTAATTTCAGAATGATCTGTGTGAATGAAATTTCCATAGATAGTGATGTAGTGTTTGAACTTGTTTATAGCATGGACAATAGCTAGAAACACTTTTTCAGTAACAGTGAAATTTAACTCAGACGGAGTCAAATTATTACTTTTATAGTATATGGAATAAGGGGTCAAGAATTTTTGTCCTAATACAGCTCCTAGAGTTGTATCTGAAGTATCAGTTGAGATATGAAAAGGTAATTTCCAATTTGGTCCTCTTAAGATGGGTGCTTCAGAAATATTTTCTTTCAAAGTTTCAAATGTCTTTTGGCACTCAGGGTCCCTGCTAAATTCACAATCCTTTGTGAGTAATTTGAAGAGTGGAGATGCAATTTTTGTGATTTTTTCTACAAATCTTCTTTAGTATCCTGTAAAACCAAGAAAACTCCTAACATGTTTTTGCCAATTTGGGATTGCCAATTTGGAAATAAATTCAACTTTAGATGAGTCCACCTTAATTCTATTTCCTGAAATATGGTGTCCTAAAATAATTCCTTCAGTGAACATCATAAAAAAAATTTCATGACTTAATGATAGATTTTATTCCTTACATCTTATGAGAAATTTTTTAAAATTTTCAAGAGCTTATTCAAAAGAATTTCCATAGACTGTAAAATCATCCATATACACTTCCACACAATCATGAAATAAATCAGAGAAAATACCTAATAATTATCTTTGGAATGTTTCAAGTGCATTGCATAATCCAAAAGCAAGTACTCGGTAAGCATAAGCTCCCCATGGATAGGAAAAGGTGGTTTTTTCTTGATCTTTGGGTGCTGCCTGAATTTGATTATACCCACTAAAACCGTCCAAGGATGAAAAATATTTCCTCCCTGCTAGTGTGTCTAAATCTTGATCTATGAAAGGTAATATAAAGTGATATTTTAAATTAGCTTTATTCAACTCCCTATAATCAATACACACTCTCCATTTTCCATTTTTTAGGGACAATTACTAAATGTGAAACCCACTGACTCTCTCATATTGGAGAAATAAAATTTACATTCAGCAGTTTCTGTAGTTCTTCCTTTACAATCCCCCTAAGATTTGGATTCATTCTTCTTTGAGGCTATCTAATTGATCTAGAATTTTCCTCAATATATATATGATGTATGCAAGTTTCAAAGTTGATTCATTTCATGTCAGTGTATTCCCATGCATATGTATAAGAATCTTTTTGCAATGTTTTTATCAATTCTTCTTTTTGAATTTTTCATAGGTTTTTATTCATGTTTAAAGTTTTACCTGGAAATATTTCAATTGTATAATTAACAAATTATTCCATAAAATATAAAACCATTTGTCTGGATGATAAGTATTCAATATTACACTGTTCTTGAAAATTTTGACTATTCTCACATTGTGAAGATGATTCATGATTTTCTATTGAATTTAGAATTTGATTTTCTTCACTAATGTGTGAGATAGTAAAAAGAGGTTGTATGTCATTTTCATCATCCATCCATTATTCATTTTCTACTTCTATCATTGTTTTTGCTGGAGTATATAAAGTGAATTTATTTGTTGAAATTCCATCAGAGATAAACATATCACCATATCTACAACTGATGAAAGCATCATTTTTAGCTAACAAAGGTCTTCCTAATATCAATGGATGTCCTCCTAAGTTATTCTTGGGGGTTAATATCATAAAGTCAACTGGATATTCCCAAGAATATAAGGATACATAAATTTATTCTAATACACCAGCAGGTTTGATTACTGATCTATCTACTAGTTCTAGTAATGTTGGTGTATATTGAAGATTTGGAAATTTTAGTTGTTCCATAGTTTGTTTGCTCATGGTTTTTATGGCTTCTCCTAATTCGATAAATGTGTTTGGGATCTCAGTACCATTGATGTGTGTTTTCACAATGGGAATTCTTGTATCCAAATATTTATTTATGGCTATTTTTCCCATCATGATATCTGCAATTTTTCCCACCAAGTGTATTCTTTTTACTTCCTTTATTTTTCTTCCATATTTCTTTATACTCAACTCTCTTATTGTTTTGGAAAGGCTTGGAGTTTCTTTAATGGATTGTAACAAAGGAATTTTGATACAAACATTCTTCAATTCATCTAATATATCATAGTTAGACAACATGATTTGTTTTTCTACCCCTTTATCAATTTGTAGTATTTCAGGGAAAGAAGGTTTTGGTATAGATACTGAAGGTCTATCTATGAGAGGATTTGAGTTTATTGGATTATCTTGTGTTTGATTTTGAAAATTTTGATTCTGATAAAGAGATGTCTCTTCTCAAAAATGATTATTTTTATTTTGAATATTTTTATCTTGATGAAGAGGAATCTCCTCATCGGAGTGATCAACTTTTTCCAAAATAACAATAGAAGGAAACTACTTCTCTAATATCCTACCAAATCTAATTTGAACGTTATTAAGATCTAGAGGAGTTATCCTATAAGTATGGAAATTTTTCCCTCCATGTTATAAATAGGTTTTTCATTTTTATTGTTTGGGTTTGGAAGTGGCTAAGAGGGCAGTTAGTTTGGCCTTTGTGGAAATGGTAATGAAAGTCGTGGATTATGATTTGGAAATTGATGTTGTTGACTAATTTGAGGAAAAAATTGTGGTGAATAATTCAGTTAATATTGTGGATATTGGTGATATTGAGAATATCTACCATAAGGATTTTTCATTCCTTGTGTCCAAGTTTGAGGTTGTGACTAGGGTTGTTTCCACGACATTGATGAATACCATTTATTCTGTGGGGGCTGAGTATACATCTGAGTGTTAAAACCTTGGGTTTGTGGTCCTAATATAATGTGTTATTAAGCCCATGAACCATTTTAATGCTACATCCTTAAGATTTGCAAGAAACAATTTCAACTTATGAGAATCATGTAAGTAGTCATATGATCTACATAAAAATTCGAATTCAAATAGAAATGTTCCAGTATCATCACTCCTTAATCCATGAAAATTGGGGAGGATGGAGGGTGAGATATTATTCATTGTGGCAATTATATCCTCATCTAATATAGGAAATCCAACATGATCTAATTCTTCTCTATTTCCTCCTCCTTCTCTTCTTTATTCTCTTTCTTATGCCCTTCCTCTTCCTCTACCTCAACCTCCACCACTTCCTCCACGTCCAATCCTAGGTCCACCTCTTCCTAGTCTTAATTGGTCATCATTCAGATTGTGTACTTCTCCTTCTCCTTCACCAACCATTGTAGATTCCTCATAACTAATATAGGTTTCTAAATTTGGAATTATTTTTTCCTCGTTTGATTCTTCTGGTTCATCTATCAATGGTATATTAAAGAATACTTCTTCCTCTTCTCCATTAGGGATTTCTAGCTCCTGGGCTAAGATTTATTCTCCAGTAGAGGTTAAAAATATTACTCCTTCTATTGGGGATCTAGGGTATTCTTCTTCTATAATTTCTTACGTTGATGAAGTTAGAGAGTATCTAAGCTGAATTTGTGATCTTAAGACTTTAGGAAGTATATGTCTTACTACTAAGAATGGAATACAAATTTAGGTGGATGGTGTGGCACTACGAGGTCTTGATGGAGTGAGTGGTGTTGTTAGGATGAAACTTCTACCTCTAGCTACAAATCTACCCATAGAATCTGTTTCTCTATGCATGTCCTTTTTTTATGTTTTTGTTGTTTTTTAGATTAAGGGATAAAGCTCCTAATTACACTTCTTGGGAAACGACACCAAAATGTTTATTCAATTTCATGTCTTAAATTTCTATCATAAATTATCGATCAGAGTTAGTAATATTATGAAGTGCATGTGCACTATATATGCTAGAAGAATTTTCTTACTTAATTCATTGTGTTGGTTTAATAGGTTTTTTTTATGATTTTGTGTTTACATGGAATGTCTAAATGAAATTAAGAGACTTCAACTGATTTGTGAAATGAACTATAAATTTAACTATTAGATCTTATGATGAGAATTATACTTTAGCTTGTTTAAAAATGAACAATTGACTTCAAGGAAACTATAAACAAGAAGAAAATTCAATATTTTTGTATGTTTTGGATTTTTTTTGTAAATGAAATTTAAAGAAAGAAATCACTAGAAAGTAATCACAACTAAAGAAACATTTTAATTACTGAAAAATCAAAAAGGAATAAAAGGAAATGTTTAATGTTTACCTAAGAAAGAAAATTAATCTATGAATCACTCTTAAGGAAATTATTCGAATGACCGAAAGATAAAACTTGCAAGAAGGAAGAAAATGAAATGTGTATCTAAGAAAGGAAATTGATCTATGATAAACTTATATTGCATAAAAATAAATTAATCTAAATGATAAATCTTAAGCTATATCAAATCACCCTATGCTGATAACTATGATAAATTATCTCTAAATCTATTCAATCAAATAAAAAAACATCTATATAAACTATATTTAAGTCTATTCAATTATAAACAAAACATCAATCCAAATTGTTTCTAAATCTAGCAAAGCATATCTATAAACCTATTATATTACAAAGCAAAGCATCGATATAAATTATCTCTATGAAGCAAAGTACCTATCTGAATTAACTCTAAGAATATTCAATGATAAAGAAAAACATCTATTCTAATCATAACGAAATTTTGCAAATGGAAATAACAAACAAACAACATCAAATATGAGAATCTATACTATCAAAATTAGAAAAATATTTGCAATGAAAATCAAAACAGAGCATATGTCTACTGTATGAAAATGAGATGCATGTTTAATATACAAAATGCAAACAGATTATATGTCTACTATGAAAAAATGAAATACATGTTTAATCTAAGAAATGAAAATGTAAACAAGGTTGTGCTACTAATTAAGATAAGAAAAACAAAGTAAACAGAGTGTCTATCTATGTGGAAAACATAGCAAAAATCATAAGAAATTAAACTACGAAATAAATGAAAAAGCTAGTAAACCTATTATGTGCAGGGGCCCTCCACAACAGAATGGTTCTAAAATTATTCACATTTAACTACGTATCGATGATTCTAGAAACTCCTTCTCCTTTGATTGATAAAAATAGAGTTTTAATGTGTGATAATTTTATAATAAAATCGAGCTTGTTTCAGGTTTACACAGCCCGATATTTATAACAGAGTTGAATTAAATGTTTCAGGCTATCATGCCTTTGGAGACTAATCAAATAGGCATAAAACTCTAAACAAAAATGTGATTTTTTTTCCTTTCACGATTTGCTACGTGGAGAGAAAATCATGAAGCTTACTCTTCTTGCTCGCTTGTTTCGGTTCTTTACTTTGATTGACCCTTTGACTTCAATCCTAGGCACTTTCCTTCTCGATTCTAGATAGGTATATACGATATAATCTGTGAATGGATCATTTCCCAACTTCCCATGTACTTCATTCCTTCATTCATTCTTCAGAACTTGTTAAACCATGGTGGTGGTTGCAGAAACGAAGATTAGCTCCAGAATTGCATGAATTTTGTAGCTAAATACAATTTTTATTCAAATAATAAGAAAAATTTAAAATATGAAAAATAGATCATTAAGGTACCTTACGAGACTGAATATGTGCAAATCAATATTGTTTGAGCTTATGGAGTTTGAAAAAAAGGAGGAAAAGGTAGTTAAATGGATGTAAAAATTGAGGCAGTCTTGAGGCTCAACACAAAGAGCCTCATTAACCATAAAAAAACTCATGATCCATCTATTACATCAACCATTTTTACTTTTGAGCTCCATGTGTCAAGAAAATTCCTCAAAACCCAGAAAAAAAAAAAAAAAATTACAGAAGCGCAACGTCTGGCAACAGAAGCGCAACGAAATTTGGCAAGATGTTTTGATGACTTTGAAAGATATTTGAACTTTGATGAAGGCTATTACATGTATCTTAGTGTGTCTACTAAACCTCTGAAGCTTCAAGTCACCAAAAATACATCTCTAAGACACCTCAAAACTGATTAAAACACAACTACTCCAAAAGCCCAGCGAGTGACTCAAAATAGTGGTAGAAGCATGAAAAATTTTAGGGGCTAATATTCATAGGTGGGCTAATTTTCCATGTTTTTTCCAAAAAAAAATATTAACCAAATTTTCATTTTATCTAAAAATTATTCGCCCAAATTTTATAGTATAAAAATATTTCACCTTTAAAATCGCTAAATTTTTTTACATACTAATATTAAATCATTATAAATTTGAATATTTTTACAAAAGTATATCCAAACATTTTACACTTAGCACGTTAGAGACTAGTAATATTTGCCAAGTTTTATGAACAATAAAATAAATTTCAATCCTTAAAAGTTTCCCTGGGTAGAAGGGTGGAAAATAGGTGGTTATTGAACTTTTTCTGAAAATTCATGAGCTGACAAGTAGCCCCAAGTATATTTATGCAATGTAATAACCAAAATACACCTCCACATGCTTTTCAATATTCATTCAGAGCCTCTAGGAAAAAGCGCAATGAGAACACATTGTGTTTCTCTGCACTAGTTCTGCATGTGTGACAAAAAACCCAAAAAATTTCAAATTTTTACCAAAACTTCTCTTCTTTTCCATATTTTTGTCATGTCTTCAAGAAACTAAAGATGCATCAGTTAAGATATCAAGTTTATATTTCTTCTTGAGCTTTCTTAGGGTCTTCTTGAGCTTTTTCTTCATGTTCTTAACCCTAATTTTGCAAATAGTGTTTCTAGTGTAGTATTGCCTTGCCATGTGCCTCTATATGGAAGTGTCTTTGTTTGCCTTCTTCAATAACTTCTCTAGGTGATAATTTACTACCCCAAGCCAGAATTCCCTATCTTCTTCAACTTTAGCATCTATGATTTCATTTATGTCTTCATGGCATTGAGGAGGAGATGGCTCTTTTTCATGTTTTTCTCTTCTTACCTCTGCTCTATTTTTATGCCTTATTGGTTGTACCTAAATGTCTTTGCCTTCTAATTTCTCCACATAAATTATGGCCTTACCCTTATCCTTTTCTATAACAACATATGCCTTGTTGGATGATTGATGGTCCCCTTGTGGTTTTCTTTGCAACATTAGGTTTGATTTCAATTTCCTATTTTCTTGTTGCAAGAAAGGCACCTGAGATTTTCCTTGGAAAGATCATAATTGAACTCCTTGATCTATGCCTCTTTCTCTTTCATGATGTCTTCTAATGTATTTTATTCATGTTTCTCTTCTTCGAGGTCTATCATTTAAATTTTAGGAGGTATCTCTTCCTCATTCTGCAAAGGTGCATCATCTCTATCTCTAGGTGATTTCTCTCTTATGTGTTCAACCTGCACTTCATTTTCATGGGCAACCTCCTTGTGTATTTTCTTAGCATGAAACCTATTTCTAGGTCTACGTGTAGGAAAATGATTTTCAATATCATGGGAAAAAACTAACCTCTTATCTCAGTTGTAGATCTTTGAAACCTCTGTTGTAGGCTGATTTTTTGTCACTGATGGCTTGCCTAATGACCTAACCTCTTGTGGTCTAGCTGATGAAGGAACACTTGGGCTCTTTGACTGACTTGAGGCAAGTATAAGAGAAAATGCCTCCAAGAAGGTCTCCCATGGCATGTTGATATGTGTGAGTTGGTGGAGAAATATGACTTTGATCAAAGCATGATGAAACAAGCTTGTCTGATGGCCTCTCCCTTTAGTCTTCACTTTCTCAATCATCTTGACCAACCTTTTGAACAATTAATTGGGTAGATTTAGTGGTTTGATGGAAGTGAAGTGCATCAAAAATCTTATTTGTTACTGATACAACCTACTAAAACTTCCTTCACAAGTGAAATATTTCATAATCATCTTCATCAAAGGATTATATTTATCCAATAATTTCCTGCAAGGGAAAATATGAGAGTGAGCTTCCTTATGCTGTGGTTTCAGGAACACACTATAGTTTTCTATATCCAAATCCATCCCCTTAAACCAAATTTCTCCTTGGTTAGGGATACCAGTGGCTGAAGCTATGACCTCTACTAATACCAAGAATTCCATCCCCGCTATGGTGGTCTTGTTCTTCTTAAATTGGTGGAAAATAGACTATTCAGCTTACAATGGTAGCCCACCTCTTGTACTTTCTCACAAAACCATAGGCATCCTACCTGTCGAAATGAACACTTGATGAACTCTGAAGCATTGATCTCTTGCATATGCTTTGGCCCATATCTTGAGACTTTTCCCCCCTTATATTATTTCTTCATTTCACTAGCCATGATGTTGGTTTTTCTTGAATGAAAACCCTAGTTTGAGAGGGGAAAGGGTAGGAGATTAGGGCTGAAAAATAGGGAAAACAAAGAAACTAGTTTAGGGAGGTAAATGGAGGGGATAGAGGGAAAGAAAATTTCTGAAAAAAATATGGGGATTAGGTAAGTGTTTTGAGAACACAATGAAAGTGTAATTTCTGGGTTTGAGTGAGGGAAAGGGGACAAAAGATGGAAAACACATTTCTAGTCTAGAAGTGCAGCAACTAGCTATGTTTTGTGTGGGAAATTGATGAAATGAGTGAAATAAAGTGAGGGGAACAGTATGGGGTGTCTAATGAGGATATTAGCGATGTATAGGCCAAGAAACTAAGAGATTTCCTTATTAAGTGAAGCAAAATCATTAAATCAAGAAAGCGCAGCAAAAACACGGCAACAAACCTTAGGGAAGGAGTTTATCAATTTTGTGATGAAATTGATTGAAGCAAAGATTTTTAATGGTCCCGCTTACTTGATTGAAGTTGTTTGAAACAATGATATGGAGTTTTCACCTATTATATTCCTCATTATGTCTCCAAAAAAAAGTGCAACAAGTTGCCAAAAAACGCAGCAAAAGCACAACAGGCTGATGAATTGAGTAATTTGGTGTTTTAATATGAACTTATAATGGTTGTGGAAATTTTTGCAATGCAAGAGAGGAACTCTTGAAGACTTGGAAGGATAAAATGAACTCTTGGAAAGCTTTATTTCTACTTATATCTCAAAAAACTTGAATTTGGCTCATGAAATCATGTGTAATTTTGAAAGAAATACTTTTGGCTAATGCGACTACAACATAATTTCTTCAAATGGAAATGTTACTCTTTTTAGAAGAGAGGAATAACCTGTTTCTGAGTTTATTTATTAAACCAGAAATAAATGTTACTCTTTTTTATTTAATTCCCTAATTTCCCAACTCCCATGATGGTGACCCAAAGAATGGATATGACATTATTTTTTCTTTTGATGACTGACATTATGATGACAATCAAATGTAAATCCTAGACCATGACCTATATGATGCCACATTAACTCTTTTAATGACCTAGGACACCTAAATGATGACATAACTATGATGAGTGATGATGACCATGATAAAGTGGAGGGAATAGCACTAACCTATACAATAACCAATGATTATTTAACAACATAGAGATGCCAAATTTTTATTTTAAAATTTTATTTCAAAATATAACAATTTGAGCTAATGACCTTATTGATCACATAGAAAGAGTACATTTGATCACTGGTGACTCATAGAAGCTAACAAATATAACTAGCCATATTCTCTTCTGTTATCAGGTATTGTGTCTTGAAATATCATAGATTCTTCCATTGAGACATCATCTCTGCCTCAAATTAGTGAAGGTGAATTAGGACATAGACGTGTAATGGGCTGACCTCCTAACCTAAAACATCAAAATCATAGCACAAATTAAAAATCAAGGCTAAGAACACTTCAAGTGCTTGTTCCTAGCCACAACAATTATAGTTTTGGCTTGGCATATTCATTCAGTTTAACTAATTTTGTTGGTCACCCTGTGGCTTCATCAAATGACTCCAGGTTAATAGGTACATAATTACCATTAGGAATGGTACCAAATTCTCAAGAAAAATTTGGATTTGATCCCCCGAGATTTTAATTCTTGTCACCTGTGACACCATAATAAAGTGGCATTCCTTTCTCATAAAGGAAAAAATCACAAAGACTTGTTTCTCTATCTCCTATCACACAATTTGTACTATATTCTATGCAAATTCTCCCACTGTTCAGATTCAACAAGAAGATCCTAGTTAAATTATGCACTTACACAAGGATGGAGCATCGGGCTATTTTTAGGTAGATGTCTATTTATAGATGCATGAGAAAATTCTATTTATAGATGAGGTATATTTATACATGTATGTGCAAGTTATATTTATAGATTGCATATCTATTTATAGATGCATGTTGACTATTATCATCCCTTCATATTAGTTGGACAATAAACAATAATCTATTCTTAATGAGCACTTGGAAATAGTTAATTGAAGTGGAAAATAAGTTAGCTATAGGAATTTATTTTTGAGTGGTTGGTTGGTGGAACATGCAAGTGGACTTAGTTGTAACTAAGTGATTCGAAGTTGTAACAAAGTTGGAAGTGTAGTTATGAAATTTGTAAAGTAGTTTAACTCAGTTAAGTGAGTTAAAATCAGTTGTTCTAGTTGTAACTAAAGATACACTAGTGAGAGATCAAGTGAATTAATTATTAATTAATTCACGATCAGCGGCCTCACATGCAACTAAATATTTACTACTATTAACTACATGCATGTCAGATCCAGTGGAGACCCAGTTGCGATGTAGGTGAAAGGGATAGATTGAATATCAGTTGTGACATTATCGTTTGCACACATGCAACCACACACACATTGGATATGCCCCTGAGGATTGCCAGTCAAGGCAAGAAGGATTCCATTCATTCAAGGATTTCTATTAGCTGGGATTACGTAGTGGAGGTAGGCTGTCTGAAGATAGTAAATTGGCTAAGGAACTTGCCAATTTTTGTATCACAGTGTGAGACAGTTAGCTATTGTACTAAGAGCTCTTTGATTGGGTCTTTGTATGTAATTTTTTCATGATCCATGATATAATACATAATATAATATATTGGGGTTTTATCTATATGATTTCCCCAGTTAAATTATATGTGTTATGTGTGATTGATATTTCTTCATGATATTGCTATTGGCGATTATGTTTTAAATTCTGAAAATAATTTGTAGAAGTGATTATGTATTTAAAAGTGGCATATAATTTTTAGATCAAGAGAACTCAGGCAATACATATTTTTTATTGCATTTCTACATGGTATCAGAGGACAGGAGATTTCAATTTTGAAGCAGGAGCTGAGTTTGTTGGTGGAAAGAATTTGAATTTGCAAAAACACTTTCTTCGTGCTACAACTGAGTTAACATCAAAATGGCTTTCAATGGCTTGAGGTTATAGTATGCACTCAAGGGTAGCTTGAACTACATTTCTTGGAAGGACAGGATGGAGGCAGTGCTTGAAGATAATGGCTTGAAGGAATTCATTAAAAATGATGTTCCTAAGCCTACTTCGACAGATGTTGCATTACTAGATGCATGGAAAAATAAAGTGGAAAAGGTGAGGAGGATTCTGTTGGAAGGAGTACGAGACCACATTGTCTCAAGCCTTCATGGGAAAGCCACACCATATGCTATGTGGAAGGTGTTACACAGTAATTTGTCACCGTCCCTACCTTTCCCCATCCCGCACATTGGAGGGCCCATTTTGTGACCTGTGAGCAATGTCATGCCTTGAAACCATTATCATTGCATTCCTATAAACATGAGATTCAATTGCCCTGAAGACATCTCCTTGCAAAAAACCATAAAAACATCCCTTTTTGCATTGGCACGGGTATCCAGTTCAACAATCGCGCCAATGAGGAAAATCCTACAAAGAGGCCGCACCAACTGGCGCTCTGTCCTAAAGTCGTAGTCGCGCCAGCCAATTTAAGGAGTGTTTTTTAAATAAGAATGGCGAAAGTTTCGTTTCAACAGACTCAGAAACTGCTATCTATATTGAGTTGGGAGGTTTGGCTCCGGGAGTTCCATGAAAGGGAAGTGGTTTGCCACCTCTCATGGAAGATTCCTTGAAGATAGGGCCAATCCCACAATTATAGGGATCCCAACTCCCCTTCCTCCATCTATAAAAGCTAGCTCATTGCCATTGCAAGCTAGTCTTGAAGTGCCTAAGCCTTGAATCTCCAAGTTCTCAAATTCCCAAGAGCCTTCATGTTGCAAGAGCCCTCATTCTTCCCTTAAGGCCAAACTCGAGCAAGGAGACTATCGTCGAGAGACTCTAAGAGAGGCTTGTCCCATCCATGGCAGGCTTTGCGAGACGTGTACGACTGGAAACCCCTCCGAAGGAGACCTCAGCATCAGAACATTGGTTGTGCTCTCTTTCGATTGCTTATTAATGAATGACTACTGGTTATGGTTCCACTCTGTTTTTCACTTATGATAATGATGAGTTATATCCCTTATGACTGATATATAGTTGCGTATTCTGGATTTTATGCTTGTATTCGTGTTGTTTCTTGCATGTGCAGGTGTCCATTCACGGAGATCGTGGGGATCGTGATCTGCTGAGGCTGATGAACGGGAACACTGTCTCTTCTATGAATCATGGCATTGGACTCCAGGTAGGCCTCCATCGTTGGTCTGTTTATTCGCAATTAGGAACTTTTGCTGTAGCATTTGATGATTGTTGCTAGACCCGTTCTGGGCTAGTAGGGATCACCTCTGTCCACAGAGGGGATTTACCTCTTCAACAATTTGGCGACTCCGCTGGGGATCGTCTAGTTTTGATTGTCTCATTTTGATTGTCTCGTGGTTTTCCTTGCTTGGTTGGCCTTCTGGGCTGGGTTCTTTTGTTGTTTTTCCTTCTTGGTTTGCTTGGATATCATTGATATGCTTCTAGAGTAGTTCTTTTTTATTTTTGGCTAAGGAACTCGGTTGGCGCGCTTTTTAGCTCGACAGTCGCGCCAATTGGCGCATGTTGCTTTTGTATTTCCTGCGCCAATTGCTTTCTGGCGCCAGTTACAACCTCATAGTCGCTCCACTCCTGTGAGGCATTAGGGTTTGCTCAGTTCTGAGCTCTCTGGGTCTGATCAGTGTATTTATTTTTGGTTTTTTGGCTACTTGAGTGTGTTGGAGTCCCGTTTGACTGGGAGTTTTCCTTCGTCCTTTGGTTGTTTGCTTTTCTCCATCGATTTCACGTTTTAAGCCCTAGGGCATCTAGTGGCTTTGTGTATCGAGCCCTCCTTAGGAGTTTTGGTGTTTTGTTAGTCCAGTCAATTCTCCGATTGCTCCTCCGCATTCTCTTAGTAGTTGTTCACCGTTTCGTTCCAATTTTTGGGTGATTGCTCTTCTCTTCATTCAAATTTCGTTTGGTCTTGCTTTGGGCTTAGATCACACGGTCCATTGGATCCTTTGAGACTTTTTCTTGGTTTTGAGAGACTTTGGTCGATTTGAGATCTGATTGTTTGTGTCATTGAGTGAAATTTGTTTTTTTTGCTCTCTCAATATCGTTTCTCAAATTGCTTCTCTTTTGTTTTCAGTTTGTTTAGTGCATCTAGCTATCAAACATTGAAAATAGAAAAAATCTCTTTTGCTTTTGTTGATTAGTGCAAATTGAATTCTTTTCGATTTTACTAGTATTTAGTGATTTGAATGAAAGTTTTTTGATTTCATTAGTTGCATTAGGGATATCATTGATTGTCTTCCGATCATTTTGTTTGTGTAAAAACTCTCAACTCTTCTGTAGCTAGTTTTCATCGAACGAAATGATGTACTGTGGCATGTAATTTAGCATTTAGGAGATTTTTGAGACCACACATTCGTTAGGGCCTGAAAATTGAAACGTAATTGAAGATAAACTTTAAAATCTACTCAATTTACACTAAGGCAGCATTGAAATCTAACGAAACACATTTAGAGGTCTAGGTGTTGAGTCCCAAATCTGCATTTTTTCCATACACCTTTCTATACCTTTTTCATTCACTTGAACCTTCCCAGTTGTCAATATCATTGTATATTAATTGCAAAAGAGCATCTAACATGGTTTTTAACCAGGGTTTTTTTTGTTTGTCGTTTGATTTAGATTTTGCTCATTTAGTCATGAATTTGCCACTTTCCTCAGTTTCCGTCGCAACTTTCCCAACATTTTGTGAAATCCCTATAAGTGAGATGCTCAATAGAAAAACGAGCCACATGGGCAGTCAGCCTATGGGACATGGGATCGTGTCCTATTGGCTCGAGCAAATCCATTTAAAGAGGCTGTGGTCAAAGGCGTCCAAATGGAAGTCAACCGTAGAGTTCCACGGTGACAGGACTCTGTTTCGTGTCACGTGAAGGTTCATATGGCCGTTTTTGAGTTGCGGAGGAAAAATCAACATCTGTACACGGCTCCATAGCCGAATTCAAACATCCACTCCTCATAGATTTACTCTTCAATACGACCATGATCCTAGATCTGTGGACGTAATGGTCTACGTGTTCTCCATCAGCATAAACTTTAGGAATCAGTTATATTTCTTTTGTTATAAATAATGCGTTTGTATACGCATATGAGATTAGTCTCGATTAGTCTGGAGATAGCTCTGTAATGTAATTACATTGCCACTGTGCTGTAATATCACCTTTCTGTTATGACTGCATTTTAATATAAGAAGACTGTTTCCAAACGTAATTCGTACTTGAAGATTGTTGCAAAGGCTGGTGTAGAGGGCCCCTGCACTTGCCAAGGTTCTGTGCATTATTGTATAGTTCTTGTTTTATTTCTTTAAAGCTCATTGTGCCATAATCCATTCACATGTTTATACATTGCATCTTTCATGGTATATATGCTTCATTTCTGTTTATAATCTTTCATGCTTTCCATTTTACTTCTATATTTCATGTTTTATGTTATTGTTAACTGATCAGTGTTCTTGTTTCAGGTTATAAATAGGAAGCCCGGGCATTTGCATAACTTTTTGACTAATGACATGGAATTAATATTGTTTTGCTGCTAATTTGCTTTTCTCAGTTTCTGTTTAATTTCAGTACTACTTTGTTTATTTCAATTTTTCTCATTTGCTTTAGTAGTTAGATTTAGATATATTAAATTTCTCATAACATCTTCAGTTGCCTCCGAAAGCCACAGCTGGACTGATGGTGAGGGATTGAATTATGGATGTGTAGTTTGATATTAGTTTCCTTTCTGCAAGTTAGAAATATTAAATTGTGCATGACATCTTCAGTTACCTCCGAAAGCCACAGCTGGACTTATGGTGAGGGATTGAATTATGAATGTGTGGTTTGATATTAGTTTACTTTCTGCAAGTTAGATATCAGTTACTCAAGTTGTTTATGGTTACTTCCGAAAATCATAGCTGGACTAATGATGAGGGATCAGAAGACAAGTTGATGTAATTTGATTTAGATTTACTTTTTTGCAATTTTGGATTTCTTTAAGCATAGTTTCTTTTGTGTTTAGACAGCAGCAAGAATAGTTTGGTTTTCATGCTCAATAGTTCACTGTTTTGATTTATTAGACTAGCAGCACCTTTTCATTTTATCAGCACATTTTCATTTCCTTTCAAGTTTTGTCATTGTATGTTTCAAATTCCTTTTTAAGTTTCAAGTTGGAAAATCATTATAGAGGATATCATTTCCTTGAACAATCATAACCATACTTGTTTTAGAATTTCCATTTCACATTAGAAAACCAAAAACGACAAAAAGTTAAGGAATAGGTTATCTTGCACATATAGTGCGCCGCACTTCATCAGCTTACGAATCCCGGATTGATAAATTAATGTAGCAATTTAGGACACACTAAATTGACCAACATTTTGGCACCGTTGCCGGGGAAGTGTAAATAGGTAGCCAATTTCTTAAAAAAAAAACAAAATAATAAAAGAAGGAAAACTTGATAACTTCTTGAAGTATGCTCTCCTCTTGCACCTAGTGTGATCTGGAGGATCAGAAAAGAGAGTTATTGGTTCAGTAATTTCTTAAGTATGCTCTCTTCTTGCACCTAGTGTGACCTGGAAGATCAGAAAGAGAATTATTAGCCCAACTTTTAAAAATAAATAAATAAAAAAACATAAAAAATGGCATGCATAGAGCAAGAGATTCTAGGGGAAGGTTTATAGCTAAAGCCAAGAGTTCGATTTTTACAACTCCATCTTCTTCAAGGCATAGACAAGAATCACCACCATCTACCCTAGCCTTAAGATTTTTGGAATTCAAGGAGCAGCTGAATTAGAGGATTATCCTATACCACTTACTAAATCTCATTTAGAAAAGGAAGAGACTCCCTCTCATCCTCCCTTGATAGAAGAACTAGAGGACTTTAAGGACTCTAAAGAAATTATCATGGCAGAGGAAGTAATATATGGAGGTAGAGGTAGAGGTAGAAGAGGAGGAAACAATGGAGACAACAATGGTGAAGGAAATAATGGAAGAAATAGGGAAGGAGACAACTTGTTTGGATTTCCTATAGTTGATGAGGAAACTCATACAACAATGAAAAATATCTCACCATCTGTTCTCCCTAATTTTTATGGATTGCGAAGTGAGGATCCTGAAACATTTATGTTTGAGTTTGAAGTCGTGTGCCGAACCTATGACTATATGGAAGACTCTCAAAAAATCAAACTGTTTCCTTCAACTTTGAAAGGAGCTGCTTTGAAATGGTTCATGGGATTAGCTACTCAATCTATTAGGACTTGGAATGATATGAAACAAACATTTTTGGATAGATACTTGGACTATTGTATGCCCACCAATCACAAGGATGAGGTATTCAAAATGATGCAAAAAGAAGACGAAAACTTGGAAGATTTACTTGAAAGATTTCAATACAACTTGAAAAGAGCAAAGATGAGCAACTTAGATGATGAAACCTTGAAAGCCCTCATATTAAAAGCCATTAGAGATGAATGGATATATATTTTAAACATGATGGGGAAAGGAGATATTTCTCAACTCCCACTTCGTGACATAACAGAACTATGTGTCCATCTCTCAAGAGGAAAATCTAAAACAGAAAAGGGCCTAGGGATCCTTCTCTTATTAGGGCTAACAAATCTGCAACTGGATCAGTAAGTAGGGCAGAGATTGGTAATATTCTTGATGAGTTCAAAACTGATATCTTAGGGAGCCTTAGTGAACAACTAGACACCCTTAAAATCCAAAACAAGCAGAAAGCAGAAACAGATGCTTTAGCCATCTTTTGTCCAAAATGTAGGAAGAAACATGCTTTAAGGGAATGTCCCTTGGATGCAAAAGTTGTAGAAACATGTATGATTTGCTCAGAGAATCATGAGACCAAGGATTTTCCTTCAATTCCTGGACTCAAAGTTGTCTTTCAAGAAGACCCAAATTCAGTAGAATATCTCTGTTTTGTTGCAAGAAGACCTTGGCAGGGACAACAAACTCAAGGGTTTAACAACCCCATGAATCTTCAAACCCCACCAAATTGGAATCCTTGGCAACAACCTTGGCCCCAACATCAAAATCCATATCAGCCATGGGTACAAGGGATGCAAAATCCTTATGGGAGATTTGCTCAATTTTATCAATATCCCCCATCTTTTCAAAATCAACAAGCTCCACAACTTCCAAACCCAAATCCACAACTTTCATTGCCATTTCCACAACAACAACCTTCTCAACAAAATCCAAATCCTCAACTCATGCTCCCATACCAACAAAATACAAATCAACTTCCAGCTCAGTCATTGCCAAATCCTAATAATAAAAATCCTCATAATACTTACATGGTAGAAGGACAACAATTTCCTACCTATATGATTGTTCCTCTCAACGATGTACAACTCAGATCTGGTAGAGTTTTAGAAAAACCTTCTATAGATATTCAAGAGCAAGATACCTCTGAGGAGGATTCTCCTCAAGTCAATAAGGGTTCTGAGGAAGAATCTCTTCAAAATTCAAGCATTCAAAAAGAAAAAGAAAAGTCAACACCCACAACTCCTATAGTTGAGCAACCTGCATCTTCATCTACACCTCCTTTTCCTGAAAGACTACAAATTGACAAGGGGGTGGAAAAACAAATCTTGTTGCCTAACTATGATTTTCTAGATGAATTGAAGAATGCTTGTATCAAGATTCCCTTGCTACAAGCCATTCGAGAGATTCCTATTCTAGCAAAAACAATAAAGGAGTTGAGTTTCAAAAGACCAGGAAGGAAACTAAAAGACACAAGAAGAATCCACCCGGTAGGAAAAATTGCAGATATTATGATGGGAAAAATTACCATGCAGAAGTATGTAGATCTAGGAAGTCCAATTGTCAAGACACATATAAATGGGATAGAAATTCCAAACACATTGATTGACTTAGGGGTTGCTATCAACATTATGAGTAGACAGACTATGGACCAGCTAAAACTTCCTAACCTTCTTTGTACACCTACTTTACTGCAACTTGCAGATCGATCAATTATTAAACCAGATGGTGTATTAGAAGATATTTCAGTCTCCTTAGATTCTTGGGAATATCCGGTAGATTTTATGATTTTGATTCCCAAGAGTAATCTAGGAGGGCACCCACTTATCTTAGGAAGACCTTGGCTAGCCACAGCTGATGCTTTTATTAGTTGTAGATCTGGGGATATGTACATTTCTAATGGTAATTCGACAAATAAATTCAATTTGTATCCTCCAGCAAAAGCAATCACAGAAGTAGGAGACAATGAATGGGTTGATGATGAGGACACTATACAACTTGTCTTTACCATTTCTGAAATCAGTGAGGATAGTCAAATTCTGAACACATTAGAAAATTTTGAGACATCTTCAGAATATGACCCCACACAATTTCAGTTGGAATCTAACATAGAATATTTATCATCAAGACAAATGTCTCTTTACTCTATGGAAGAGTTTGGTAGTTCTACTATTGAGATTTTTCCAGGAAAAACATTGAATATCAACAAGCATTTAGAAAAGTCACAACAAGAAGAACTAACCAAAGTCTTGCAAAAACATTCTACTGCATTTGCATGGGAGTATACTGACATGAAGGGTATTGATCCTAAGACTTGCATCCATCATATCTATATTGAGGAAAACAGTAGACCAATCATACAACCTCAAAGAAACATGAATACAAATCTTAGGGAGATAGTGAAAGAAGAGCTCCAAAAACTACTCAATGTAAACTTCATTTATCCAATTTCAGATAGCCAATGGGTTTCTCCTTTGGTTATAGTACCTAAAAAGAATGGTAAATGGAGGGTATGCATTGATTACAAAGAATTGAACAAAGCAACTTTGAAGGATCACTTTCCTTTGCCCTTTATCGATCAGGTATTAGATACATTAGCAGACAAAAAGTAATTTTCATTTTTGGATGGTTTTAGTGGCTATAATAAAATTCAGGTAGCACCTGAAGATCAAGATAAGACCACATTTACCTTTCCATTGGGGACTTTTGCCTATCGAGTGCTTCCTTTTGGGTTATGTAATGCACCCGCAACATTCCAAAGAGTAGTACTAGGAATTTTTTCTGATCTAATCCATGATTGTGTAGAGGTTTATATGGATGATTTTACAGTTTATGGTAATTCATTTGAAGAGGCATTAGAAAATTTGAAAAAATTTCTCATAAGATGTAAAGAAACAAACCTTTCATTAAGCCATGAAAAATGCTTTATGATGTTTACTGAAGGGATTGTTTTAGGACATCATATTTCAGGAGATGGGATTAAGGTTGATAGATCAAAAGTTGAAGTCATCTCCAAATTACCTATTCCAAATTGTCAAAGAGATGTTAGAATTTTTCTAGGATTTACTGGTTACTATAGAAGATTTATAGAAAACTTCACTAAAATAGCATCTCCACTCCTCAAATTGCTTACAAAAGACTGTGAATTTAAATGGGATCATGATTGTCAATCAGCTTTTGAAACTTTTAAAACAAGAATATCTGAAGCACCTATCTTGAGAGGACCAAATTGGAAACTCCCTTTCCATATTTCTACGGATGCTTCAGATACAGCTCTAGGAGCTGTGTTGGGTCAAAAATATTTACTTCCTTATGCCATTTATTATACCAGTAAAAATTTGACTCCCACAGAGTTGAATTATACTGTGACTGAAAAAGATTTTTTAGTTGTTGTTCATACAATTAATAAGTTTAGACATTACATAACAGGCCATGAAACTTTTATTCATACTGACCATTCTGCAATTCGATATTTAATGAACAAAACTGTTACTAATGGCAGAGTGACAAGATGGCTCTTACTTTTGCAAGAATTCAATATTACTGTGTTGGATAGACCAGGAAAACAGAATACAGTAGCTGATTTCTTGTCTAGAATTCAGAATACTAAAGAAGATTCTCCTGTAGAGGATAAGTTTCCTGATGAATACTTGTTTGCGGTAACTACTAAAACTCCTTGGTATGCAGATATTGCTAACTATTTGGTTACAGGGAAACTACCTTCACATTTATTTCCAAGAGAAAAACGAAAAATTATTCAGGAGAGTTCAAAATATTCAAGGATTTCTAACGAATTGTTTAAAACAGGGCCAGATCTTGTGATCAGAAGATGTGTCAGGGAAGATGAAATGCCTGATATTCTTAAGGCATGTCATGATGAACCATGCGGCGAACACTTTGCAGACAAAAGGACGGCCTATAAAATCCTTTCTTTGGGATATTATTGGTCTTCCCTCTTCAAAGATGCAAAACAATATGTCAAAAGGTGTGATAGCTGCCAAAGAGTAGGGAAACCTACCCTTTCAAATGAAATGCCATTGCAAACACAGGTACTCATTGAACCCTTTGAAAAATGGGCTTTAGATTTCATTGGACCTATTAATCCACCATCTAAGCAAAAGAAGTATATATTGGTTTGTACCGATTATGTTACTAAATGGGTAGAAGCCAAAGCATTAGTATCTGCTACTGAAAATTCAGTTGTTCATTTTCTTTATGAGGATATTTTTACTCGCTTTGGTGTTCCAAGAGAAATTGTGACAGATCAAAGAAGCCAATTCACATCCAACTTGGTGGAGAAATTGATGGAAGAATACAAAATCAAGCACAGATGATCTACTCCTTACCATCCGCAAGCAAATGGTCAAGTGGAGTCCACAAATAAAGTTCTTGAAAGTATCATCACCAAAACTGTTCATCTACATAGAAGAGATTGGGCAGAAAGGCTTCCTGAAGCCTTGTGGGCCTACAGAACTACATGGAGAAATACAACAAGACATTCTCCCTATGAACTTGTTTATGGGAAAGAAGTCTTGCTCCCCATTGAGTTCCAAGTCAAGACCTTCAAGATAGCAGTTCAGTTGGGGATGGACTTATTAGAAGTCCAAAAGCATAGAATGGAGCAATTGAATGAGCTAGATGAGATCAGACAAGAGGCAATTCTAAGAACTGATCTAGTTCAATATCAAAGAGCTAAATGGCATGACAAGTACATCAAAGAGAAGAAGTTTCAAGAAGGAGATTGGGCATTGTTATTTGATTCCAAGTTTAAAGATTTTCAAGGAAAATTCCAGACTCATTGGCTTGGGCCATATGAGATTGACAAGATATTTAGCAATGGAGTGGTAAGAATCAAGACCATTGATGAGTTTCAAACTCCTCTTATTGTGAATGGCCACATATTGAAAATTTAACATAAGCCACTCTCAAAAGAGGATTTTGTCAAAATGTTTCAAGAAAATTATGCAATCAGGCTGGTACAGGAGAATTCTTCTTCTCCACCAGCCTAGCTTTTGTTCTTTCAGTTAAAAAAAAAATAAAAAAATAAAAATAAAAAAAAATAAAAATTGTATAAGCCTGAAAACCAATCACTGATTGGGAGTCTTATACAGAAAATATAGGGTGAAAATCAGGAACACCTGACACTCTATATTTTCCAAAAAAAAAAAAATCTCTCTTTCATTTCACAAGTTTTGTGACCACTCACTCCATTCCATTCCACTTCACTCCATTCCACTTCATTTTGTCTATTTCATTCCATTTTCACCAATAAAATCCTTTTTCATGACCATTTCCATCTAGTCATTTGTCATCCGTTCATGTTCATTCATCCAAATAATAGCTCTGTCAGTTTCCGCAGCTGACATCTGTTTCCGCAGCTGACACCAGTTTTCGCAGCCAGAAGCAGATTCCGCAGCTACTACTCTGTTTTCAAAAGAATGTACAGTCAGATGTTATTTCCATAATCATGAAATTAAATGCAGGTGAGAGGATCAATTATGAAGACATGGAGCATTCAAGACACCAATGAAGAGCAACTAGTTGAAGACCAAGGAAAAAGGCAAAAGATTCCAAGGTATGAGTAAAATTCATTTCAAATAGCATTGAAAAACACATTTTTATATAGTTCTAAACCATAAGCTCCATCCATTATGTGCAATGATTATATTGACAAATTCCGTAACCCTTTCACGATCTCCATATGATCCTCCCACATTCATTCTCAAACGGTTCCATAATTAAACCCCCGATCTTCACTCATATTCTGATATTCCACAGGTGACAATGAGACGTAGTTGATTTGACCACGGACTCTTACAGCCGCATAAATCCATAGTCGTTGTTTAAATGTGCTCACATTTATTGTGCAGCCACCAAATTTCAAAACACTGTCGGATGTGTTATACTCCTCCTATTTTCTCTGTTAATCTCACAGCCATGTCTCTGCCGTGCTCACGAAACCCCTCTCTGTTCTGTCTCACTCCACTTCGTTCTCTATTACGCTACAGCCTGTATATCCACTCCTTGATATCTACCTACAGTCATTGTGCTCATCTCCGTGCATTCAGCCGTTCTATTTCCATTGAACCCTCACGCAGGCAAATTTTTGAAGAGCAGAAAGAAGGATGGGTAAATTGCTAAGAGCAGAACCGGAAGGACCTAAGTTCATGGAGGGATATCCGCAAGTAAGGGATATATTTAAGAAAGCAAAGTGGTTGCGGTTTATCCAAAAGTTCAGAGGTTATCATAAAGAAGTGACAAAAACATTTGCAAGGTCGTTCAATGGCTTGGAAGTAGAGATTGGAGACCTTAAGTTTGCAGTGAACGAGGCATCTGTAGCAACAGCCACGGAACTTCCTCAGGAGGGTGAGCATTGGTTTAAAAATAAAATCATAAGTGATGAATCCTGGAGAACAATCTTACGAAACCAAGGTATGGACATAACTATTTTTAAAAGAGGAATTCTTGTTCATGCATTGAAAGAGGAATGGGCTACTTTGCTGCTAGTTGTTCAAAAATTCATTACCTGTGAAGGTCGTTTTGGGTCCATGTATATGTACCATACCAGATTGCTGATGAATTTTCTAGATAATCAAACTCTCAATCTCCCATATTTTCTATTAAATAGTTTGAAGAAAATGTCTGTGACTGTTCAAAAGCATTTAGGAGATGTAGAACCACATCTATATCACCACGGTCTTGTAAAAATTTTGATTGAAAAAGAGTTGAAGGAGAAGAAGGACACATGGGAACAATTTTTGATTAGAAATTTCTTTGAGGAGCCTAAGGAAATTCCTGAAGGTAGCACAACAAGAAGGAGTAGGAGAAAAAGAATAAATGATGAAACTAAAATTACTCCCACTCAAGAAATTCCTGAAGGTAGCACATCAAAGAGGAGTAGGAGAAAGAAAACAAATGATGAAATTCAAAATACTCCTACTACTACAATTGAAAGAACTGATAGGGAGAAGAGACTGTCAAAGAGGAAGAAGAAATGAACTAAGGGTAAAAAGCCAATAACATCAAAAGACAAAAAAATTATTGAGGCTATACATCAAACCCCTTCTTCTGAAGAAGAGGATCATCAAGTGCTATCTGAAAGATTAGTTTAACTTCAAAAACAGTCATCTATGGCAAAGAAGACAGAGAAAGGGAAACAAAAGCAAAAGGACAGTGGTCCACAACATGTGAGAAGAAATTCCAGACTTAAGGGGAAATTGAGAAAAACGCAAATGAAGGGTCCTCATTTCATTGATTTGGGAGAGGAAACATCTGAACAGTCCCCAGCTGACCATAGTCCATCTCAGTCAGTTAGTGAACCTGGTTCATTTCATTCTCAGTCAGACATTGAACATAGTCCATCCCATTCTCAGCAAGATGTTAATGTGATCCCTTCTCAGCCAGATTTTGAAAATAACTCTCCTTCACGGCATTTTGGGGACAGCCCAATAAAAATGACACCTGATATAGACCCCAAGCAGCAGGAAGTATATGATTATATAGAATCTTTAGAAAGAGAAGCTACGGGCCCCAGTACTTCGTCCATTCAGCCTCACACAGTACAAGATGATTTAGTCCAATCACTAAAACAGGAAGTCTTTGAGCTAGAGTTTTTAAATAGACACATCAAAAATGAAAATGAGACATTGAAGGAACAAGGTAAATTGGACAAAATCATTCATGATAATACCATGCTACATCTGGGAATATGGCAGAAGAAGAACAAGAAATTGAAAAGGAAATGCCAGAAGTTAAGCAGAGCACTGGTTAATATCAAATTTAGGTGCTTAATGAAGAAGCCCAGGATGATGGCAAAACCAAGTAAAAAGAGGAGAGGGCTGGATGTACTGGCTGAAGTGTCAAGGCATATGAACTGAGGAAGGATCATCAAAATTTTGGTTGCATGAGGACATGCAACACCTTCACAGTGGGGGTATGTTGAGTCCCAAATCTGCATTTTTTCCATACACCTTTCTATACCTTTTTCATTCACTTGAACCTTCCCAGTTGTCAATATCATTGTATATTAATTGCAAAAGAGCATCTAACATGGTTTTTAACTATATTTTTGTGTCTCCTGTTTGATTTATATTTTGCTCATTTAGCTGCGGAATCTTGCCACTTTCTGCAGCTGCTGCAACTTTCCGCAGCCATTTTGTGAAACTCTATGTTACAGGTGTCTACAGGAAAAACGAGCCACATGGGAAAGTCTGAAATGATGTGGACATGGATCGTGTCCTATTGGCTCGAGCAAATCCATCTAAAGAGGCTGCGGTCAAAGGTGTCCAAATGGAAGTCAATCGTAGAGTCCCACGGTGACAGGACTCTGTTTCGTGTCACGTGAAGGTTCATATGTCCATTTCTGAATTGCGGGAGACAAATCAACATCTGTACACGGCTCCATAGCCGAATTCAAACATCCACTCCTCATAGATTTACTCTTCAATACAGCCATGATCCTAGATCTGTGGACGTAATGGTCTACGTGTTCTCCATCATCATAAACTTTAGGAATCAGTTATATTTCTTTTGTTATAAATAACGCGTTTGTATACGCATATGAGATTAGTCTCGATTAGTTTGGAGATAGCTCTGTAATGTAATTACGTTGCCACTGTGCCGTAATATCACCTTTCTGTTATGACTGCATTTTAATATAAGAAGACTGTTTCCAAACGTAATTCGTACTTGAAGATTGTTGCCAAGGCTGGTGTAGAGGACCCCTGCACTTGCCAAGGTTCTGTGCATTATTGTATAGTTCTTGTTTTATTTCTTTAAAGCTCATTGTGCCATAATCCATTCACATGTTTATACATTGCATCTTTCATGGTATATATGCTTCATTTCTGTTTATAATCTTTCATGCTTTCCATTTTACTTCTGTCTTTCATGTTTTATGTTATTGTTAACTGATCAGTGTTCTTGTTTCAGGTTATAAATAGGCAGCCCGGGCATTTGCATAAATTTTTGACTAATGACATGGAATTAATATTTTTCTGCTGCTAATTTGCTTTTCTTAGTTTCTGTTTAATTTCAGTACTACTTTGTTTATTTCAGTTTTGCTCATTTGCTTCAGTAGTTAGATTTAGATATATTAAATTGCTCATAACATCTTCAGTTGCCTCCGAAAGCCACAGCTGGACTGATGGTGAGGGATTGAATTATGGATGTGTAGTTTGATATTACTTTACTTTCTGCAAGTTAGATATATTAAATTGCTCATAACATCTTCAATTGCCTCCGAAAGCCACAGCTGGACTGATGGTGAGGGATTGAATTATGGATGTGTAGTTTGATATTAGTTTACTTTCTGCAAGTTAGATATCAGGTTACTCAAGTTGTTTATGGTTACCTCCGAAAATCATAGCTGGACTAATGATGAGGGATCAGAAGATAGGTTGATGTAATTTGATTTAGATTTACTTTGTTGCAACTTTTGGATTTCTTTCAGCATAGTTTTCTTTTGTGTTTAGACAGTAGCAAGGATAGTTTGGTTTCCATGCTCAATAGTTCGCTGTTTTGATTCATTAGACTAGCAGCACATTCTCCTTTCAACAACACATTTTCATTTCCTTTCAAGTTTTGTCATTGTATGTTTCAAATTCCTTTTTAAGTTTCAAGTTGGAAAATCATTATAGAGGATATCATTTCCTTGAACAATCATAACCATACTTGTTTTAGAATTTCCATTACACATTAGAAAACCAAAAATGACAAAAAGTTAAGGAATAGGTTATCTTGCACATATAGTGCACTGCACTTCATCAGCTTACGAATCCCGGATTGATAAATTAATGTAGCAATTTAGGACACACTAAATTGACCAAACACTAGGCTAGAGACGTGTTCCAACGTCTTTAAACCTAGTAGTTTTCGTTCGCTTTTTGGCTTTAGACAGCGCTAGTACGGACTTGTGCTCCCCATACCGTCGCATATATAAAGGGAGACCCCTCTAGGTTTCAATCCTTTATCCTTAGGAAGCCGAGTCTATCGTCCTATACCCGTGATACACCGGACACAACATTCGGGGAGATTGCCTGCACGTACGGAAATTCCTTGGTTGATTTCTCTTTCATTATTGAAACCAAGGTGTATATTGCAGTTCACGGTTATTTGGTACACCCTTTTGCCTAGTATTCCTGAGCAGTCATTTGATCTTTTCTAACTCCCTAAATTTGAAAGGATCACCAAGCGCTTGTCCTTTCACGCTTGTGTCAAATCTGAAAGAGATAGAGTCACCATTTTGACCATTTCTCGACTCTTAAAACATGAAACGGTGAAGTTTCTTATTTTTCAATGTGGTAAAAATTAATCACCCGTGATCACACACCCTGTTAGATTTTGCTTGTTGTCCGTTTGATTGTGTGTCTTGACTCTTTTTCAGCCCGTGTGTGGTTTTGAGTTTTGATGGCAACTTTTTCAGAGTTTACCAACCAAGGAATCCCCTCAGAAGGGAATCCTGGTCAGTTTCCTCCTTTTGGGAATGTTGGTGCTCCTTACATGGCAACATTGTCCCTTCCTGGGTTAACTGTTGGGTTGCCTGTTTGGTTTTTTTCAACCTCTGTGGTCTCGAATATCTCCACTACTGGTCAATCAGCTCCTCCACCTGGAAAACGTCATGTTGATTCCAAGGTGGACCTCTCCCCTTCTTCGCTTGTTTCTGCGTCCTCCTCTTCTACTTCGCCTGGCGAAAGTCTGGATTCGAGTAACCAGGTGACTAAGAAGAAGAAGAAGAATACAAAGAAGAAGAAGTTCGATAAAAGAGAGGCTAAAGTTGCCACTACTATTTCTGAAATATCTCCTCTTGATATACCTTCCACCATGGAGGCTCTAAAGGATACCCCTCCCGCCTTCAAGATGGAGGTTATGGAGAATGCTCCCCCTTCCGTAACACCAGGGGAAGACCTTCTCGGTTCGATGATAGCCCCTCCGAGTAGTTTGGTTGCCTCCTTTGATTAGAGTCGATTTACATGATTCCGCCTTCCATCTTATGTGCCTTTCGAGATCACAGTACAGGCTTTTGGTCTGGTCGTACCCAGCACCATTATAGATGAAGGCGCGTCTGTTAGTATTCTATCCTCAACTACCTGGCAAGCTTTCGGTTCACCGTCGCTTGTGCCTGTTACGCAGAATCTGTTGACCTTTAACAGAAGGACGAGTCAACCGTTGGGGATCCTTCCAAGGTTACCTATTACTTTGGGAGGTAAAACCGTCCATATGGACGTGATGGTCGTTCCAAGCCCCTTGGATTTTAATCTACTCCTGGGGCGCGATTACACCTATGTCATGGGAGCGCTCGTCTCCTCCCTTTTTCGTGTGGCCTGTTTTCCGCATGAAGGACGGATCGTGACCATTGATCAGCTTTCGTTCTTTGGTCCTAATGTGGCAACTGGTCCGCTGTCACCCCCTCCTAGTTTTTATCCACCCGTTGTATTTGCCCCACCACAGGTCAACTATGTGGCTACCTACCTCGTGCCTATGCTCATTGATGATGCCGTTGTACATAATGTGCTGGGGGCATTGGGTCCTGACTTCCAGGATGTTTTTCTTCCACTGGGAGTGGAACTCTTGGACGCACCGCCTTCTTGTTCATTTTGATGTAAGTCGGTTAGAGCACTGTTTCTTCCCTGTTTCAAGCTCTTTAAAAAATGAAACCAGGTTCTCAGAGCATGGTTCTTTTCCTGTGTCAAGCTAGTTAAAAAATGAAACAAGGTTGTTGGAGCAGAGTTCCTTGTCTTGTGTCAAGCTCCTTAAAAAATCAAACAAGGTTGTCGGAGCAGAGTTCCTTGTCTTGTGTCAAGCTCCTTAAAAATGAAACAAGGTCGTCGAAGCATAGTTCCTTGTCTTGTGCCAAGCTCCTTAAACCATGAAACAAGGTGTCCGGAGGATAGTTCTTTTAATGTGTCAACCTCGTTAAAATAATGAAACATGTTCCTGTTCAATTTGAGTCTTTGTTAAAGATCTCGTAAAATCCCAGTCGAGTCTTTCTTCTGATCTCGTAATTTGAACCTTCACTCCATCTGCCTTTCATATGGACGGAAGCTTGGGGGGCATGTACCTCAAATTGAGTCACCATGCTGGGGGCATGCTTACTTTTTCAAGCATAGTTTGTTTCCGTTTCGAGCTTGTGTAAAAATGAAACTGGTTTCAAGCATAGTTTATCTTTGTTTCAAGCTTGTGTAAAAATGAAACCAACTTCAAGTAGAGTTTCCTGATTTCAAGCTTGTGTAAAAATGAAACCTTTCCCATTTTACACCTTGTGATGGCCCTTTTATCAGCCTGTTTTTGCCAGATGAGCCTTGGTCTTCTCACTCCATCGTCACTATCTGCTTGGTTGATCATATGCCTTCACTTGGTTGTTTTACCCATTCCTCAGGAACCGCTGCGATGAGTGGTCTTCTTAGCCAGCCTCTTAACCTTCACTTGTTTTGAGCAGTTCCACCATTATCGGAACCAGTTGCTACCCTTTATACCACTTGTTCCTCTAGGAGGAGTCATCTTTCAACTCTTTTCTGACTCTTAAAAAACGAAAATATTGCCGAGGCTCTTGTCCATTCGATCTCGTTAAAGTGGCTGCGAAACGAAATCTACCCAATATACGTTTACCCCTTTTTCAGGCTGGGATGGATTATTTACGAAAAAGGAATACCCTAGCCTATCGCGACTACGAGGTTTTCCCGGATATTGTTTTCTACCTTTTCGGATCTGGGGAACTATTGACGAAAAGGGACCTTTGAATTTTACTTTTCTGCTGTCTTTTCAAACTCTCTAAACATGAAAAGACATCGAGTTCTTCCTTTTTCAGACTCGTTAAACCCTGATGACAACGGATTCAGTCGAAATGACGTTCTCCGAGTTCCTCCTTCCTAGGGCTCGTTAAATGTACTAGGGTGGATTCGCCCGAAGGGTGGAATTATATTACAAGCATATGCTATCCCCTTCAAGCTTGCTATCAAAAATAATTGGGGTACTCACCAAAAATGGTGGGGGAAAATGGAACCATCACCATTGTCGTGTCGGCAGTATGTCACTCTTGAACATGGCACTTGTCTGCATTCGTGTCGGGTTGGGGACATCTCATCTCATTTTTCACTTGCTTCCATGGGTTTGGGTAATCTTTTTTGACCTCTCCTCTGCTCATTGCCTCGTCACCATGACCTCTGACCCGTTGATGTCAAATACTGCCAAAACCACTATTTGTGTCGTTATATGTTCAATAGAAGTTGACCTCTGCAAATATCAACCTTCCTCTGATTCTCATATGGTCTTGATTCACAACAAAAACATCATGTTCCTCTGTCTCGTGTCGATGATGTGGGAAACATTATGGCCCACCTTTGATCAAGGTCACTTCCTGTCGACTTCAGCTCATTATCCAGGAAGCTGATCTAGAGACTCCCTTATGGTACCTTGCGGCCTGCATGCCTCAATGGCAGGTTCGTCGCATTCGACGTGAGGTTTTCATCATTGACCTTCGATTGAGTGATTCTACGGGTTTTCGACGCCAGCTCATTGATTCACACGCCGTAGATTGTACCTGTAGTACGTTGAGGGCCATCATCATTATTGGTGGTTCCTCTCGCGTCTGTTAACAGATCTCATCATTGGCTAATAATCATACGATGTTCTTGCATGTTCGACTTCAGCTCACATATTCGCATGCTTGAACTTGTACTTTTTTCGAGTCGAGATGGAGAGCAAGACCCTAGATTGTGTCTGTTGTAATCCAGGCTACGATTTTGTGGATTATTATTTACATGACTTATTCACTGGATGGCTGCGACCATACCTGAGTCTATTTGTTGATCCCCACTGGATGGCTGCGTCCATACCGTGGATCTGGATTATAGTATACTCTGTTTCGGATGGCTATGCCCATACCACATATACATCATGTACTTGAGATATCAGTTGTATTTCTCCACGCAGGTTTTCCGACGACGGAGTTTCAGTTGGACACGTTCTTGTAAAGCATTTCACCCCTCTCTCTCTCTCGGGCCTCATGCTTTAGGGGGCATCTGTTACACAGTAATTTGTCACCGTCCCTACCTTTCCCCGTCCCGCACATTGGAGGGCCCATTTTGTGACCTGTGAGCAATGTCATGCCTTGAAACCATTATCATTGCATTCCTCTAAACATGAGCTTCAATTGCCCTGAAGACATCTCCTTGCAAAAAACCATAAAAACATCCCTTTTTGTATTAGCGCGGGTATCCAGTTCAGCACTCGCGCCAATGAGGAAAATCCTACAAAGAGGCCGTGCCAACTGGCGCTCTGTCCCAGAGTCGCAGTCGTGCCAGCCAATTTAAGGAGTGTTTTCTAAATAAGAATGGCGGAAGTTTCGTTTCAACAGACTCATAAACTGCTATCTATCTTGAGTTGGGAGGTTTGGCTCCGGGAGTTCCATGAAAGGGAAGTGGTTTGCCACCTCTCATGGAAGCTTCCTTGAAGATAGGGCCAATCCCACAATTATAGGGATCCCAACTCCCCTTCCTCCATCTGTAAAAGCTAGCTCATTGCCATTGCAAGCTAGTCTTGAAGTGCCTAAGCCTTGAATCTCCAATTTCTCAAATTCCCAAGAGCCTTCATGCTGCAAGAGCCCTCATTCTTCCCTTAAGGCCAAACTCGAGCAAGGAGACTACCGTCAAGAGACTCTAAGAGAGGCTTGTCCCATCCCTGGTAGGCTTTGCGAGATGTATACGACTAGAGACCCCTCCGAAGGAGACCTCAGCATCAGAACATTGGTTGTACTCTCTTTCGATTGCTTATTAATGAATGACTACTGGTTATGGTTCCACTCTGTTTTTCACTTATGATAATGATGAGTTATATCCTTTCTGACTGATATATAGTTGTGTATTCTGGATTTTATGCTTGTATTCGTGTTTTTTCTTGCATGTGTAGGTGTCCATTCATGGAGATCGTGGGGATCGTGATCTGCCAAGGCTGAGGAACGGGAACGCTGTCTCTTCTACGAATCATAGCACTGGACTCCAGGTAGGCCTCCATCGTTGGTCTGTTTATTCGCAATTAGGAACTTGCGCTGTAGCATTTGATGATTGTTGCTAGACCCGTTCTGGGCTAGTAGGGATCACCTCTGTCCGCAGAGGGGATTTACCTCTTCAACAGAAGGCTTTAATAGATCTTTTCCAAAGCAACAACGACCATAGGAAATTGGCGCTCAAATATAAACTAAGGAAGATCAAGATGGAAAAGGGAAAAAACATTCCAAAGTATCTCACGAAGTTTTTCCAATGTCGAGATGAACTGGGGAGTGTGGGAATAACTGTTGCTGATGATGATTTGGTGATATTGGCTCTCTTGGGACTTCTTAAGAGTTGGCACAATTATGAAGACTCTGTCAACGGATGGGAAAATTTTCTGGATTGGGGTGACTGTGGTCAGATCTGGTGTAGGAGGAGTTTAGGCGGAACACCAGAGATGGATCTTCATTGAAGCATGATGATGAAGAGGATTGTGCTTTGGCTGCCAAGGGGAAGAAGGGGAAGGGGAATAAATTCAATTCTAAATTTGAGTCTAAAGGCAAGAAGCTGGATATGTCCAAGGTGAAGTGTTTTCACTATCACGAACATGGGAATCTTGCTACTAACTGTCTGGAGAAGAATAAGAACAAGAAGGTTGTTGGAGCTGCAACTGGTGAGGCCCTTGCCTCACAATTTGAACTTGACTTCTCCTTGATCGCATGCATGGTGTCAAGTGCATTGGGATCAGTGTGGTATTTATATTGTTGGAACGGGGTCTCCTAACAAGCTGTGAAACTGGTCCATTTTGATTACTTTTGATTATATTTAGTATAGCACAGGGGTTTTGGGGCGGGTCAAAGCCCGGAACACATTGTAATGGGTCAAAGGGTAAACTAGGGGTCCAAAAACCATGGGTTGCGAACCATAGGAAAGTCAAGGCTATATTGTTATAAATAGAGATGTATTTTGTATCGAAAAGGATAAGAATTGATGAGCTATTGATGCGATCTATTGCTTAAGCTATCTGTTTTGGTTTTGGGGAACGGACTCCTACTGGCTATGTGCATGGAAATCCTAGTCCAGCTGTGTGTGGACCCTGCTGCTGTGTGTGCAGGTTGGGAAGGGAATTGTAAGGAAGGAATGATGAATGAATGAATGTGAAGGATTATTAGAGATCTGAATCTGTGAGTACTGTTTTATGAATTGCTGATAATTGTTGTGTTATGTATTTTCTGTCTTTTCGCTGCAAAGATTTATGTACTGAATGCTTGGATCTAGATCCATGCCACTTTTTTTATGTAATACTGTGTTGATGTTATAGAAAGAATATAATTATAGATCTAGTGCACGTGGATGCAAATAAATAAATAATTAACCCTATGGAGAACAAGGTAATTTGGGAATTACAGAAACAGAATGTGGCTCTGCTTGCCTTACCCTTCCTTTCTTAGGGTGCAAAAACCTAGTTCCAGCACCCACCCATACTACTTCGGGTGAGACTGTGACCTACGAAAGCAGGTCACTACCGAAAGGGCCAGTAGTATAGGGGTTTGTTGGCAAACCTTGCACACCGAACCTGGGTCAAGACCCCTCAAGCCAACAAATGGTTCCATTACTGGGACTGGAAGAAGTTTGAGAGAGGAATTGGGTAATAACAAGAGAATACTTGAAGCCTGAAAGAAAATAGATTGAGGACTGGTTCGAAAGAGAGATCCAGGAATTCACAGTAAAAGAAAATCATAGTAAGAATTTAATTGCAGAAAGGTGGAAAAATAGGTACGTCCTTACTAAAAGCTACGAAATATTATTTGTGACTTTTTCGGTTGAACTCCAGGAGTGGCTGGCCAGACTGGTGGAATTCTAGAAGTGCTGGAAGGACGAGCGAGTCACTCTGTGGACCCCAAAGTTGCTCGAACAACTTGAGAAAACTGATAATACTATCACATGCACAGTAGATCACTGGGTGGATAGTGTGATAGGAGGATTTTTGACATAATTTGCCATTGATCAATTTGTATCTTACTCTAAGGCTGAACGACGATTCTTCAAGGGATTCCGAGGCATGTTTCTGAGGACATTACCGTTGTTGATCAAGAAAGGACTATGCGAAAAGAGCATTTTGTGTAGTCATACTGACTGAATGACCTCGGATCCAGACGGAAGCGTGAAATGCAGTGATAAATACTATTGCACCACCTTGATGGAGGAAGATCTTCCTATAATCCGTTGCAGGAACCAGCTGCGCAAGATCCCCTAGTTACTTCACCACCTAGGCCGCACAAAGGTAAGAATTCTCCTATACTGCCACCCTCCCTAGACAGTGATATGGTTGTGCACCTGAAACTGCCAACCTTCAAGGGGGTACGAGACAAGGATATGGACCGGTTTTGGTTTGTGGCAGACTCTGTCTAGACTGCGTAGAATGTGGCAAGCGACATGATAAAGAGGGTGCAGCTGTCTTTAGCATTCGAAGACAGAGCTCTGGACTGGTATATGCATACGTTGCCTAGAATGGGACCACCTCCATTCAAGATATCAAAGATGCTCTGAAGAAACAATTCTGAAAGCTGAAATCTTATTCCCAGTTGGTAGCGGAAGTAAAGGACTTCAAACAAGGTGCGTCTGAGTCAGTATGGGAGGCTGATCAGCGATTGAAGAAGGAAATTAGGGAAGGAGGGTTCGAATATGATGATAGACAACATACGGAGTGGTTCATCACTGTGTTGTTACCCCACCTGCGCACACCGATGAGTCATTAGACCTTTGAATCGCAGGAGAAAGCTGTGGAAGTTGCTATGAAATTGGAAGTTGCACCCCAAGAGGATATGTCGGCAGGGGTACAACAAATCCAGGAACAACTTGGGGCTATTTATATGGAGATACAGAACCTGTGAAAAAAATGACGAAAGGACATCTGCACATATCTCTGGTGCATACAATGCCGGGTGTTTGGCCATATGAAGGATCAATGTCCTCTGCTGACCGATTATATGAAAGTAGGAGGACCTATTCCGATACGCCGAGGGGCAAGTAGAGAACCTGTCCTGTTGCGACCCGGATCAAGCGGATCTACGCTATGGTGTGATGATTTTTGGGTAGCATGACTACATGATATGAACCATTGCCCTCGGCTAGGTGCGTATGTCCCGGAACTGAAGCAACAATGGTGTCGATTCTGTCGATCAATGGGACATGATGAGCAGAAATGTTGCACATATGACTTAATGATGGATCGTGGGAACTTATATAGGGTGCAATCGAACCCTGCATCTCTAAGGCTTGCTGCACACTTTGGAGGATCACCAACCCAAGGCAGAGGAGGTTAGCGAGGAATTGCAAGTCGAGGACGTGGGCAGCTAATCTGTTATAACTGTGGGGAAATAGGTCACTTTTCCAGAGAATGCCCTAATCCCACCAGGCCATCGTGCAAGTATTGTAGACAGCTGGATCATGAGGTAGAAGACTGCCCAATTTTAATAGCCAAGATGCAGGAAAAGAAACCCACCCCAAAGCAGAACGTACAAAGAGTTAAAACCAAGCTAAGAAAGGCAGATCCGAGTGTAAAAGTCATGACACGTAGTGGGCTAGTCACCTAGGGAGCTGAGGAAGGGCTTGCCTCTTGGGAAAGAGTGTCTTTCAATGAACAAGTACCATTGGCAGCCTCCGCGCAGCCTCAGATAGAAGAAGGAGTTGAGCCCTTTTTGAAGGCATGTCTGAAGTTACTAAGGAATCCGCAGGCCATAGGAAATCTCCTAGCTTTATAGAATACCTACGCAGCTCGGCCCAATTTGATCCCTGGGACCAAGGATGTACACAAGTTGTACAGCTATAAGAAATGCATCGAGAGAGAGATGTGATTGACTGCACATATCGGAGACTATGAGATGGATCAGGTTATCTTAGATCTTGGATCGGATGTGAATGTCTTACCGAAAAAAACATGGCAACGAATGGGAGATCCTAAATTGGAATGGTCCAATATTCAACTATGAATGGAAAATCAATAAAAGATCATCCCCCTAGGTAGGTTACCGAAATTCATGGTGGACATCACAGGGGTATGAGTCCTAGCTGATTTTGAATTAATAGAAATAGTAGAAAATGCGGACCCCTACCTTGTGCTCCTTGGACTAGACTGGGCAATAGACATGGGAGGTGTCATCAATCTCAAGAAACACAGCATGGTGCTCAAAAACAAAGGTACGCATTTCATAGTACCACTAGATCCAGTAGAAAAATCCATCCTATGAAAAGGAGGAATTGGATCACATTTATAATATAACTGCGCAGGATGAAGGTCGGGTTAACCCCACAGATGAAGGAATGCTCTGTTGGGAAAAGAATAGTGAATGTTTTTCTGAATCCGATGAGGAGCTGGAGAATTAGCAAGGTCGGTTGCATGAGGTTTTAGCGCTTCAAAGCCTTCAGACCATCAAGAATTTCCATCGCATCTCTACCACAGAAAGAACCTCGCCCTACCGGGAGGACGCAGGTGAAAATTAGCAGCCTAATGAACTGAAGAGTCCCACGGACCGTAGGAAAGAAGCACTACCACTAACATTATGCAAAGCACCTACGCAAGGACTGGTATTCTTTACTCAGGGGAAGTATTGGAGTAGGGTGATCTTGCGCATAGGGACCCCTATGGCTAGATGGGCTCCAAGGTCAGTCGACCTACGCAGATACCTACTGATGTGCAACACTCAAGAGTGTGATCGAACCTTTCCCGAACAGAATTGTTGGGGTACCACAGACATAAGCACACGTAGGATTACAGGCCTTTCTGAAACTATGTATATTTGGGAAAATTTGCAAACCTCTCAAGTAATAAATGACATAAGGACGTATGACACAGCCTTCTCACACAGGGACGTCCCACCTGCGAGCAAAATAAAGGTCTCGACAAGACTGTTGACCAACTTGCAGATACACCTCGCATCAACCCTCATTCTAGGTACGTGAACGACATGCAAGCGTTATCCATGGTCTAACATTCCATGGAAAGGACCCAGGGCATGAAGGATGACCGTTAGCATGTCCCGATTTAATAAGAAAATACCCCTGCAAGTACGAAAAACAGGCCGCAGATCATCAATGAAACCGTTTATGGTAAGAACGGTCCGAAGGATTGAGGGTACGTGCCACGAACAAGCTACTTCGACATTAAATAGCTCCATAGGGGGCACAGATGGCTGGTAAACTTCGTGCCAGGCTATTTATTCACCCTTCAACAAGCTCTAGCTATTCGTTTTCCAAGTTTTTGTGTTCATCCATATTCTCTGTAACGTTCGTCTCTCTGTTAAAAATATGGACCCGGACCAGCCGAAGGAACTGTCAAGAGGACCTGGGAATGCTGAGTGCAGTTATAAGAGTGAGCACGGGTGTCCGACAGAGAGGATTGTATGCAACCCATGCACAGAGGGAAAGCTGAGATATAGGGACATGCTGCGACTTCTCCGCAGTTCCCATGCGCTGCCCACCAGAAGCAATGTATGTTCCCTCCCTCACGTTGCCATAGTTCGCTCTCCCGACCCAACTGCTGAGGACTGCCATCTAGACTTAGCGCAGCTATCTAGTACAGAGCTACAAAAACTATCCTCCAGAGTATTGCAAGAGGTTCGCCACCGTGACCGGGACAGGCGACAGCAGTATGAAATACCTCCAAAAGTACGAGCCTAGCAGATTGCCATGGTCACTAATGTAACGCGTATTATTCAAGAGCAACTGATGCAGGGAGCCCAATTGGTCGAAATAGCTACGCAACTATGGAAAACAGTGCAACACCATTCCACGCTTCAGCATGTCCAGCAGGAATTCCAGCAGGCAGAAGTTGTTCTGGATCAAGTCCGAGCCTCTACACCTTCCCCCATCTCCGCGTAGTGCCTAGCCGCCATGGACAGGATTGAGAACCTTCGCCACTCCAAGAATTTTGTTCGAAAATGGTTGAAACCATGGTCTAAGACCACACTCCAGCTTGCACACGATGCTCAGTCCACCATCGCATGCCTCCACCGGCTGTTAGAAAGAGTTACTGCGGATACAGATGGTACTACCTCCCTGACGTTGGTCAAAATTACGCAGCCTGCTATGGCCCAAAGTTAGGACGTACTCCCTCCACTTGTCTGCACTCTGGCCACTTTGCATGCACAAATGGAAGCTGCACTATTGTAATGACTTGGGACAAGTCACAAGATTGTGTTGGGGGACTGTTGGAACGGGGTCTCCTAACAAGTTGCGAAACTGGTCCATTTTGATTACTTTTGATTATATTTAGTATAGCGTAGGGGTTTTGGGGTGGGTCAAAGCCCCCGAACGCATTGTAATGGGTCAAAGGGTAAACTAGGGGTCTGAAAACCATGGGTTGCGGACCATAGGAAAGTCAAGGCTATATTGTTATAAATAGAGATGTATTCAGTATCAAAAAGGATAAGAATTGATGAGCTATTGATGCGATCTATTTCTTAAGCTATCTGTTTGGGTTTTGGGGAATGGACTCCTGCTGGCTATGTGCGCAGAGATCCTAGTCCAGCTGTGTGCGGACCTTGTTGCTGTGTGCACAGGTTGGGAAGGGAATTGTAAGGAAGGATTGATGAATGAATGAATGCGAAGGATTATTAGAGATCTGAATTTGTGAGTACTATTGTATGAATTGCTGATAATTTTTGTGTTATGTATTTTATGTCTTTTCGCTACAAATATCTATGTACTGAATGCTTGAATCTAGATCCATTCCACTCTATTTATGTAATACTGTGTTGATGTTATAGAAAGCATATAATTATAGATATAGTGCACGTGGATGCAAATAGATACATAATTAACCCTACGAAGAACAAGGTAATCTAGGAATTACAGAAACAGAACATGGCTCTTCTTGCCTTACCCTTCCTTTCTCAAGATGTGGAAACCTAGTTCCAGCACCCACCCATACTACTTCGAGTGAGACTATGACCTGCGAAATCAGGTCACTACCGAAAGGGCCAGTAGTATATGGGTTTGTTAGCAAACCTTGAACACCGAACCTAGGTCAGGACCCCTCAAGCCAACATAGATAGTGGCACTTCCTTCCACATGATGGGAGATAAGGAGATTTTCAGTTACTTGGAGGAGAAATATCTCCAGATGCATATAGATATGGGCGACGATGGACGATATAGTGCGACCAACATTGTTACCATTACCTTCCACAGGGATTTAGGTAAACCATTTCAATTGAAAGATGTTATGCATGTTCCAGGTCTGAAGAAAAACTTGGTCTCAGTCACAATGTTGGAGGACAGAGGCTATGACGTTTTTTTCAGCGATGGAAAAGATTTCCTGCGACATAAAATAACGGGTGAAGCCAAGAGGATAGGGATTCAAGTTAAGAATCTCTACAAGCTGGAGGTAGATGGCTACGCTTCCATGATGGCAAGGTGGAAAAAGTGGTGAGCCGGGATGAGGGTGAATTATAGCATAGGTTATTGGGCCATATTCATCATGGAGCCTTGAAAGTCATGCAGCAAATATCTACTGGACTTCCAATGGGAACACTTGCTCAGTTAGATCAGTACAAGGGTTTCACCATGGGGAAGTATGTAAAGTCCACCTTTCATGAAAATGAGAATCGTGCTTCGGGGATCCTTGAGAGAGTTCACACAGACGTGTGTGGACTTTTCTCAGTTGTTTCAACGGAAAAACATAATTACTATGTTATTTTTATTAATGACTTTTCTCGTAAATGTTGGATCTTCTTCATGCAAAAGAAGGATCAAACATTCTCAAAGTTCTATGAGTTTAAGGCATTGGTGGAGAAAGATTCAGGGAATCAAGTGAAGGCTCTGAGGAGTGATAATGGTGGAGAATACATCTCTAACGAATTCAAGAACTTTTTCAATAAAGAAGGAATTCTAAGAGAACTCATAGCGCCTCATAACCCACAGCAAAATGGGGTCGCAGAAAGGAAGAACAAAATGATTGTGGGTGAAACATGAGTGATGTTTCATGATCAGGACCTACCAATGCATTTGTGGGTAGAAGCATGCAATATTTCGGTTTATGTTCAAAATCGTTGTCTTCATATATTACTTGGCATGAGTACACCTTAAGAAGATTGCACTAGTAAGAAACCACATGTTTCACACTTTAAGATTTTTGGCTCATCTATTTATGTGCATGTGACCAAGGATGCCAGGAAGAAATTGGAGCTAACTACTGAAGTTGGGATATTTGTGTAGTACACAAAAACACCCCATAATTATCGTGTGTATTTTCAAAACCATCGAATGATTGTGGTGCGACAGGATATAAAATTCGATGATGGGAAAGCCATGCGGTTATCGCTTGAGAGGGAGCTGGACTTGCATGTAGAGGAGGAACTGTTGGTTCCCAAATATGATTCTCTATATGTGGATCAGCCACAGGAGGAGGTTCATGGAGTGGAGGATTCCACTCACGCAGAGCCAACCATCAGATCTGGCAGAAGGTGTACCATAGAAGCTAATAGGCTGAGAATTGATGCTGCACATAATGTAGGAGCCCCTACTTCATAGCACAAAAAAAGACAGTCTCCTGACCAATTTACTGGATACATAGCTCTCATGAGCAAATGTATTGTGATTGATCCATCTTCCTTTCAAGAATCAGTGCAGGTGCCCACATGGGTAGATGCAATGGTGGAGGAGTATGACTCCATTGTAAAAAACAATGCATGGGAAATTTTTCCAAGGCCAGTTAATAAATCAATGGTAGGTTCAAGATGGATCTCCAAGGTAAAGAAAGATGCTCATGGAAGTGTTGAGAAATACAAGGTCAAATTTGTGGCCTGGGGCTTCTCATAGATCGAGGGGATAGATTATGAAGAAACCTTTGCACCTGTCGTAAGGTATTCTTCCATAAGGACCATCCTTGCTCTCTCGGTGCAGATGGGCTAGTGCATTCATCAAATGTATGTGAATATTGTGTTTCTCAATGGGATCATTGAGGAAGAGGTGTACATATAGTAGCCTGAAGGAGTTGAGATCTTTAGCAACGAGTCGCATGTGTGCCGACTCAAAAGAGAATTGTATGGGCTGAAGCAAGCACCCCGTGCTTGGTACACTCAGATAGACAGTTATTTCACCAGACTGAGCTTCACCAAAAGTGAATCGGATGCAAACCTATACTAAATTTTGGTGGAGGGTAAGATTTGAATCATTTTTATTTATGATGATGATTTAATATTGACTGGTGATGAGCAGCTGATACACTCATGCAAGGAGGACCTTTCAAAGGAGTTTGAGATGAAGCATATGGGCCTCCTTTATTATTTTCTTGGATTGGAAATATGGCAGCGAGATGGTGAAATTTTTGTGTCTCAAGGCAAGTATGCAAGGGAGATACTGGGTAAGTTTCACATGGAGGGATGCAAACCCATAGATACTCCTCTTCCAGGAAACTGGAGGAAAGAGGATGCTACTTCTGGAGAGGTAGTGGATGTTATTTTCTATCGACAGTTAGTGGGTACTCTAATGTATCTAGTGAACAGGAGACCAGAGATTTGCTATGTGATTAACCAGATGAGTCAAGCGATGGTTAAGCCTACAAAATTATTTTGGAAGGAGGGCAAGCATGTCCTGAGGGGCACATCTGAGTATGGTTTATAGTACAGACAGACAGATGAGATGAGGTTGCATGGCTTCACAGATGTAGATTGGGCAGGAATCCCATCGGACAGAAAGAGCACATCAGGGGGGATCTTTAGCATTGGATCTACAACTATTTCCTAGCACAGCAGGAAACATAGATTTGTGGCACTCAGTTTAGCGGAAGAAGAATATATGGCATTGAGTCAAGTTGGATGTGAGGCTATCTGGATGATAAAGATCTTGGTTGGTTTGTTTAGTTCTCATTTAGATCCGACAGTGATTCATTCTGATCATCAAAGTTGCATTAAAATCTCGATTAATACTGTTTTTCATGATAGATATAATCATATAGATATTTGGTATCATCATATCAGATATTGTGTGCATAGGAAGATCATGTTGCTTCAGTACATTCCAATGGAAGATTAGGATGCAGATATTCTGATGAAGGCTCTCACCAGGAGCAAATTCGAATACCATAGAGACAGGATCAGGGTGAAGCATAATCCCTTTCTTGTTGAGAGGGAGTGTTGAGATTCAACAAGAAGATCCTAGTGAAAATTATGCACCTACACTAGGATGGAGCCTCAGGATATTTTTAGGTGGATGTCTATTTATAGATGCATGCGAAAATTCTATTTATAGATAAGGTCTATTTATAGATGTATGTGCAAGTTCTATTTATAGGTTGCATGTCTATTTATAGATGCATGTTGACTATTATTATCCCTTAATATTAGTTTCAAAATAAACAATAGTCTATTCTCAATGAGCATTTGGAAATATTTAACTGAAGTGAAAAATCAATTAGCTATAGGAATTTCGAGTTGAGTGGTTGGTTGGTGGAACATGCAAGTGGAATTAGTTGTAACTGAGTGATTCGAAGTTGTAACAAAGTTGGAAGTGTAGTTATGAAAATTGTAAAGTAGTTTAACTCAGTTAAGTGAGTTAAACTCTGTTTTTCTAGTTGTAACTAAATATACACTAGTGAGAGATCAAGTGAATTAATTATTAATTAATTCACAATCAATGGCCTCACATGCAACTGAATATTTACTACTATTAACTACATGCATGTCAAATCCAGTGGAGACCTAGTTGAGATGTAGGTGAAATGGATAGATTGACTATCAGTTGTGACATTATCAATTGCACACGTGCAACCACACACACATTAGATGTGCCCATGAGGATTGTGCCATCAAGGCAAGAAGGATTCCATTCATTCAGGGATTTCTATCAGCTGGGATTGCATAGTGGAGGCAGGATGGCTGGAGATAGTAAATTGGCTAAGGAACTTGCTAGTTTTTGTATGACAGTGTGAGACAGTTAGCTACTATACTGAGAGCTCTTGGATTGGAGCTTTGCATGTAATTGTTTCATGGTCCATGATATAATACATAGTAGAATATAGTGGGGTTTTTAGCTATATGTTTTCCCCGGGTAAATTATCTGTGTTATGTGTGATTGATATTTCTTCATGATATTTCTATTGGCGATTATGTTTTAAATTCTACAAATATTTTGTAGAAGAAATTTTGTATTTAACATTGCCATATAATTGTTAAATCAGGAGAATCTAGGAAATACATATTTTGTGTTAAATTTATACACCCACCTCTACCTCCATCTACACCACCCCTTTAACATCAACAATTTCAACCACTAAACAATCAACATCGGGCTAATTTCATGAAGCCTGGTCATTCACAAGTGTTTCTTCCTTCTCTCCATTCATTTCCAAGGTCATTCTTCATATTCCTTTCAACAATATCCACTTCAATCACAACATGTGCAAGAAATTACTCAATAACTACCACAGTTACAAAAGTTTCACAATTTGAAATTGCTCCATAGTTGTTGAATCAGTTACCACACAACCTTTTAAAAGGTACCTATATTCCACAACATCTACCAATACCTTAGGAACTACAACCAATTCTTCATACTCCATTTCAACATATTACTTCGTCTTAAGCATTGACACAATCCCAACCTCCACAAAAATCATAGTTAAGTCATGGGAATCCCAAATAATGGGATATGTTTGTGAGTAGTAGCATGAAGAATCATAATTTAGGCTTACCATCTGATCCAGGTTGATATTGTTGGCCACCTACCTATTCCACTTGGACCCACACCATTGTTTCTTTCAATTTTTCAATTTCCTTAATTGTACCACAATTTACTATTTTTGGCAGTTTTTCGGGCCTTGAACTTCCAGAGCCATTTTGAATTGAATTTTTTTTTCATCAGTTGTACTCATCAGTTAGATATTTCTAACAAGGTATCATGTACATCAAACAAAGATCGTATGCCAAAGTTACGACCCCGGGAAATTGATGTACCAATTTACCCCAACGGGGCCGATAGTTTGGTGTTTCATCTCCTACGGTTAGGATTTTTTATTTTTAGGGTTTTATATTATTTATCAGTAATAAATAGGCCTTCGAGACTCATTTAAACATAGTCAAGGGGCCTATAGCTTCCACATCTCTTCTTAGAGATAAGCTACTAGCACCCTAGCTAGTTTATTTCCATTCTGCCTGTAATCATAATTTAGTTATGTGATATTAATGAAATGAAGTATTATTTATGTTGCATCTTTGTGTTTATGTCTATTTCTATATTTTATTTCATTCATTCATAATTATGTATCAGTGGCATCAAAGCGGTCTGCTCTTTCTCGATCCTTTTTTGCATTTCCCCAATGAGGTTGTGGTATAAGGAGTTAGGGCTCGATCTGGTTGAACCTTTGCAAGATCAGCCTCACAAACTCCAAAGGAAAACCATGGGGACAAAAATAAAGATGAGGGAGCAAGAGATCCTATCAAAATATTGCTTTAGGATGCCCTCGAGAAACAAAGGAACAAAATGATGGATAACTTTTCCCATATCCTTCAATGACTTCCCATCGACGACACATCTACATCTAGCAACCACTCTGGAGGTGCAAATACTTTTAAGGTACAAGTAAACTTTGAAATTCCTATATTTTAGGGCCAAATATATGTGAACATCATATATAGATGGTTGAATCTATTATAAGGGTATTTCTCAATCCATTACTTTTCCAATCGGGAAAATATTACTTTTTAACTCCTCAAAGCCACCCCCCATGTCAAATAATGATGGGAAACCTATAGTGAGAAAAAGGATGAGAGGGATCCCTCTATGTTTTCGGCTACACTCACTTGGTATTATTTCTAAGATTTCATCAAGGAATAATATTCTTGTGGGGAGCTATGAGGAAAATTACATACAATGGACTACGCTACAACAGAAAAGGGATCAAGATGTGCATGAGCTGACGAATTTTTTCCATACCCTGTGCAAAAAATTGGGTATCAGATATTCAGAGAAACATTTTTTGTTGAAGTGCCATAGTTTTATACACATATACATTCATGAGGAAATGGAGTTCCTCAACATCTCCTCATTTGGTGCAGCATATCAGTATGCTGCCAACATTGAGAAGAAGTTCAAATAGAAGAATCGAGACTTTGGATTGGAAAATCAGAAGCAATGGAAAGGTGCCCCCAAACCAGAGAAAAAATGACAAATCCAATCCAGGGCAGCCCAGGATAACCCACCAAAACCGCAAGCAAATAACAACACCATGAATCCAAATAAGGACATAGGAAATTGGTGTGATTTCCATAAGAGATCCACTCACAACGCAAGTGAGTGTCGGGCCAAGCAGTCACTAGTGGTGAAGTTGAAGGCTTCTAAGTCAGATGCATGCTCTGACTCTGAATTAGAACCCAACAAGGGGAATCACAAATGGAAGTAGATTATCGATTCAGAGCCCAATGCCATTGTTTCCAACACGAAGATCCAGAAGCAGGAACCAGAAGATCCATAGGAGGGGGAGCACCTCTTCCATTCCCAAATGTGGGTAAAGGGTTCCCTAATATAGTTCATTGTCGACAATAGGAGCCAAAAAAACCTTATTTCAGTAGAGGTCGTGAAGTGGTTGCACTTTCTGATGGAAACACACTCACAACCGAACACCATCGGGTGGCTTCACCAAGGACAGGATCCCCACGTCAGCCAACTGTGTCGCCTTCCCTACAACATCAAGCCCTTCACAGATGGGTTATTATGTGACATTGCTCCTTTTGATGTTTTTGATGTATTAGTAGGCCAACCATACTTGTGGAAGTTACATGTTGTGTATGAGTCCTAACCTCGTGTTGTTATTGTTACTTTGGGAAATAAGTTGTACAAGATACCGGAGGTGCCCTCTCTTTGGTTACTGCAAAACAATGCAGTAAGCTCATTTCCAAAATCGGGAAATTTTTTTTCCTGAAGATCCACCCATACGGAAAGAAAAATACTAGGGCCATGACCTCTAGATAGGTTTCCTCCACATGATAACAAAAAATGGACAAGGTCGTGGAGGAGTATGGGGACATCTTCACCTCACTTGCAGGGGTGCCTTTGCACTATCAGGTCAAGCACCCCATCAATCTGACCCCAAGTGCATCAGTACCAAATGGTCCAATCTATCAGTGCTCTGTTCTAGGGAATGATGATATCAAGAGGAAAATTCAGGAGCTATTGCAGAAAAGTCACATCTGACCAATTTCATTGCCCTATGGGAGCCTGATCGTGTTGGTGCAAAAGAAGGATGGGACTTGGAGACTCTGTATTGACTATCGGGTGTTGAATAAGATCACTATCTAGAATAGGTACCCGATCCCATGGATTGATGACCTTATGGACCAACTCAAGGGGGGGGAATATTTCAGCAAGATCGACTTGAAGTCCGAATATCACCAGGTACCAACTGAACTCTTCGATGTGTGGAATACTACCTTCAAAGCCAAGGAGGGCCTTTTCGAATGGCTGGTCATGCCTTTTTTGCAGATGAATGCTCCTGCAACCTTCATGATGTTGATGGATGACATATTTTAGCCATTCACCAACTCATTTGTAGTACTTTACTTGGATGACATCCTGGTTTTTAGCGAGACTTGGGAAGAGCACCTCCACCACATCCGACAAGTCCTCCAAACACTGCAACAACACAAGTTGTGTGCCAATTTGTAGAAGTGAACTTATGGAATGACCCAGGTTTAGTATCTGGGATACATTATTGATGAAGAGGGGGTGCATGTGAATCCAGCTAAGATCCAATTCATTCAGGATTGGACAAGCACAACCACTCTAACAGAGCTCTGCAACTTTCTAGGTCTTGCTAATTTCTACCGCAGGTTCATGTTGGGATTCTCTCATATCACTTGACCCTTGTGTAAAGTCACCAAGGGAGGAGCGAAAGAAAATTTATTTTGGTCTGAATCTCAATAGAAGGTGTTCATATAGTTTCAACATCACCTCTGCTCTGCCCCAGTTCTCACATTACCAAACTTGCAACAATCATTTGAGATCGAGAAATATGCCTCTAACTACGCTATTAGGGAATTTATTACTCAACAGGGGTATCCAGTGGCATATCGCAGTGAGACACTATCGGACACAGTCCGAAAGTATCCCACTTGTGACAAAGAGATGTATTTCATTATGAAAGCTTTCTAAAAATTAATGCATTACATTTTGGGGAAGAAAACGGTCATCCACATAGACAACTGACCCCTGTAGTTCATACAGACACAAGGGAAGTTGCAGAATGATTTCCATTATAAGTGGTCTAAATATCTGCAATAGTTTCATTTGAACATCAATTACAATAAGGGCAACACCAATAATGTTATATACTGCCTTAGCCGACCGCCGATCATGGTGCTAACCACCATGCTCAAAGGCTTGTGGGCACGAGACTTCTAATAGGCTACTTCTCTACAAAAGCGATCCAGATTTCAACCACACATATAAGACGCAGCTGGTGAGAAAGGAAGTTCCAAATTTTCACCTCCAGTATGCATTTTTATGTCACCTAGGACACCATTGTGTTCCTTCAAGCAAGTGTGCCACGATGATTTGGGAAGTGCACTATAGTTGGGTCATTGGGAATTTCAGGGTTGAGAAAACATTGTCAGTACTGTAGAATTATTTCTATTGGCTAAACCTTCAATAGGATGTTGAGAAGTACATCATATCTTGCACTTCCCATGCCATTTCCAAACTGACCATCAAGAAGAAAGGCCTCTATAATATACTTCCTACCCCTATATGACCTTGGGAATCCATCTCCATGGATTACATGTCGACCCTCCCTTCTACTAAGGATGGAAATGACTGTGCTTTCATGGTCGTCAACAGATTCTTGAATATGGCCATTATCACAACCTGCAAGAATAATATCACAGTAGAAGCCACTGCTAAACTCTTCTTTGAATGAGTGTGGGTACACTTTTGGATCCCACAGTCATCATATCAGATCGGGATAGTAGTTTCCTCAGTACATTTTGGTCCAGCTTATAGCCAATGCTAGACACCAAGCTCACCAAGTCCACAACTTTCCATCCCCAAACTGATGGGTAGACAGAGGACTTCAATAGGATTATCCTACACATTCTTTGCATGTAAAAATCAAAGAATCCACATGCATGGAATGAGATCCTCCCTTATGTACAACACAACTATAATCGGGCTCTCCACAGCTCAACTGGCCACAACCCCTTTCAGGTGGGCTTGGGATTCCATCCACTATTTCCCATTGACGTAGCCATGCCATTTACGACTACTGAAGCCAATTCAACTCATGTCTACTCTGAAGTTTACAAGGTGACCAACTTCAATGAGAGCATTCATCACATCTGCCAATTTTTTCATGATATATTGGATAGAGCGAATTTTAAGTACAATCAGCGACATGATCAACATCAAGTGCCACACAACTTCCAGGTGGGCGAAAAAGTGTGGTTACAATTGCAAAAGGAGCACCTCGTTGGACCCCACTGCAAGCTTTGCTCACTCTGATATGGGCCATACACCATCGCCAAGGTTTTAGGGTACAATTAATTCAATCTGAGTATTCCACCATTCCTTGGTCTACACCTAGTGTTCAACGTGGATGGCCTTCGACCCTACTTTCCACCTCTACTAGACACATCTATCATGGCAGAACAACTCACACCAAAAGAGTTAAACCCAGATTGCATGGAACAAGCCACAAATTATCATATCATGGACACACATATCAATAACACTTGCCAACAGAGGATCTAGCTATATCAAGTTGTCAAAGTAGGCCAAACCCTTCACTAGGGACCGAGTTCAGCAGAAGTTTCTTCATCTCATGGAGGAACTGAACATAATGGATGCAATTGCTTCCTAAGGAGGGAGGAATGATCTAAGTGGATATTGGTGGCCACCTGCCTATTCAACTTGGACCCTCACCATTGTTTCTTTCTATTTTTTAGTTTCCTTAATTGTATCACAATTTACTATTTTTGGTAGTTTTTTGGGTCCTGAACTTTCAGAGCTGTTTTGAGGCCCTAAATGACGTTTCTTTTGGAAAATAACCTTCAATGAAAGTGAGTCCTTAACTCAACCATTGTAGTTAGTATTTTTATTTCTCGAATAGATCTTTCTATTGAGGTATCATCTGCATCAAACAGAGATTGTATGCCAAAGTTACGACCCCGGGAAATTGATGTACCAATTTACCCCAATGGAGCCCATAGTTTGGCGTTTCAACTCCCAGGGTTAGGTGTTTGGATGTTTAGGGTTTTCCATTATTTCTCAATAGTAAATAGGCATTTGAGCCTCATTATAACATAGTTTAGAGGCATGTAGCCGCCACATATCTTCTCAGAGATAAGCTACCAACGCCCTAGCTAGTTTATTTCCATTCTGTCTTTAAGCATATTTCAGTTATGTGATATTAATTAAATGAAGTCTTATTTCTACTGCATCTCTTCATTTATGTGTATTTCTGTATTTTATTACGTTCCTGCATAAGTCTAGATTAGCATCAAGGCCTGCTTTATTTCTTGCAGGTCCCAATAACTCGTCTTCCTAAGTTTTAGGAGTGCAACCTCCTCTTCCTCCTAGCCCTCAACCAACTTCATTATTGGTAGCATCAACATCATCTACATCATATTTGAAAAATTCAACAACCACATTACCATGTTCTATAGGTAATGTGTCATCTCATTAAATGTCACTAATGGCACAAAATGTAATATCCAGGGTTAGGTGGTTACTAGAAAATGCATGTGAAGTAGATTTCATGGTATTTTATGTGATAGATCTAAATGAGATGTTAGGGATTCTCTTGGATTATTCTAAAATATAGACAACTTAAAGGAAGGTTACCCATATATTTCTAGAACATTTTCTATGACATTTCCTTTTATTAACAGTCATGCAGAGAGAGAGAGAGAGAGAGAGAGAGAGAGAGAGAGAGAGAAGAACTTGGAGATCAAAATTTCCACTCAGATTTGGTATGTAGAAAACCTTTATCTAAAGCGTTGTTTTTGTATTTTTGTAGTTCTGAGAAAATTAAGTTTGGATTTATATACGCATATTATTGAGCATGTTACAAGATCTAGATGAATGAAAATAAAATGAATTTGTAGTGGGTTTTGTATACCTTTTGTCCAACTTGTGTCTTTGTTCCTGTCACAACTAGTATATTTTTGAACATTTCTACCCCAGTTCATTTGTATGCAGTAAAAAACTACATAAATTTTTGAATTCACTGTCATATTTCTGATGTATCCATAAAGTTAATAGACATGGAATTGGGAAAAACTTGCTAATGCAGAAGAGTCGATTTTGATTCGGTTTGGTAAAAAATCAAGAAAAACTAGGCAAGTGAAAAAATAAAGATATACAAATTTTTAAACAAAAAGAAAATGTCTTGGGAATGTTTTGATCTTTGTCCTTTTTTTTCTGTTGAATTTTCATAGTATAAAACTTCCCAATATAGATAAAAATGACCAAACAGTGAAGAAAGTTGGGGTAATTAAGAGTCTATGTAGGTTGTCAAACAAGTTTAACTTGGTTAAGTGGAGTTTGACACAGTCAACCAATTCATACTCTTACTTGCTAGTCAAACTCATGTTGACTGAGTTAAAATATCAATGGACGTGTTTGTCTCACATGAGTAGGAAAAAATTGTTGGCTTGGAAATTTGTTTCTAACTCGTATTTTCATAGTTTTGAGTCACAATTTTGGTAGTACTCATTGCAATAAGAGGTGCTTTAATCCAATACAAGGGAGATGTGTTGTTACATAGTGTATGACTATGTACATGAAAAAAAAAAATGAAAAATAATCACTAAAATAAATTACATGTTGGTTTTATTACACTTGGAAAAAAGAAATCCACATACACACCAACCTATATCAATACCATGTATCTATTGTTGACAACATACCATCACTAAGGACACCCCCTTGTGACTGTAAAGGCGCCAGTTAAAAGGGAAGAGTAATTAGCAAGTGATCTTAGGCTAATTTCTTGTAGTTATTTTGTAGAGATAGCAAGTATTAAATATTGTACTCTCATTTTGTCTTTGAAAATATTGTATTGAAGAATAAATCAAATCTACCCAGTTACTACTATCTTAAAACATTTATTAGGTGGCACTAAGGAAATTTTTTGAGGTAAATTTAATCATCAGATTAGCCATCCAAGACCTTACATTGATGATAGTTTTGGGGAAATAAAAAATACTCATTTTTCATTGTACTGGATTGTGACTACTATGTCATAGTGGATTTCCATATGAATAAGGTGTTTCTTGTGTGCTTCATAACCCATTGATATTTTTCTCTTGGATCACTAAATAGGTAAGCATGTCTTCAATTATGGCAGTAATTGTATGAACATGTTGTAAAAACATGAAAATACCCTCAATAAATTTAGAGATTGGCATTGACAGGTATAACATCAACAAGATCGCATTACAAAATGGCCTTTTCATTATTATGTTAGATACACAAAGTATTTATTGTCAACCTTTCACTTGGTTTTTTATTTATCTATCATTTCATGTGACTGTTGCTAGAATGGACCTAACTCCAATGAATTCTTAGCATTGTATTAATTTTCTCCTAAAACTAAAACTAGTATCAATTGAATGCTAATTTAACTTTAGATAATAAAGTAAAATTCAACCTTACCCTTTAATGGAATATATAAAATAGTGTTTTTGCATGTTTGGAAAAGTAATAGTAATATGTTCCTAACTACAATAAGAATCTTTTTTGAGCTGGTATCTAAGAATCAAAAATCAATTATCAAGAATTAAGGTATTCTTTTATCAATGGTTATTTCTTGGCATATAATATCTCTTTTCCTCTCTCCTACATAAAAGAACTATTGGAAGATCTAATAATACCTTAAATTATGTAGAATCGCCGAGGTCTAATATTACATGTTCATCCTTGTCTAGGTCTAAAAGACTTTGTAGGATGGCTAGAAGTCATAATTTTGTTGCTTTGGGATTTTTCTTTTGTCATTTAATAGGAATATAAACAATAAAATTTGAATAGAACTATTATGTCTGACTTTAAATTTTTTTTTAAGAGTCTTTTGGATTCCATGAACCAATATGGTAAATTTCGTATTGAAACCTTAGATTTCATATCTGCTTCGTAAGGTCTAACATTGAATCCAAGTAAATAATAAATAGGTACTGAGCAAGCACCGTTTGGAGAATTTTTGGTATTTGTAAAGCTTTTGAAGTTGGGGATATGTAGTGGTGTTGGCTATGAAGGTCCAATGGAGGACCTGAATCCTAGTGGAAAAATGTTATGAACATTTTCATGCAAAAATATTTGCAAGTCTAGCAAGTCTCATTCAAGTATCCATGTTGATTACCACTAAATTAGTCCTGGTTTATAGGATAAATAAAGAAATAGAATTTTTTATATTAAGAGTGTGGCATGTAGAAATTTTGAAAGTATAGCTTTTGACTCTACAAACCCAAGGAAACCATGGGCTAGTTCATGATAGGTTTTTTTGCTATAGGAAATTTAATGTTTATTTTACTTGCTTGGAGGAACTCTTTGGAGATGGTGGTCGAGCTACAAATCAGACACAAGGTTCGACGAACTAATACTTTTGGCTTAACATATTTTTATTTGTATCAAAATATAACTTTTGAGGTGAGGTTATAATATTAGATATCTACAATTTTACAACCACTACATTTATTTTCTTAAAGTCAAGAAAATGTGGCCATGAATTTTGGGTCTATTCTTAATTTCTTATAACATATCAATTGTGATAATTTATATTAGGTTTGAAACACATTCTTGATTCCAAAAAAAATATAGGATTTTTGTTTTTTAAACTATTGTGAAGTTAGGAATGGACTAATCTTATCTAAACTTTTGCATGTCATGAAAAATGATCACATAGCCACTATAACCCTCTTCCAGTCATGATTTTAATAGAGTTATTTCCTTAAAATTTCACCTCGTGTAATTTAATTTCTTTATCATGCCATGTAGGGAGTTTAACACATTCATGAAATGTGAAGTTTGGAGTTTAATGTATTTTTTCTTTTGTTGTATAAATCCTTTATAGTCTACTTTTGTTTATATTCTAGTGTTCATTTTCTTTCATGTCTTACACTCTTCATTGTATATTATTTTGTTTTCAGAAAATGAACTCAATATTGATGGTATAAAGAAGTAGGAATTAAAGAAAGAAGAAAACAATAACACTGGAGCGACAAAGAAAAGAGAGAGAGAAGAGAATCGGTCTAGTGATACCCTTAGAACCAATATATTGTATGAGGCACACACATAGAGATTGATGGTCAAGTCTTCAATGTTGGTGAATTCACCTACAATGCCTTGGAAACAAAATGATAATGTTTTGAAGTGATGAAACAATATTTCATGTGTAAATTGTAGTCCAACCAATATTAAGTTGGAAACTCGTATTGTAATTCTTGACATTTCATATAATATAGTTTATGTGGTTGAAATTATTTATAGTCGCACTTGATATTGTTTAGTATTGTCATTAACATATGTAACTTTACATTTTCATATTGGATGAACATGTGCATTGGATGATATTTTTTAGTTTTGTTGCAAATCATAATAATTAATTGTGTTGATTAATAATGAACACATAAAATAAATCTAAAACTACTAGATTAGTAGTCTAATTTATTAATGATGAACACAAATAAAATGAATATACGACTAAATTAGTCATTTATTAATGCAGGATCATCGGGCCATAATTCAAACTCAATGCTATGAAGTGTGAAACGTGAAAAATCATTGTAAACCAAGGAAAATTCAGTTAAAATAGAGCTAAATTGATGGAATTTATAAGTCTCTAGACGACTTGATTAAATTGTAATTATCAGCCATGTATGCAAATAGATAAATTTAGGGTTGGTTGAGCGATTATGGGAGGAACTCATGGATCTTAAACAGTACATTCCTCTTGTAATTTCTTTATATAGCAAGTTATGTTGTGTGAGAGATCGGAGAGTACACAATGTAGCCACAGGGCAGAATTTGTAATTCAGGCCAATGTGGCCTTAGCCTATAACTCGAGTTGAATCTGTGTATTAATGAAATTTGTGTGTTTCTATATATATTCAAGCTTAATCAGACTTTGTTTATATATGTGTGTTTCATATATATGTGTGCTTTCTTTTAATGAATAGATCAATTGAGCGAGAGGACGAAGTTCCTATGAACTTAGCCATAGATAAAGTATGGCCGAGATTGATTTATTGAAATGTGAATTCCATTGATAGTTATTATAACGAAGCGAGAGACAAATTGGTCAGTGCACATCGCCATTGGAACTTGTTTTAATTACACATTAAGATTTCGCAACTTAAATTATATAACTCACGATGCGACGAGGAGGACCACATGTCAGTGGAGGTCCAAGCACTATCGTCGTCCACAAGCAATAAGCGTTGTGGTGAATGGCGGAAAGTTAAGTGTTCAAAATTACGAAATGTTAATTGTTGTGAATTGCGAAAAGTAATAGTTTCGATGTGCGAAAAGAATTAGAGTTGCGATGCAGGTTAGAATGTGCGCTGATGAGGTAAGATATTTATGTGATCGCATAATTTAAGAACTGTGAAGTGGGCAGATTTGTGAAATTGTAGATTTTCTTATCAGCGATATATGTTATATTGCGATTGCGAATGTGTTTTAAAACTGCGAAGTTCCGTTAAAGGAGTATGTTGTTGAAATGATTTTGATGTATACGTGGGCCCATAACCCACAGTTCCATGTAGTTTTATGTAATGTGAAGTTTTTTTCTGCATCAAAGTGGTATCTGTTATAGCATCATTTTTAACCCTCATGTGAATAATGATTGTCTCTTTGGCCTTGGGCACCCTTTCCCCCCAGACTTGAAAAAATTCATAAAAAACAGTGTCTAAAATCCCATATGCGATTATGCCTAGACTTTTCTGCATATCTACGCGAGTCCGTTCATACTTTTCCGCGTATGCCATTTAAATCATTAAAAAATATAGAAAATCCTTATTTTCGAGGCAGGGTGATGGTTATTCCTGTAATTCAACCACCCCAGCCCGTGGCCCAACTGTTTCCAACTGCTGAAACTAATTTGAGGGATTATAAAATCCCCTCATGTGTATGGCCTAAGGGAGAGAGAAAATTATAGATATTATACTCTTTTGGAGCCCTAATTCAAGTCTAATATTCTCGTGCCTCCTGCACTTCTCAGGTATATTCAGGAAACCCTCATTTCCTTGAGATGCTCATCATCCTATATGACATCTTGTGTGCACACATCTTGGAAGAATCCTAGCGAGGTGAGGGCTGGATGGATCCATAGGATGGTCTACTCGAAGGTCGTGGAAGGATTCAGGTGATCTCTCCACTTTCTATTATTGTACATGCCATTTATAATAAGAAGAACCATCTTGTTCTCGAAATTCATGTGTTTATATATCTTTATATATGTGTAAAGATCATTAATTGAATATCCAGTATTTTTTACATGATATTATACATGAGTTACACTGACATCTAGGAATAATATATGTTGTACAACTAGTGTTTCATGTTCATTCTTTCTTGATTTCTAGATTACGAAGCACGAGGAGTTGCTGTAGGTTTGCACCCAGCGAGATCTACATCAAACGTAGGACTTTTGGGTAAGTTCCGCAACTGATTGAATCTAGTTTTTAGCATAAAATATAGGTTAAGTGAGTCCTTCTTGAATGGTATGCCCCTGATCTGTGAAGGTTGCCGACCCAAAAACCTTTAGGGAGTTATTTCCCGAAACAAAAATGGCGACTCCACTGGGGATCACATTCTTGTGATTTCCCTTTTGGGTTGTTTCATCTGTCTTAAAGGTTTCCAACAGTTTCAATCACTTTTTCCAGTTCAGTAAATCCTTTTCCAGTCAGACTAAAGACCTGGTCTCTTGATCGGGCTTAACCTTTTTTATTTTTCCTTATTTACTTTTCCATACGCACTTTTTCTTTTGCATAGTCGCATATATACGTTTTTTTTTGTAAAGGAACCCATGTATACATGAGTTTCCTTTACCACAGTCACGTATGCACACTTGTTGCAAAGCTGCTAGAGTGCGTATGCCTGAGTGAAATTTGAAATTTTTGGTTTTGATATTTTTTGGTCTTGTTTGTCTATGGTGACTTGTGCCTGTGATATCTTTGAAGTCTCTGGACTGTGTCTAAGGTGGTTTCATGCCTTTTTCTCTCTTAATTGTTTGAAGATAGGCTCATTTGGTGAAATCTTTGTTTGTTGTCCTTGCAATTCTGGCTTGAGCACAAAAATATTTTTCTGAATATTCTTGGCAATTTTGAGTTTTCGGGACAGAGAGATTTTGCTCATTTTCTCTTTCCTAACTTTTTGAGTTACTTTGCCTCTTGATTTTTGTCTATTTTTGTGTTTGTTTTTCTTGATTTCAATGACTAGGTCTTGTTGCAATTGTCGAAGAGGCTCTTTCTTATTCTTTGGAGTTTGAGTTTGCCACAAGTTTATGTTATTGTGCTAAGTTGATTTGTTGGGTTTCTTGTCTTCCTCTTGCTCATACAAGTCCTGCTACGACAGTAGCACAACTGGCTTAGGGAATTTTGTTGAATTTTTTCTTGAAATTCAAAGTTTGCTTGACTCGGTAATTGGATAGTTTCTTGGTCTCTTTGAAGTCTATTTTCTTCATAAAACTCAGAAACCAAAAAACATTTTTGTTTCCCATTTCTTTTGTTTTGTTTAACGGTTTCTTTTCATCTTTTGAAGCCTTGTTGAAGTATTTATTCTTCGGTTCTTGACTTGATTAGGAAGGGAGTCTTCTTTTGATTTCATTCTGTTATATCAAGTATGTTTTTGGCATCTTTATACATTGAGTTTCTGATTTGGAACTATATTTTTTGACTACCAAAAAGTGATTGAACCTTGGTATCATTAGATATTTATCTTTGTTTTTTTAGATCTAGCATCTTAGGATTTGCATGCCATTAGTAATTTGCATTAGGTGTACATAAGCATTTTTTGTCTTTTTCGAAACTTTTTGAGGCATGTGGAGTATGGTCATCTGAAAAAAAAGTAAAAAAATATAGTCTGGTAGAACTTGTGTAGAAATCATTATTCATCGAAATGCAATCAGTGCATTTGCATATAGTTTGGTTTTCATTGGTTTCTTGTTGTGTCATACAAACATAATCGGTTTCATTTCCATATTCCCTTGAAATAAAATAATAGCCAATTAAAATAAGCGATATAATTTAAAAACAACTAACAATTTTTGTATTAAGTGTCATACATCAACTAGCTAAGTTGTAGGGCCTTGGATTAGGTGAGTGGAGAGTTAACTCTCCAAGGCCGCTCAAATTTTGAAACATCTAAGTTTATTAATGCACAAAATCCAACATCGTTAGGTGGACCGGGAAAGCTCTCCTCCAGAGAGTCAAGTGCGAGGGAAAGTGCAGGCAGAGAAGAGAGATACCCCCTCTCCAATTTGTTGAATCTTGACTTAAGACCGTTCCACCCAGTTGCTGATACGAATTGGTGTCCTTAGTTTCCCATCCTAGGTATCATAGAGGTCCTGCGGGGGGGAATACCCATGGTACCTGAGGCAGATGTTGTATCACTTCCAGCTATGCTTCTAGAGGGTGCCCTTGCAAAGCTTGGGTAGTTGCACTGGCAAAGGCTGTTGTTAGGAGGTTAGCGTAACTACTTATGTTACCTTCACTAGTAGATCTGGGTCGTAATTACCCCAGACTACTTTCAGGAGGTCCTATTTTTTGCTTTCTTGTATTTTGATGTCCGGTCCTAATCACCCAGAGTGGAAATAACTAAAGGTCGCTTCTTTGGTTGTATCTTAGGGACTTTGTGGTGAGTGCTCTTTTCTCCTAGCTTGCTTAGCTTTATATTTTTTTGAGTCTAATAAATCTTTTAAAGTGGCTAACTAATCGATTCATCGATCGAGACAGCTTTGTGGGTTGTCTCTCGTGAGTGCCAAGCCTTCTCCAAGAAGGCGTAGGATTAATTTAGAAGGTGATTATCACCTAGTGTTATTAGAAGCAGTGGAGAGAGATCCTCCGTTAGGGCTTGAAGTTTTTGTAGCTGGTTCTGGTGTCGGTGTCAGTACCGAGAGGAGTACTCCACTCATCTTGAGAGTTTTATTTCCAAAGGAAGAAGTAGAAGTAGAGGAAGTACCTCAACCTCATGAATCACTTCCACCTCCCCTTTCTCCTAATTCTCTATTTATCATCGAGTACATCGGACCTGAGTCTAAGAGACCCGAGAGTCCTTATCCATCACATTCTTACCTTTCGATGGCCACGACTGGGAACACAGCTTCGTCTGTGAGTGCTACAAGTATTCAGACTCCTTCTAAAGTGGAAGTAGGAGGCACTATTGCCGCATCTTCGATTGGTTCTAGTGTTGTTGTGTTTGGCTCTGGTTACACCCAAGCACAGGCTTCTCAATCTGGTCCCTTTTGTTTCAGAATGTCCATTAGTGGGATTCCTCCATTTTCCTTTTCTACTGCTACAACTACATCTTCACCCATCTCCTCTATAGCTAGTGGATTAGCTTCTTTTCAAGGGTTCCCCTTTGGAAACGGGCATATTCCTCATTCAAATCCTTCCTTATGGTCTTTTCCTTTTACTTCCTAGACTCAGAATTTTAATCCATGGCCTGGAGGTAAAATTTCTACTACCTTTATGAGTTGGAACCCTATCTTTACAGCAGTAAGGGCAGGGAATCAGTTTCTCGCTGGTCACAAAGGGAATGTTCCTTTCTCTTCTTCAAGTTCTTATCAGGCTTTTTCTCCTTTTTCAAATGCTTGGAACCCCTTTCATGGGGTTTCTTCTTCATTCACTGCTTCAGTGGGGGGAACTGGTCTGGTTTATAGTAACTCCATGTTGGGAGGGGGTCCTTCTCTGAATACTGGATCACAAGGATTTTCCTATGGCCCAACCTTTTCTATGAACTCTTTCTGGCAACCTAGTGCCTCATCAAATCCAGGATATTCTTTTCAGAATGTGGGGAATTCATCCTATCAGGGATGGAATTCCCAGGCTCCTCCTTGTTTACCATTTCTCACAATGTTAAACTTTCCAGATTTGTTGAAATTGACTAATGATCCAATCCGATATATTCTGAGGTGACCTCCAGTCCCCACCGAACTACCTTCAGACATTCCAAAGTTTGAAGGAAAGAAGGGAAAGGATTCGGCAAATCACATCACCACTTTTCATCTATGGTGTTCATCAAACTCCCTGATCGATGATTCGATTAGGTTGAGGTTATTTCAATGCACCGTGACTGGAAATGTAGCTAAGTGGTATATTGAGTTAACTGGGGAAGTTTTGGCACTTTTGGAGATCTGGCTACTATGTTTTTAAATCATTTTCAGTTGCATGTTCGTTATGATGTCGGGACTGAACTCTTGGCTAATTTTAAGAAGGACAAGGCAACCCACATTTCTGATCATATCCAGGAATGGCAGAGAAGGACTAGGCTCATTAAAGCCTATATTCCAAATGAATTCCTTTTGGAATGGTTTTTGAAATCCTTGCAGCCAGATATTTCGAAGGATGTATCCCTGTCTGGGATATTTTTCGAGGAACATGCTATTTTTAGGGCCCAGCAATTAGAACTGATTTATTCTCAGTTTGGAGTCCTCAATAAAAAATTTCCTGATGATCCTCACTCTAAATTTGACTTTTCGAAAGCTAAACCTGGTCCTCATGGTGATGGACTTATTGGGTCGATCGATAGTAGTGCAACTAACCTTCTTAACCAATTGTAGCAGTTGTCTATACAATCTGCTTCTTCGGGTTAGGCTGTATCTTCAATGCCAACCTCTTCCCAAGCTTTATTAATAAATACTGTCCAAACTTCAAACCCTAAAGGAAATCGAAAATTTGAGGGGAAGAAGAAAGGAAGAAATAATAATAGGAAGAAGGGCAAATATGGGAAGGGTGATGCAAATAAATATAATGAGCATGTTGGTGAGAGACAAAAGGATAAAAAGAAAGTGAATTTTCCATGCAAGTTATGCACTGGAGACCATCTTACTCACTTTTTCCCTAAAATTCAGGATGCGCAGTGCTTGTTAGCTCAACAGGGATCTTCAAGTTCCCAAGTTGTGTTAACAAACCCTTTTCCCCAAGGGAAATAGTTAGTTTTTGGTGCGAATCAAAATACTAGGGCTTCCTCTAGAGGCACCTAGGAAGGGGAAACCCCATCAAACATATATATGATGAGTGCTCATGCATATATCACTATGAGATCTCGTTATTATGGCATATATGAGTCTTCGAAAGCCAAGGGTGCTCCTGATAGTGCTGAACCACTTCACATTACGAGGCCCATTGTTGAGCCCATGCCTCGGATGCCAAAAGCATCTACAAAGTGTACGATGATTAATCCAAATGCCAAGGCTGCCCAGAACTACTCTGTTGTAGAATATCTGGTGTAGAGCCCTTGTGCTATGTCTACTCTTGAGGTGCTCCAGTCTTTTCCAGCTCAGCGAAGTGCTCTTCTCACTACTATTGGGGCTGTTGATCCAAAGAACTCTCTTATGATTACATTCGATATGTCTAATTTTAAAAAGAGACTCCCACATCATACCGCTTTCCATATTAGATCGTCGTTTCTAAATTTCACTATATTTCGAACGGTTGTCGATGAGGGTGCTTCCACGTGTGTGATGTCTCTCACATGCTGGAAGGGAATCGGATCTCTTGCAGCTGTTCCATTAGCCACTCTTCTGACTGCTTTTGATGGTTATTCTCATAGGCCGCATGGTATTGTCTTGGCTTTTCCCATCTGTGTTGGGGAAAAACTATAAATATAGAGGTTGAGATAGTTCATGCAATCTTGGACTACAACCTTCTGTTGGGGCGAAACTAGATTTATGAGATGGATGCTATTGCATCCTCCTTGTTTCGTATACTTAGTTTCCCTCACGAAGGGAGGATTGTCACAGTTGACCAACTGGATTGTTCTCCTATAGACCTGAATGCATCTACTGACTCAACTATCCCTTTGGTGGATAATGTCAAACTGCCTGTTGAGAATCTCGGGGTTGGAATGTATTATTCTCTGATGGGTACTTTTGATATTCCACCTCCTTCCATTCATATAAATGCAATTTCATCCTCCAGGACTCCTATTCGATGAGAGTTCTTTAGAACTCATTATTTTTTGGACCCTTGGACCTTACCTTCCCCTACGTCCACATTAGCAGAAGGTCAAGTGGGTGGAATGGAATTTCTGATGTTTGCAACTGAGATTACTTATAGATCTATTGTTTACTCTGCAGAATCCATTCCAGTTTCTCTTTCACCAGAGGAATTGGATGGCGATGTGGCCCTGGCTTGGACACTTAGTTCTTCTTCCACCGAAGATTTCCTAGATACCATTCTTCCATCTAAAGTGGCTATCCTGGAAGCTATGATTGGTATAGATAGACTGTGGGATGATTTGCATCATCAGTCTTACTTTCTACCAGACTTGAGTGAAGTTGAGTCAAGTTTTCCAAGTCCTCAGTTTTCTGGCCCTGTTCACCTAGTCATGAATCTTTTAGCACCAGCACAGGTATTTGCTGAAGGGAAAATGGCTATGATTTCTCTGACAATCCTGGTGAACATCTCCAGGAATCCCAATTTTATCGAGAATGTTTTCATTGGAGCTTAATTTTCCCCTGAAGAGACTCAAATTTACACCGATATTTTTAAAGATTTTAGGGATGTGTTCGCTTGGTCTTATGAGGAAATTCCTGGTATAGATCCTTATATTGTCCAACATGAGATCAAGATCTATGAAAATTCTAAGCCTGTGAGGCGAAAACTTCGTCCAGTCAACCCTAGGAAGGCTGCAGCAATCAAGGCTGAGGTAGAGAAGTTGCTCAAGGTAGGATTTATTTTCCCTGTTTCTTTGACTGAATGGGTTTCGAATCCAGTTCCGATGGATAAGAAACAAGGGACAATTCAAATTTACATTGGTTTCAGAGACCTTAATAAAGCATGTATGAAAGATAATTACCCCACACCATTCATAGATCAAATTATTGATGAGTGTGCCGGTAATGAGATTTTCTCCTTCATAGACGGTTTTTTTGGATATAATAAAATTACTATCCGTCCTGAAGATCAGCATAAGACTACCTTTATTTGTCCCTGGGGTACCTTTTCTTAAAATAAAATGTCGTTCAGCCTTAAAAATGTTGGAGCGACTTTTCAGTGGGCCTGTCATATGCCTTCCACGACATCAAACATATTATCGAGGCATACTTGGATGATTTAGTTGCTTGTTCTCGCAAGAATATTGATCATCCTTTTCACCTCCGTCAAGTATTTGAAAGATGTCGATTTTACAAAATTAGGTTGAATCCGAACAAGTGTGTTTTCGAAGTCACATCCGATCGGTTGTTGGGGTTTATTATGTCTACGAAAGGGATTCGGGTAGATCCCTTCAAGTTTGAGGCAATACTTCTATTGCCTCCCCCATCGTCTATTCGTCAACTTCAAAGTCTACAAGGAAAAGCTAATTTTCTGCAAATATTTATCGTAAATTATGTCGAAATTACAAGAGGATTCATGAGATTATTAAAGAAGGGAGTCCCTTTTTTGTGGGATGACTTTGCTCAACGCTAATTTGATGCTTTGAAAAAAGCATTGACCTCTTCTCCTATATTAATTCCACCTGATTATAGCAGGGATTTCCTCCTGTATCTCACAGCAGCAGAATCTACCATCGGTATGGTTCTGGTTCAAGAGGATGATGCTCTTGTAGAGCATGTTATATAATACCTTATTCAAGGCTTGGTAGGACCTGAACTCCAGTATTCTCCGATAAAAAAGTTTGCTTTAGCAGCTGTCCATGCTGTACAGCGGCTCAGACATTATATTCTCCTTCGAAAAACTTATGTTTTGGCAGCAGTCAATCCATTTCAGTTTGTTCTTAGCAGGTGAGTGATTGGGGGCAAATACAATCGATGGATTGTGATTTTTCAGGAATTTGATCTTGAGTTTATGTTTTCCAAGTCCAAGAAATCATTAGTTTTCGAAGAATTAATTTTTGAGTTGCCCTGTGGAGAGGAGATAGTTTATAATGAATCCTTTCTAGATGAGCATCCTTCTCTCATCTCTTCACAGGATCCTTGGTATAGGGATCTCATTGTATATCTTTAGACTGCGAAGTTTCCTTCAACTTTTTTGAAAGATGAGTGTCGTAAGTTTCATCACCTGGCTAAAAATTACTTGATCCTTGGTGATAATTTATATCGTCTTGGGGTCGATTCGATCCTAAGACGATACTTAACTCTCAAAGAAGTTAAGTTTGTGCTTAATGATTGCCACAGTGGAGCTTGTGGTGGTCATTTATCTGTGCTTGCTATAGCCCAAAAAATCCTGTGTGCTGGATACTTTTGGCCTTCAATTTTCAAAGATTGTATAGAGTCGGTCAAACGGTGTCATTCATGTCAAGTGTATACTCGAAAGATGCGCGCTCATCCAGCTCCGCTCTTCCCAGTTATCACTGTTGGTCCTTTTACAAAGTGGGGTATTGATTATACTACTTGTAACCCGCCTTCGGCTAAAGGTCACAAGTACATTATTGTAGTAGTCGATTACTTCACGAAGTGGGTCGAGTCTATGCCTACTTTGGGGAATGAGGGTGAGACAACAGCTCTTTTTCTCTTCAATCAAGTTATTTCTCATTTTGGTATTCCTAAAGAGATTGTCACTAATCATGGCAGACATTTTCATAATAGCATGATGGCTGAGTTGGCTCTAAAATTGGGTTTCCGGCAAGAGCATTCATCTCCTTATTATCCTCAAGCCAATGGGAAAGTGGAAGCCGTGAACAAATCCTTGAAGACCATTCTTCAACAGACAATTGATAAAGCTAGATTTAACTGGCATATCATGTTGTATCCTACGCTTTGGGCATACTAGATGTTAGTAAAAACTGCAGCTAGTTTTACTCTGTTTCAACTAACTTACAGATTGGAATCAATATTTCCCATTGAGTGTGAGAGTCCTTCTCTTAAGTTAGCTGTAGAACTTATTCCTGAAACTTCTAGTCTCGAAGAATGCCTCCTTCATCTGGAACATCTTGATGAGTAACGTCAAGATTCTGCCATGATGAACGAAACACATAAGAAATGAGTACAAGTTCAATACGATAAAGTGGTAAAACCTAGGGTTTTCTCCAAAGGCGACCTTGTTCTAGTTTATGCCCATGAAAAGGATGCCCTAGGGGAAAGTGAGTTTAAGTCTATGTGGTATGGTCCCTTCATCGTTAAAAAGGTCCTCAAAAAAGGAGCTTATACATTGGTCGATTTTGAGGGAAACGAGTTGGCGGAGCCCAGAAATGGGCTCTATCTGAAAAGGTATTATGCCTAGGCCTTGGACTGGCATCTTCCTTTTTGTATATGTTTTTGTTTTTGTTTTTGTACATATCTGAGTTTTCGGTCTATAAGGTGATGGTGATGTTTTTATATCTGCTTTGGCAGGTTGTGTTGGATATCATGAGTCATTATGGTTTTGTTGATGGTGCTAGTAGACACACCTAGAACTTAGCTTCCACGGCTTGGGTACTTTGTTATCCATCTGGTTAGTTGTTAGTTTAAAGAGGGGTCTACATTGTTCCTGCTTCCAATAACATAGCAGAATACACTACAGTCATTTATCTACTCTCATAAGCAATATCTTTGGGTGTTGATTCGTTGGTAGTATTATTGGACTCGCAGTTGGTGGTGTCACAGTTGAACAATATATATTGGGTTCGGAATGCCTTTTTGTTTCGATTATTTTTTAGGGTACGTTTATTACAAAGATCATTTCAATTTATAACATTTATTCATATTCCTCGAGCTAACAATCAAATGGCAGACTCATTACTAATCAAGCAATTGACTAGCATATTAATCATTCAATAATTTAAAAATAATCAAAAATCATCATACATTTTCACACATTTGTGTCATCGCCTCATAAACTGTTGTATATATGTATATATAATCAAAATGTACAAAAAACTATACAAAAATTTGGACCCATAAGTCCTACAAAATTAGGGCTTATGCCCGATCATGTTCAGTATCAAAAATATAGTACAGTCATCTAATAAAATCTACGGTCCTTGCCCAACATTCATGTTCCTATAGAACATGATCACAGTAGCCACACGGTGGAATAACCGCAACCAGTCTCACGGTACCCCGACTACCTGTCTCTGGATAGCCTCTGATAGGTCTTCAACTGTATACATAGGCACTTGACGAGTTAAACTCTCCAAGCTTCTCTGAGCAACATGTAGGGTCCTACCAAGGTCTTCAGCATTTGCTTCGCCTCTGCGACGTTTGTGCTGTGGGTATCCTTCAGGATGAACTGGTCCAATATCTGTATCATGGTCATAACACAATTTTGTAAGTCATTCAGAATACAATTAAAAACATGTTTGTTTTAATTTTTCACATATATTTAAAAAAACAAAAAATCAATCAAAAATTGTAGTCTTACCAATAACACCCCATGCTGCGCCGGGCAGAAGGACTAGGTTTGGATCACCGCGAAAATCAATCCCAGCATAGGGATAATCATCCACTGCAATAATATGTTCTTCCCACCATTGGAAGAACTCGTCGTCCCATGTAGTTCGGGGAACTTCACTTCCCCCCAATCTCTTCATCAGATCATCCCACCAGGCTATTCTTAGATCTCTAGGGCTGCTGATGGATGAGATCACTTTGGGTTGAAGCCATGGAATCTTCTCAAAGAAGAATGTCATCAAAATGGTTCCATACCCGAAATGCCTTGTTTTAGCTTTCCGGATGGAGGATAGTTTTTTGTTCATGTTTTTCAGTAGATATGTACACCAATCAAAGAGGTTAACTAAGCATTCCACATCTATACTTATCTGTGTTCTCGACGCCTGGTGCAAGGAACCAGATCCTGCCACCCTGTCGATGGTGAAAAGGAGAATTTTCATATGCAGCTCTGATAAATATTTGATTTCAATTTGAGTCCCTACTTTTTTAGATCCCTCTATACAGTAGATGTGACCATAATCATCCATCGTAAGCCCTAACAAAGGCTTGCCATGCAAATCTATCGGGTCTCCTCTTCGAGAGAGTCTAGTAATAAAGTAAATGTATTCCACCTCTATGTGTATGGGTATTTGGTAAATCATGAAGCAATATTACTCTGGTTCCCAATGATTCACCAGCATTTCAACTAACCAAACATTACTTTTCATATTTGGCATTTTGAAGAATTTTAGCAATCCACAGTTTTGGAGGATATTGAGAAAATTTTAATCCCCCATGACTTCTTGGTCAATGGCATTGTGCTCACGTTCCCTCCAAGAAATGGTCACCCTACAAAAAATCATTTAATTTCTCATTAGGTTCATTTTTTCCAAACACGGTCTATGCATACACGACTTCCCTTGTTGACAGTCATGTATCATACGCGGGTTCATCCACATTAACCCGCGTATGCACAAAATGCTAAATCAAAATAAATCTTTTCTACAGTGAAAAATCAAAAATTTTACCCTATTAATGGATAAAATTAATAAAAATGATGAATTTAAGGCTTACCTAACTAATCCGATGAATTTTGATGGATTATTGCTCCTGATTTGAGGAAAGAGGCTTTTTTCTCCAGAGCTCTCTTCTCCAATTCAAAAACATAACAATGAACCAAACATTAGGTAAAATGTGTATTTATGCCCAGAAATTGAAAATTTATGCAAAATTTCACTATGCTTATTTTTCAAATATGTATTAAGCTGCATAACCCTATTTCTTGTAAGTGTTGGGATAATTATTTTGTCAGGTACATTTTGTTGACTTTGAGATTTTTTTCGGTTTTCGAATCCATGACTGCTGACCTGTCATGGCAGGTATATGATCTTAACTGGCATATAGGTTATGGAATCCACTTTACGTTGCATTCTGCATTCTAGCCTTCATTCTGATCACTTGCCATAAGGTGGATCCCATTATGTCATGAGTACTTAGCCCATTTCACTCGCCGATTATTTAATCATGACTTGGTGGTAGAGCCTTCCTTTACATGGGCTTCCTAGTTAGTTCCTCGCTAGAACTTGTTGCCCATGCTGCACTTTACGTAGGCTCGGGAGTCCTCTTTAGTCCTTCCATGACTTATATGTTGAAGCTTCATTCTTCTTCTTCTTCATTATCATTTTTCTAGCTTTTACCCTAGAGGCTCCCTGGTGTTGTTGAGTTGCATCATTGCATTGTATATTGACTACTTGTTTATCTTGGCCTTTAGCCGGTTTCATTTGGACTCGATGTTTAAGCCATATTTTGACCTTGACTCTCTGTACAAAGTTAACCATTGCAAAGCACTTAGTTATTGTGAATTGACACCCTTATTACCCATGGATGGAACATTCCTTTGAGTATCACTTACCAGTTTCTGCCACCTTGCATTAAGCATAGAATTGTTCCTATCCCAGGAACTAGTGCATATGTTTTCTAATACTTGTTCTATCCATTGTACCATAGCATTATTTTATTCTTTTCCAGGCTTACTATATGAAAAATACAAAAAAATCAAATATGTTAAAAAGAGCGGCAACGGGATGTTACTTCATATTTTGATGGCAGTTACAGTATCAGTTTGTCGCCCTTGAACAAAGAACATACCACTATGTCTTTTCATCATTTGGGATGGTTTTAGTTTTGGCCTAGGCGATGCCATAACCTTGTTTCACGAGTTAGTTCTCCCCCGGTTGGTTATCTCTTCCAATCATATGGAGAGTTTGTTTTTTCCTCCTGCATAACAAACTTATACAATGTCATTATTTGCTGCCATGATCATCATGAGTCGTTTTTTTGTTCAAGGGAAATTAAGCCTGAGTCGATCGTTCTGAGGTGTCCCTTGACTTATTTTTTCAGGCCTTCCCAGTTTTCTCAGTATCTTGTACTATCACATCAAATTTTTGGTCCTATGCTCGTGCTGGTTTGAGAAGGTATCCATTGACTTCTTGCTGGTGGGTTTGTCTCTTATCGACTACAACATCTTGCTCTAAGAGTAAACCTAGAGCCGCACCTTGGCCCTATTTCCATCATTGATAGGTGACCTTGTGCTCAGCATTTGATCATCATTATGGGTCTTTGACTGAGTGGTTTTCCTTGTGTTCGACGTCAGCATACATTATCACACTTGGGATTCGTGCAGTACCTTGATTTCCATTTGACCCTATCGGTGAATATCTCGCCTCTTTGTCAGCTTTCATTATTGGTTGGTTCAGAGGGTTTCTTCCATGCACTAGCTTCATCTTGTGCATGTCGGAAATGTACCTCGGGTTGGTTCCTTCACTCTACTTCGTATGATTCCTTCCAAATATTGGCCTGTGGGTTACACTCATGCTAGAATGATGTGGGATGCCTCAATGCCTTCCTTCCAGTAGATCTTTTCCCATCGACTCTGACTCATTGATCTGGGAATAAAGTCTAGAGTCTTTTTGTCAGTACCTTAGGGTTTGCAGTCATCAGTGGCAGACTCTTCGTTGTCGACAGTGAGGATTCATTATTTCCTCTTGATCAATATATTCTTACAAGTGTTCAACTTCAACTCATTCATTCACACTTGTTAGATTGTACTCGGGAACCTTGACACTCATTATCATTATCGGTCGGTTGTCTCGCGTTTGTTAACGGTTTACATTATTGACCTGTAATCAAAAAATTTCTCACGTGGTCGACTTCAGCACATTTATTCCCATTGCATAGAATTGTGCCATAGTGATCAGTGAATACCTCGATTTGCATCAGCATGATTCACTTCAATTTTGACAGTTCATCCAGTCTCTGCCAGTGATGTCGTCCACCCTTATATGTTGCAGTGTTAGTACAGCAGCATCTTATATGTTGGCTCCTGAATTGCGTGATTTTACCATGTATTCCACCTCTTATGATTTGGTACCTGGAGATTCAGTTACTTGTGACATCAAATATCTATTACAACATCATTTATCAGTCTTCTATATGTGATACTTGCACTTGATTTCGACTTGTACTTCTGGGCAGTGATCAGATGATTCGCTATGTACTTTCCAGTTCATCTATACTTGTATACATTTTGGATCTATAGACATGATTTTCTTTCATTTAGCATGGGTATTCCCACCTCAGACATGAGCTGACTCTCTGAATTCTTTCATTGGTTTTTGGCAGGCTGAAATCTGGTGAAGTCCTCTCTTGTCTTCGCAAGGTTCTTTCTATGCACATAATATATTTCGGCCATCATGTACCCCTTCTGACCTCATATATTAGGGGGCATTTTTTATATCATCATTTCTCACCCTCATGTGAATAATGATTGTCTCTTTGGCCTTGGGCACCCTTTCCCCCCAAACTTGAACAACTTCATAAAAAAACTGTGTCTAAAATCCCATACGTGATTATGCCTAGACTTTTCTGCGTATATATGCGAGTCCGTTCATAATTTTCCGTGTATGCCATTTAAATCATTAAAAAATATATAAAATCCTTATTTTCAAGGCAGGGTGATGGTTATTCTCGTAATTCAACCACTGCAGCCCGTGGCCCAACTGTTTCTAACTACTGAAACTACTTTGAGGGAGTATAAAAGCCCCTCATGTGTATGGCCTAAGGGGGAGAGAAAATTATAGATATTATACTCTATTGGAGCCCTATTTCAAGTCTGATACTCCCGTGCCTCCTGCACTTCTCAGGTATATTCAGGACACCCTCGTTTCCTTGAGATGCGCATCATCCTATATGACATCTTGTGTGCACACATCTTGGAATAATCCTAGCAAGGTGAGGGCTGGATAGATCCAGAGGACGGTCTACTTGAAGGCCATGGAAGGATTCAGGTGATCTCTCCACTTTCTATTATTGTACATGCCATTTATAATAAGAACCATCTTGTTCCCAAAATTCATGTGTTTATATCTCTTTATATATGTGTAATGATCATTAATTGAATATCCAGTATTTTTTATATGATATTATACATGAGTTACACTAACATATAGGAACAATATATGTTGTACAGCTATTGTTTTGTGTTCGTTCTTTCTTGATTTCCAGATTACAAAGCACAAGGAGTTGCTGGGGGTTTGCACCCCGCAGAATCTACATCAAACGTAGGACTTTCAGGTAAGTTTTGCAACTGATTAAATCTAGCTTTTAGCATAAAAGATAGGTTAAGTGAATCCTTCTTGAATGGTATGCCCTTGATCTGTGAAGGTTGCCGACCCAAAAACCTTTAGGGAGTTATTTCCCGAAACAGTATCAGAGCAGGGAAATATTTCTTGCGAGAAAGAGTTTGCATGCAAAAGAAGGAGGTGTAGTTGTGTTGAAGATTGGTGAGTTTGTGGTCTTTATATTGTTGTGCAGGTGAGAAGATTATAGCAGCCTAGAGAAAAGGAGTGCTCAAATGATTGTATAAGAGAGAACCAGAGAGATGTCGAAAGACTGAGCTCAGAGGAGAGAAGCTTGGTGAGGTATCGTGTAGTAGGGAGGAATTGTGACTGCAGAGGTTTTGTTGCAGCTCACGGAAGATCATAAAGGCAATTCCACAAAGGATGTGGGTAGAATTGCTAAGGGATGAAGGAGGCATATGACCAGGAGTTCATAGAAAGTTTTTTACCTTGGGACTCTGATGTAGGAGCATCAGGCCATAATTCAAACTCAATTCTATGAAGTGTGAAACATGGAAAATCATTATAAATTGGGGAAAATTATGTTAAAACAGAGCTAAATTGATGGAATTGATAAGTCTCTAGAAGACTTGATTAAATTGTAATTATCTGCCATGTGTGAAAATAGAGAGATTTAGGGTTGGTTGAGCGATTATGTGAGGAACTCATGGATCTTAAATGATCCATGCTCTTTGTAATTTCTTTATATAGTGAGTTGTGTTGTGAGAGATAGGAGAGTACACAATGTAGCCACAAGGCAGAATTTCTAATTTGGGCCAATGTGGCCTTAGCCTGTAACTCGAGTTCTATGTATTAATGAAATTTTTTTGTTGCTATATATATTCTGATTTAATTGGACTTTTTTTTGTATCTGTGTGTTTCATATATGCGTGTGCTTTATTTAATTAATAAATCGATTGAGTGAGAGGACGAAGTTCCTATGAACTTCACCCTAGATAAAGTATGGCAGAGATAGATTTATTGAAATGTGAATTCCATCGACAGTTATCTTAATGAAGTGAGAAACGAACCAGTGAGCACACATTGCCACCAGAACTTTTTTTAATTACATATTAATATTTCGCAAGTTAAATTATATAACTCGTGATGCGATGAAGAGAACCACGTGTCGGCAGAGGTCCGAGCGCTATCACACTTTGCAAGCGATAAGTGTTGCGACAAATGGTGGAAAGTTAAGTTTGCAAAATTGTGAAATGTTAATTGTCACAAATTGTGAAATGTAATAGTTGTGATTTGCGAAAAGAATCAGATTTGTGATGTGGGTTAGAATGTGCATCGATGAGGTAAGATATTTCAGCTATTGGAGAATTTAATAACTGTGAAGTGGAAAGATCTTCGAAATTGTAGATTTTTCGATCTGTGATGTCGCATACTCTGCGATTTGTGATATATGTTATATTGTGATTGCGAATTTGTTTTAAAACTGTGAAGTTTCATTAAAGGAGTCTATTTTTGAAGTGCTTCCGATGTATATGTGGGCATATAACCCAAAGTTCCACGCGGTTTTATGTAATTTGCAATTTTTTGCTACAACATTTATAATGATTATTAATGAAAGTAAATAAAATGTGCATAAACTACTAAATTAGTCGTTTATATAATTAATATGAAGCTACCAACAAAAGATAAATAACTACTGCAAATGATAAATGTGTGATTACAAATTACAACCAAATTTTGCATATATACGACTATCAGTAGCTAATTTACAATATCTTATAACATGACTAAAATTTATTCACTAAGGAAAATGGGCCTCATAAGGAAAATGTATAATCAAAACTCAATGGTGGATAAAAAATCATGGTTAACCATGTGTTGAACTAAAAACTGTCACCTTGACATTCTGCTGACTGTATGAGCTCATTAACACTCATACATGCCTCCTCTAAAAGTCTTACAACCTTTGTTCCTCATTCCAGGCCTTAAAACTGGAGGAAAAACCCTTAAAATCTCTGAAATTCAGGGTACACAGGTAACATGAAGCCTATTTGTGTTCTTGGCTTGGGTACGCAGGTAATACGCTGCTTACCTGTGTTCTAGAACGCAGTTTTCCCTTGTAATTCCTGCGTACCCCCTCCAAAGTCAAAAAAGCGAGAAAGTAAAGTCAAAAATCAGATTTGAGGTCAATTCTAGAAGTTTCTAGATGAGATTTTTTGGGGATGAGTACGCTTTAGTAAGGTTCATGCATCCCTCACCTTAAGAAACTAATCGCTTGATGTGAGGAGCCTATCCCTTTGAAGGAGGATTCTATCCCTTAAAAGGTGGAACCCTAACCTCCTCATCTACTCTATAAAAAGAGGCATTGGGTAGCCTCAAAAGGAGTTCAAGCTTTATGGGTGATTGAGTTGAAGTGCTGTTGAGATTTAGACTTCTTTCTGCTGAGCTTTTGAGAGGAAAGATCACATACCTCTATGTGCTCCTGGAGGAAGAGTGCAAGACCTATAGAGTAGAGGAGACTCCTGCTTCGAACACCGGGAAGGCATGTTCAACATCAATGCTAAGGTTGTAAGGTTCTTCTGTTATTTTAAGATTAATACAATCAAGTTTTGTTTTTCTCAATAAATTATCGTCTGATTGTTTATTTCAATAAGCTGTCATTTGATCATTTATTTCATAGATTCCTTGATCACTATGATAGGTATGTTTTATAATTATTTGTTATACAGGTTCTATTTAATATTTGCTTGTTTTTTATTGCAGGTCAACAAAAGACGACACTTTCTTGCGACGAAAGAACTCTTGTTGCGACGGAAGGATTATTGTTGCGACAGAAAAACTCTTGTTGCGACAGAAGGATTATTGATGCGACGTAGCACTACGACCACAAATAAACATTTGGATCTAAGGTAGGATCGACACCTTCATAGCATTTATTTGTAAAACGAATATATTTAGAGAAAGACAAACTTAGTTTTTCGTTTGTTGCTAGATTGTCTTCTGACACTAGGGAGATCGATCTTGTCCGCAAGATCGATTTATCTGGCCAACAAATTGGCAACTCCACTGGGGAAAGATTATGGTTTTGATTTTCCTTTGTTTTTATTTGAGAAAATTCTTTTTTCTGATTTTTGATTGATTTGTACGGGGTTGGGTAACTTAGATTTACTTTTCTTTCAAAGTTTTGAAGTATTTTTTGTTTTTCTTGAACTTTTTTAGGGACCGCACATTGTTGGAGACCCTGTTTAAAGTCTTGAGAAACTTAGATTTATTTTTTCAATTTAGTTTAGATTTGATTTAGGATTCTTAGTATCTACCCAAATCTGTATGTTTTCTGTTGAAAATCTCTTGTTTATGAGTTTCTTTCAGCAATTTTTTCATCTCATCAATCTCCATTAAGTTAATTGGGTGTTTTGAGTCTCTTTTTTGATAAATTCTTAATTTGATTTCCTTTTTTCATTACTTAGAGGTTTTTCTTAGTATTTTCACATTTTTGCTTCTTTTTTCTTTTGTTTTAATCACCTTTGAGTGTATGAGTGTTAATCGCCTTTGAGTTTTTTTTTATCTTTGGAACTCTCACCCGATTTTCTCGACTTGCACTTGATTGGTTCTTAGATTACATTAGAAACATCTTGTGTTTGAGAATTCTCTTGCATGGATCACATTTTCATAATTATAATTCTCACTTTCAGAATATGAATGAAAAATGTGCATAGATTGCATTTGCATACTTTTCAAGTGAATTGTGCATAGATTGCAACTGCATAGTTTACATTGTGAAAAATCAATCATAGATTTAGATCAGTTTTCTTTGATTTGAATTTATATGTTTTTATGCTTGTTATAAAAACACAAAAATATAAAACTATTTTGGAATTGATTTGCATTAGTTTTTATTGATGAAATTAGTGCATTAGATAATTTGTTATATTTTCTCTTAGTGATCAATTTTTTGCATTGTTGGAAGTGAATGGAAACTCTCTCCTTACTTTAGTTACGATTCATCGAATTGAAAAGATTACATTATCATATTCGATTGCATTCAGTTTTGGGTCGGGTCATAACACCATTGGTTTCATATCCATTTACCCTTTTGAGTAATAACAGCCTAAATAACAACAGCTCCTAATTAAAATTCATCTAGTAATTTTTACATTTTTAGGGCTCTTTCCACCAATCTAGCTCAGGATTAGTGCTTTGGAATAGGTTGTAGTTAACTTTCCAAAGCAACTAAAACGAACAAGTAGATAAATCTTGTGGTAGGAAATAAATCAAATTGTAACTGGTACATTCTGGGAAGCTTCTCTTAAAGGAGTTAATCACGAGATCATGTCCAAACCTTTGAGACAATCAATTCTGTTTCATTGGGGAAGATAGAAGATCTGCGCGCATTACAAATGGTAAACCTCAGATTAACCATTGTCGAGGAGCCTGGAGTCACTTGTTGGTAAACCTCGGATTGAAAATTTCAAGGAGACTTCAAGGGGATTGAGCTTTGTTACTCTGCCCTTGCGCATGGAATCGGATCGTAGATTGTTCCCCAAGTTGTATTTGTTACTGTTGGTAACCTTAGTGTCCATAAGCTTAATATTATTTCCTAAGGTGACAGTGAAGGAAAGATTTCACTGTACCTGGAGCAGACGTCGACTAGACTCACTTGGACTCTCTGGGGGGTTCTCTTCACTCGAGATGGTTTTGTGAAGAAACTTGTGCCAGTCTGTTTCATTAAGCAGGTTTTCGAGGTAACTATTCCAACCGCCATTTCTGCATTAAAATTTTACGATGTTGGATTTCATCACCAACTAGTGTTTTTAGTGTGGGAATCTACTGTTTGTGTGTGGTTTGACTCCTAGATTTGATAGGGCGTGTTAATTTGTTTGTTTTTACTTTTAGAGACCATAGGTGTGATTGTGAATTTTAATTGTTAGGTGTGAATTGTGAATTATTAATTTTAGTTTTAAATTGTTAATAAAATTCACTGAAGTTGAATATAATGGAAACTGTTCCGGAATTTACCAACCAAGGAACCCCTCTTAACGAGAATCCTAGTAATTTTCCTTGTTTTGGAAATGTTGGTCCTCCTTATATGGCTACTTTTTCATTACCTGGATTTACAATAGGTTTACCGATATGGTTATTTTCAACTTCGTTGGCCCCGAATACTCCAATTGTTCCACCTCAATCAGATGCTTCACCTCAACAGAGTTCACCATCTCAGCATCACCAACCTTATGTTAACCCTTTACCTTCTTCGCCTAATATTTCTTACTCCATTTCTTCCTCTTCGCTTGGTAAAAGCCTTGACACTAGTAACCAGGTGGCTAAGAAGAAGAAGAAAGGGAAGAAGAAGAAGAAAGATAAGAAAGAAGTCAACCAACCAACCATGGTTGTAAGTGTTAGTTGTGTTGAGGAAACCTCCAACATGCATCGTAAACCCAAATACCCTTGCAGGCTTTGTAAGGGTGACCACTTCCTTATCAATTGTCCTGGTATTCCAAAGGTCTTGGAAGTATGGTCAGAAAAATCTTATCAACTTTCTGTTGATCCATCAACCAGTGATATTCAGGTCCCTAGGAAAAAGGGTAAAGTTAGGTTTCCTTGTAAGTTATGCAAAGGGATTCATCAAAATCACATTTTCCCTCACATGGATGAAGCCTAAAAATTATTTGAAAACCTTACTGTTCCACAGCAAGAACTTCCAACTGGTTACCGTAAACTTTCTCCCAACTTGCCATCAACTAACAGAGTGATTCATCTAATTTCAAGTACATTCGATCCCACTCTTCCATTGGAGAGTGAAACTCATATCATTCAGGTTGATGATCCATTAGTTGATCAAGTGGTCGAATCGATTTCACATTCGGTCGATCCCATTCTCCGTGTAGAGAGTAAACTTCATACTACTCAGGTTCTTCTTGTTACATCATATTCTTCTATGCTAGGGAGCATTTCACCTGTTTCTACAGAATCCCCTCCAAGTACTGAGGTATTTTCCTTTGATTGGATTAGACTGACAGAACCTCGTCTTCCTTCCTCCATCCCTTTCCAAATCATTGTGAAGTTTGGTGATAGGGACATACACAGCACACAGGTAGATGAAGGTGCTTCTGTTAGTATTTTATCCTCAACTGCTTGGAAAGCTTTGGGTTCCCCTCAGCTTGTGCCTATTATGCAGAATCTGAAAGCTTTTAACATAATCATTAGTGAACCTTTAGGTATCCTTCCTAATTTTTCTATTACTTTGGAAGGTAAAACTATCTGTATTTATCTTATGGTAGTTCGAGGCCCCTTGGATTTCAATTTACTCCTTGGGCGAGACTATGTCTATGCCATGAAAGTTGTAGTATTGACACTCTTTCGTGTGATGTCTTTCCCTCATAATGGAAATATTGTGACTGTAGACAAGCTTTCATTCCCTAGTCTTGATTCGACTACCAATAATCCGACATCCTTGAATGTTCCTCATATGAAAGTGGTATCTACCCCACCACCAATTAATTATGTGGCAACTAGTCCCATGTTTTCAATTACCTATGTAAGTGAGCCTCTCACTATTTGCTCATCTTCCCTTGATTTACATATGGTAATTGACATGGAAAACTCTATGGGATTATTCGAACACAATTTTATTATCCCTTCTAAGTCCCTTGACATGTGTTCCTTCCAGAGAACTATTCTTCCTTTTGATGAAGACCTCTTGGAAGCCATGATCAATGTGTGTCCATTAACATCTGTTTCTTCCAATTGGAAGCCATGATCAAGTTTCTGAGGATAGTTCCTTTTACTGTGTCAACCTCGTTAAAAAATGAATCAGTGAGTGTGAGGATAGTTCCTTTTACTGTGTCAATCTCATTAAAAAATGAATCATTTATTCAAGAGCATAGTTCCTTTTCTTGTGTCAAGCTCGTTAAAAAAAAATGAAACAAGCTTCTAAGAGGACAGTTCTTTTCCTGTGTCAACCTCATTAAAAAATGAATCAGTTGGTCAGAGGATAGTTCTTGTTATTGAGTCAACCTCATTAAAAAATGAATTAGGTATGAGGACACTTATTTTCCTGTGTCAACCTCATTAAAAAATGAATCAGTAGGTTATATAGGTAGATTGTAGAGAGTAGTTTCTAAGGATGGTTCCTGTTACTGAGTCAACCTCGTAAAAAAAAATGAATCAGGTATGAGGAAATTTCCTTTTACTGTGTCAACCTCGTTAAAAAATGAAACACGTTTCCATGAGCATATTTCTTTTCCTGTGTCAAGCTCGTTAAAAAATGAAACAAATCCTCCCCTAATTAAGTCGAGTCTTTGACTAGATCTCGTAAATGTTAAGTCATATATTTAGGTTAGTTATTTCAATTTTTGCATAATTTTCTTACAATTTTAGGTCAGGTTTTTCATATGATCTCGTAAATGAACCTTCATTCCATCCATCTTTTAGTAACCAGTAGTCTACTTAGTTGAATGAAATGAAGCTGGGGGGGCATGCGCTCTAGCAGTTATGCTTAGGGGGCATCAAGCACATTTTTCTCTTTGTTTCAAGCTTGTGTAAAAATGAAACCACTCTGAAGCATAGTTTTTCTCTGTTTCAAGATTTTGTAAAAATGAAACCTATCTTGAGTCAATTTTGGTTATTTTCAAGACTCATTAAACTCATGAAAATCTCGAGATTATTTTGCAATCTTTCATTCTCGTAAAACACATGAAAATGCTGAGTTCTTTCCGTCTTTTCCTGCTCATAAATTAAATTGAAAGTTGGCCACAGGATTATATTTTTATTCCTTTTTCGAACTCGTTAAAACTTACGAAAAAGTGAAAACCATGAGTACATTTTTATCCCTTTTTCGAACTCGTTAAAACTTACAAAAAAGCGAAACCCTGGAGTTCTCTTTTAAGCCCTTTTTAGACTCTCTAAAAAAGAAAATATTGTCGAGCACTTGATTATTTGAACTCGTTAAAGTAAATGAATGATCGTCCCTTCAGTATAAGTTTACCCCTTTTACGGACTGAAATGGACTATTTACGAAAAAGGTATACGTTGACTAATTACGGTCAATAGAGATCTCTCCCACATTATTTTATCCTTTTTCGGGCTCAAATGACTAAATTTATGAAAAAGTACACCCATGGAGTTTTCTTAATTTTTTTCTTCTGACTCCCTAAAATCGAAAAACATCGAGTTTCTCCTATACTGGACTCGTTAAAATTTAACAGTAAAGGACCTGTTCAATTTTAAATAGGAACGAACCACTCCTTCTTAGGGTTCAAATCTTAAACTAAGTTGGACTCATCTGAAGGATGAGCTTATAAACAAGAAAATGTTATCCTCCTCAAGCTTGTCAAAAATAAAGAGGTACTTGCCAGAAATGGTGGGGGAAAAGAGAGAAAAACGAACCTGTTTGTTACATTTTGATTATTCTGAAAACCATTAACCACTCTTGAACACGACACTTTTGTTCACCCAGGTTGGGAAATCCTTTGCCTAACAGTTAATCAAGCCATATTGAAAGTCTTCAGCCGGCTTCTGGGTATTAGCTTTGGGTCAATTGTTACCAAGCCATCTACAGTGTCGTTATGTGTTCAAGAGGGCAGTTCAAACAAACCATTCATTTGCGAAATAATTGTCTTCCATTTTGACCATCCCTGAGTCAGACCTTGCCAATATATTTCTTCAAAACTTGATCTATGATTTCATGTTGTGGGCTTGCCTACGACGGATCACTTTCTATCGACGACAACTCATTATCTAGGAAGTTGATCCAGAAATCGTCAGTACCTTGGAATCTACATGCCTCAATGGTAGGTTTATCGCCTTCGACGACAGGTTGCATCATTTACCTTCGATCGAATGATTCCGTGACATGTTCGACTTCATCTCATTTGTTCACATTTCATGGATTGTACTGAGTACTTTGAGAGCCATTGACATTACTGGTGGTTACTCTCACACTTGTTAATATTTTACATTATTGACTGGTAATCAAGTGGTTTCTACCATGTTTGACTTCGACACAATTCATTCACATGGATAGAATCGTACTAGTTCGAGAAGCGGAAATCAAGACCCTGGATCTAGTTTCCACCATCCAGGCTGCGAGGAATTTTTTTTATTCATTTATACAGTAGAATGTTCATAAACATATGGATGCATCCATGCTATGTCTACATATGTCTATATTGTTGATGTATTGAAAATCATTCCTGTATCAAAATAGTTTAAGTCAGTTTTCTAGCTAGTTTTTATCTAAGTATGGGGATGCCTACCTCAGCATGATATGATTACATATATATATATATTGCATTGAATGTTTTTACAAGTTCCGACCGAGGTGTCCATAGGATGATCCTTGAAATGATAAAGTACTTCACCCTTCATATATGATAGACTTCATCTTCATCTATTCTAGACTTCGCACTTTAGGGGGCAATCTGTTGCACTAAAAAATGTCACCTTAACATTTTGCTAACTGTATGAGCTCATTAACACTCATACATGCCTCCTCTAAAATTCTTACAACCTTTGTTCCTCATTCCAAGCCTTAAAACGGGAGGAAAAACCCTTAAAATCTCTGAAAATCAGGGTACGCAGGTAACGTGAAGCCTGTCTGCATTCCTGGCTTGGTTATGCAGGTAATACACTGCTTACCTGCATTCCAGAATGCATTTTTCCCTCGTAATTTCTGCGTACCCCATCCAAAGTAAAAAAAGCGAGAAAGTAAAGTCAAAAATCTGATTTGAGGTCAATTCTAGAAGTTTCTAGATGAGATTTTTTGGGGATGAGTACACTTTAGTAAGGTTCATGCATCCCTCACCTTAAGGAACTAATCCCTTGATGTGAGGAGCCTATCCCTTTGAAGGAGGATTCTATCCCTTCAAAGGTGGAACCCTAACCTCCTCATCTGCTCTATAAAAAGAGGCATCTGGTAGCCTCAAAGGGAGTTCAAGCTTTATGGGTGATTGAGTTGAAGTGTTGCTGAGATTTAGACTTCTTTCTGCTGAGCTTTTGAGAGAAAAGATCATATACCTCTATGTGCTCCTGGAGGAAGAGTGAAAGACTTATCAAAGTAGAGGATACTCCTGCTTCGGACCCCGGGAAGGCCTATTCCACATCAAGGCTAAGGTTGTAAGGTTCTTCTGTTATTTTAAGATTAATACAATCAAGTTTTGTTTTTCTCAATAAATTGTCGTCTGATTTTTTATTTCAATAAGCTGTCGTTTGATCGTTTATTTCATAGATTCCTTTATCACTATGATAGGTATGTTTTATAATTATTTTTTAAACAGGTGCTATTTAATATTTTCTTGTTTGTGATTGCAGGTCGACAAAAGACGACACTTTCTTGCTACGAAAGAACTCTTGTTGCGATGGAAGGATTATTGTTGTGACGAAAAAACTCTTGTTGCGACGGAAGGATTATTGATGCGACGAAGCACTACAACTGCAAATAAGCATTTGGATCTAAGGTAGGATCAACACCTTCATAGCATTTATTTGTAAAATGAATATAGTTAGAGAAAGACAAACTTAGTTGTTCGTTTGTTGCTAGATTGTCTTCTGACACTAGGGAGATCGATCTTGTCTGCAAGATCGATTTATCCGGCCAACACCATGGTAGTGCTCTAAGTACTTTTAAATTCAAAAAGTAGAGTACTCCTAATAAATGTCATTTCACACTTTCTGAATAAAATATTATTATTGTCATTTCATATTTTTTGAAAGAAACAATGCATATCCCTACACAATCTTCATGTCTTTACACACTTTTCAATAAATATTATATTTGTATATTTTCATATATTTATTTTTAAATTATATATTCATCTCACTTTATTTAATATTACAAATTCAAATTAATTATAAGTTAATATCTATAAGGAAAAATGCATTAGTTGTTCAATGATAGTGATTTTTTCTTGAAAAAATCATTCCTATTTATAGTCACATCAATCCAATTTTTTTATTAATTTTATTTTGGTACAATTTTTTAATTGAATTTAACTATGGTTGCATGGATTGTAGTGAAAAAAGTGAATTGAAAATTCATAAATATTATTTTATTAGTTTAACTATTATTTTATTATTTCCTTAGGAGGCCCATTTTAGACCTCAAAATTCTCCTAATGTTTACAGTATCTTATAACACGGCTAACATTTTGGGTCATATTTCTGTATTCATTAATTAGTTCTCTCAGGTGATCATATAGTAATATATTTTGTTGTATATAGTTTAGTATATTAATTGTGACAATTAATGACTAAAATTTGCATATATGTGATTATTAATAGCTAATTTACAGTATCTTATAACATGACCAACATTTTGGGTTATATTTCTTTGGTCATTTATTGGTTTTCTTAGGTCATCATAAAGTAATATATATTATTGTATATTTGGTCATTATTTGTGGCAATTAATGATTAAATTAATGACCAAATTTATGACTAAATATACTACTAGAAGATAAAATTGAGACAACCAATTAATGAATAAGCTAAAAACGACTAAAAGTTGGTTGTGTTATAAGATACTGTAAATTATCTACTACTCGTCACTGACTGAAAAATGGTCGTTTAAATGAAAATTTTAGTCATTTTTGTAATAACTAATTAGCCATTTTTTACTAGTGGAAGGACCACTCATCAGATCGCTTGATCACCCCAAATGTCAATCTACATTGTGAATATATAGTCATTTCGTTATGACCAAGTCATGTTGGCCCATTGATTACCATGGGAAAAAAACAAGGAAAGAAGGAAAATAATATGATTCAACATCAAACTGTTGTGAGGAGGACCAAATCAGATCAATTAATTGTGAGAAATTTCCATGGGAAGGCCCATGGTTTTATTTTTTCAAACTTTAGAACATGGACGCAGATTACCCATTAGTAATGTGGGCTAAAAAAAATGATTTCCCATTGGAAATACAATTTGCAGATTGAGATTGCTCATGTCAAGCTAATGTCTACCTTAATTTCAGGAAAACCAAAATTTCTCTACCCAAATAGGCAACACTTACATCAAAAATTCTACAAACATCATGCTAAGGACCTGTATCACCAACAATGCCTCGGACATTTATTAAACCATCATGCACAAATACCCATGGATACTAACATCAATGTCCATCACAAACACAACTCAACTATTGACAAGAACGCCAACATCATGATGTTAATAACCTCACTATTTGGCATTGAGGGAAACACCACTATTAGTTGATGTGAAAATTGTTCTTTCTCTCCCATTGACATCAATGATAAATAATTAATTTTCAAGGCTCCCCTAATAACCATGCACCTAAAAGAGAACTCCTCTTGATTTTATGCATTTGAAACTCCCTGTGAGATTATTATGTAAGATAATGAGAAGAGATAATCCCAAATCATTGTCTAATATACTCAAAGGATTCTTGAGGAAAAGGTTTATTGAATATATCTACAATTTCCCATATTCACCTTATGATTTATGACTTTCTCTCTAATAAAATGATATTCAATGGGAATGTGTTTTGTCTTGGAATGCAATATAGGATTCTTGGATATAGTAATGACATTGGTGTTATCACAGAAGATAGAGACATGTTGAGGGAATTCTATCTTAATGTCATGTGGATTTTAAATCATCCACAACATTTATGTACAACATGTTGCAGCTGCAATATATTATGTTCTAAATAGTAGACACAGAAATAGAGTTGTGTTTCTTTCTAAGCCAAGAAATTAACCATTTTCATTGAAAGAAAACTCCATTGTTGGTACTTTTTTTGTCATCAATGCTCCCAACCCAATCTACATCATTATATGCTTGAATAATAAAATCTATGTTCTTTGGATACCATATTCCAAAGCCTAAATACCCTTGTAGATATTTGAATATTCTCTTAACTACTTTGAGATGTGTTCCTTAGGATTAGCTTGAAAGTTCCCTACAATGCCAACAATATGCATAATATTTGGTCTTGTTTCTATGATATATAGTAAACTCCAAATCATGGATCTATATTCATATTGATTGGTTGTTGGAGATTTTTCATCATTGATGAGATTGCAACCTATTACCATGAGTGTACATACATGTTTATAGTATTCCATTTTGAATTTTCGCAAGATCTCCTTGAGATACATTGTCTAAGAAAGAAATATATTGTCCTTTGTTTTATGTAATTTTAATCTAAATGAAAAAATAAAATTCACCAAATAGATACATTTCAAATTCCTATTTCATAGTTTTTGCAACCCCTTCACTCATTGAATCAACATCACTACCAAAAATGATATCATCAACATATACAACTATTACCAATAATTTATCTCCATGTGTCTTGATATATACATTTCTTTGAGGTGAGCCTTTCTTGTAGCCCTATTGCTGCAAGTATTTTTATACTCAATAATACCAATCCCTAGGATCTTGCTTTTATTTTACATACTAGGTCCTTATTGTTTCCTCATATGAATACTTCAAGTTGCTCATTGTAAACTTTATCTTCTAAGTCCCCATTCAATATTGTAGACTTAACATCCATCCAATACACCTTAAAATTTGTAGAACCTAGAAAATTATAAGAACAATATGATGGCTTCAAGTCATGCAACTAAAGCAAAAGTTTCTTCAAAATATATCCTCTCTTGTTGTGCATAGCCTTTAGAAAAAAGTATATCCTTGCTCCTAATCAAATTTCCATATTCATTTAACTTTTTATTGAAGATTCATTTAGTCCTTATTATATTATTATTTTATGGCCTTGGAACAAGATCCCAAGTATGCTTTTTCTCTATTTTATTAAGTTCTTCATTCATAGTTTCAATCTAGCATTCATCTTGACTTGTTTGATGTAAATTTTGAGTTTCAATGGTAGATAACAAATTTTTATTTGTATGACTAGATGAACTAGCAAGAATCCTTCTAGTTTTCACAGTAGCTTATTTACTTCCTAGAATTTGGCTTTCAGGATGTTTTTTCTACACATAATCTAGATGGAGTTTTTTTTTTTTTTTTCCTGAATCAATACCTTCTCTATCTTCTTCCTCTAATGCTTCATATTATTCTTCCCCTACATTCTCTTTGATCTCATCATCTGGAAAATCATAATTGTTGAATTAATTAAATCGCATTCTTCTTCCCCTGCATTCTCTTTGATCTCATCATCTGGAAAAAAATAATTGTTGAATTAATTAAATTGCATTTTTTTTATAGGACATACAGATCCTTCATCTACTTTTACATATATACTTTCAACAATTTTGCGGAGTCTTTTGTTATAACACTTGTACCCCTTACTTTTGGAAGTGTAACCATGTAGAATAAATTCATCTTCTCTTTGTTAAAACTTTCCAATTTTAGCATCATTTCTCTTGATATAGCATTTTATCCCAAGGATTTTAAAATAATTAACTAAATCAGGTCTTCCATACCACAATTCATAAGATTTTTTATTAGTATTTACCCTCACATGAACTTTATTGAGGATATTAACAGTTTTTTTCACTGCTTCCCCCAAAAAGGTGTGATGTACCCGTAATTCATCAAGAATTGTGTTAGCCATTTATTGAACTATTTTATTCATTCTCTCAAAAAATCCACTTTTTTGAGGACTTTTAGCTAATGAAAACAATCTTTTGATCCAATTTTGTTCATATAAATCAAGGAAATCATGTGATACGAATTCACCTCCTTTGTAAAACCTTAGGAAATTTCTTTTTAGATCCATTTGTTTTTCAACTAAGGCCTTTAACATCTTGAATTTTTCAAAAGATTCATCCTTAAGTTTCAACAAACTAACCCAACATATTATTTTTTAGTCATCAATTAACAAAAAGTCTGTGTGGATCAGCTAAAGAGGTATTTTTGAAAATTATTCTTTCGCCTTGAATTGAGCCCTTTACTTCTTACCAAATTGACATGATTTTTAGACATCATCTTCAGGTGCGATAATATTAGGCGTGCCATAAACAAATCCCTTCTTCCATAGTTTAAATATTTGAATGAAAATGAGATGTCCTAGCCTCTTATGTCGTAGCCAAATTTCTTCAGTGTTGCCCAAATAGAAATTTTCATTGACACCTTCTAACACAAATACATTATCGGGACTTCTGGTTGCATTGATTATGGTTTCCCCTATGTCAAGCTCATTTACCACACATTCTCGTGATATGAAGACTGCCACTTGGTGTTGATTACACATCTTGATGATACTCAATAGATTATGCTTTAATCCATGTACAAACAATACATTTTGAGCCTTGGTTTTTCCTTTTAAGTAAACAATACCTTTACCTTTTATACTTGCAGAAGAATTATTACCAAAAGTAACATTTCCTTTCTTAAATTCATTAAAGGAAATAAATATATTTCTATCACTTTTCATGTGTTTCAAGAAACCAATGTCCACATGCCACTAGTTTTTCTTATTACTAGCATATAAAACAAACCTGCACATTCTTTTTCTATATTTTTGTGGGATTCTCTTCCTTCCATGCTTATGGGGACTCGCTATCGATATTCTTTTGCATTCACTTGCCTCATGACCATAATTATTTCATATAGAACATTCATTTTCATCCATAAGAAGAGAATTCATTATTGAAGGAATTATTATACTTTTTTTACCTTATTTAGATTAGAATTGACCCTTGATTCTTAGGTCTTGATAGTAGTGTATGCTAAAAAGTGAATAGCTTTGTGGTCAAAATTACTATAGGAAAAATATTTACCATAAAATAAATATATGTACCTGGGAATATAGAATATTCTTTGAGAGTTTTTCCATTGATTGTAGAAAGGATGCATCTCTAGTATTGGTTGCTTCCTTGATTTTATATGATTTGTGTAACTTGATTCATTTTGTGTTTGTTTACTATTGCCTTCATTAGGATGACCATTGCTTCCCTAGTTCAAAGGCTTGACATAACTTTTTGGACCTGCATCTATTGAATTCATAGGGTATGAATCTTTGTTATCTTGATTTCAGACTGTATTATATCCAAGACCTATCTTAAATTATGGGGACCATTGATTATTAATAAATTTCTCCAGTGTTTCAGATCCCTTTAAAAACTTGAGATTCATATTTATCTATGACTTAGTTTTCTCAAGATATTTTCTTAGGGTTATAAACTCTTAGTACAATTTCTCACAATTCTTCTCTTTCTCTTGAAGTTGCTTCATTAGCACATCCTCCACCCATTTAACCTATTCCACGTGAACTTTTAATAGCACATTCATTAGCATGCTTGAATCTCATATTTCTATTTTTTTTCTAATATTCCTAAACCTATCTATTTGTTTTAATTCATTCAATATTTCATATTTCTCATCAACAATTGTATCACTACTATCTATACTAGGTGGTTGAACTTCAAGAGCAATGAGAAACTTGTTATTAAGATTAGAGTGGGAATCATAATCTATTTAATTATCTAATGAACAATCACTATCTTTATGAGAAAAAAAAATCTTCTTCTTAGAGATACTCTTCTTTATTATTTTCTTAAAAATAAATATTTCTTTTTTCCTCCTTGTCAAATTTATATTTGTATGTACATTTTGCAACAAAGTGTCTTATTCTTCCAAAATTAAAACACTTATATGGCAACTTACCTTCATATTTACTAGTTCCCTTTTGAAGTCTTCAGACGAATTCTTTCTCCTCATCATCTGACATGTGGCTAGAGATCTCTTATTCTTGGATTTTCTTTCCTTTGCTAGTAGCCTTGAAAGCAACCTCTCTAATTTCAGATTGGTCATTTTTTCCTCATTTCATAAATTGTAGACTTACATGGAGCCTTTCCATGGATATCTAATTTAAATCTTGCATTTATTCAATTACAAAAATTTGGCATTGAATTTGGGAGTTAGTGACCTTAGTGCCTTTTGAACAATTGCAGTATCCTCAAACTTATTACAAATACCTTGCATAGTATGTATGACTTCATCTACTCCATGAAAAAAAGTAGTAACACTTTCATCCTCCTACATATTTATATTTTCATATTATGTTTTTAGTTTTTCATTATTTACCTTTGTTTCTACTTCATAAATATTAGCCAACTTGTCCCATATCTCCTTAGCAGTTTCATATTGCATTACATTTATAAATTTAGATTCAACAAGTCCTCCGGCTATGATAGCATAGAATTCCTTAGCATTATTTTCATACTTTTTATTTCCTACCTTGTTTTTTGGAGTGGTTCCTAAGAATTGATAGCCACTCTCTATTGCTTCCCAAACATTTTCTCCAAGAGATCTCATATATGATTTCATTCTAAATTTACAGAAGGTGATTTTTTTCCATTGAAAAGCCTTTGTCATGGCTCCGGTTATGTAGGATCTTACTTTGAGTGATTAAGTTGAGTATGGAAGGCACCTTCTCTTGACCAATTGTATAAATATTGAAGGGGTGGGTGAATAAATATCTCATTACATTTCAAATATCTAAATCAATTTTTAACAAATAAAAATTAAAACTATGTAGGAGATCCATAACACAAGAATCAAGAGCCATATTGAATCAACAAAAGAAAAAGAAAAAAACTTAAGGCGGAAACCCATAAAGGGAGAAAACTACCATTCTTATTCTTCTCTTCTTAATTTCAACTTTACAAAATTTCATTGAGACCTACTAGCAGGAAGCACCCACTCCCTTCTATGTTTCACTGACACTCGCTAGCAGGAATCACCCACCGCCTCCTCTATTTCACTGGCACCCACTGGAAGGAAGCACCCACTCCCTTCTTTAACATGTCTACACTCACAAGCTAGAGGCATCGACCTCCTTTAGTTAACTTGACCAACCTTTCATCCATTTCCAAAATGGATCCACTCCTTTTTCAATCACTTCAAAATCAATATAAACTTCTTCAAATCCACAACACAATCACTGCAAAAACAACATCAAGATAATATATTCACTATATCACCAAACCCTAGCAAAAACATATATTAACAATCAATGACTAATATGATATAAATCCTCTACTCAACAAACATCCATCAACACAATATTACTCTATCAATATTAGGAGCTTTGACCATACATAATAAAATTTGTGATCAACAATAAATATGAGCATTATAGTGCTCAATAATACATCACCACATATAAATATAATAAGACTTACAATATTTATATTTGATAAATATGCATGATAGAGTGCTTAGCAACAAAAAATTTCTCTCAATAGACATGCACTTCTAGCAATAAAACCCTAGTAGCAATACTTAATCATCATGAGGATTTTTTCCTTGTAGTATTCATGTAGAAAATTCTAAATGAGTAACTCTTGCTATCTTTGCACAGAACAAAATCTTTCCATAAATACCAAATTTAACTCTACAACAACAACATATATGTAATGCTCAACTCACAATACATTTGTAATATTAACTCTCTACAGAAATTATTGACCACTGGCAAGTAATTTAAATTATGTCTAGAAACTAGTGCATTAACATTGCAACAATTATAAACCAATAACAAGTAATTTAAACCTTTTCCATAGAACACTTCAATAATTGTCAACTGACAACATGCAATTTAAACACTATATTCCACAAACCAATGCCTCAACATTTTAGAATATCAATGGATTCAATGTATCCATACTTTCTCCACAATTTTATTCATCAAACACTACTATGCTAAGACAAACATGCAAAATTGCATCACTATCCTCATTACACTCTCTATCTTAGACCGATCACTAGATTCAATGGATTGAATTTTATGTGCCAAAGAGGACATCTCAAATATATTTGACTCATACGCACCAAATATCAAAACCAAATAAATTGCCATTGAATTACCTCACACAATCATATTGTTCATGCCATAAGGACCAATATTCTCCTTCATGATGGCTAGATTTCTCACACACATATTAAATCACTCATCATCGCACTAATAACCCAAACCATCAACTACATCAGGCCCATGCACAATATATCAAATCAAAATAAATATTATCTACCTTCATCACACTTTAACTCCTTGATTTTTGATTCTTCAACCCACATTGAATCAAAGGATCAGTTTTATACCAAGAGAAAAGACAAATCTACACTAAATGAAACTACATTCCTTAGACTAAGCCATATCATGTCAGTAGGAACAATGTTCTAAAATAGACTGTGTCAAAAACTTAACAAGATCTGAATCGAAACATTATGCATTCATATCCCATCAAGCCACATCAAGCACATTTCAATTAAAACTACTTCAAAATAAAGGGAATAGTCCTCATCCTGAATTGATCTGAAAGGAGTGCATTAGTTATGTTGTGCTAAGTGTCCCTTCAGTGAAATAAACATGTACAAATTGTCTCCATAAGTTTTCTTAAGGAATGAGAGCTTTAACCATGAAATTTAGATGAATTAGTGAACTTTAAGCATGTAAATAAGCCTTAAAAACACTGAACAACAGTGAATAATGGAGAAAAAAATTCACACATAAGTTTTACACAGTAGGCATGATGAAGCAGTTCACCCCTCCTGGGCTACATCGGCTGGTCCAACTCCCAATGCCATGTCCCTCTTTGTCATTATGCTTAAAATTTTAAATTACATATGTTTTCAGGCCTCTAATGGCTTTTCTCTCTGCACCAATGGCTCCAAAATGCTCAAATTAGTCTAGGTAGACTCTTTTTTCACCAAAATCGAAAATTGACCTCTCCATGCCTTTTTCCCAATGTCAGCTAGAAAATCTCCACTAACCATGGAGAACTGCAGTTAATTGTCACTAAAAGTAGGTAAAACCATAAATTTAGGGTCACGCCCCAAATTTATCAAACGGTTAAGTTAAACATTAAGTTTGGAGGGCAGGGTGGTCACATACCGACCCCGCTGTAACCTCCGTGACTAACTATTTGAAACCCCACCATACACCTTGGTACCCGAAGTTACGGTTCCGCTCTAACCGTAACATTAACACCCACCAGACTGCACATGTGACTGACTTATTCTCTGTCAGAACCATTGAATAAACCACCCCCACTAACAGTTGCATTATATGTCAATTAAACACCAAATGTGACCACTCCCATCTGCAACCGCCATGATAACATTTTCTTAATTGCTGATTTTTAAACGTTAATTGTTGCGGGTTGTAGTTACACCATGTGAACACACCATCCGTGTTATGATTTTGTAGCTACCAGTTGGAGTGGAGGCCCACGGTTCTGGGCGCAAGAGCGTATGGAGGGGGGGTTCGCCCTTCGGGGTTGGCCTCCCAAGCCCCCAACCTTAAAACCATTAAAAAATATAATGAAATGACATATGTATATGGTTAACAAACAATCTAGGTGAGTTGATAAAGGTTCTTATGGGTGGACAGGAGGTTGCAAGGTCAACCCCACCCCTCGACTCCAAAAAAATTTGACATACACTCCTGAGGACAGGTGGCAGCATGTGGGCTTGCGACATGTCACTCAACCATTGGTTAATCAAAAACCATCGAACGGTCCAAATTGATTCCTACCACCAACATCCAATGGCTCAGAACATGCTGCGTGGCACCATCCTATTGGCTTAGAAAAAATGGAATATTTCAAGAATATTCTTGCTGATTGTACCTTCATGCTAACTGGGCATCCAATCACCAAAATGTTTTTGTTTGGTAAAACAAAAATAATGTGATATCTTCCTCATACGACATCAGTTTTTCGAACCATTCGTGGTGTCAGAATTGCAATGATGAGACCTTTCCGATCGCTCAAGTTTGGACCCATTTCGAGCACTTTCATTTTTTAGGATAAGACTTGATCTCCTGATCAAACCTCCCCGCTAGGAAGCTTTTGGACCCCAAAATCTCTCTGGACTACTAAACATGAATATTAGGAGACTGTGTCCCCATGCTTCCAATCTTAATCCACTGAAATTTCCCTAATTTTATTAATTGGAGCTTTTTAGGAAACGACAAGTTTTTCCTTGATCCCATCCAGCAACCATTGTTGAATTTGACATAGTCATGCTGCATATTTACTGAACTTGCAACAAAAAAAATATCTTTGTAGTAAATATCATGTTTCTACATTGGTCTATAATCAAAGGAAACTTGGAATTACTCTCACCTTTTATCTTGTCCTTATGCCGATTTTTTGCTGAATTTGCCTTGAACTTGTGTCGATTCCTGACCAAGTTTCTTTGATATTGTACCATGTCTTTCTGAAAACAGCAATGAAAATTTATGACTCTTATGCCTTATTTTTCAAGTTTCTTTGCCCTATCATGGACCTTTGCAACTTCTTGCACTGACACTTTCTTTTCAACACCGTTCAACACCAATGCCGACTGCTACAACTACTTATCATCTTCTTTCAAAGACAACCTTCTTTCAAACTGAAACAACTCATTACATACATCAACATTTTTTTTAAAAGGATTATGTAAAACTTCTCTTTGTTTAATCTTCATCAATGTCATGTTTTGACTTGCATTGACGAGCCTCTTCATCTACCCTGCATTAACTAAAGAAGTGTCTGGTTTTTAATGATGAGGTCTCACAATATACTCCTTGCCATATTTGAATAAATGGTATTTGTTCTCATGGATATTGAAGATCGTTTTCTTGTCATACAAGTAAGGACTTCCCAACACCATACCTGTTATATCAAGCAGAACAACATCTAATTCAACTGTGTCAATGAAATGTGTAGTTATTTCAAAGCGCAACATGCACTTCTTTGAAATCTGTGAATTTTCCTTACAAATCCAACCAAGTGGATATGGTTTCAGATGTGGAATGGTCTTAATATTGAGTTTCTTGACCAAGTATTCAGAGATTAAATTTTCTTGTGAACCACTGTCAAACAATGTGTTAACCTTGGTATGTTTGGAAATGACCCTCACATGAAACAATTCAATTCTCTTTTCTTCATTTGGAGCTTTTATGTGACAGTTAGATATACTAGAACTAGGTTTAATTTCAATGTCTTTTCCCTTTAAATTCTTTAGTCTCATAGCTATGATTTTTGTTTCATCTCCTGAATCTGACCCTAGGTCTTGTTCAGCTATTGCAACAGTTTTTCCTTTATCCTTGGCTTTTTCTTTGGCCTTCAAACTTTCTGGTTTCAACTCTGGATGAAGTTTCCAACAATGGTCCTCATCATGGCTAGTTTTAGAACAATGTTTGCAGAAGAATTTTCCCTTCTATTTTCTATTATTTTCATTTCTCTTTCTCTTCCATTTTCCTTTAATCTCATTTTCCTCATTCATATCTAAATTTTGTTTTCCCCTTGCCTCTAAATGTGTGGCTTGAACACAAACTTCATCTAGGCTTGTAGGGTTAAACATGAGGATAGTATGTCTTAGGTAGGTATGTAAGCCTCCTATATACTTGAGAAAAGTGTCTTGACTCTGCAAATCTACCCCTAATAGGGGAGATCTTCTCCTAAATTCTTGAGTATACACTTGTACAGTTTGTCCTTTCAATTGTTTAAAATTTTGCAAGTCCATTATGGCTTTCTGCATGTGAGCTAATGGATAAAACTATTTTTTTATTGTAGAAATGAAATTAGTACATGATAAAATAATATTACCATGCTTTTTGATCTCCTCCTTTGTCTTGGCTTCCCACCAAACAAGAGCTACACCTTCCATCCTCAATGAAGCTAGTTGGATTTTGGTGTCATCATCATGAAAATTTTGGATTCTCAAATAGACCTCTAATTGCCTAATCCAATTATCTAGCTTCACTGTGTTAACTTCACCATCAAACATTGGCAATTCAAAATTAACATCAAGTCTTAGAAAAGGAATTTTACCCATGTTCTTTGACTTTTATGGCTGATACTCTGAAGATGAAGTAGAGGATGATGAAGATGAAGATAAGGGTGATGATGGCGAATTTCCACTGTCTCTATTTCCTCCATTACCATTCTTCGATTTATCTTCATCATTGTGACCTCCTGATGATCCCTGGCCTTCCTTCTGAAGTTTGGATCCTTCTCCTTCTAGTATTTCATTCCTTTCTTGATAAAGAACTCTCACCATTTCATTCATGTCAAGCAATTATTTCCTGAACATTCTTTCTTCCTCTTTGGGATCCACCTCTTCATGGGTTTCTTCTTCTCCTAGAGGCATGCTTGATGTTGCTTCTGCTTCTCTTGGAGGTGAACTAGGTGGTGGAGAATGTGGCAATCTTGCCCTCATTTGATGTGGCTCACTTTCAGAACCTCTTTCTTCCACCAATTTTCCTTCTCCTCTCTTAAGCTTGAGCCTAGTAAACATGAAAAACCTTGCAAACAATTAACAAATCCTTGCACATAAAAACACCAGAGATAAAATTCTATCTCTAATACCAACTTGATCTTAAAGGAGTGTATTATTTCTGATGTGATAAGTGTCCTTTTAGTTAAATAAACATGTACAAATTGTCTCCATAAGTTTTCTTAAGGAATGAGAGTTTTAACCATGAAATTTAGATGAATTAGTGAAATTTCAGCATGTAAATAAGCCTTAAAAACACTAAAAAATAGTGCATAACAGAGAAAAACATTCACACATAAGTTTTACACAGTAGGCATGATGAAGCAGGTCACCCCTCCTGGGCAACATCTGTCGGTCTAGCTGCCAATGGCATGTCCCTCTTGGTCATTATGCTCCAAATTGTAAATTGCATATGTTTTCAGGCCTCTAATGGTTGTTTTCTCTGCACCAATGGCTTTAGAATGCTCAAATTAGTCTAAGTAGACTCTTCTTTCATTAAAATTGGTCGAAAATTGACCTCTCCATGCCTTTTTCCCAATATCAGCTAGAAACTCTCCACTAACCATGGAGAAATGCAGTTAATTGTCACTAAAAGTAGGTAAAACCCTAAATTTAGGGTCGCGCTCCAAAATTATCAGATGGTTAAGTTACAAATTAAGTGTGGAGGGCGAGGTGGTCACATATCGACCTCGTCGTAACCTCCGTGGCTAATCGTTTGAAACCCCGCCATACACCTTGGAACCCAGAGTTACGGTTCCACTCTAATCATAACATTAACACCCACCAAACTGCACATGTGGTTGGCTTATTCTCTGCCGGAACTGTCAGATAAACTACCCCCACTAACCATTGCATTATATCTCAATTAAATGCGAAATGTGACCACTCCCATCTGCAACCGTCGGGATAACATTTTCGTAACTGCCGGTTTTAAATGTTAACTGCTGCAGATTGTGGTTACACCATTTGAACACACCATCGCGGTTACCTTTTTTTAGATACCGGTTGGAGTGGAGGACCACGGTTCTGGGCGCAAGGGTGTATGGAGGGGGGCTGGCCCTTCGGGGCTGGACTCCCAAGCCCCAACCTTAAAACCATTAAAAAATATAATGAAACGACATATGTATATGGTTAAGAAACAATGTAGGTGAGTTGGTAAAGGTTATTGCGGGTGCACAAGAGGTTGTGGGGTCGACCCCCCTTCCTGACTCCAAAAATTTTTAACATATGCTCCTGAGGACACATGGCAGCTTGCGTGCTTGCCACGTGTCGCTCAACCATTGGTTAATCAAAAACCATCAACCTGTCCAAATTGAGTTGTACCACCAACATCCAACGGCTCAGAACATGCCACATGGCGCCATCTCGTGGCTTAGGAAAAATGGAATATTCCAAGAATATTCCTGCTGATTGTACCTGCATGCTAACTAGGCATCCAGTCACCAAAATTTTGATGTTTGGGAAAATGAATAGAACGCGATATCTTCCTCATACGACATCAGTTTTTCGAACCGTTCATGGCACTGGAATCACAACGACGAGACCTTTTGGTCACTCAGGTTCAAGCCTGTTTCGAGCACTTTCATTTTTGAGCATAAGACTTGATCTCCTGATCATGAACCAAGTCAACTATTATGCAATTGATCAAACCACACACACTTGATTCTTCACAATTACCAATATTGTGCAACATCATAGGACCAATTTAGGATAGAGATTAGATCTAAAACCTATGCCAGAAAGAAAAAGAAAAAACAAGACACATTATACACCTAATTTACACATAAACATAGAGTCAAATTACAACAGAGCTCGATCTCAGATGCCTATTCAAGAACAAAACAAGCATTTCAACCACACCTTCATTCGATCTATAGAAAAACTAGATCACTTTCTTTATCACACCTATGTGAGAACATAAACTAAACAATTCATCACATAATATCTTTGTGATATCATATTTCTGGGCCAGAACAAAAAATTAAATGAAGACCCACTTGTTAGATCGCTTGATCGCCCCAAAAGAAAAAAATTGAATGAAGGACCACTTTTTAGATCGCTTGATCGTCCCAAATTTCAATCTACATTATGAATATATAGCCATTTCTCTATGACCAAGTACTAACATCAGCCCATTAATTACCATGGGAAAAAACCAAGCTATGATTTGATGATAATATGAGTTGATATCCAATTGTTGCAATGACTAAATAAAATCAGTTAACTGCGAGCTATTTCCATGGCAAGGCCCGTGGTTTTCTTTTTGCAAGCTATAAGATGTGGGCACGGATTGCCCATTGGTAATCTAGGCAATGAACATCAATTTTCCATTGGAAATTCAGGTTGTGGATTCTGATTGCTAATGTTGAATCAATGTTTTTTTTTCCTTAATTTGTGGAAAACTAAAATTTATCCTCCCAGATCTACAACACCTGCATCAAAATTTATGCAAAAAATCATGCCAATTACCTATAGCACCAACAACACCTCATACATTCATCAAACCATGATGCACAAATATCCACAGTTTTTGACATTAATTCCCATCACAAAACGGATTTAATTATTGACATAAATGCCAACATCATGCTACCAACACAACCCTCCCCCAAGGCAACACATATTTCCCAGGCTATATGTTATTTAATGCTAGTGGGCAGTATATGCCCACCGTTATATTTAAATTGGTTTAAATATAATGGTGGGCATATACTGCCCACCAACACTAAATAAACTATGGCTTGGGAAATAATGGTTGCCCTCCCCCAAGGGTTTAATTGAAAACAAGTGTAGACAATGGTGGAGAAGGTTAATGAGTATGCAACACATGATAATGCACCTTTGTCAGTTTATCTTATAGACTATGCATTCGTGTTAATACTTAATCAATACATACACATTATTGACATCTATTGGCACATGAAAACATTTCTTGAGAGTGTTCTCCTTGACAAAAATGAAGCTCATCAGGGAATCTTGATGATGTTAAATGAGCTATAAAATAAAGGGTCAAGGTTTGTATCAACGTCTTCAATGAATTAAAGGCCTCCTGGGCCTCCCTCTAGATCCAAGTTGCTCAGTAGAGAGCAACAATCAATGTCTCCAAAAGTGGGTTGATGAATTTTGTGTACTCCAATACCGGTTAATTTTATGATAGTTCCTTTAGTTATCTAGATTTTCTAGTCTTACGTAGCCTTCACTAGAAAATTTGGCGGAAATTCTCACGGCCAATTCGTCGCTATTCCGACACATAGTCGTCGCAAGAGCGACAGTTCGAGGGCGGACAAACCGTGGTTTGTCCTGCCGTCACAATTCCGACGCACGTAAAAAGTGTCGCACTATCGACACCTCTTTTGTCGCTTCCGAACAAGCATCACTCTTCCGACGTCTCACAAACCGTCGCGCCTCCGACGTTTGTAAACTGTCGCACTTCCGATGAAATGTGGTTCGATGTTTGGAAGGTCGCTCTTCCGATGCCTAAAAGCCGTCGTAATTCCGACCCAACGTGGTCCGACGTTTTGGACATCGCTCTTCCGATGTCTGTAAGATGTCGCAATGCCGACGATATGTGGTCTGACGTTTCGAACGTCGCTCTTCCGACGTTTGTAATCTGTCGCAATTCCGATGATATATGGTCCGACGTTTGCAACGTCGCTCTTCCGACGTTTGTAATCTGTCGCAATTCCAACGAAATGTGGTTCGACGTTTTCATATTGTCTCTCTTCCGACGTTTCTAGGTTGTCGCAGTTCCGACGTCTACAAGGCGTCGGTAGACCGACGGAGGGTTCAATTTAAAAAAAAAAATTGAAACTTTAAAAGATGAGAAACGTTGTTTTGAATATATTATATGAAGTAAAACAGTCCATGAAAGTGAAATAGCAGTATGTAGAATAGTAAAGCAACAGATAGAGTACCGACGTCCATTGTTCCAAACAGAATTAGTACCTCCAAAATCCTCAAGAATGTAGAAAAAACTAACATAAACCAAAATATAAAAATACCATCGCATCATATCAATACTTTCAATAAACCGGAAGAACATTTCGCAAAGATCGCTAATATGAAGTGGCAGAGTGATAAAAGTTAATCATTTTTTTTTTCACAAGAGAAAAAACGTTGTTTTGAATATATATTATATGAAGTAAAACAGTCCATGAAGTCATTAAATTTTCACATCTGAAGATTGGAACCCAAATATCCATCCAGAAAAGTGGAAGTCCCACCCCAGACAGTGATAGAAAAATACCCCATGTCACATACATGGACTTGATATAAAACCCAGTAACGGTCCACATGGAGATTATCGTCAATCTGAGAAAGCATCCAAATATGCCCGAGGCATCTATAAGAAAGTGAAATAGCAGTATGTAGAATAGTAAAGCAACAGATAGAGTACTGACGTCCATTGTTCCAAATACAAATTAAAGTACCCAAAATTCTTGAACAGAGAAAAATGCTAATCATGTGAGGAGTGTGATATGTCCAAAATATAAAAATACCATCAGACCATATCAATAAACCAGCAACATAGACCAGCATCGCTAGTTTTGAAGGCAGAGTGATAAACATTAATCATTTTTTTTTCACAAGAGAAAAAATGCTGTTTTGAATATATTATATGAAGTAAAATAGTCCATGAAGTTATTACATTTTCACATCCGAAGATTGGAACCCAAATATCCATCCAGAAAAGTGGAAGTCCCACCCCAGACAATGATATAAAAATACCCCATGTCACATACAGGGACTTGATATAAAACCCAGTAACGGTCCACATGGAGATTATCGACAATCTGAGAAAGCATCCAAATATGGCCGAGGCATCTATAAGAAAGTGAAATAGCAGTATGTAGAATAGTAAAGCAGCAGATAAAGTACCGACGTCCATTGTTCCAAATATAAATTAAAGTACCCAAAATCCTTGAACAGAGAAAAACGCTAATCATGTGAGGAGTGTGATATGTCCAAAATATAAAAAGACCATCAGACCATATCAATAAACCAGCAACATAGACCAGCATCGCTAGTTTTGAAGGCAGAGTGATAAACATTAATCATTTTTTTCACAAGAGAAAAAACATTGTTTTGAATATATTATATGAAGTAAAACAGTCCATGAAGTCATTACATTTTCACATCTGAAGATTGGAACCCAAATATCCATCCAGAAAAGTGGAAGTCCCACCCTAGACAATGATATAAAATACCCCATGTCACATACAGGGACATGATATAAAACCCAGTAACGGTCCACATGGAGATTATCGACAAATCTGAGAAAGCATCCAAATATGCCCGAGGCATCTATAAGAAAGTGAAATAGCAGTATGTAGAATAGTAAAACAACAGATAGAGTACTGACGTCCATTGTTCAAAATACAAATTAAAGTACCCAAAATCCTTGAACAGAGAAAAACGCTAATCATGTGAGGAGTGTGATATGTCCAAAATATAAAAAGACCATCAGACCATATCAATAAACCAACAACATAGACCCGCATCGCTAGTTTTGAAGGCAGAATGATAAACATTAATCATTTTTTTTCAGAAGAGAAAAAATGCTATTTTGAATATATTATATGAAGTAAAACAGTCCATGAAGTCATTACATTTTCACATCTGAAGATTGGAACCCAAATATCCATCCAGAAAAGTGGAAGTCCCACCCCATACAATGATAGAAAAATACCCCATGTCACATACAGCGACTTGATATAAAACCCAGTAACGGTCCACATGGAGATTATCGACAATCTGAGAAAGCATCCGAATATGCCCAAGGCATCTATAAGAAAGTGAAATAGCAGTATGTAGAATAGTAAAGCAACAGATAGAGTATGTACCAACGTCCATTGTTCCAAATACAAATTAAAGTACCCAAAATCCTTGAACAGAGAAAAACGCTAATCATGTGAGGAGTGTGATATGTCAAAAATATAAAAATACCATCAGACCATATCAATAAACCAGCAACATAGATTAGGATCGCTAGTTTTGAAGGCAGAGTGATAAAAATTAATCATTTTTTTTTCACAAGAGAAAAAATATTGTTTTGAATATATTATATGAAGTAAAACAATCCATGAAGTCATTACATTTTCACATCTGAAGATTGGAACCCAAATATCCATCCAGAAAAGTGGAAGTCCCACCCCAGACAATGATAGAAAAATACCCCATGTCACATACAGGGATATGATATAAAACCCAGTAACGGTCCACATGGAGATTATCGACAATCTGAGAAAGCATCCAAATATGCCCGAGGCATCTATAAGAAAGTGAAATAGCAGTATGTAGAATAGTAAAGCAACAGATAGAATGAAAGATGGTTTTACAGGGCAAGATAGTCAAACATGGAAACAATTATAAATATTAAAAGAATGAAATGGATTTAAAATGGATGAAAGGAAATTAAGAATCTTTCAACACATTCAAAGAGAGAAAAATGAGTGATTATCAATAAAGAGAATTTAAGTATTCTTTACTAAATAATCAAAATGCTTAAACTAGTAAAACAGGAGCAATTAAGAATTCATTGTTTATAACTAGTTTAGAAGAAAACATTTAGAATAATAATGATTAAAACCATATTACACTTAAGTACCTTCTGATTTACTCCTTTTCATTAATTATTCAGAAATGAAACACAGTGATATAATAAACAGATATAAAAACTTAAAACACAGGATAGAAATGACTTATTGATCCGTAGTTTGACACATGAATCCTATAAAAAGTCTCTAGCATCAATTCATCATCTAGCAAGCCACAAAGAAATTTCTCCAACAGCACTTTATTCCAAAAAAGTCAATGTTACCGCAAAGTATATGAATCCACACTTACTACTCCAATTGATGGAGTATTTATACAAAAAATCATACAAAATATCTCATAACAAATTGAGATATTATCTAGGATAACTAATAAGTATTTTACAACAATATAGAGACAGATGGTCTCGTAGATAAGAAAAATGATAACTAATGTTGTGTTGTTTCCTTCTTTTAAGAATGTGCTGGAGGCAGGCCCTATATCTTGGCTTGCTGCTGTCCTCTTCAGTAATTCTATGTTGATTATTTCGTTTCACTGATACTCTTTAACTGCTCTGATACTCTTTGACCTTTGTTCATCCTTTTATCCTTTTTATCATGATATACCGTGGTAAATAGGCAAAAATTTATGTAAGGATAATTTTTTACAAAAGTTCCATCATTTCTTCCCACCATTGAACTTCTGGCACTCTGGTCCTTTGCAACTTTCTTAGTGTTTCATCAGCCTCAGTATATCTAAAGAAATTAGGCTAATTTGGGAACAAATGATTTACTTCATGCTCAAGATAAAATAAATTGTCCAATCTGTCATGAAGGTTTTTCCCTGTAGGCAATGCTGCTGTTGATGAACTGGTTGAAGAACTAGCTTGATTATCAGCATATTTGTCCAATTTTTCAACATAACCATCAAGGTCCATTAGCTTATCTTCTGCAACTATAGGACTGGGCAATCCTCTATTTAACAAAATATTCAATCTTTCTCTGAAGGCAATGATTTCTTCTTGCATATCTGAGCACCTTCATTCTAAATTTTGTACCAGAGTTCTTTTAGTAAAAACTCTCTTTATTTCCAGAATTGTTCCGGTCCTGTCCTGAATACCAATTTCTGCAAGTTGATTCTTAGTCTGAGTATTCAAAAAATGTATAAGTCTATTGGCCTCTTCTGGCATATTTCCCAACTCTTGTCCTGATCTCTCAATCTCATCTAGAGCCAATTTAACTAAGTTATTTTGTTCATCCATTATTTGAATTGAGGACCAAACATCCTTTATTGATTGAATGATATTATCCCAAAGAATATCATTTATTTCTTTTAAAGGTTTCTCCAATGTGAGATCCTTTTCCAATGCTTTGACTGTTTTTTCTATTTTGTTCACTTCTCTTGTTTTATCAGCAACACTCATTTTTGAAAGATCATATTTATGTTCTAGAGTGGCCAATTGTTCCTTTGTTTTGTGAAGCTCTATGGCTTGAAGTTTCATATCTTCCATTGACTTTGTTAATTCATCAGTGTTCAAATTTGCAGTGTTGCTCTGTGACAATTCTGCTGGCTGACCTGTTGTTGTTGTACCCGTCACTACTCCTGTTGTAGATACTGGAATATTTGCCTGCTTATCTTTTAATGCATTCTCAAGCTCTTTTTCAGTTGCAGTAAGTTGCTCATTCAATTTTAAGAGCAAATCCATTAGTTCTTCCTCAGAATTTTGTTTGATGATTTCTGCAGTCTATGGATGTCTTGAGGCCGGTAACTTTAATTGTTTTCTCAGAGCTGCAATATCATCATCTTTTCTCTTGATCAAAGCTTCAATATCTTTAACATCTTAGGATTATGACCCAAACCAATGATTATTTCCTCTAAAGTTTTGATTCTATTATCCTTAGCCTGGGAGGAGGTTTTTTCAAGCTGCAACTGTGTATTAGTATTATCCAAAGAATCCCGCAACTTATGGGTCATCATTGATTTATCCGTCAGAGTAGAATAAATCATCTCACCTGTTTGCTTGTGTAGCTCAATTTGATCTAAAGGATGGATATCCTTTGCTAAGACTTCAAAATTAGTCCTAACATAATCTGCAGTTGTCTGAGGCTGCTGCACCTTGGGCTTCAAATGGCTCATTAACATCTTACCCTGTTGGATGTCATAAGCTGACATCAATATTTCTTGATTTTTCGGAGCCATCTTCAAATATTGGTTGTACACTTGAAGTCTAAGTGGATCGTTCCTGGCCTTTATATTGATGAATGTTCTTTTGATGTCCCAGGCAGTTTTTACTGGAGGTTTGAAAGAATATATTTCTGCACTTTGTTGCCTCTGTATTCCCTGTTTTTGAAAATTAGTGGATGTCCCACTACCTGTATCTGTTTGCTGACTGTCTTCTCTTCCCTGGCTGTCAGGGATTTCCTAAAATGATTCATCTTCTGGAAGGGGAGTTAATTTCTGCCTTTTAACATCTTGTTGTTCAGAAGAGCCACCAATAGGAGTAGTTGTTTCAGCCTCTCTCTTTTTTCCCTTTTCTATATTCAGAGGAGTTTGTAAAATAGAAATTTCTGGCTCACTGATCTGAGTAGGAGGAATTTTTCCTTGACCTTGTTCTTTAGAAGTCTCTGGTTGCTCTGTCATTATGAATTTTTCAATTATTCGTATATCAGGCTCCTTTGCTTTTCCTTTAGATTCTACTGCTACTGTACTAATCTCCTGCAAATTTTGTTGTAAAGTCCTGGCTGAAGAAGATCCCTGCACCTGTCCAAAAGATTCTAGGTCAAGTATATTTTCAAGATCTTTCATTACATTTTCAACATTGACCTACTCACTATATTTTTCAACCAATGTCCCTTCTGTCCATTCATCCATATTAGCATATTGTTCTATTTCTGGGATTATTTGATGGATGTATGGTGACAGTTTATTTTTCATTCTTCTATCACAGATAAAGTTGTTTGGATCATAAGGCACCCAGTAGAAACTCTTTTGTAGTCTAAGATAGTCTTCTAAAATCCTTTCGGCTTCCTTTCCAGCTTCCCTAGAGTTACAAATGAAGGGACCTAATTGGCTCTTGATCCTGAGTTGAGCCTTTTTCTTTGCATTGAAAAAATGAATTATATCTGAATTATTCATCTGCCTGAAATATTCTAATGCAAAGAGTCTCATTGGGACATACTTGGGTAGTTTGAATGGGCATAATTCACATCCATATATCCTGATCTCTGTGTAGTTTTGATATAGGTACCAGTCACCTATCTTGTAATGCTTTGAGAGCTGGAAGATTTTCTTGATTTCATTGTTAATTCTAGGAGGAGAGATTCCTGTCAACAAGGTAGTTGCAGGATGAACAAAAAGGTCGACAAACTCATTATAGGAATAAGGAGAATCAGAGGAATTGTGAGTAATGGCAGACCAAAAGATGACTGACCTAGGATTCCCTTTGGCATCAAGTTTCTTAACATAAAAAGGGAAATTTTCTGACTGAAAGTAAATCATGAGATGATATATGACAGAAGAATACTTAAATACTCTCTCATTCTCAAATCTCATGAACTGATCATGGATTTTGTCAGCAATATAAGATGTAAAATCGTACTTGACAGCAGGAGGCTGTCCAGGGGTAAAAATGGATAACAATACTAGGGTTAACTGATCAACATACTCACTAGTATTGAAGCCCATTATGGAAGATATCATGTTTAAAATAACTCTACCCTCATCAGTAAAGAAAGTATAACCATAAGGGGGAGGGTTTTTAGGTTGATGCTCTGGTAACATGAAGGTTTGGCATAGGCAGTTTAACTCTTCATGGGATAACTTAGTAGATTTCTCAAGTAATTCAGCCATGGACAGGGGAGTGAGAGCTTGACCAGGTTGGAATTGTAGCATTTCATTTATGGACTGAGAAGTTATTGGGAAAAGGACATTTTGACTTGGGGATAAAACTGCTCGTTGGTTGAGATCATAATTTGCGTAGCAATAATGGATTAACTCAGGAAAAATATGGACTGAGGGGAGAAGGTACATAGGAAGATTTGATTCCCAAAGTCCAAAGATGTCGGAAACTTTCAAATAATTGTCTCTGCAGCGACAAAATATTCGAAGAGGATTCTCACTGAGAAGCAAGTCCTTAATTTGAAAATCCATATCAGCTAAAGGAAAATAATCCAAGTCCTTGTGAGGGGCATTGATGGGCACGACATTCAGAGCTACATGAACTTCCATTTCTGGTTCTTGTGGATTCAGAAATGGAATTTCTGGGTTTTTGTGGAAAACGGGCACAATTACCAGGTTTGGGAATATAATTGCAGTTCTGGGAACGAAAAAGACCAAACTGAACTTATTTTCAGACCTTAGTGCAAAATTAAAACTAAAACCAGGATTTTTTACAGAGTTTAGGAGGGAATTGGAATAAAAATAATTGTTTACGGGAAATGAAACGTGTTTAAACAGGTGATGGTTATGACAGAATAACCCTGAAATACTCGGCTTCAATTCTCTTTAGCAAGGTAACGGTCAGCAAGCGTTAACAGTTGGTTTTTGAATTTTGTTGCATGGAAGACTAACTAGCACACAGAACAATGAAAATGACACAGACACAATTTGTTTTATTTACAAAGTCAAAAGGGTGGCAGGTTTTGATTGATGACGTCAGCATGTACGATGGTTTCGTCACAGAGGGATAGGAGCGGATATTTTTTTGGGCCGCTCGCGCAGTGGAAATCCGGACTTGAAAAAGATTAGGGCGAATTTGATAAGAAATTCGCGTCATAGCTATCCCTTCATATGCTAGCCCAACTTCGGACCCGAAAAAGATTAGGGCGGAATTCATTTGGTTTTCACGTCACAAAATTGGCCGACGTCAGCAGGCTATTTTAGAACGCGAATGTGCTCGACTTAAGAACAATTTTGTTTGATCCCATCTTATAAAATTTGTGTTGGTTTTCTTTGATAATACACATATTTATAATAAATCATGGGAATACCACACTAGTAAACATGTGGAAAAGTTATATAAATTATTGAGAAAAATATTTTTTATGTAAAAATATCCAAATGTGCTTTTGGGAAATAAGAATTCGAGTATTTGGTTCATATTTTTTTAAAGGAAGGAGTGAAGTTGGAGCCTCAAAAGATGCAAGCTATTACAAAATGACCTATTCCTAATAAAATCAAGGTTCTTAGAAGATTTTTTAGACTTACATGATATTATTGATCATTTGTTAAGAATTATGCATGCATTTCAAGTCCACTCACATATCTCTTGAAGAAAATATCATTTATATGAAATGATGAGGCTACTTTGGCATTCTCTCTTTTAATGGATGCCATGTCTTCTACACCAACATCGGTTGCACCTACTTTTGGTAAAACATTCATAGTAGAGTGTGAGGCACTAAGACAAGGAATTTACGTAACATTAACACAATAAGGGATATCATTGGCTTTTAAAAGCAAGGAATTCAAAGAAAATATTTGGTGAAATCTACGTATGAAAAATAAATGGAAGCAATATTACATGCAATAAAAAATGGGGATAGTATATCACAGGGAGGTACTTTAAAGTCAAGATATACCATGATAGCATAAAGTATTTTTTGAAGCTATGGATTTCATTGGAAGATTAACAAAAATGAGAAGAAAAAATGCAAAGTTTTAATTTTGAGATAATCTGCAAAAAGGGTAAGGAAAATTTAGTACATGATGCTCTTTCTAAAATAGAAGAGGCCTCAAATTTATATCCAATTACATTTTCTATTCCTAGGTGGCTAGAATAAGCTTTCCATAATGCAAAAATGACAATAGTACTAAAAAAAAACTAAAATTTATAAAGGATGGGATGAACTCTATGGAGCATTGGGAGTGAAAGAGAGATATACTTTGGTGCAAATGTAGAATATTTTTATGCATGCAAGCATATTTGAATAAAAAAATATTAAGGGAGTCCCATGTCTCTCTGATGGTAGGACGCATGGTTCCTTAAAACATCTCAAAGGATCAAAAAATATATTTTTGGAAGGAATGAAGAAAGATATTCAAAATTTTGTAAGAGAAGGTCGGGTTTGCATAATAAATAAAAGAGAGATAGTAAAATCTCTAGGGTTACTTCAACCATTCCACATACATATTAAAAGACTAGAAGATATATCAATAGACTTTATTACAGGGTTACTGAAATATAAAGGTAAGTATTACATTTTTGTGGTCATTTATATAGACAAATTTTGTAGATTTTTCTTGTAGAGCTCAAAGTACATAAACAACAAGCCAAGTGGTAGAAGTGTCCGTGAAAGAAATTCATAGTCTTCATGGTTTTCCTAAAGTAATAGTAACAAGAAACTTCTGGAAATAATTATTTAATATGAGTGGAGAAACACTAGCTGCCATGAGTTCTACATATCAAACACAATCAAATGGTCAAACAAAAATAGTTAACAAATGTTTTTAAGGTTATATACAATGTTACTCTTTAGAAAATAAATCTTAATGGATGAAGTGGGTTCCTCAAGGAAGAATGGTAATATGATACTATCATACTACCTATCACACATCTACTAAAATTTCCCCATTTAAGGCCCTTTATGGATATCCAACTCCTAGTATCTCATACTTTTTGCAAGATAAGTCCAAAGTATAGGAAACAGAGTCACATATGGGAAATACTAAAGAAACTTTGAAAATTATTATGGAAAACCTTCAAATGACATGAAACATGATAAAACAACAAGGGGAACAACATTGAAGTGAAAGATAATTTTAGGAGGGTAATTGGGTATTTTTTAGATTATAGCATTATAAGCAATCTTCATTCAAGAAATAGAAGAATAAAGAATTAGCTCAAAAATGCAATGTGGAAAAAGTCGAAGTCGGGATTAAATCGGCAAGCGTTCAAAAGTTGAAATACTTGATAAAGTCGGGAGTTTTTTGAAAAAGTCGGCAAAAAGTCTGCAAAGCTAAAAAAATACAAAAATATTCATTTTTGGAAAAAATCCTGATTTTTTCAAAAAAAATTAAAAAATTATTAAAGAAACTACCTCACTCAAGATTTTTTCGAAAAAGTCGGCAAAAATTCGGGACTTCGAGGATAAAATCGCGACTTTTTTAGGGATGAAAAAGTTGGCAAAAATTCGGCCTATAAAGTCGGCTCCGAGAAAAATTCGGAATTTTTTCAAAAAGTTGGGACTTTTTTCCGACTTTTTCCACACTGCAAAACTGTTATGGCCCTAAATAATTATTCATAGGATTTCACAAGTGGTATAGAAGTTATATTTTCCTTCTTCTTCCATTCATAAGGTTTTTCATGTATCTTGCCTAAAAAAGGTTTTGGGAAAAAATATGCCAATGTAAATAGAACTTCCAAAATTAGATGAAGAATGAAAGTTGATTCTTGAACCACAAAATGTTATAGATAAAAATTATGTATCTCTTTGACATATAACCATTATGAAGTACCTAATCAAGTGGAAGAATATTCCTCTAGAAGAAGGTACATGGTAAAATGATCAATTCGTGATGAAATACCCATGGCTAAAGGGTTCGTTTGAAGTTTTGACAAAGGTTTTGTTATATGTTTTATATAATGCGTGGCAGAATAGTTTTATTGTTTGTTAAGGTCCCACACAGTGATCAAATTTGAAGGGTAGGTCCGAATTTCAATTAGAAGGGCATATATCTATGTCGCCCTTCCATAATGAAAAGATTTAAAAAAAAAAAACTTTTCAATTGACCACAATAAATTATTTTTACATTTCATTTTCAGAAAGACAAAACCATCAATCTTTATATTAATAAAAGACTATTACATATACAACAATGAAGAAGGCTCCATCTTTCATTGCTTAAATATCTTATTGGAAATTTCAACATAAGTCTTGAAGACACTATTATAAGAATTTGGATACATACCACCGGGATATAGGAGATTCTTATGTGTCAGATTGTGTAATGCAATTTTGACTTTGTCTCACAAGGAGCAGCAACATGGAGGTATGGATTTTTCTTATAGAACTTTTTTATTATTATTTGAAACATTGTTTATAGATATGAAGACAACAATGAAATTATGAGCATGGTGGACAATTATTCAAGCTCATGATGCCAAACCATGATGATGTAAGTTTGGAATTTAAAATTTTTACATGTTAAAGACAAATAGTCAAAATCACTGACAACTTAGTATGCCATAATTAATAATCATTCCTTGTTCACTTTTGTTAATAGGTTTATGTCACACGATGATGCAGGGGCATTAGGCACTAGCCAGCAATGTAGGAGGTTTTGTCCACATGTTGTGGCTAGGAGGGTTTGAAAACATTTGAGTTGTAACAACTAGGTGTCAATACCTCAGCTGACTGTATTACTTAGACTAGTTAGAGTTGTAGGAGTCGAACAGTTTCAGTTAGTTGAATTATTATAATTAGACCTTTTGATTTCTATAACGGTCCTCTCAGAGGAACCGAAGAGCCATATGTTATGTATATAAATTGTAATTCCTCGGATGAATAAAAGTAGAGAGGGAAGAGGAGAGTAGAGAGGGGATTTCTGCAATAAACCTCTGTGTGTGAACAATTATTTCCAGTTAAATGATTTCCAAGCTTAGTTGCCATTGAATTATCTCGAACTACTAATTGTGAAGAATTGTTTAACTGTGAGGCAATTGGGTACTGATAATTCCATTCTTCTGTCTTTGAATTCTCGTAAATTGTTGGATAACCCTGTGAACTCACCCCACCCGAAGGCGAGGTCTGTGTAGAGAACCGGGGTCGTGAACACTATTCAAATATAAAAATCCCGCTTAATAAAGAGACAAGATTGTTGTGCTTTCGGAACCTGACCCGAGGATTGGACATGAGTTAACAAAAAAAAGGATAGCGGAACCAGACTTGCACCCGTGGTCAAGCCCTATACCAAAACCACGAGCGGAATCACAAAAGCGGGTTGCCCATATCGCACCACTTTTGCGGAGTAGGAAGTATTTCCTATTCGCGAGTGATTCCATAGGGAATGCGACACGTGGCAAAGTGACCCCCGGAAAACCACCGTTTAACCCGCGCCATCGCACGTTAAAGCCCGACATTGGAAGCCGAGCGAAATTTCCAAGAGTCGTTGATTTGGAGAAGGGCCATCGGACGGTGGTCGCACGTTGAACTTGCCCAGAGGTTAACTAAGGTGTGCGGAGGATAGCCAGGTACGATACGAGTGTTTGATTGGTTATTGATATATATAGGTGGGGCTGGAGTATAATGAAATTTTTTAATTAAACGATTGGCGGATAATTAGCATAAGTCTGGAGCGTGATTGTTGTAAGGCTGGGTGGTGAAATATAGAGCCGAAAGTTCATTACAAGTTATTTATTTAAAAAGAAACGTAGAGTATAAATACAAAGTGTTGAAAGTTAAACATTGGTTATAAGGCTTGGAGATAATATAAAGTCGGGAATATAAATTAAAGTCCAACCATTGTGGATAGTATTTATTTATCAAATTCTACGAATTTGATAAATAAACCCAAAGAAAGAAGAAGTCAATTAAGACTCAGGCTGGAGGAAAAGAATGGGGTAAACCAAGGGAAAATGCTGACAGAGCGATTGTAGACACACCAACTCTCCTTAGGGGTCCAATTTCAGTTTTGTTGCGTCACACGGTGATCTCTCTTCTCTGGCATTTACTTGTATTGAAGATCACTATTCTAGGAATAAGGAGTTATTTTCTCCAAAAATAACCCTAGCCAAACATTGACAATGCATCAAGGATATCTTTCTACGCTTCATAAGTACATATGTTCTACTTCTAAATCATGTCTTGGAAGTGGTTGTTTTGCTGGAAATTATTCACCAGTTGGTTTCATACCAAAGTCTTTTTCTCATTTTCAGCATCCAATACATGAAAAAGATAATGGTTTAAAACAACATAAATATTTCAAATTTTGCAAGAATTGTCTGGCACACTTTGAATATGAATTTTGAAGTCAAGTGCATGATGCTGTATAGGATCAAGTGTCATTTTGAATACCAAATGTTTCAAAAGAAAATTCTCAACATGCTACCTTGCAGTAAGGATTAAATGACAATATTGCATCAACTATTTCCATAATAAAAGTGCACCTCGGCCATAAGACTAAACAACTACAAATGTTGTAGATCTAACAAGACCACACAATCAAATGTATTCCACAAGGCCAATACTGTATGAAAATGAAAAGGAGTTTGCAACCAAAAATACCTTAGGCAACTAATTCAATTAGATACACCAAACCATCAGCAAAAAGGAAAACCAGCCTACTTGGCCTCAATATTTTCAACTGGGTCCTCTAATTCAACCAATAAAAAGGCCAAAACCATAGCATTGAGATACATTTCATTACACTGTCAATAAAAATAAAATTTGACTCAACCATAACCCTTTCCTTTTATTGTTGTGAAAATATTTATGCATTACTCTAATGTGGCTAGTCCATAGGCCAAGTAGACCACTAGGTAACAAATATGTTTCCTTTCACCTTTGAGTTTTCAAATTATGCCTACCAAATCTAAGACATTTAAGAGGGGGAAATAATACAACGTTAAAAAGAAAACCAGAGCACACATCTACAAATTACCTCCTTAGCTATTGTCACACCATCATTAACTATTTTCGGAGAACCATGCTTGCTCTCCAAGACAAAAATTTTCCCTTCGCCCCAAGGGTGACTCAAACAAGATCAGCGAGTTTGTTCACACTGCCTGCAAGACAAATTGACAATGCTTTCAGTAAGTGTGAAATTGAATGCCAGACCATATGCCAAAAAAACCCTCCGTGAAACTTAAAATAACACATTAAAATCGAATATAAGTGGACAAGGAAAGATCCACCGCAGTGAAGTTTCACGTGCAGGTGACCTTCCTTTAAACATAATTTTTTCTCTAACCTGCAATTTTTTTTCATTGAGCCATCCTTGTTGAAGTACAACTCCTTTTCCATGGCTCTTGTATTAACTACCTTCTCTCTGTCACGTAATCTCGGAGTCCCTCTTCTGCTTGAGCGATTAAAGGAAATGGGTGAAAAATCTAAAAGAGAAGACAATTGTCTGCCATAGTTATCAAACATTGCACCCAACTTCTTCCCCTTTCCATTGTTACCCAATGAGGTAGATGTGGGAATTGTTGTCATAATGCCCAAAGCAAAGGCCATCTTCTCTTACGCTGAATATAGAATTACAAGATCTTCATATTAGTATCAACCTTAAAAAATATGACTCCCATTGCTAAAAACCACTTTTAAGTTGTAACAGGCAAACTAAACAACTATCGCAACTTTTGGCAACTTCTGGAGCATTAAGAGAGAAACAAACAAAGATAAATACAACCAAAATCCTAATTCTAATGAGATCGGACTATATATTTGCATTAAGAT